>OY856336.1:7207500-8407500 GCA_963693445.1 Agonopterix heracliana | reverse complement strand
AAAATAAAGTACTACGAGCAATTGTAAATGTAATTCCACAAAAGCATTTTCCATTTTATTCGTTTTGTGGATCATTCATTACCATGTTCGATTTCCTACTGACTTTTCTTCAACGGGGCTGCTAGTACGCCAACACATACATCTGTCAAATTTAGTCTTTTATCTCGTTCGTTCGCGCTCGAATAGAAAGAGAGCGGAAGCTTTTTGTCGTATCATTTTTGTCGTGCTTAAGTGATGTTGGCGCTGGCGAGTCACGACGTCGATACAGCACTAATCGATATATTTCGTTAACGAAAAACTAAACTTTTCAAAATCTCAAAGAAATCAAATCATGAAAAATAAAGTATTTTCGTGTACTTTATTATTTTCATAAAGTATAGAGTACAATTACCTGAAATAACGTACAATACTTTATTATAAAGTACGGGTGGCAACCCTAAGTGCGATGTTTGAATCTCATTCGGTGAGCTCAGCAGTTGAAAATGTCAAAATTACTATGAAGATATGCATCTTTATAATTGCTGATTTGACTTTCAAAAATCATACAACAGGAGAGCGATTTTTCAGAGTGAAATCCTCAGTAGAAAGATGCTTATCTCCATAGTAATTTCGTCATTTTCAATTGCTGAGCTCACCGAATGAGATTCAAAAGTCGTACTACCTACTGATCATCCTCTTTTAAAATAGTATCAGGTAATTTTGATGGACCTTATATTTAATTTCTAGAAAACATTATTAATTATTTACCTCCATCAGACACGATGTGGCTTGGAGAACGGTGGAGGTAACTCTCGCCATCTGGAGCTAGAAAGAGGTAGGTGCATTGGGGTAATTGCGAACCTGGAGTGCGATTTTTGAATCTCATTCGGTGAGCTCAGCAGTTGAAAATGTCGAAATAACTATGGAGATATGAATCTTTCTACTACTGATTTGACTTTCAAAAATCATACTTCAGAAGTGCAATTTTTGAAAGTGAAATCAGCAGTAAAAAGATGCATGTCTCCAGAGTAATTTTGACATTTTCAACGGCTGAGTTCGACGTATGACATTCAAAAATCGCACTCCTGGGTATATTCCGAAAGTTTATTAAAACTACCTGACTTTAGACGCCATTTTTATCGGCTTTGACGCTCAAGCCGCCGTTCGTCGCTGCTAGCGTAAGTGTCAGAGCAACGTGCCGTCTCGACAGACAAGTCAGGTAGTTTTAATAAACTTTCGGAATATACCCAGGTTCGCAATTACCCCAATGCACTATAATTTTATTAAATATGTAGCGGAGCTACGAGAGCTGACTAAGCAACAATGCCGAACACATCGATCGAGTCGATGTAAACAGAGATCTATCTAGGTCAGCGCATGCGACCTATAGCACGTCACACAGAAGACGGCCAATCACAATATGGATCTGTCCAACGCATCACAGCTCATTACGAATAACAACCAATCACATGGCGAGTCCTGAATCGCACTATCGAAGTTATCAAGAGACTTTGCATATATACAACATCCAACTAAGAACTGTTGGACCGCGGTCCCGGGCATTCCAACTAGCCCGTGGAAGATCTTCCCTTTTCCTCCAAAAATATATTGCGCACGGCACACGGGCACACCCACCTTACTTACAAACAAGTTCCTAAATATGTGCAGCTGTGCATGTGCACGTTAGCACTTTCATTAGTCCGTTCCGTCAGATGGCGTTGAAACTATTCGTTAAGACAGGTCAGAGGCCTATTGGCGGCTTGAAAATTCTCTGACAGCAACGTGACCACTAACTTGCCTCCACCAACACGCACTGGGCCCGCGTGGTGGAGTATGGCCCACTCCCTCTCACCCTTATTCGTAAGAGGAGGCCTTTGCCCTGCAGTGGGATTCTACAGGCTAGGTATAACTAACTCTGACTACCTTAGAGTAGATAGGTAAGCGTGATTATTATGAACTTACTTGGCAAGAATTATTCTTCATCGCTATCAATGTAACCTGTGTAAAAACATAATAATGTATAAAACATCTATACAACGATAAACATTGATAATGAAATCTGTTATCATTAACAAGTGTCCAGTAGAGCGATTTTTGAATCTCATTCGGTGAGCTCAGCAGTTTAAAATGTCAAAATTACTACGGAGATATGCATCTTTCTACTGCTGATTTGACTCTCAAAAATCATAATTCAGGAGTACGATTTTTTAAAGTCAAATAAGCAGTAGAAAGATGCATGAGAACGCTTTTGTATGAGATTTCAAAACCGTTCAAGCTCACCGATGACATTCAAAAATCGCACCCCAGGAGTGCGATTTTTGAATCTCATTCGGTGAGCTCTGCTGTTGAAAATTACTATGGAGGTACGCATCTTTCTACAGCTGATTCGACTTTCAAAAATCACACTACAGGAGAGCGATTTTTGAGAGTCAAATCCGCAGTAGAAAGATGCGTATCTAAGTGGACATAATTTGAGTTAAGTAACTAAATTATGTATCAATGATGATTATTATTGATTTAATATAAAAATTTCCGTGTTATTAAACTCCTTTAGATTTCGAATAATTCCGTTAATGTGCTGAAGGTATCATTCAATACTACTTTCCTTCGTGGTAAGATCGGGGATAGAGTCAACACGGGGTCAACACCGTGGGGCGTTAAGGTGGTTTCAGTCCTTACAAAACTTTGACGTAGAATACTCGTAGACGGTATTAATAAAAGTAATGTTTTCATGGAAAAATAGCTCAGAAAATCTAAATTGCGCGTATCAAATAATATTTACAATTTGTAATATAATTACGACGATATATTAAAATTATTAAATATCTACTCAAATTTACTATATTAACCGGGGATTAAGGCTTCCGCACATTGCAGCGATAATATCTTTGCGATTTTGCGATAAGTGTTACGATAAATGAATTGTTTATTATTTTGTTATGTTATACACAACAGAATTAGTTATTTATTTGACTAACTAACCGCTTTGCTAATAATAATAATAATTTTGTTTCTTCCCATTAGGTATGTCCATAATTATAAAAAAATGCTATGGTTGAGTTGTTCGAAACGTGGTCCATTTACAAAAAGTACAAAATATCACCATTAACGGCAATAATAGTGGCAAGTGTTGCACCATTTTGAAATCTTGACTAAATGGGCCATCTTTTGTTAAGGATAGTGTAGTATATTTTTTTTCGAAATGAATGGTCAAAGTTAACTGACAATATTTTTCTAAACCATGAATCAATGAAACTTAATTTATTTTACTGAACTAACAATGTTTCAATTTTTTTGTTTTAATTCGTGATTGGGATAAATAGCACCGTTATTTTAGATTACGTCAAAATCGTGAAATTTGTGATCACTATACTTAAAACTAGGACCAAGGGTGTAGATTTTCAACTTTTTGAAAAAATGTCTGTTATTGCTTAACTAATTGATATTGCATTTTTTCCTTATTTTTCCCAGAACTGGTATAACTTGACCTCTCGCCAGGTACCAGGTTATCGTTGAGTTTTGGGACACCCGTATAAACATTACTAACTGAGTATTTGGGTGTTTCTGAAGGATTTACCCCCGAAATGGTTCTATTATATTTGACAATAATAAAAATTTATAATTTAAATTAATCTGTGATAATAAAATTATTCCTCTCGCAAGCGAGGTAGCTACTCAATGATACCTAATTATCCTGTATTGTAGAAAATGCTTACCTTCATCAGGTGACGGAGCGGCGAACACTGCTGCGGCTGCGACCTGCACAAAATAGTAGCATAAATTAATTATACAAGTGAGCAAAGTTGGTCATTACAGCCGAGGCGGGATTGTAGCACGAGCCGCAGGCGAGTGCTGTTATGCTAGCCGAGTTTGTAGACTTTGTGGTTTGAAGGTTAATGATACTCGTCCTTACATTCTGTAGGATAATAAAATATTTTGCATTGCATTCGGTATGACCCGGGGAGGGAGTTTTGACCGAGTGTAAATATTTTATATTTTACGGAGCGTCCCGCGCAACTGACCAATGTGGCGTCGTTACACTCAGGGCGAGTCTATTTTTGTACCGGTGCAACAAAGACAGTGGCGCTGTCTTACGCTCATTTGTTGAACAATAAAAACAACTTTGTAACACCATACTTATTGAACATTTTGGAACATTCTGGCATCATTAACTCATATTTTCATTTTGTGACAATTCCGTCTTTGTAGTACTAGATGAGATATATATATATATATATATATATATATATATATTATATACCTATATATTTTTTTATATAAGGTAGGTATATACAGGGTGAAATCGATATCATTAGCATCCTTTTTAGAGTCTAACCATCAAACTGAACAACTTTTACTATGAACCATTTGAGGTCTGAGGTCACTAACTTATAGTTTGTTTACATTACTGTATAGTATCAATTATTTTATTAGATAGACTATGTATTATTGTATACATAACCGTAGCTTAAGAATTTATATTGTAATAGTTATTAAGTCGTGTTATGTTGTAGAGTTTCTGGCCGCATCTTCTCTACAGCGACAACACGTTCCGACGCGGTGGTTCCTTAAAAAAGATTTAACGTTTAATAAGTGTGCTTCAAGCTCCTATATTGAATAAATTATATTGACTTTGACTTTGACTTTATGGGAGCAAACCGAACGTAAGCACTGAACAGATCAATTGCTGCACCAAGATTAGCCTCGACTGCCTCAAATGATATGGCTTGAGATATCTGAGCCAGGTCGTTTTTTTTTCTTGCACCTAACATTTTCCTCGCTGTTGTGAGGTGAAAAGTTGTGTTTCGCTCGGCTGCAAAGTTATTCTTTGTCTCGTACCTTTGAAACCCTCACTTCGCTCAGGATTCTACTCGTAAGTACCTACTCGGGCCGCAAAACGACTTTGCCGCCTTGCATAACAAATAAATAAATAAATAAATAAATAACGCTCACAGGCACATACATTGTAATGATCCCAAACTAGCACTAAAGGCTTTTATTATGGAAACCATACAACAACGGCACGAACATATAACATCCATGACCGAACCGGGATTCGAACCCAGGACCCTGGTTTGGCAGTCCGGCGTGGTAACCATTACACCAACCGGGTCGTCAACAAAAATAAACGATTTCTTACTTACCAGCAAAAAGAAGAAAAGGTGTAGGAAGTTCATGTTGATGCAAGAAGGTTCCGTCTGTATGAATCCTCTGTATGAACGAACCACTCTTATATACCTCGCTCGTCCGTAGGTACACATACATGTACAGGTGTACACACATGTATTGTGTACCTGCATGATATATGAATGACGGGGATGTTTATACAATTGTCGAAAACAAAACTGCAAACTTAATTATTATATTATTTTACTATACAGGGTGTTAGGGTAAACAGTAGCATTACTTTATACTGGTGGTTGTACCCTGAACAACATAAGAAGTAAGAACCCTATAGGAAATTCCCAAATGTATTTCTAGCTTATTAGGGTTCCGTAGACAACAAGGAACCCTTAATAGTTTCGCCATGTCCGTCCGTCTGTCTACGTTTTGCGACGTTTTGCGAAAGCGAAATTGTGCGAAGTGGACCTTTGGCGAACGGTCATTTTGCGAAGTCGTCATTTTGCGCCTAAGCCGTCTGTCTGTCCGTCTGTCCGCGGCTTAGCTCAGAGTCGCTTAGTACTAGAAAGCTGTAATTTGACATGGGTACCTATACATATTAAGAAAAATAATAATAAACCCGCAGCGCAGCTTGTTGCGAGCTTTTGGTGATTGGCAACACCACGGACCCGATTCTCCAGAGGGCCCGGATTGATTTGGCCCTCACCTCCTGTCTTGCCTTAATCGGCCGGCCAGGAGTGGAGTCGCAAGAGCGGAACCTATGCTCCAGGTTGGAAGTGTAAAATGTCATATAACGCCGGGACCTGCTGACTGGTGCGCTTAGCACCGGGAACTAACGCCCGCAGACTCACCTCTCTACAACCTTATCCGCTCACTAGATGTTGCCGCCAAGCAGCCTTTTTGGGGGGCCCATTACATGAGTTGGCGAGTCACCGTCTGCCATTTTTGACAAACCAGAGACATTTGTTACGGCAGGCGTCCCGAGTCTCTCCGCAATAACCCAGATTTCCCGGTCCACCCAGTTCACCTCCATTACATTAGTAATGTTAATAGTTAGTAATTTTCTTTCTTTTCTGCAATAGTCTCTGCACCGGACGCGGTTTGTCTTCTGGTGCATTTGCATAATGTATTCAAGGATAGACCACGGTTGGTGCATCCCATAGCATTCAGATAAAAGTGTCTCAAAGAGGCCTCTACGTGTTGGACCTGTGTCCCCAAACCGGTGCCGCACCTCTCGACAACCTTTAGCCGCTCAATGGGATGTTGCCCCATTGTCGCACTTTGTGCGTGCGGCCGTTTTATGGGGCCCACTCGACGAGTCGGCGAGTCACCGCCTGCCCTATTTACAATTTCGAGACTAGTTGTCATGGCAGGCGTCCGTTAGTCTCCTCCCATAGCCCAGTATACATCTATCCAACTTTCACCTCCATAGCCCAAGACCTTATTTTTCCATCGCGGCGCTATCGCCGCACTCCAATAGTCTTTGCACCTGGCGGGGACCATCCCCGTGTGTATCATGTTGTGCGCTCGGAGATTGTATCCGCCACGTGTATCCCTTACATTTAGATAAACTTGTCTTTTGAACGGGCCTCTACATGTTGGCTTCGGCTCCATGCACGCCTTCCAAAGGTCCGGGACTTAATTGCCCGTGACTACGGAACGTAAGACATATAATAATAATATAATAATTTATTCAAGTGACCAGAACTCGCAATCGCACTCCTGAAGCATGATTTTTGGGAGTCAAATCAGCAGTAGAAAGATCCATATCTCCATAGTAATTTTGACATTTACAACTGCTGAGCTCACCGAATGAGTTTCATAAATCACACTCCAGGACTCGTTTTGTTATAACACAACTTAATTTAAGGTTAGTAACTTAACACAACAAAAGATTCAACCTCACCAGTGCTGCATGACTCATGTAGCACCATGCATCATGCAGCACCGGTTAATGTACGAGCAGTCGATCCTGCTCGCGATCATGTTCAGGATGCTATTGCCGCTGCCGAGCACTAATAATCACGCCGACAAAATGGTAAAACAAAAACATCACATAATTTTTTTAGGGTCATCATTAATGGCATCCCCACTTTTCGTGTAGGGGAGGGCCCTACAGGGATGATTTTTTTTCTCGTCTTTCCCATGATGTGGCATATCGATATCGTTGGATAGTAGTTGGATAGGCTCTTTTAAAAAACCCGACTGCATAAAAAACTATTAACTGTGTAGTGTTTGTGTATATCTATAACTAGTTATATATGCTGTCTCGGGCACACGGGTAGTGGGGTAGTCAGACCGTGAGAGCCACGAGCGAGAACGGACGTCTACCTGCATACTGGTGTGGTAACGAGCCAGATTCACTGATAGGGAGCACTACATGTGGCGACGAGATAAAAGGTCAGTAAATATAAAACATTTGAAAAAAAAAAATACAAGTATTGTTTAATATTCGAAATTGAGGATAGTGGTATGTTGTTGTGGATTGCGAAACAAGCTTTGAATTAGAAATTATTAGTGTTCACTTTACCTTGATTACCTACCTCAAATCATTTAAACACATAAAGTAATAAAAGATCGTTATCGGTGCTGCACAAAGATAACGGTAAACAGAAAACTCGGATGTTTATCTTTTTAGTAAAATTATGTAGGTAGGTCAAAACTGATCTTAACTGAAGCAAGTGTGTTTATGGTTGTTAAATAATAATTATAAACAATAATTTCAATTTTCATGCATTCCAGGTGTTGAGTTTATTGGTATGATTTGAAAAAAAAAAAAAAACGTATTTTCGATTATACTATGTAGGTATAAGGATGAGTGTCTAATATTTACGCAGTGCGTTTTAATAAGTAAGAATGTTATAATTTGTATGATCAATGAACATAAATAACACTCGGATTTAATTTAGAGTACCTATATTACCTATAACATTATGAACATAGCAAATTAGGAAAATAATTAAATGATATGTTTGAATTTAATAATAACGTTTTTTTCCTAGAGCTTTAGATATTTATTTATAGTGTATACAAGGTGTTACAAAAATACAAATAAACCTTTAAGGGGGTGGTGTAGACCATCAAACTGAACAACTTTATCTATGGGACCAATAACGGAAACGCGAAAAAAAAAATGTATGTTCTATACTCTACAAATAGAAAATTATTTAATATATAATAATTTAAAAAACAATTTATAATATAATATGGAAGAAATGAAGACAACAAGAATATAGAAATAAAAACCAACTTAAAGATAAAAAAGGCCGTCAGGTGCATCTCCGCGAGACATGGTACCAAGCACAAGCATGCTGGCAGCGTTCCCTCTTTGGATGGTCAAGCTAATGCGTTGGCCAAGGAAGCTGCCAGCTCTACGATCACCGGTTGTTTCGCGGAGACGCATCGACAGCTCTTTAATAAATTTTTTGGCTTCTGGGCCCCAAGGACCCAATGTTTCGAAGCCAATCGGTGCAAACATGAAGCAACCTGAGATTTCTTCATACTTCCGCACCTTGGCAATCTCAGCGCCCATGGCCGCGGCACCCGCACGCGCGCATGTAGCTCTGATATGTGATGGGGCTAGTGTGTCGACGCAGGTCACGTCCCACACCAGGCACCTGCCCTGTTGCCAAGGGATGAGTGTCACGCCGTCGGGTCTCCTGCCATCAGTACGAACGATTCCGTTTGGTTCTGATCGTACCGGAACGTTCACTGAAACAAGAGCCCGACGAACGACATCATTTAGGGCCGAATGACGAGGGTTGCGACCGGCGCTTTTGCGGCAAGCCAGACCATGGTGGCCAAACTCGTCGACGGCTGCACCAAGATAGGATTTTCCATTTAATTAAAAATAATAACGTTTTAATTAAATATGAGAATTAACTCCAGACCTACGGCAAAACTAGTTTCGGAGCCAGGGCTACTTTGTATTATTCCTAAGCTAACTACAATAAAGATTTATTATTATTATTATTATAACTATAAGGTATATTACGTGTGTACCTGTAAAATTTGAATCAGGATGAGGATGAATTTTAAACAGTAGGTATACATTTTGTCATTACTATTTTATTAAATTCCTACCTATATGTGACTACGAGCTTTGATATAATTCTTAATCCATTATACATGCCACTACCTGCAATTATTATTGCGTGCAAGGGCTGTACGGGCCTACATGAAAATGTAAACCGTGCGTGATTGAAAATATATATGTGTGTGGCTGTACGGGCCTACATGAAAATGTAAACCGTGCGTGATTAATAATATATGTGTGTGTGTTTGGCTGTACGGGCCTACATGAAAATGTAAACCGTGCGTGATTAAAAATATATGTGTGTGTGTGGCTGTACGGGCCTACATGAAAATGTAAACCGTGCGTGATTAAAAATATATGTGTGTGTGTGGCTGTACGGGCCTACATGAAAATGTAAACCGTGCGTGATTAAAAATATATGTGTGTGTGTGGCTGTACGGGCCTACATGAAAATGTAAACCGTGCGTGATTAATAATATATGTGTGTGTGTTTGGCTGTACGGGCCTACATGAAAATGTAAACCGTGCGTGATTAAAAATATATGTGTGTGTGTGGCTGTACGGGCCTACATGAAAATGTAAACCGTGCGTGATTAATAATATATGTGTGTGTGTTTGGCTGTACGGGCCTACATGAAAATGTAAACCGTGCGTGATTAAAAATATATGTGTGTGTGTGGCTGTACGGGCCTACATGAAAATGTAAACCGTGCGTGATTAAAAATATATGTGTGTGTGTGGCTGTACGGGCCTACATGAAAATGTAAACCGTGCGTGATTAAAAATATATGTGTGTGTGTGGCTGTACGGGCCTACATGAAAATGTAAACCGTGCGTGATTAAAAATATATGTGTGTGTGTGGCTGTACGGGCCTACATGAAAATGTAAACCGTGCGTGATTAAAAATATATGTGTGTGTGGCTGTACGGGCCTACATGAAAATGTAAACCGTGCGTGATTGAAAATGTGTGTGTGGCTGTACGGGCCTACATGAAAAAAATGTAAACCGTGCGTAATTGGAAAATATATTTGTGTTTGTGTGTGTGGCTGTACGGGCCGTCATGAAAGTGTAAACCGTGCGTGATTGATATTTTTATGTTTGAAGTGTACGATTAAGTTGTAAATTGTGTGTAGGTAATTATGAATTGGTGGATGTCGATAGTTGAGTAGAACAAATAAAGATTAACCTGGATAAGTGAACCACATGCGATCATGAAATATGTTGGTTCCAGGTCGCCCCATATCGACTTCTAATCATGGCGAATTTCTTACCACCCCCCGAAAAGCTTGATCTTGAAGGAGATAATGCGTCGGTTGCTCTGCGTTGGGAAAATTGGAAGAGATCTTTTCAAATATATCTAGAAGCTACAGATATATCCAGACCAGAGAAGAAAAGAGCAACATTGCTACTCTTAGGTGGTTCAGGGTTGCAAGAAATAATTTACAACTTACCAGGAGCGTATATTGCTACTGCTGAAGGAGTTGATGTTTTTAAGACCGCTATTGAGAAACTTGATAGTTATTTCTTCCCGAAGCAAAACAAAATTTATGAAAGACATTTATTTCGGCAAATAAAACAAGAGGAAGGAGAGAAATTTGAGAAATTTGTCGTAAAACTGAGAAACCAATCAGGAAAATGCAAGTTCACTTGTCCTGATGAACACTTGATTGATCAGATAGTTGATGTTTGTCATCAGAACTACGGAAAAAAATATTGATGATAGGAGATAGCGTTACATTAGATAAAATTATCGCCGAAGCTAATACACTCGAGATTGTTGATCATCAGTTAACAGGATATGAACAAAAGAACAAAACAAATGAGGTGAACACAGTAAAAAATTTTAATTTTAAAGGACCAAGGAGAAACGACATTAAAACCGGAAATACAATCAGTCAATCAGAATCAAAAAAATGTGGAAGATGTGGATACAGCGCACATCTTATATCGAACCAGGAGTGCCCAGCAAAACGAAAAAACTGTCATTCTTGTGGAAAACTAGGACATTTCAGCGCATTGTGCAGAATAAATCCACAAAAACGGAAATTAGGACAAAAACAGGATAACAACACAAAAGCTAAAAAGTTTCAAAGAGGGAACGGAGTAAATTCGATTGGCACGAATGATGATGTTTCTGAAGAAGAGGAAGTCCATTACGTTTTTAATTTAAGTGATGACGCTACAGTAGAATGTGAGATGGGAGGTATTAAATTGAAAATGCTTATAGATTCCGGATGTAAACTTAACTTGATCACGGACAAAACTTGGGAGATGCTGAAAAATAAAAGAATTAACTGTTCCAAACAAGTTAAAGACATCGATAAGGTTTTGTTTCCTTACGGAAGCAAGACGCCTTTGGACGTTGAAGGGTGTTTTGAAACACTTATTAAAGTGAACGGACGAGCGGAAAAAACTACTGTTTTTGTTATTAAAGGGGGCTCAAGAGATTTACTAGGCAAAGAAACAGCCATCCGTCTAGGTGTTTTGAGATTAGGCGTTGGGATACATCAGGTCGTGCAATCGAATAAACCATTTCCCAAATTTAAGAACGTATTGGTGGAAATCCCTATAGACGAAACGTGCAAGCCAGTGTCACAGCCTTATCGGCGTATACCAATCCCTATTGAACAAAAGGTGGATGAAAAAATTCAAGAATTACTCAATAGCGATATAATTGAAGAGGTACATGGGCCTTCGCGATGGATTTCACCTGTAGTACCAATACTAAAGGACAATGATGATATCCGCTTATGTGTAGACATGAGACGAGCCAATGCTGCAGTTTTGAGAGAAAACCACCCGCTACCCTGCATGGATAAATTGTTACCAAAGATTAGGAAGGCTGGTTATTTCTCTAAATTGGACATTAAAAACGCTTTCCACCAGGTCGAAATTCATCCCGATTCAAGACATCTAACGACATTTTATCACATCAAGAGGTCTCTTTAGATACAAGCGACTGATGTTCGGCATCACTTGTGCGCCTGAGTTGTTCCAAAAAATATTAGAGAAAATGTTAACTGGACTGGAAGGAGTAGTTAACTTCATTGACGACATTTTGGTATTTGGGGAAAATGAACAACAACATGATTTGAGGTTATCAAAAGTTTTGGAGGTATTGTCGGAAAACAATGTTCTACTAAATGAAGAGAAATGCATGTACAAGGTACAGAAAATAAACTTTTTGGGGCATGAGTTGACACCGGATGGAGCGAGGCCTTTGACGAAATATGTAACTAGTATAGCTGAGTTCAGAACGCCAAAGACAATAGAGGAACTGCAAAGTTTTTTGGGACTTGTAAATTATATTAACAAGTGGATCCCTAATCTCGCTACAATGACAGAACCTTTGAAGAAGTTGTTAAGGGAGAAGACTGGTAAGAAAGCTAGCATAGAAGAGTTTTGGAAAGAAGAACAAGACCTCGTTTTCACACAATTAAAACAAATGCTTACTACGATAGAAACATTAGGATACTATGATGTAAATGACGACACACAAGTTATTGCAGACGCAAGCCCAGTTGGATTAGGCGCAGTTTTGATACAAACTGATACGAGAGGTTCAAGAATTATTGCATATGGCAATCGAACATTAACAGAACTTGAACGGAAATACAGCCAAACGGAAAAGGAAGCCCTTGCTTTAGTCTGGGCTGTAGAACATTTCAACACATTTTTGTTCGGCAAAGAATTTGATCTTGTCACAGACCACAAGCCGCTGGAGTTTCTGTTTGGACCTAAATCGAAACCGTGTGCTAGAGTTGAGAGATGGGTGTTACGCTTGCAAGCTTATCGCTATAAAATAAGACATATACCTGGAAAGGCAAATATAGCGGATCCCTTGTCACGTCTATGTCAATACACAAATGTTCCATGTGGAAATATAGAAGACTATGTACACCAGATAGTGGAAAACGCTCGTCCATCTGCGATTCCAATGCAAGTCATTATTGAAAGTTCTGAAAAGGACCAAGAAATAAAAAAAGTCAAAAAAGAAATTTATAGTAATGACTGGGATGACTCGGTCAAGGGTTACAAGATATTTGCAAACGAGCTTTGTTTTTATGAAAACATATTGCTACGAGGAAGCAAGATTGTCATACCGCGAGATCTCAGGAAAGGCGTTCTAGAGGCAGCGCATGAGGGACACCCTGGAATAGTCGCTATGAAAAGTCGCCTAAGATCGAAGGTCTGGTGGCCAAGAATAGACAAAGACGCTGAGACTATGGTCAAGGCGTGTAAAGGATGTACCCTTGTAGGATTGCCTAGCAATCCTGCACCTATGAAGCGACGTGAACTCCCGGCGTCACCTTGGCTGGACGTTGCTATGGACTTACTAGGACCACTACCAAATAGTGACTACTTACTAGTAATTATAGACTATTACAGCAGATACAAGGAAATTAAATTCACCAAAACCATTACTAGTACACAAATTATAAAATTACTCAAAGAAATTTTCAGTCGTCTTGGATATCCTTCATCAATTACTGTTGACAATGGTCGTCAATTTACAAGTGACGAATTCAAAGGATATTGCCAAGAGTGTAACATAAAATTGTTCAATACGATCCCTTATTGGCCTCAACAAAATGGCGAGGTGGAGAGG
This sequence comes from Agonopterix heracliana, assembly GCA_963693445.1. Taxonomy (NCBI): domain Eukaryota; kingdom Metazoa; phylum Arthropoda; class Insecta; order Lepidoptera; family Depressariidae; genus Agonopterix; species Agonopterix heracliana. The sequence continues at coordinate 8,393,753 of OY856336.1, read as the reverse complement.
CAGAATCGCGACATATTAAAAAGATTAAAAATAAGTCAAATTCAAAAGAAGGATTTAAAAGAAAGCGTTTTGGAATATTTGAGGATGTACAACTCCACCCCCCATTCTGTCACAGGCAAAACACCTGCTGAACTCTTCTATAGAAGACAAAACAGGGATAAGATTCCATCCCTAATGGACGCTGAAAATAAAATTGATGATTCGGAAACTAGAGACAGAGATATAATACAAAAAGAGAAAGGAAAGGAATATGGAGATAGAAAAAGAAGAGCTGAGGATCCAAAACTGACAGAAGGAGATAAAGTGTACGTAAAGGAAATGGAAAAGGGAAATAAATTGTCAGCCAACTTCAAACCAACTCCACATATTGTAGAGCAAGCAGAAGTTGGAGATGTAATTGTAAGGAATGAGGAAACGGGACAAAGACTTAGACGTAACATAATACATTTAAAGAAAGTGGAAGGGAAATGGGAAGTTCAGAATGAAGCACAAGAAGTAAGCGAAAATGATGGGACAGAAAATGAGGATAATTAATATAGATATAAATGAAATGATTGTAATAATAGGTTATAATGAAACACAAGAAGTATGTGAAAATGATCAGCCAAAAAATGAAGATAATTAAGTAGACGATGTAATAAATAAGAAGACAATTATAATAACTGTTAGATTAAGTGATTGTTGTCCTACCAAGAATGAAATCAATAAATTATATAATAAGGAAGGGATGTAGTGTTTGTGTATATCTATAACTAGTTATATATGCTGTCTCGGGCACACGGGTAGTGGGGTAGTCAGACCGTGAGAGCCACGAGCGAGAACGGACGTCTACCTGCATACTGGTGTGGTAACGAGCCAGATTCACTGATAGGGAGCACTACAAACTGAAAAGATCAAGCTCGTTTAATCAGCTAAAATAACTTTGTTTGAGCAAATTAATACAATTTCAATTTTATTACTTATTAGGTGGGTATTGCAGGCGGGGACAAACCAATAAGTAACAAATAAGTAGCATGTTTTATAGTTTTTCTTTGTCCCCGTTTGCGATACCTACCTAATACGTAATAACATTGAAATTGTATTAATTTGCTCAAACAAAGTTATTTTAGCTGATTAAAGGAGCTTGTTTTTATCTTTTCAGTTACTTAATAGTTTTTATGCAGTCGGGTTTTTTGTTTTTCTTAATAATTTAGTTTATTTCAAACTTTTTAGTCTTGTGTAATGGTACTATAAAAGTACTATAATATACCTATACATATTTTGGAATTTGCTCTTCGCCAGCTTTCATATTTTGATACCCATATTATAATTTTTTACGAAAAAAAATTGTATCTTCACCCTTCCTTTTTTAATTCGCAGACGCCATATTATGTACCCTATGACACTCTCACAATTTTTACAAATCTAACGACACCTCATACGTTGAAATCCATCAAGCCGTTTAGGCTGTAGGGCGTGCCAAAGAAATAGACATAAAAACATACATACCTACATACATACTACGCTCGAAAAACATAACCCTCTTTCTGTCGCAGTCGGGTAAAAATACCGCGGGTGTGGGAAATCATTTTTCGATTTTGGGATCTGTTAGCGAAATATTAAACTTTAAACCGAAAGAGTCAAGTGTTCTTGTAAGTTTGTATATTGTGACGGGCAACTGCGGAACCCTACCCAGCGCGTGGCCCGACACGCACTTGGCCGGTTTTTTTTTTGGCCATTTCGATGTTGGCTCCGTAGAAAAGTTGTTCAGTTTGATGAGTAGAGTGCTTATACTGAAATTATCCGCAGTGATATAAAATTTACCCTGTATAATAAAATACACCTAAAAATATAGGTGACATCAAAAACATGGAATTTTTATTTTTAGTAAATATATTCAAGTATCTACGTACCTACTACTCCTTTTGTTTTGTAACTGCAAATATTTGAATGTAAGTAAGTACCTAATAAATTATTTTGAACGACATTGTTTTAATCTTATTATTTAAATCATTTAAATATTCCTGTACATTTTTGAAACAATTGTTCAAATATAATAAAATGTTAATTCGTTAATTCAGACTGTATTTGTGTCAAGAAGTTTCGAATTTTAAATCATTGTGTCTACACCTTCATCGTCTCATTTCAACGGCTAAATTACTCTCGTGGCGATGGCGTCAATTTAAGGATTTTTTTTTAAATCGGTCATAGGTCACCACGCTTTCCCACCGCTGTAAACCAGGATTGTGATTTTTGAAACTTTCGTTCAGCTCATCAGTTGATAATGTCAAAATAAATATGTAGATATTATGCATCTTTCAACTGCTGGAGTGCGATTTTTGAATCTCATTCGGTGAGCTCAGCTGTTAAAAATGTCAAAATAACTACGGAGATACGCATCTTTTCACTGCTGATTTGACTTTAAAAAATCGCTCTCCTGTAGTATGATTTTTAAAAGTCTACTCAGCAGTAGAAAGATGCATATCTCCGTAGTAATTTGGACATTTTCAACTGCTGTGCTCACCGAATGACATTCAAAAATCGCTCTCCTGATATGACTTTCAAAAATCGCTCTCCTCTTCATTATAATTTTGAAATTTTTTAACTGCTGAGGTCAGCGAATGAGTTTTAAAAATCGCACTCCAGGATCAACAGCGGCGACCATTCACAACACTAGACAATGAAGTCCAGCGAGCCCGGGGGATGATTCTAATCTTTAGCGGAACCCGCAATGAATTAATCTGCATAGGTGGCATGCCGCAGTGATACAGTGATACTGTGATACAGCGCTATCACACCTTCGCTCTCTTTCTATTTGCACGTGAACGAACGAGATAAAAGACGTGATACAGCCGTATCACGTGTCGCATACTACCAGTGCTGGAGTAGGAAAAAGAATATTGCCAACGGGATACAGCAATAAGAAATAAATTATTAAGAAAAACAAAAATCCGACTGCAAAAAAAAACGATGAAAATGCAAGTTCACTTGTCCTGATGAACACTTGATTGATCAGATAGTTGAGAAATGTTTGTCATCAGAACTACGGAAAAAAATATTGATGATAGGAGATAGCGTTACATTAGATAAAATTATCGCCGAAGCTAATACACTCGAGATTGTTGATCATCAGTTAACAGGATATGAACAAAAGAACAAAACAAATGAGGTGAACACAGTAAAAAATTTTAATTTTAAAGGACCAAGGAGAAACGACATTAAAACCGGAAATACAATCAGTCAATCAGAATCAAAAAAATGTGGAAGATGTGGATACAGCGCACATCTTATATCGAACCAGGAGTGCCCAGCAAAACGAAAAAACTGTCATTCTTGTGGAAAACTAGGACATTTCAGCGCATTGTGCAGAATAAATCCACAAAAACGGAAATTAGGACAAAAACAGGATAACAACACAAAAGCTAAAAAGTTTCAAAGAGGGAACGGAGTAAATTCGATTGGCACGAATGATGATGTTTCTGAAGAAGAGGAAGTCCATTACGTTTTTAATTTAAGTGATGACGCTACAGTAGAATGTGAGATGGGAGGTATTAAATTGAAAATGCTTATAGATTCCGGATGTAAACTTAACTTGATCACGGACAAAACTTGGGAGATGCTGAAAAATAAAAGAATTAACTGTTCCAAACAAGTTAAAGACATCGATAAGGTTTTGTTTCCTTACGGAAGCAAGACGCCTTTTTTTTTTTTTTTTTTTTTTTTTTACATTGTGACACAAAGAGGAAAATCCATCATGGACACCTGGGAAGGGAGACCCAGATAGTGCCGGACTCCTACCGGCCAAAAACCTCAGTGTGTCATTCCTCTTTTCTCCGACGAGATTGCTCGGAGAATATTAACTATCAGACTGTTTTTTTTTTTCACATTTATATTTTACATTTTATGCTAATAAAAGTTCTTAAACTACTCAGTCTTTGTTTTTTCTTAAGTAACTTAACAATTTTAATAATTTCTAATATAAGAGGATACATTTTTTTTTATTTAATCATAATAAATTTATAATAACACGTAGCAGTAGGTTTTTTTTTTTTTTTTTTTTTCCTTTACAATCTTTCAGGTTTGCGGTTCTTTCTGTTTCATTCCTAAGTACAAAGTTGCTATTTTATCATAAAATAGCAATTTGTACTCCTTCTTGTATAGCAAAATTATTGGCAATACCGATTATGTTATGCTCAGCTGTACATTTTCAAAATGGAGTTGGCATTTGTTATCTGGGCGTTTTTTTTTAAAAGTGTCCCTTGAGAAAAGTGAGTGTCCGGTCACTTTCATAGTCTATTATTCGAAATTTATTAAGATTTCTATCATATTATGTATATTATATTAATAAATAACTTTTAAACTCATCTTTTTCAGTAAAATAATGCGTGAATCTGTCTTAAATATAAAATAATGCCAAAATAAGTAAAACGGGGGCGACGTTTTTGGCATGTCCCACACCAACCATGTCAAAATCGGAGTCGAATATAATGGTCTACTATAATTTGTTCAACGTATTTTGTGTATCGCACTGGTCAATTATGCTCCGAACTTCAATTTTAAACCTTAAAACATACTACTTACAGTTGAAATTTATTTAAAAACACCCGTTTTTATGTTGTCCTGCAAAATAGCGGATGGTGGAATTTCCACCTACGCTACCGCATTTTTGATGTCTTCCGACAAAAATACTACCAATTACGGCAAAGATTCCAAAAGATAGCAACATTATTAGTCTATGGTAGTCGCCACTTTGTAAATTTGCCAGCGCAGTCCGTCAGAAAAACGAAAATAAATGGTTGCCTTGTCGGTGTTCAAAAAAATTGTTCCACATACGAGACTACTTTTCTCCATGTAATGTTTAACTAATTATTATATTTTTTAGTATGTTAAACTTGTTAATTTATGTTTATTTGGAATCTGAAGTTAAATTGACCTAAATATGAATAGTTTAATGGTAATTTTGTCTGAAAGTTTAACTGGCATGGATACGTCACTTCCATTACGCTGCGGTCACATGAATGGAACTAAAAAGTGACGTAATGGAATCCTAAAGATGATTTCACAAGGAGCAAAATGCCAAAAAACCGAATGTCAATACAATTCATACAGAAAGACTTATCGTTATCTTTTATGAGCTTTCTCATATCAGGTGGTATCCAAATTATACCCATTTTTTATACTTGACTAGTTATGACTTTTCAAATATTATTTTAAGAATTTTTGACCGCCGGATCACCTAAATTTTTTTTTTTTTTTTTTTTTTTTTTTTTTTTTTTTATTATTGATGGGTTTGCTCTTGACCTCTGTCTAGTCTATTTATATTATATAGGTTTACTTAGCCAAGCAATATAGTTTTTTTAAAGTATAAATGACTGACCTAAGTTTATTATATAGGTACCTAAATAAATAGTGACCTAAGTTCCTAATAGTATTAATAGAATTTTGTGCCATATTAAACGTAGCCTTATAGTTCCTAAACGTCATTTCGTGTTCCACTATACGTCACTGTCCTATTATCGCTGTGGTATAATTTCTAAGATTAATTATCAGATCTCAAAGATATTTGTATAGATTTTTGTTTAATATGGTTTATTAGATTAGTTCTTTTCTACTATATTTTTTTTTATAAATAATTTTACGCATTTGTTGATTTATGAAGAATAATATGTATTGCAAAGTATCCAAAAGTAGCGTTTGGGAATATTATTGTCAAAAACTTTATTGTTTTGTATTCATGAGCTGAATAATTCATATTTTTTAGAAGACTGTTTTTGTTTTACATTTAATTAATAAAATAAATAAATTCGGAATTCCTTTAGTTTTCTCTAAAACTCTTTTAAAAGTTAGTGACGTAATGGAACATCCTACGAACAATAACAAAATGAAATGTAAATATTTCCGAAATTCATCATTATATTTCATAAAATTTACTATTTTCATAAAGGTTGATCCATGTTTTATCAAATAATTGCATTTTGAAGCTAAATAAAAATATTCATATATGTGGAATTCCTATTACGTCACCGACAACTTTAAAAAAAACCGCCCATCTACCAATAATCTTGCTACCGTTTCTTATCTTTGCCGATCTTGTGACTAATTCCGCAAACCCAAACAACAGTTCTCTACTGTACCGTTCGGCTACAATGCCTGGTAGGTTCTCGGCTGTTAACTGTTGTTCCAGTTGCATCTGCAGGTCCAATCTTTTGGCGCCGTATATGGGACATTCGAGGATGAGATGGGCGATAGACTCCTCGGAGCCTGTCTCACAGATGCATAGTGGGCTATCCTTTAATTTAAATCTGTGGAGATAGTGTCCATATCCCCCATGCCCTGTCATAATCTGTACCAACGTGGGTGTCAACTTTAGTTTCTTGACAATTTTGTACGCGGCTTCTGTGTTAGGCAGGAAAAGTTTGGTTGTCGAGGCGGTTTCGCTCTCGGCATACCTTTTCTCCCACTCCTTCTTTGTTTCCTGCCTTATATTCCATCTTATGTTGGATAGAGGGCATCGATCGTAATCGGCCGCGGTCTTTTTAAAGAGTGCTGCCTGCTTGGCTAGCACATCAGCGCGTTCGTTGCCCTCCACTCCAACATGGGCCCTTATCCAAAAGAGCCGCAATATCTTTCCCTTCTCCCTTAGCAGCCTAATGTTGCGCCTAACCTCACATGCCATTGGGTGGGTCGTGTTGGGGTCACGAAGCAGTTCCAAAGACGACCTGGAGTCACTGAAGATGTTAATTTCACTGTCCGCATTCCCTAGGGCGAGTTCGGTTGCTTTTTGCAACGCGAACATCTCCGCTTGGAACACGGTACAGAATGGTTCCAGGCGGTATTTGGCACTTCGTTTCTCCAACCCATCCCTCCAATAGGACATAGCGGCCCCGACCTTCCCATCGATCTTGCTCCCATCCGTAAAAATATGAGAGCCAGATACTTGATGGTCTGCAAGAGTTTGGGGCTGCATGTCCTCTAGGCACTGGAAGTCGATTTTCACTTCCGAGGCAGGGTGTGGTGCCTTCATAAATGACACTCTGGTCTCTATGGTCCTATCCCCCAGGCGGGATTGTGGTCGTCCCCTCTTCGCTTCGTAAAGCTCAGAATCTTCTCGCACTCTCATATCCAGGGGGAGAAGACCAGAGAGTACCAGCGCGGCATTCAGTGAGACTGTGCGGTAGGATCTTACGATCTTCTGGGCGAACCCTCTCTGGACTGTATTAAGTTTTGCCTGCACCGATAATTTGTTCGATGCAGGAGCCCAGGCACTTGCCGCGTACAGTACGATTGGTTCAATTACTGCCACGTATATCGTCCTGATTACCTCCGGGTTCAAACCCCATGAAATTTTCGCAGCTCGACTGAGTTGTTTGAAGATACCGGTGGCTTTATTGCACACTTCACTTACGTGTTTTTGGAAAGTGAGTTTCCTGTCAATAATTAGCCCCAGTATCTTTACCTCATCTTTCATCGGGATTTCGGTCTCGCCCATGTGGATACATGGGGTGTTGAACTTCAACTTGTTGGTAACAACCATGGCTTGCGTCTTGTGCGCAGCGAACTTTAGTTTGTTACCCTTTCCCCATGCCTCCACATGCCCGAGGGTCTGATTTCCCACCCGCTCAATTTCAGGAACCGAATTCCCGGAGAAGACCAGGACGACATCATCCGCGAAAGCCTGGCAGTAAATTCCACGCTGGTCCATTTCGTCCAAGAGGGGGTCCAACAATAGGTTCCAGAAACTTGGACCACCTATTGAACCTTGCACGCATCCTTTTGTGGTGGGCTTTTTACAGCGCTGACCTGCGTACATGACCGTTACTGTACGGCCCGAGAAATAGCTAGATAACAGCCTCCTGAGGTTGAGAGGGCACCTTTTGTCCTTCAGCCGGTTCTTGATGGCTGGCCACCAGGCACTGTCGAAGGCTCCCTCGATGTCGAGAGATACAACAACGCTAATCAACTTCTTCCTCAAGTTGTCTCTGAGGTGCTGCATGAGGTCGTATAGGGAGTCCTCCGTACAGCGCTGGGGTACGAAGCCGTACTGCCTCGTATTCATTTTGGGCAGCAGGTACCATCTCAACCTCCTGACCACCAGCTTCTCAAAAATTTTTCCCAGGACGGACAGCAACCCAATTGGCCTGTACGACTTTGCCTGAGAGTAGTCGACCTTTCCCGGCTTCCGGAGTACGACAACTGCGGCCTCCTTCCACGGGTCAGGGAAGTAGGACAACTCCAGGCACTTGTTGATAAGAGCTAAGTACAGCTTCAGGTCGCACCGTATCGCCGCTCCGCAGATGTCTGCGGTGAACCCGTCAGGACCGGGTGCCTTTTTGGGGTTGAATGACTTAATGACATTCTCGAGTTCCGCCTCCGTGAACGGTGGATCCCATTTGTCGTTGGGTGCCTCATTTCCAATGAGCTCTGCTGTTCGACGCACTAACTTGTGGTCTTCACTATCCTCAGCTTCCACGTCCTCCGGAAAGAACGTGTCGGCCAGATGTCGAGCAGATTCCTCTGTACTAAGCACCGTCCCATCCCGCATCAGAGGCTGGTCCTCGTGTCTTCTCGCTGTTTTGCGTAAGACTCTATAAACCCCATCCCACATGCTTTCCCTATCCTGAGTTCCACAAAACTCCTTCCAACTGGCTGTTTGGGCCTCTGCCGCTGCCTGCTCGTACCTATCTTTCGCCTCCAGGTAATCTGCTAACACAGTCGGACGACGGCGGGTTGCAGCATATGCTATTCTCCTTTTTTTGGTGACCATCTGTTTTTTGAGGTTGGAGAGCTCTTCTGACCACCAAGGTGACTTAAATTTAATTTTGTTTGAAGGCTGCGGAATTGCTTCCTTGCAGGCCTTCTCTATGTTCCCGATATATGATTTTACTGTTTTCTCTAAATTTTGAATGTTGCTTATATTTTGGACTACTTCCTGATTTAAATTGTTTTCTACAAAATTTTGACCCAATTCCCTTCTAAATTTTTCCCAATCTGCTTTTTTACTATTATACTTCCTTGTGGTATTTTTCTGTAGGGGTTCAGTTGGCTTGCTCAACTGTATGCTGAATGTTATTGCATTATGATCTGAACTTGTTACACCCTTGTCTACTCTCCAATTCCTGATGGCCCCCAGCATTCCCGTCGTGCAAGCCGTCACATCTACATGGCTCTGATAAATTTTGCCTCCTCTCACTGTATCGAATGTTGGCGTCGATCCCTCGTTCAGAACCTCCATGTCCATTTCGGGTAGGGCTCCCGCTAAGGCCTCACCTCTAGGGTTTTCTGTTTTACTTCCCCACCAGGGGCTCCATGCGTTCATATCTCCCCCGACTAGGACCCATCTGGCAGCTAATTTTCGGCTAATCGCTTTTATCTCCTCAATGTCCGGATCAATCGGTTGGTCCTCCTCAAGATAGACCGATATGACACCGATTGTCCATCTATTGGTTCTGAGCGTAGCAGCTGCCATGTTCTCAGTTGTTAGGAGAGGATGTTCTAGTACTTCTATGTCGGGGTCGAACACTATTATTGCCGCCTTATTTGGTTTCTTCCTGTTGTGGGAGCATTGAACCACCCTGACTCCGGTCTGTGACCTTAGCGTCCCTTGGTTCCCTATGTAAGGTTCCGAGACGAGGGCGAAGGACGCCTTGCGCCTCTCCGCTTCTATTAGTAGTTCCTGTGTGGCCAATTTTTTCCTTTGCAGATTAGCCTGGATGACAGCGTACGACTTCTCCTCTACTACGGGTAGCGTGTGGTTCTGTGTTGGGCCCTCAGCAATACGCAACGGTTGACCGGGCTATGTTGTCCCATCTCCTCCTCTCTGGGCACTGTCTGTCGAATGCGTTGTGATCTGCATTCGGCAGTTTTGCCAGTGCGCAGTTACGACAGGAGGGCTTGTCACCGGTAGTCGTCCAGCCCGGGCAGTCCGCCTTTAGATGCGTGCCACCGCAGTGGGAACACGCGTCGGTCTGTTCTGTACACAGTTTCCGACCGTGTCCATACCGGAGGCATCGTCCACATTGGACCAGCGGCGATTGGTCGTAGACTCGCACACGCAGTACGTCTATGTAGATGACCTCTGCCTCCGTTAGTCTCCTCCAGATGGTCGGGGAGACCTGCATGACAACGTGGCACTGGTGGGGGTTTCTCGCTCTCCTTCTGTACTTGACGGAGAGTCGAGACTCCTCCTTAGGTACATCGCCAATGAGATGGCGATTTTGGTTTCTTATCGCCATTATGATGTCCTCATCGGTGTTGTGGGACATCACATCCATGGCGATGATCAAGGGGTCCTTATTTAGGGCCTCTTCCACCGTGAAACCAGGCTGGGCGGCTTTGATCCGCTTAGTGATCACTGCCAGGTTTTCCTTGTCCTGGCAGCCGATGACAATTTTTTGGTCCCTAGCCCTCCTGAACCTGTCAACCCTTACCCCGGTGGACTTGGCATCCACCGCCTCTCGGACCTTTGTCATTATGCTGTCCGAGGAGTCGTTTGTGTCCTGAGATGACACTATGAGGGAGTGAGTCGGGGCGTGTACCTTCTCTCCCGAGCTTGTGCTGGCGACAGTTCTTGTTGTCGCCTGGGCGTAGGTCATACCCGCCTGCACTTTGCTCGGAAGAGATGCCATCTCCTCCTTAATTGAGGTCACCCTTTCTATCAACTCCGACATCATTTTATTTTGTTCTCGGGCGTCCCCGAGCAGACTTTCCACCCTAGTTAGGGCGTCATTGGAGTGAATCTGCTCGGAGGCCCCGGAGACCAGGATCTGTTTACAGGCCCTGACCTCTTTTAAAATTTCCGCGGCCGCATCTCCATCCGTCTTGCCCGCGCCCCTCGGGGGTTCGCGAGTTTTAGGGAGGGGGGCCGTCGTGCGCTTTTGAGCATCTACCACGAGGTTGTAGAGACCGGTCAGGCAGTTGGTCACTGCCAACTTAACATCTCTTCTGAGATTGCCCGACCGGTCTAGCTGCGCCAGGGCCTCCTGTTGCAGTTTTTTAGCCTGAACGTGGGGTGCTTCGGGGGTGTTCAACTTGGAACCACCGAAGAGCTCCACGTTCTTTTTGACAGTAGGCGTGATCACTGTCAAGGGGCCTGATGCTCCGGCCTCAGGTTTGACTGGCGTCCTGTGCATTTTGCCGATTGGACCTCAAAACGGCAGCCGAGAAGTCAAATTGAGCAAGTGTAAAATTTTTGCTCAATTTACGATTTAAAATTAAAAGAGTGTCGATCACAGCGAAAACACTGGATCGATTCAGTAATAATATAAAATAATTAAAATTTGGCAAAAAACGCCTAGTGAATGTTTTCGATCACAGCAAAAAACACTGGATCGAATCAATAAAATGTCAATATTATATAATTGGTCAATATTTTAAAATGGCAAAATTTTTCATAAAAGAAACATAAAATTTTTCGAAAATTTTTAAAAACAGATTTAAACACAGAAAAGAAAAATAAATTTTTCGTAAAAAAGAAACGTAAAATTTTTTAAAACCTTTTTAAAAGAAACATAATTTTTTTCCCTTTCTCGAAAATCCTGAAAACTTTCCTAAAACAGGTTTAGAGACAGGAAAATAAACATAAATTTTTGCAAAAAAGAAACATAAAATTTTTCTTTTAAAACTTTTCAAAAGAAACATAAAATTTTTACGAAAATTTTTAAAAATAGGTTTTGGAACCGGAAAGAAAAATGTTTTTTTGTAAAAAAAAGAAACATAAAATTTTTAAAACTTGTTTAGAAGAAACATAAAAAATTTTTCCGAAAATCTTGAAGATTTTCCTATTTAAAAACTATAAGCCGGAAAAATATGAAATTAATTTTGCATATAGGGTGCACTGATCTTAATAAGGTGTAATTTTAAAATTGGGACGCCTTTGAACGTTGAAGGGTGTTTTGAAACACTTATTAAAGTGAACGGACGAGCGGAAAAAACTACTGTTTTTGTTATTAAAGGGGGCTCAAGAGATTTACTAGGCAAAGAAACAGCCATCCGTCTAGGTGTTTTGAGATTAGGCGTTGGGATACATCAGGTCGTGCAATCGAATAAACCATTTCCCAAATTTAAGAACGTATTGGTGGAAATCCCTATAGACGAAACGTGCAAGCCAGTGTCACAGCCTTATCGGCGTATACCAATCCCTATTGAACAAAAGGTGGATGAAAAAATTCAAGAATTACTCAATAGCGATATAATTGAAGAGGTACATGGGCCTTCGCGATGGATTTCACCTGTAGTACCAATACTAAAGGACAATGATGATATCCGCTTATGTGTAGACATGAGACGAGCCAATGCTGCAGTTTTGAGAGAAAACCACCCGCTACCCTGCATGGATAAATTGTTACCAAAGATTAGGAAGGCTGGTTATTTCTCTAAATTGGACATTAAAAACGCTTTCCACCAGGTCGAAATTCATCCCGATTCAAGACATCTAACGACATTTTATCACATCAAGAGGTCTCTTTAGATACAAGCGACTGATGTTCGGCATCACTTGTGCGCCTGAGTTGTTCCAAAAAATATTAGAGAAAATGTTAACTGGACTGGAAGGAGTAGTTAACTTCATTGACGACATTTTGGTATTTGGGGAAAATGAACAACAACATGATTTGAGGTTATCAAAAGTTTTGGAGGTATTGTCGGAAAACAATGTTCTACTAAATGAAGAGAAATGCATGTACAAGGTACAGAAAATAAACTTTTTGGGGCATGAGTTGACACCGGATGGAGCGAGGCCTTTGACGAAATATGTAACTAGTATAGCTGAGTTCAGAACGCCAAAGACAATAGAGGAACTGCAAAGTTTTTTGGGACTTGTAAATTATATTAACAAGTGGATCCCTAATCTCGCTACAATGACAGAACCTTTGAAGAAGTTGTTAAGGGAGAAGACTGGTAAGAAAGCTAGCATAGAAGAGTTTTGGAAAGAAGAACAAGACCTCGTTTTCACACAATTAAAACAAATGCTTACTACGATAGAAACATTAGGATACTATGATGTAAATGACGACACACAAGTTATTGCAGACGCAAGCCCAGTTGGATTAGGCGCAGTTTTGATACAAACTGATACGAGAGGTTCAAGAATTATTGCATATGGCAATCGAACATTAACAGAACTTGAACGGAAATACAGCCAAACGGAAAAGGAAGCCCTTGCTTTAGTCTGGGCTGTAGAACATTTCAACACATTTTTGTTCGGCAAAGAATTTGATCTTGTCACAGACCACAAGCCGCTGGAGTTTCTGTTTGGACCTAAATCGAAACCGTGTGCTAGAGTTGAGAGATGGGTGTTACGCTTGCAAGCTTATCGCTATAAAATAAGACATATACCTGGAAAGGCAAATATAGCGGATCCCTTGTCACGTCTATGTCAATACACAAATGTTCCATGTGGAAATATAGAAGACTATGTACACCAGATAGTGGAAAACGCTCGTCCATCTGCGATTCCAATGCAAGTCATTATTGAAAGTTCTGAAAAGGACCAAGAAATAAAAAAAGTCAAAAAAGAAATTTATAGTAATGACTGGGATGACTCGGTCAAGGGTTACAAGATATTTGCAAACGAGCTTTGTTTTTATGAAAACATATTGCTACGAGGAAGCAAGATTGTCATACCGCGAGATCTCAGGAAAGGCGTTCTAGAGGCAGCGCATGAGGGACACCCTGGAATAGTCGCTATGAAAAGTCGCCTAAGATCGAAGGTCTGGTGGCCAAGAATAGACAAAGACGCTGAGACTATGGTCAAGGCGTGTAAAGGATGTACCCTTGTAGGATTGCCTAGCAATCCTGCACCTATGAAGCGACGTGAACTCCCGGCGTCACCTTGGCTGGACGTTGCTATGGACTTACTAGGACCACTACCAAATAGTGACTACTTACTAGTAATTATAGACTATTACAGCAGATACAAGGAAATTAAATTCACCAAAACCATTACTAGTACACAAATTATAAAATTACTCAAAGAAATTTTCATTCGTCTTGGATATCCTTCATCAATTACTGTTGACAATGGTCGTCAATTTACAAGTGACGAATTCAAAGGATATTGCCAAGAGTGTAACATAAAATTGTTCAATACGATCCCTTATTGGCCTCAACAAAATGGCGAGGTGGAGAGGCAGAATCGCGACATATTAAAAAGATTAAAAATAAGTCAAATTCAAAAGAAGGATTTAAAAGAAAGCGTTTTGGAATATTTGAGGATGTACAACTCCACCCCCCATTCTGTCACAGGCAAAACACCTGCTGAACTCTTCAATAGAAGACAAAACAGGGATAAGATTCCATCCCTAATGGACGCTGAAAATAAAATTGATGATTCGGAAACTAGAGACAGAGATATAATACAAAAAGAGAAAGGAAAGGAATATGGAGATAGAAAAAGAAGAGCTGAGGATCCAAAACTGACAGAAGGAGATAAAGTGTACGTAAAGGAAATGGAAAAGGGAAATAAATTGTCAGCCAACTTCAAACCAACTCCACATATTGTAGAGCAAGCAGAAGTTGGAGATGTAATTGTAAGGAATGAGGAAACGGGACAAAGACTTAGACGTAACATAATACATTTAAAGAAAGTGGAAGGGAAATGGGAAGTTCAGAATGAAGCACAAGAAGTAAGCGAAAATGATGGGACAGAAAATGAGGATAATTAATATAGATATAAATGAAATGATTGTAATAATAGGTTATAATGAAACACAAGAAGTATGTGAAAATGATCAGCCAAAAAATGAAGATAATTAAGTAGACGATGTAATAAATAAGAAGACAATTATAATAACTGTTAGATTAAGTGATTGTTGTCCTACCAAGAATGAAATCAATAAATTATATAATAAGGAAGGGATGTAGTGTTTGTGTATATCTATAACTAGTTATATATGCTGTCTCGGGCACACGGGTAGTGGGGTAGTCAGACCGTGAGAGCCACGAGCGAGAACGGACGTCTACCTGCATACTGGTGTGGTAACGAGCCAGATTCACTGATAGGGAGCACTACAAACTGAAAAGATCAAGCTCGTTTAATCAGCTAAAATAACTTTGTTTGAGCAAATTAATACAATTTCAATTTTATTACTTATTAGGTGGGTATTGCAGGCGGGGACAAACCAATAAGTAACAAATAAGTAGCATGTTTTATAGTTTTTCTTTGTCCCCGTTTGCGATACCTACCTAATACGTAATAACATTGAAATTGTATTAATTTGCTCAAACAAAGTTATTTTAGCTGATTAAAGGAGCTTGTTTTTATCTTTTCAGTTACTTAATAGTTTTTATGCAGTCGGGTTTTTTGTTTTTCTTAATAATTTAGTTTATTTCAAACTTTTTAGTCTTGTGTAATGGTACTATAAAAGTACTATAATATACCTATACATATTTTGGAATTTGCTCTTCGCCAGCTTTCATATTTTGATACCCATATTATAATTTTTTACGAAAAAAAATTGTATCTTCACCCTTCCTTTTTTAATTCGCAGACGCCATATTATGTACCCTATGACACTCTCACAATTTTTACAAATCTAACGACACCTCATACGTTGAAATCCATCAAGCCGTTTAGGCTGTAGGGCGTGCCAAAGAAATAGACATAAAAACATACATACCTACATACATACTACGCTCGAAAAACATAACCCTCTTTCTGTCGCAGTCGGGTAAAAATACCGCGGGTGTGGGAAATCATTTTTCGATTTTGGGATCTGTTAGCGAAATATTAAACTTTAAACCGAAAGAGTCAAGTGTTCTTGTAAGTTTGTATATTGTGACGGGCAACTGCGGAACCCTACCCAGCGCGTGGCCCGACACGCACTTGGCCGGTTTTTTTTTTGGCCATTTCGATGTTGGCTCCGTAGAAAAGTTGTTCAGTTTGATGAGTAGAGTGCTTATACTGAAATTATCCGCAGTGATATAAAATTTACCCTGTATAATAAAATACACCTAAAAATATAGGTGACATCAAAAACATGGAATTTTTATTTTTAGTAAATATATTCAAGTATCTACGTACCTACTACTCCTTTTGTTTTGTAACTGCAAATATTTGAATGTAAGTAAGTACCTAATAAATTATTTTGAACGACATTGTTTTAATCTTATTATTTAAATCATTTAAATATTCCTGTACATTTTTGAAACAATTGTTCAAATATAATAAAATGTTAATTCGTTAATTCAGACTGTATTTGTGTCAAGAAGTTTCGAATTTTAAATCATTGTGTCTACACCTTCATCGTCTCATTTCAACGGCTAAATAGGTACTCTCGTGGCGATGGCGTCAATTTAAGGATTTTTTTTTAAATCGGTCATAGGTCACCACGCTTTCCCACCGCTGTAAACCAGGATTGTGATTTTTGAAACTTTCGTTCAGCTCATCAGTTGATAATGTCAAAATAAATATGTAGATATTATGCATCTTTCAACTGCTGGAGTGCGATTTTTGAATCTCATTCGGTGAGCTCAGCTGTTAAAAATGTCAAAATAACTACGGAGATACGCATCTTTTCACTGCTGATTTGACTTTAAAAAATCGCTCTCCTGTAGTATGATTTTTAAAAGTCTACTCAGCAGTAGAAAGATGCATATCTCCGTAGTAATTTGGACATTTTCAACTGCTGTGCTCACCGAATGACATTCAAAAATCGCTCTCCTGATATGACTTTCAAAAATCGCTCTCCTCTTCATTATAATTTTGAAATTTTTTAACTGCTGAGGTCAGCGAATGAGTTTTAAAAATCGCACTCCAGGATCAACAGCGGCGACCATTCACAACACTAGACAATGAAGTCCAGCGAGCCCGGGGGATGATTCTAATCTTTAGCGGAACCCGCAATGAATTAATCTGCATAGGTGGCATGCCGCAGTGATACAGTGATACTGTGATACAGCGCTATCACACCTTCGCTCTCTTTCTATTTGCACGTGAACGAACGAGATAAAAGACGTGATACAGCCGTATCACGTGTCGCATACTACCAGTGCTGGAGTAGGAAAAAGAATATTGCCAACGGGATACAGCAATAAGAAATAAATTATTAAGAAAAACAAAAATCCGACTGCAAAAAAAAACGATTAGTTACTTAACTGAAAAGTTAAAAACAAGGTCCTGTAATCAGCTAATATAATAACTTTGTTTGAGCAAATTAATAAATTTTTTTTAATGTTATTAACTACTATTACACTTACCTTTTTCTTAAAAAGCCACTTTTAGGTAATTATTAAAAAGCCACTTTTAGGTATCAAAATCAACAATATTGTGTATTCTGCAGTAGGTACCTTAAATAACGATGGATGGGAAAAGCGAGCTCGACAATTCTCATGATTATGAATCAGTTATTACAGAGCTGTTTTGGTTAAAATATGGTAAGCCTGCCTGCGTCAGTCCAAGCGATTATCTACAACCCGAATGACTTTAAAGTACGAGTGAAAAGGCTTCTTCTGGGTTAGCTCGCTACATCTTCGACCCCATCTTTGTCCCCAAGACTAGATTGTGATCAAGAGCAAACCCATTTTTTAATTAAAATTAAAAAAAAATGTGTAAAAAAAAATAGTTACACTTTGGAAAGTATGAAGCAAGTTTCAAATAATTTTTTAGCACGAAATATATTGGCTGTGTTCATATTCTTTAGATTTTTTTTTAAAAGTTAAAATTGAAACGCTGGAGCGAGCGAAATGAGCTCGTCATTTCTCAGTACAGTGACTCAGTTTGTGGCCAATACTACAGTCATGAATGCAGTGCAATCGTTAAAAGAGAAATCTAGAGTAAGCGAAGAATTTTACAGCAATATTATGAGGTCAACTGTACAATCTCAAACCAGGATTTACTACTTTATCAAATCCATTACGATCTAAATTCTGGAACAACAAAAGCGAGCTCGAGATTTCGGAAACGCTACGACGACTACAATACAATACTCGTACCCACAAAAAAGGAGCGAGCGATGCCAGCCAGACATTTTACTGCAATATGATGTGGTCATTACACACAATGGTTAACTATCGTACTTCCGAATTAGTGGTTTCCGAATTTTTGATCTCCGAAATAGTTATACTTTTTCATGTTTCCCTTTTCTTTGTTTCTCCGAAATATTATTCACCATTTCATTTTCATGTTAGTCAGATAATTGAAATTCAGTGTTAACGAGATCCAAAGTAGAGAAACAACTAATTTTGTGGATATTGACGAATGGGAACAAAACCCGTTCCGTTCCGAAGCCTGAACATCAATGAATAATACTATTCAAGCCTACCAAGAAAATGTTCGTAAAATCCGGATTTCATTTTTAAATCCGGATTTTAAATCTCAACCAAAAGGCACGGATATCCGGATATTTCGGATAACGGATTATACCAAACAAACATCTGCGGCGCTAGACATAGTGCTGGACCTTAAACCGCTCCATATATTCATACAGGCCGAAGCTACGAAGGCTCTTCACAGAATGAAGGTGACCCAAACCTGGCATAGCGATATGCCTAAGATGAGACACACTGCACTAAGACTGGACAGTGAGCTCGGAAGGAGGTTCAATATGATCGGTGACACAATGCCGAGCATACGAATCTTTAAGAGCTACCTTTCTATATATATTCTCTTGTGCACAGGCTATGACAGCATACGTCTCTGTTTGAAAGACAGTTGCAAATTCTCCTAGACTGATACTTTCCTTGTAGTCTTTGGAGTGTATGCCTGCATCCGTACCTAACTCGGTTTTTGAGCCATCAGTGTACCAAACAAGTGTGTTCGCGTCCGGGGTATGCAGTCCACGCTTCCATTCATCCCTTGTTGGGACATTTTTTTTTTAACTACAAAATACCTACAAAACTTGTTTGGTACACTGATGGCTCAAAAACCGAGTTAGGTACAGGTGCAGGCATACACTACAAAGACTACAACGAAAGTATCAGTCTAGGAGAATTTGCAAATGTCTTTCAAACAGAGACGTATGCTATCATAGCCTGTGCACAAGAGAATATATATAGAAAGGTAGCCAACAAGACTAAGTATATATATCCTTAGTGACAGCCAAGCAGCTCTCAAAGCCTTGAACTCCTATCATGTAAGTTCCAGGCTAATTCTGAACGGAGTAAAGACCCTTAAAAAGCTTGGTCTTCACAATACTGTACGATTAGTCTGGGTACCGGGACATACTGGAGTCCGGGGTAATGAGAATGTTGACGAGCTGGCGAGAGCCGGGTCAGAACGAAAGATGGTTGGCCCAGAACCAAGCGTGGGAATCCCGGCATGCAGCATAAGAATGGCCATCAGGGATTGGGCTGATAAAACACACAAACTGGAGTGGTCTGGCCTTGCAGGTCTACAACACTCTAAGAAATTTATCAGCAATTTGACAACTCGTGTCTCAAAGTTCATACTGAACAACAGCAGGAGCAAGGCTCGTGCCATCGTCGAAGAGCTCACTGGGCACTACGCCACAGGCGCGACAAACAAACAAACAGACAGACTAAATTTCTAAAAAAGGTTGATTTGGAGTCCCTAAAAACCATATAGTAAACTTTTTTTGTAAATATCTTCAATGTACAGACACACTTCAGTTACAGTTTTATAATAGTTTAGATTTATACCTAGTGAGTTGACAGAAATACCTAAATTAAAACTTTAGGCACCTTTTAACAATCAGTAGGAGATTGAAAATGGGTTGAGATGAGAATGGGGGGAGTTGGGAACAGGGAGAGATAGGTTCGTGGGGGAATTGTCACTAAGTCAGACGTGAGTTTATCTTGAAATGGTTGTGAAATAAACATTATAAATACATACAGTTCCATGTGTATTTATTTTTCAAAAGTAAAAGTAATTAGGTAGGAAGAAAATCAAAACATTATTTCATTTCGCTTCGCAGTCGGTTAGCAGGAGTACATGAAGACAGCAGTTATTTATGGGCTTGTTGCGGGGAATCTGAAAATAGACAATAATATAATTTAAGTAAGGTCAGGTGGGGTAAGACAATAATATAATTTAAGTAAGGTCAGGTGGGGTAAGACAATAATATAATTTAAGTTAGGTCAGGTGAGGTAAGACAATAATATAATTTAAGTAAGGTCAGGTGGGGTAAGACAATAATATAATTTAAGTAAGGTCAGGTGGGGTAAGACAATAATATAATTTAAGTAAGGTCAGGTGGGGTAAGACAATAATATAATTCACACCCTGTTCCAATATTATTGATTATAAACATGTTACAGCCATGTTGTGCTATTTCGAAGAGCGTGGGTTCAAGTCCCGCCCGAGACAAATTTTTCAATCTTTAATTTGATTCGAAATAGCACAACATGTCTGTAACATGTTTAAAATCAATAATATGATTAAACTGCTGATATTTAACTTTTTATTCTTGTACTTAACTAAATCATTAAATATTTCTAGTGAACTCAGAAGAATTTTTAGCTTAGAAACTCCCATGAGCAAAGATATTGACGAAAAACAAGTTTTTTTGCGATCCTGCTTTCAATTGGAGCGGGATGGCTAATTGTAAACTTATGCTTGCAAGAAAGAGACGCTTGCACTGGGATAACCTAGCCTTAAGGGCATGATCAGACCATCAAACTGAACAACTTTCTCTAAGGGTAAATCGCGAAAAAAAAAATCTGCTGTCCCATATATTTCGGCTCGAGTAGGTTTGGAGTTTTGTATGGAGGGGCAGTATTTTTTTCGCGATTTCGATGTTGGTGCCAAAGAGATAGCTTTTCAGTTTGATGGTCTGATCATCTCCTTAAAAAAGTGTCAGCATATTAAGAAATACCTTTAGTGAAATATATATAAATTATATCGGGTCAAACCGTCACACTGACATTCATTTCATCATGCCCGGCCACTTCTAGTTCTACATGACTGTACTACTGACATTCATCTTTTATTTAAAATCCCAACTAATAAATTTACTTCATGTTATAACATGTCACATTCTTACACAAATATTTTACATAAAATGTCCATTCATAACAATATGATCGTCAAATAGTGCAATAAAATAAAATTAGCAATTGCAAATAAGAATAATTATAAAATAATAAAACGTTAAAGTTAAAAATAGTCTAATGACTACTTCTAGAATAAATAAAATGTCAACAACAATAAACAAATGAAAAACATGTTTAAAATAATTAATTTTAATTAAAATTAAACTTCAAAGCTTTTTGTCAAGAATTCGTCAACAGAATAGAATTCATTAGGTATGCAATAAAAAGATTTTCAATCGGCGATCAAATGTTTCGTCGTTAGTTTCATTTCGTAGGTCAGTGGGTAGCTGGAGTGCGATTTTTGAATCTCGTTCGGTGAGCTCAGCAGATTAAAGTGTCAAAATTACTTTGGAGATACGCTTCTTTCTACTGCTGACTTGACTTCCAAAAATCGTAATTCAGGAGTGCGATTTTATAAAGTCAAATAAGCAGTAGAAAGATGCATGAGAACGCTTTTGTATGAGATTTAAAAACCGTTCAAGCTCACCGATGACATTCAAAAATCGCACCCCTGGTGTTCATAGTACGTGGGACCGATGACACGCGGGTTGCTCTCGGCTAGTGTGGTACGCCGCGGTACAGATTTTAGTCGCCCTGTGTTCCGCATAGATTAATATGTATATTGGTTAGTGTTCCGCAGTTGGCGGGTAGGACCTCCTGTACGTCGTCCGAACTCGGACAGGTTACGCCTTACGTAAGTTATTATTTCAAATACTTAAGTACAAGGAATAAAGTGTCATTATTCTATACTGTGAAAAACGCGTCCTGCACGATGTTACTGGTTTAATGCCTGCGAGTATTCTTATGGCACATTTTTGTAATATAAATACACTATTAGACTCGGTGGAGTTTCCCCAGAGGATAGCACCATAGGACATCAATGAGTGGAAGTGTGCGAAATTATGTTTGTCTTAGTATGCCATCGGAAACGACAGAGCGAAGTTTTCTCAATGCGTACGCAGCTCCACTGAGTCTGTCGCAGAGGGAATTGACATGAGGCATCCAGTTCATGTTTGGATCCAGTGTAAAACCTAGGAACTTGCATTTCTCTGATACAGGAATATTGTTGTTTACAGTATGTTGAATACAGTATGTTGAGCGTTCAAACGCTCTTAAAATATACACCCAGAGACGATTTCGGTGAATTTTTGCGCTGCAGCCTGTTTTAATATTTGCTAGGTACTTACCTTTAATTAAGGGTCACAGATTACTGAGCCTGCACTGTTCTTGTGACATCGGCTAGGCAGGCCTGAAACGGGTAAGTAATAGGTTATAATTTTATATAATAGTTACCTACTTATTGTAAGATGTATGTTAGATCTTGTTGTTCCATGCGACGGTACAAACTTAATGAGGGATTTTCCAAAATCCACAAAAGAAAAAGTACTTAGTTCCAAATGGCTCGATGTATAGAACGACCTTACAGATAAAATAAATAAAAATAGTAAAAAATTTGTGTTTTTAAGTAAGCAGAAAAATGGGAATTTCGTCCACGGTTGCGCCTGACTTACACTCAGTTGCAGAAACGCTCATTAAAGTTAATCCTTCATTAAATCTCTTGTCTTTACTAAGTCGACAAGACAAAAAGTGACAGCAAGAGATTTAAATGGAGGATAAACTTTAATGAGCGTTTCTGCAACTGAGTTTTGGTGACATGCATTTTATGATTTTTTTTTAGCCTAAAAGCCTACCTACTTAGTTAGGGTAATTTTATATGGCGTTTTTTTTGAGCGGCCAGTTACCAAATGTTGTGGGTATTTAAGGGCTATTATAACCTAATATTTTATGCAAAAAATATTCCCACGGTGCGTGAAACATTCGCATGCCGTAAAAAAGTCGTGCGTAAAGTGTTTATTCGCTGCGCTGCGGCGCCTAAAAAACAAGCGAATTCTTCGCACCGCAAAATTGTCATTGTATAAACCTGCCTTTAGAGTTTAGACTCTTCTACTGTCTGATGAACAAAGTATCTTTTTTTCAATTCATTCCATTCAATGCATTCCATAATGTATACAACAAGGTGTTAACTTATAAGCTATAAGGTCATTATGATCCCTGTAGGGCATAAATCTATATCTATCAAATCTTTTTGGATGTGTGCTTTCCAATTTATATGCTATTTCTCCCCTCCGGACGGAAAGCGTTAATTTTCGTCCCGCTGCGCTTAACGAATTTGCCGCTTTCCACTTCCTTCGAGGGGAAAAATAATAAATACTAACCTCGGGCAGGGCAGTAAATAAGAAAGCAAAGAGTATAGTAATTATACCAAAAGGAATAAGAAAGCCTCAGATCACATGTTTGTTGACCTCAGCGATCTGACACCTTTCTTACTTTCCTGCCCTCGGTGTGTAATCTACTATTTCATAATGCGGTTTCTTTGCCAAGTAGGTAATTTAGTACTATTTTTATTTTGACACAATAAAATTAATATAAACATTTTGTTTCGGTTAAAATTTCTTTAGGACCGTCAGAACTTTACCTATATCTTTTTGATAAAATTAAGTAGGTACCTAATAATCTTAAAACGCGGACACAGTCGCTAGTCGCAGGACTAGACTGCACAAGAGAGGTACCTAGGCGTGATTATAATTAGAAATAGAAATAATTTATTGCACTCATGTACTTTACTTACCACCTGCTACATTTTCGCCATATCCTGCAAGCATAATAAGTAAACATTATAATACAATATAGAATTAGCCTAGGTTCACTAAAATTCGCGGTGGGGTAAGATCGTGAGTGGGGTAAGAACGTATATGTTAAATATCTACCGATTCTGTAATTATTTTATTATGCTGGCGTGAGACGCCTTTTTTTCGGAGTTTTTGGCGGGATTTGGTTGCTGACGTTTGGAGTTCTCATATTTTATCGAATTTTTATTGTTTATAGTGAGTTTTGGTTCGTAAAATTGGTGTTGTTTTGCGTAACAAAGTGTCGTGCAAGTGAACAATATATAGTTCAGTGAAATATGATGGTGCATGGTTGCATGGGTCGTAAACAGGTAAAGCGTTCCGTGATTTTAGCGCGGCAAAGCGGTCGGTTCACCTCTTTCCTCTGGACTTCTCTGCTTTTCCTGCGTCTTTCGATTGTCTCCACAAACTCCAAAGAACCATCAAAACGTCGAAAACCAACCAACCAACTAATGTGAAAGCAGAAGAAAATTAAAAATTAAATAAGATTTAGCCAAAAGGTCTAGTAACCACGCTAGTAAATAAATTGAAAAAAAAAACGCCTCTTTTCTACTCCCTTCAGTCCGCATCGGTGATTTCGTCGTTTCGATCGTCTATTATGGCTGGGCGTAAGATTGGACGCTCAAAACAAAGTAACGAAGTAAAAGATCGGATGTTTTCTTTTTATAAACCTTGTGTTCTTAGCCACATGACTTTAGAGGGTAGTCCGTTCTTTCCCCAACATCGTCTTTCCCATGTATTTTTAAATGTATGTTGTCTATACTTCCAACACCCGTAATACATCAGTCGTTAAATCTATGCAAACATGTATAATATATATTATGTATAATATATACTTATTATGAGTACATGTGCTGTTGATCAGCGACACCGCGTACTTCAGATAAACCTAACAAGGTTTATGAGGTACATGTTCTTAACTTTTTGTAACTGTTTGATTGTGTTGTATTAAATAAATAAATAAAAAAAAAAATGAAAATATTTTTCTGATATGTTGTTTATTGATTGTCAGGATCTACTTTATTTCATTACGCTAGCTGATATACAGGGTCATTTTTAATATGCTGACACTTTTTAAGGGGATGATCAGACCATCAAACTGGACAACTTTCTCTATGGGACCAACACCGAAATCGCGAAAAAATAATCTGCAATCCTACTCGAGCAAAATTTATGAGACAGCAGATTTTTTTTCGCGATTTCGGTGTTGGTCCCATAGAGAAAGTTGTTCAGTTTTATGGTCTGATCACCCCCTTAAAAAGTGTCAGCATATTAAGAAGGACCCTATAGATTGAGGCGATATTAATAATAATTGTTAGCTAATAATAGTTATTTACAACCTATTAATCATGTGAATATTTGAAGCAATGCAATTCCCTCGTTGGTCCGCCAATAACAGAATTGTTGTTGGCGGGAAAACAGGTTTATAAAATGGCTGTTGAGTCATTATCTGGGATTCATTCCTACCGTTACGCTGCCCAAGTAAGTGTTACACTAATTAGGTACTATATTAAACTGTGATATATAATATCTTGAAAATGATTTTATTTGTATGTGTATAATTTCTCATTTTTCCTTTGTGGTTTTATTAACGAAACAGTGTTAAATATCGAGTCAAATTAATGAAATGTAATGGATATGCTAATTATCAACCCTCCTATAATCTATCAAGGGCGATACTTCATAATCCTTAGGTACTTCAGAACCGATAATTTACAGGAATGAAAAAAAAGTACCTGTTATGAATAACTGTTAGTAAATAAAAGTTGCTAGATTGCTCAATTTTCTGTCCCACAAAAGTTTCTAGAAGTAACTAAACATGAAAATCGAACATTGGTAAAGACAAAATAAAATTTTTCCAACAACTTCCATACGAAAAAAACAAGTTAGAATGGGAGTGAAATTTTCTACTCGAGATTGTGAAATTAAAATAAAATCGTATATTTGATTGTTTTCATTGTTTATTTTTATTTATCGCTCCATTTCCCTTCATTTTTAATGGCCCTGGATCAGTTCTATACGGGGTAAATTATATATATCACTGCGGATCAGTGTTGCCAACTGGTGTGTTAGGCCTGTAGCTAGGTAGTTCACGAAAAGTTGCTAGATTGCCCAATTTTCTTTCATATAAAAGTTGCTAGAAGTAGCTAAACATCAAAATCGATTAAAACAACGCCAAACTTTGAAATGTCTTTTAATTTCTCGAAATATTAGGTGTTATTATCATGTTATAGCAATGTTTGTGCTCATTTTATTCAATTAAATTAAAAAATGTATGTATCGGACGTAAAACGCATGTAAAGACAAAATTACTGACTGTTTCTGACTGCTTCCAGAATAAAAAAAGAAGTAAGAAGGAGAGTGAAATATAGTAAAAAGGAAAAGAAAATCAAATATTTAGCTATTTTCATGGTTTTTCCTTATTTATTGCTCCATTTTCGTTCATTTTTATGGCTTTGGCTCGAAAAACTCACAATCCCAAAAGTAGCTAGAAAAAGTAGCCAAAAAGTTTAGCTACAAGTTTTACAAATCTGTAGCTGCCAGACCTCCGAAAATTGCTAGATCTAGCTATAAAGTTGCTAAGTTGGCATCACTGCTGCGGATTACTTCAGCATGTATTCTACTGAACTGGAACAACTTTCACTCGATTTCAAAATAGCGGAAATAAAACCGGCCAAATGCGAGTCGGGACTCGGCAATGAGCGTTTTTCTTTTGGTTTTTAAGGGATCGATAGATGACGCTACGGTCTGTGCGAATAAACGTCGACATTTCAAAAAAGTGTTCCTTTAAAATAATAAAGAGGGAAAAGATGATCAAGAGATGCCAACGCATCTTTTGATGAAATATTTCATTATTTACTAATAATTTTAATCGAAAATTCGAAACTTTTACGCCTGACTTGGCTGCATGGGCTCGATCTCTTGGCGTTCCACAAAAAAGGCAGGCACAGTCTTGTCAAGATTTTGACAGGATCTCGCGGACGGCTCTATGGAGCGATAAACATGCCATCTGGGGAGTTTTTTAGGAACTAAATTTAGAAAAGAAAAGAAAATCGCTCATTAGTGTTCCGTACCACCAGTTGTTTAACAAAGGTCGTTGATGGTATACACTATAAATTGACACCTACTGAGTATGTGGTCACCATGTAACTGAAGATCATATTTTTACACTGGAGATAGTTTTTTGGGTATAGAAACAAAACTAACAAACCAACCAAAACTGCCAGCCTAATAATTTTCCCGCCGTCTACACCTTAATTCTAACACTCATTATTTTTTCCAGATTTTCCATGACTCTGGTTTTTGAAATAACGCGGGGGACAGCAGTTTTTCTGTGTTTAATGAAAAATGTTGTACAACAAAGTTTCAAAGAGATTCTTTAATAAAATATTTTTAGAATCGTATTTTTATAAGCTTTTATTTGATACCCCCGGACGGACGGACGGACAGACACCGAGCTGATTCCATAAGTGTTCCGTTTTGCCAATTTTGGTACGGAACACTAAAACCAACTGGCCATACATTTGAGTCAAATTGGTACTGCAGCTTTTTATGGGACAGCAGATTTTTATTCCGCGATTTCGAAGTTGGCTCCATAGTGAAAGTTGTTCAGTTTGATGAGTGACCACGACCTGTCATCTTACCATCTGTTTCCGGAGCGGCGAACACTGCTGCGGCTGCGACCTGTACAAAAACATTAAATATAAATTACTAGTGTTCACCCGCGCTTTCGTCCGCACAAATTATACAGGGTCCAACTTAATATGCTGACACTTTTTTAAGGGCATTATCAGACCATCGAACTGAACAACTTTCTCTATGGGACCAACATTGAAATCGCGAAATAAAAATCAGCTGTCCCATACATTTGGCTCGAGTAGGTTTGCAGTTTTGTATGGAGCAGAAGATTTTTTTTTGCGATTTCGATGTTGGTCCCATAGAGAAAGTTGTTCAGTTAGGATAGTCTGATCATCCTCTTAAAAAATTGTCAGCATATTAAGAAGGACCTTATATACCAGATTTTAAGTCAGATCATAAGCCATCAAACAATAAAAGTTTCATCAAAATCAGTTCAGTAGTTATTGAGTGATGCGTGAACAAAGAAACAAACAAACAAACAAACAGATAAAAAAAAAAAAGGTTGATTTCGAGTCAGGGATACCTAAAAACCATAATAATTATCGTAATCTTTTTTTGTAAATATTTAAATGTAAGTACAGAAATATTTCAGTTATAGTTTTAAAATAGTTTAGATCTGCCAAGCGTGAGTCTAAGTTGCATTATAGCACAAATGCGGCAGACGTCAGTCCGTCATTTGTGAAGCAAGGAGTTGTATGAAACCGCACGTAGAAGCACACACGGTGACGCATTGATGCACCGGGTGTTGTTCTATGGACTGACATCTGCCGCTCCGTCAGTACGTCATCGTGTGTGAATGCACTTATTTGGGCTGATTTAATTGACTGAAACACACATAGAGCACTGCTAGGTATACTTACCTACATGACTGTATCTGAGATTTAAAAAGAAACGGGGCAGTGCCCAGTGACCGATAGTGAGCCCGACCCCGATTTTAAAAAACCCGTCGTCACGCGTCTCGTTTTCCTTCACAAACATTTTAGTGAATATGTTAATATTTTTCAGGTTTTACGCTCGAATGTAAAAAGACAAAAACAAACATTTAAAAAGTGAAAAATAATTCTATTTATTTTTGATGTAAGCAAATGTATATTTTAATTCTTTTCTCCCCTCCGGACGGAAAGCGTCAATTGTAGTCCCGCTGCGCTAAACGAAGTTGTCGCTTTCCACCTCCATCGAGGAGAAAAATAGTATACTAACCTCGGACAGTAATATTTTAAGTCAGTTAATGTGTAGGGGACCGCTATGAAATGACCATTGATTTTTCTTTACAATCACCTGCGGTCCCCGACACATTAATTGACCTTAAATATCTTAGTAGGTGTGACAAAATTATTTTTTACTTATTAAATGTTTGTTTTTGGCGTTGGGGTTTTTTACATTTGTTATTTTTATGTTTTTAATTATTTTTGAAGTTCCACGAAAACTACTGAACCGATTTTCATAAAGCAAAGCTAAGAACACTCTTGTGAAAATTGTCTTCGTCTTCTCAAACTTATAACACCCCTCTTTTTGCGTCGGGGGTTAATAAAAGAAAAATAAGAAATAAATAAATAAAATGTAACGACACAAACACAACAAAACAGGGTGTAACAAAAAATTAAAAAAGTCATAAAAAAATCAGAAGGAAAAAAACTGCAGATTTTTTATTTTTTTTCTCTATGTTTTACATTATTTTATTTGCCTCCATAGTGAAAGTTGCTCAGTTTGATGGTCTAAGCCACCTCTTTAAATATAACTAAGGTGTTTTGTTACACCCTGGATAAACATCTTAAGTTTTAATTTCAAGAAATTTTTTATATTTTTTTCATGCTTACCAATAAAAAGAAGAAAAAGTGTAGGAAGTTCATGTTGATGCAGGAGGTACCGTCTCAGTTATGATACAAAACTCTGTATGTACCACTCTTATATACCTCGTTAGAAAGGTCACAACACGTGTATCATGTATGTGCTACCGAATAATGACTAGGATGTTTATACAAGTGTCGAAAACATAAACCGCATACATTATTTTATTTTATTATTATTATAACTAAATAAAAAAAAATCGGTGTCTTACAATAATACCTACTTAATACACATTAATATATCGGTGTCTATTCTACTCAGCGACCTTAGAATAGCATGAAGAACCACTACCTCTACCTACTGCTGTATGGCGAATGCTACACGCTCGATATTTATCGCGATATTTGGATCGTAGCGATATTTATCGAGTAGTGAACGTGTACGATTACGTAAAGGAGATAGTGTTAAATCAATATAAATACCATTTCATTAGGAATCGCTGTAATAGGATGTGTAGGGACGCACAACGACGCCCTATTCATATCTCTGTCGAAAATGGTGATCCAGCCAAAGTCTGGAAGTTTCTAAAAACTTTAGGAGTGGGTAAATCTAGTAGTACCTAATTCTCTTCCGAAAGATATAAACCTCGATTCTTTGAACAATCACTTCTCATCTTCTTCTGTTCTGGACGTTTCCTCCAAGACTAACACACTGAATATGCTATCTTCAAAACCTACTCCTAATTTCTCTCCTTTCTCTTTCAGTCAATTTGCTGATTGTGACGTTAAGAGAAGCGTAACTAAGATTGCTTCCAATGCCGTCGGAGGTGACAACATTAGCCGTAACATGATCATTCCTCTCATTGATATCCTTACCCCTATCATCACCAAGATCCTTAACAAATCTGTTTCCTCTAGCACTTTTCCCACTATCTGGAAAGAGGCACAAATAATTCCCCTACTCAAGAAAAACAATCCAGCTTCCTTCTCCGATTACCGCCCTATATCCATTCTTCCTTTCCTTTCAAAAGTCCTAGAACGCTTAGTACATTACCAGTTGAACCAATTCCTTTCCAATAACAACCTTCTTAACCCGTCCCAATCCGGTTTCCGTCCTGGTCATAGTACGGTTACAGCACTTGTCAAGATCTCCGATGACATTCGACTAGGCATGGAAAATAAAGAACTGACTATCCTGACGTTACTTGACTTTAGCAACGCTTTTACAGTCGACTTTGACATCTTACTGGGACTACTTCGCTCTCTTAACGTATCTCCGACAGCAGTTGACTGGTTTCGTAGTTACCTGTACGGGCGCCGGCAGCGTATGTATATACGGGTTGAAGACACCTTTTCCTCGTGGTGTGATACTCATGCTGGCGTGCCGCAGGGTGGTGTGTTGTCTCCACTTCTTTTTGCAATATTTATTAACTCTATCACTCAAAATCTTTCTTCCTCCTACCATCTATACAGGGTCCAACTTAATATGCTGACACTTTTTTAAGGGGATGATCACACCATCAAACTGAACAACTTTTTCTATGGGACCAACATTGAAAACGCGAAAAAAAAAATCTGCTGTCCCATACAATTGGCTCCAGTAGGTTTGCAGTTTTGTATGGAACAGAAGATTTTTTTTTCGCGATTTCGATATTGGTGCCATAGAGAAAGTTGTTCAGTTTAATGGTCTGATCATCCCCTTAAAAAAGTGTCAGCATATTAAGAAGGACCCTATATGCAGACGATCTCCAAATTTACTCCCAATCAAGCTTGGATGATATTTCGCAGGCCATCCAAAAAACTAACGATGACTTAACTCGCGTACTAGATTGGAGTAAGTCCTTCGGAATCAGGGTAAATCCTGTCAAAACCCAAGTTATCGTCATAGAAAGGCAATAAATAATTTTTTTTTTTAATTTTTTTTATTTTTTTTTTATTGGTAGTCCACGGTTTGTATCGAGAATCAGCTTTGAAAGTTTGCCTTCCGTCATATTTGACGGAGTCTGCATACCATACAGTGAATCTGTAAAGAATCTGGGTATACTGTTTGATAGGACGATGCCTTGGGTACCACAAGTCGCCCAGGTTAGCAGGAAGATGTTCGGTGCATACAGTTCTCTCAAAAGACTGCGGAATTTTCTTCCCATCAGTACTAAAATTGCGCTCGCACAATCCCTCCTGCTCCCTATCCTTGACTATGCTGATTCCTGTTACCTTGACTTAACTGTGGAGCTACTTAACAAGCTCGAGCGTCTCCAAAACCTATCTATTCGGTTTATCTTTGGGCTGCGGAAGTATGACCATGTGTCCGAATTCCGCAACCGACTCAAGTGGCTTCCTATCCGTCGTCGAAGAGACAGTCACATCCTATCCCTTCTCTACTCCATCCTGTTTAATCCTTTGACCCCCCACTACCTCAAAGAGCGCTTCATCTTCAGCTCCATTACTACCGGCCGTCCCCTACGTTCATCTCAAAATCTTTCTCTCAATATCCCCATCCTTCCACAGTTTTCTACGGGTGCGTCCCGTTTCGTATAATAACATTTGGTATAATAAAATTTTTATAACGTTCAAATGATATAATGCTCCTAAGAAATACTAACTACGAGCATAATATTGAAAAAACATAACATACATTTAATCGAATACTTATATCCTATAATTTTAATATATCTAATGTTGATTATTACTAACGATTACTTAATATAAATACTTGTTTGATATATCAATCATTTGATGTTATTTTATTAGACATAACGATCCCTTGAAGTATTGCTCCAAAGACATACAATTAAATATTTTTTTATAACTAGTAAATTTAATTGCCTTCTAAACTATAGGTTAGGTTAATTTAGGTAGTGTGACCACGTATAGAGCAAGTGGAGTCAAGCCAAACGTGTGTCACACATGCATGCTGCATTTGTGCGTGCATGCTTGCTTGCATGTGTGCTTGCTTGCATGTGTGCTTGCTTGCATGCTTGCTTGCATGTGTGCTTGCTAGCATGTTTGCTTGAATGCATGTTGGGGGGTGCAGGGGGGCTGCGCCCCCCGCGAGGGGGGTGCGGGGGGCGGATGCCCCCTGCCTGAGAAAAACAAACAGGGGTTTTAAAAATTCTAGGTTAGGTTAAGTTAGAACATGTTGCACACTTAGCGGAGCGAGCGAAGCGATCGGAGCATCAACATGCTTGCCTGCATGCTGCATGCTTGCTTGCTTGCTTGCTTGCTTGCTGCATGTTTGTTTGCTCCCTGCATGATTGTTTGCTCGCTGCATGCTTGCTTGCTTGCTTGCTTGTTGCTTGGGGGACAGAAAGGAAGGTAGCTTCAAAACTATAGGTTAGGTTAGGTTCGGTATTTAGTGTAACCACTTAGAGAGCGGTCATATTTTAGACATCGACATGCGGTTTTTAAATATTATATTATGAGCATTGATTATTGGACATTCTAAAACTAGATGACATCAATGCTATATTTATTAAATGTTATGCTTTATATATTTTATAACATGTGATGGTTATACTTAAGGTTCATTATATCCGAAGCGTTTTATACTTTATCAAATTATAGGTCTTACATTTATATCTAACGTTTATTATAGCAAGTGTCCTGTATTTCAAACAAAATTATATGAAAAGAAGTTATATTTCCTAAACTATATATTCTTTGTATTTATATCGAATATTACTTACCCGTTTTCTACACCCACTCCTTTACTGTGGAATCAGTCCGACTCTGGAACTCGTTGCCTGAGTCAATCAGACGTGCTCCTTCTCTGGATGTTTTTAAGTCAAAAGTAAAAGCCTATTACTTGGAACTGTGATTTATGTTTCCTTTCCTCTCATTCTGGTTTCCTTCTGAGTCAGTCGTGGTGTTTGTATGTGTGTTTGTGTAATAGTCTTTTTCTTATTTCTTCTTTTTTAAATTGTAGCATGTATAAGGGTATTTTATTTATGCGTATATATATTTATAATATATATTATATATATTTGTATATGTATGTGTTCAATGTTAATTATTATGAAATGTACCTATGTGTTATTCGGTTTCTCCTTTTTCTGACCGACCCGTTTTTCTTTGTTTAAATTTCCTCTACCCTAAGGTTGTCTGGAAGAAATCGCTTTTTAGCGATAAGACAGCCTTATTTGTACCATTACAATTTTTTTTTTGTTTCTTTTTCAATGCTGTACTTATCTGTGTTTTTGGTGGTGTAAATAAAGTATATTTCATTCATTCATGCATTAAAGATTGAAAAGATAAGTCTCGGGCGGGACTTGAACCCGCACTCTTACAAACCGGGGAATTGCGTTATCTATTTCGCTGCCGAGCCGACTACCCAGAGAACGAAATTTTCAATCTGTTGCGTCTTAAGGGGACGTGCGCGCCATCTACTGTAACTTATTACAAACTAACCAAACTTCGAAAATTCTCCGATTTGGAAGATTGCAGGTTCAAGATCGTGCCCCACGATGCCCCTAGCTACAGCCCTGTCCATAACACTTCGCAACACCCCAGCAACGCTCTCATAATGATAATCTAATCTAATCTAATCTAAACTGTTATAAAACTGTATCTGAAGTGTGTCTGTACATTGAAGATATTTACAAAAAAAAGATTACGATATGGTTTTTAGGTATCCCCGACTCGAAATCAACCTTTTTTAGAAATTTTGTCTGTCTGTTTGTCTGTTTGTCTGTTTGTTTGTTTGTTTGTTTGTTTGTTCGCGCATCACGCAAAAACTACTGAACCGATTTTGATGAAACTTTTTTTGTTTGATAGCTTATGATCTGACTTAAAATCTGGTATATAATTTGTGCGGACGAAGTCGCGGGAAAACACTAGTAATAAAATAAAATATTGTAGGTAACTAAGCAGTTTATGTTTTCGACACTTGTATAAACATCCTAGTCAGTATTCGAATAACATTAATGAGTGAGTAGCAAATACCATTGTGTTGTGACCTTACTAATGAGGTATATTAAGAGTGGTTCATAAGAGGTTTGTCTCATTATAATTGAGACGGAACCCTCGTGCAACAAGATGCAGCGCAGGGACCTTCATCTGGCGTGCCTTACGCATCGAGTGGTAAAGGGACAAACACCGGGGTACCTCTCCGAGAAGCTGATTTTTTATAAGAGCTTGCACGATAAGAATACACGATCTACTGTGCAAAATGCTATGGTCATACCAAGACACAAATCTCACGGGTTTAAGGAAAGTTTTAAGTATGCCGCTTCTAAAATATGGAACAATATACCGCCTCCTATCCGTAACTCAAAAAGTAAATACTGCATAAAAAGAATTTTTAAATCAATATTATTAGAAAATCAGAAAACAAATATTAATGTGAAATATGTAAAAGAAGCTAGGAGAAGGAAACGAATTAGGTAATGATAAATATGAGGAAATAAATAAGTTACTTAGCATATGCTCGGCATCTCCATTCATGGTCCATTACACATGTTTAATCAAAGCGAAAATTAAATGACAAGTTATCGAACTAGTTTATCAGCGGCTAAGGTATTGTGTGCAACCATTTTGTAATGTGTTTTTTAATGCGACAGTGTCGACACTATTTTGCCGGTACGTGAAGAAGGGGTTATGCTGAAAAACAGCGCTGGTCAGTGTGTTTTATCACACTACCAGCAAACGCTGAAGCCTAATCCTTTTGTCATAGTGCTTATAAATGTTTTTCATTTAATATTTATATTTAGATGTAATTATGTTGTAAACTTTTTGTGCTGTGACAATAAATCTATTTCAATTCAATTCAATTCAAAGATGAACTTCCTACACTATTTCTTCTTTTTGTTGGTAAGTAAGAGAACAATATTTTAAATTTCATGTAAGCATTATTAAACCATATAAACAGCCCTGCAGTGGGATGTATACAAGGTGTTTCATAAGTAAAAATAAATATTTAAAACTCTTAAGGGGGTTGTTCAGACCGTCAAACTGAACAACTATGTGACCAACATCGAAATCGCGAAAAAAATATAATCTGATATCCCATACATAATTTTAGCTCTAGTCGATTTGTAGAGTATGGAACAACATTTTTATTTCGCGATTTCGATATTGGTCCCATAGTGAAAGTGGTTCAGTTTGTTTTTTTTTTTACTTATTTTTGTTTTTTTTTAAATTTAATTTCTACAGATACAAAAACATAATCATTACCTACAGGTATATACCCAATACGATAACATTACATTGTATTAATATTGCTATTTAACTTACATAGTTAGGTGTTTTAATGCTACTTTTGTGAAGTTGGCCAGTGTACAATGGAACAAGTCTATGTCCATTCTTCTTCTATCGAGTCGATGGCATGTCATTTTAAATTTTTCCAGCCCAGAATTTCGCCACACGGATAGCATTTTCGGCTGCGTTCATAAGCTCCGTTCGCGTGCAGGTGTCCGGGCAGGAAGGGCACGATACGAGGTGGGCCAAGTCCATTGATATGTCGTTAAGTTAACTCTGCACTGTCATAGTCGGGGAATTTCTTAGAATGTTGGTCCGGCATGATTGCATTTTAAACACCTGGGGTCTGGGCCCTCTACGTAAACGCGTGTTTGGAACCTGCAAGCCTAATTAATTTAATATTTCAGGATTGTTAAATGTACCGCGTAGCACCTTAAAAAAATAAGTAGCAAGGGCTAAATTTCTCCTGTTTTCTAATTTGATATATCCTACCATTCCCAAGACAAATAGGGTTGGATACATTAAGGGTACCTATACAGGCTCCTTTTTAATATGCTGACACTTTTTTAAGAGGATGTTCAGACCATCAAACTGAACAACTTTCTCTACGGGACCAACGTCGAAATCGCGAAAAAAAAATCAGCTGTCCCATACATTTGGCTCGAGTAGGTTTGCAATTTTGTATGGAAGAGCTGATTTATTTTTTTTGCGATTTCGATGTTGGTCCCATAGAGAAAGTTGTTCAGTTTGACGGTCTAATCATCCTCTTAAAAAAGTGTCAGCATATTAAGTTGGACCCTATATTATTCGGAGCGCACTCCATACAAACGTACTATGGTGATATATTCAATACTAACCGATGAAAGTCAATGAAATTTTGCAGAAACAATCTAAAAACAAATTTCTATGCTTATATGGAGTCCGATTTTCGTTTAAATGTATAGTTTTCAAGTTAAAGTACCTCAAAGATTTCCATACAAATCTGAAAGTAATTCTAGCATTGAAACAGTATATTTTAACGAATATCTGACTCCATACAAGCATAGATATTTGTTTCTAGATTGTTTCTGCAAAATGTCATTGACTTTAATTGGTTAGTATTGAAAATATCACCATAGTAGGTACGTTTGTATGCAGCGCGCATTTTCGCTCTCGGAATAAAATTATCTTAAAGGGTAAAAGGGGTACACTTTATATTGTTTCCAGTAAATATATCTAATAAATTTATTTTGTATTTTCTCAATCATACTTGTATATTTCTCTTCATGTGGGTTCCATTTACTTATTAGTGCACTTCTTTCAAGACGTTCCTAACCATGCATTGTATAAAGCATAAGCATATGCTCACGACTATATTCCCCGAGGGGGTAGTCAGAGATATTCTGAAACCTCAGAACATCCACGTTTCACCAGTAGTACCGAAACTCTGTCCAGTGTGACGGAGGGTGAGCCCGTCGCCACTTATAATGGACAGAGGGTACAATACATGCCTCGAAATTGAAGCATGCAGGTTTCCTCATGATGTTTTCCTTCACCGAAAAGCCAGTGGTGTAACAAATCGTACATAAATTCCGAAAAACTCATTGTATAAAGCTTTAACCGTATTTATGTTATTAAAACCTCTTGTCTGGCGTAAAATGAAACCCAAATTTCGATAAGATTTTTCACAAATGCTTGTAATGTGATCACGAAAAGTAAGGTCCTGTAAAACAGAAATACCAAGATCACGAGCTGAGGACACTCGGGATAGACTCTCTTCCTCAATTTGGTAGTTGTAATTTAGAGGCTGCTTGGCCCGTGTGCACGACATCACCTTACACTTCGATACGTTGAAGGAAAGCTTATTATTAGTACTCCACTGGACTACTCTGTCAATGTCCCGCTGTAGACGCACACAATCCTCGTTTGTGTCCACCGCTAGAAACAATTTAAGATCGTCCGCAAACAATAGGCACTTCGCCTCCTGTACCACATCAGGCAGGTCATTTATCATTATAATAAATTCTAATGGCCCCAAATTACTACCTTGACTGACGCGCGAGTATGTATTATAACGTTCTGAGACACAACCCGCATACTCCACGCATTGCTTGCGATTCCTCAGATAACTCGCAAAAAATCGGAGTAGTTTAAAAATAAAACCTATGTCAGATGGTCTAAACCAC
The DNA here is from genome assembly GCA_963693445.1 of Agonopterix heracliana. Lineage (NCBI taxonomy): Eukaryota > Metazoa > Arthropoda > Insecta > Lepidoptera > Depressariidae > Agonopterix > Agonopterix heracliana. The sequence goes on along the minus strand of OY856336.1, from coordinate 8,356,316 downwards.
CCCCGTAAATGTTTATTTGTATTTTTGTAACCCCTTGTTTGGAGGAAAAGGGAAGATCTTCCACGGGCTAGTTGGAATGCCCGGGACCGCGGTCCAACAGTTCTTAGTTGGATGTTGTATATATGCAAAGTTTCTTGATAACTTCGATAGTGCGATTCAGGACTCGCCATATGATTGGTTGTTATTCGTCATGAGCTGTGATGCGTTGGACAGATCCATATTGTGATTGGCCGTCTTCTGCGTGACGTGCTAGGTCGCATGCGCTGACCTAGATAGATCTCTGTTTGTTTACATCGACTCGATCGATGTGTTCGGCATTGTTGCTTAGTCAACTCTCTCGTAGCTCCGCTACACCTTGTATAGCCGATTCCTAACTGGGGGAGCCCAAACATGATACCTATGATATGAAAATACCGACTTTTTGGATTTCTAGAAAACTAGTGGCCGAAAGGGTAGTGTATATTTTTAGAACCGGCTTATGAAGCCCATTATTCATTGAGATAGGTTTCAGGAAAAAAATCCATACAAAAAATTGATGACGTCACAACTCGGGGGAAGTTTATGACGTCATCAATTTTTTTTTTTTTAATTGAACTTTCTAACCTAAAGCACATTATTTTTGCGTTTGATTTGCGTTTCTTATTGCGACTATAATACATTTATCATCAGGCTTTACCTATAACGTCCCACTGCAACTGCAGGGCAGCCTACCCCTAATATGTAAGAGTTGCTATAGTGCAACTCGGACTCACGCTTGGCAGATAGGTACCATTTATAATAATGTTTTTTATTCAGGTCGCAGCCGTAGCAGTCTTCGCCGCTCCATCACCTGCTGGTAAGAACACAGTGGTCACAGGCAAGGGAGGCGGGGCGGGGAGAGAGGCACACGGGGTGTGTGTGTCTCCCGGCACCCGGGGTGCAAGTGTCACCCGGCACCCGGGGTGCAAGTGTCACCCATCACTCCGGGTGCAAGTGCCACCCGGCACCCGGGATACAAGTATAGAGGCACTAGGATTGCCAACTTTTTTGTAGACCAAATATAGTATTTCGAGCCTAATGCCCGAAAAAATTTAATTAGTAGATCGGGAAAAGATAAGAAAATAAATATACAACGTGTTAATGAATAAGAGCAAAACCTCATACACCCCAACTGATTTAAACAACAAATTAATTAGATTGAATCAATAATTTCATTAACTATCAAGTTAAAATTTAAAGTTATTAGCATTTTAAGTTTTGAGGCAAAAATGATTTGTTATCAATCATTTCAGCGATGAAAGCGTGCTCATGGACACATTTAAAGAATATTGTTTTGCTAGTAAGTAGGGTGAGGAGTGACGTGGCTGAGGGGGTGGCAAGCGTCTCGTCGGCTTGCGATTTTGACAGCCACGTGGCTCCGCCGTTTCATGGCGGTTTCTAGTGTGTTTTTGTTTAAAAACGGGGCTTTGAGATCGCCATATCCTATTGTACCGTACAATATCTAATGAGTATATCCTCAACACTTGACACTGGCGAAATCTAACAAGGAAACGCCATTAATTAAGAATAGAATAGACTCTTGAGTCACGTTGCGGGGTTTACCTCGAACACTTGTCTCTCGCGTGGTGTTCGCGCGGTTCGCGTCTCAGCCTGCCACGAGGCTCCAAAATCCTTCTCAGTTGTTCTTACTCAAAAATAATCTTCGAGATTGGATAGACACTCCCTCAAACTACTTGACACTGGCGAAATCTAACAAGGAAACACCATTAAATAAAAATAGAATAGAAGTAGGGTGAGTGTGCCCGTGCGGTGAGTTGAGATAGAGTAGGTACAGTAAGTAAATTTTAAATTTTACTAAATAAATAATTAATATTTTGAAAAAAAACACGATAATTCGATTCTGCTCTCGATTCTAAACAAACTACTTTCTAGTTTTGTGTTGTATAGGTACTATTTTTCGAATTTGTTAATTTAAAATTGTCAAAATGAATAGTACCTAAATTACTGGAGCGGCCAGCAAAAGATGCATTGATGGACGAACGTGTACCTAAATGTGGGCCGAGGCGAAGCCGAGATGTATACACTTTTATTCTACGTCGTAGTACTAAAGTGTATATAACTTATTGCTGCTGACTGTACAAGACCGAGTTTTCCAAGCGACACGAGTTTCTAAAGCCACTTTAACTAAAATATTAAAAGAAGTAGCGGATGAATTTCATATTTATAATTAGCGACCCGCTATGCTTCGCACGGGTGTAATTTATCTTGAAAAAATCCGTTGCGTAGTTTTCAAGATCTAAGCATACATAGGGACAGACAGACAGCGGGAAGCGACTTTGTTTTATACTATGTTAGTGACGAAAATGTCTCACTGATAATATACAGGGTGAAATTGATATCATTAGCTTCCTTTTAAACTAAGAGTCAATCCATCAAACTGAACAACTTTTACAATGGGAGCAAACCAATCGGAGCAAAAAAAAATCTGATTTATGGAGGTAGAAAGGGAAAATTAAAAAATTTTGTTTGTCTACCGTATGGTGTGGGGTATCAATTGAAAGCTTATGAGTCTAAAAATATGTTTTTAAATTTTGTAATTAAAACTTTGATTAACAAAATTTTCAATTAAATCCGAGAAATTGCTGTCCCCACCTCTATTTAAAAAAATATAAAATCTAAAAAAATAATCATGAGCATCAGAAATAACGTGTAGAAGGCGGAAAAATTATCAGGCTGGCACTTAATTTGGATAGTTTTTGGTACCCAAAAAACAACCACCAGTATAAAATTATCTTCAGTTACAATGTGACCACATGATAAGTAAGTGTCTTTTTATAGTGGTTATCATCAACGACCCATGTTAAACAACTAGTGGTACGGAACACTAATTGCCGTCCCGACTAGCACTTGGCCGGTGTTTTTAATAATTATTTTTTTATGTATGGATTTACCCCATTTCGACTGTCACATAGTCCGCCTGCCACTGTCCGCGGACCCTGTATTGTATTAATGTTGTATTTTTTTTTTCAGATGGCATACCTCCACCACATAGTGGTAAGTAATACGTAGTAAATAAATAATAATCACGCTTACCTCTCTCCCGCGACCCCCGCGAATTTATCCGAGTAGAATTATTATTGATTACAAAAAAGAAAGTAAATTTAAGGAATAACCCGTAACCGTAATTAACCCGTCTGCGTAAAAAGCTTTAAATAAAAAACTGAAAAGAAAAAACAAGTCCAGTAGTCTAGAATTCTGTTATTTAATATTGAAGCGACTTTCACAGTTTTCACATAATAATTTTTAATGGGTCCCGCCCGACTGTGAAAGTCGCTTCAATATTACATAACAGAATTCCAGACTACTGGACTTGTTTTTTTTCTTTTTTAGTTTAATTATTTAAAGGTCATTATTTGATTTCTTGATCGTGAACACGGTGATCGCACGATCAATGATACACGACCAAATTGAAAATGATTCATAATGTTGCTACCGTAGAAAGCTAAAAGTGCCTTTCTTATTTGATAGTATGGATAGAGGTCTTTAGGAGTCGGAATGACGTTTTGGGTAGTACGTTGTGACGTCATCAAGATTTCATCTACTTGTATTAATTAATCTGAGAATCTAACGTTCAAAATTGTAGCTGTCCTGTCATTTTCGTAACTACGTCATTGGATAGAAAGGGACACACCTAAAATTGGAAGTATCGACGACGCCATTGCCAATTTTCTAGTATCAATGCTTGTAAGGAGGAGTGGTATCCTTTATGATTTAGATCCATGGTATAATATAACGGAAATCTGTCAAACCACAGACCAGGATATTTGTTTCTGGATCGTGTTAAAAAAGATCGAGTCGCGTTGCAGGGTTTGCCTCGAACACTTGTCTCTCGCGTGGTGTTCGCGCGGTTCGCGTCTCAGCCTGCCACGAGGCTCCAAAATCCTTCTCAGTGGTTCTTACTCAAAAACAATCCTCGAGATTGGATAGACACTGGCGAAATCTAACAAGGAAACGCCAATAAATAAAAATAGAATAGAATAAAAAAGAATAATAAAGAAGTTGGTTGTAATACCTACTTCCAGTAGATGGCGCGCACGTCCCCTTAAGACGTAACAGATTGAAAATTTCATTCTCTGGGTAGTGGGCTAGGTGGTGTAATTGGTTAGCACGTTTCCCCGGTTTGGAAGAGCGTGGGTTCAAGTCCCGCCCGAGACAAAAAAAAATCAATCTTTAAGGGGGTTGCAGAGACGTTCACAGGCAACTAGATGGCGCTCGGGAGCATCATTCCTGATTTTATCACATTTTATTTTATATCTTCGTAATTATGTTATAAATTGCAAATGTTATTTGAGATGCGTAATCTTGATTTTCTTAACTATTTTTCCATATATAAAATATTACTTTTGTTAATACCGTCTACGAATGTTATGTACGTCAAAGTTTTGTATGAAATTGATTAAAATTAAAATGTATGTCAAATTCGTATGAACAATAAAATTATTATAACTTGTAGCTTTTTTTTTGTTTTTTTTTTCCTTAGCCTGTTTCATCCCACTGCTGGGCAAAGGCCTCCCCCCTTATCCTCCACGCATCCCTGTCCTGAGCCAGTTCCACCCACTTTTCGTCGAAGGCATCCAGGTCTTTCGGGGTCGACCCTGACGGCGACGTCCATTCTCTGGGATCCAAGGTGTTTAGACTTTGGCCCATCTTTCCGGATGCAATCGACAGACATGGCCGGCCCAATCACATTTCAACTTGGCGGTTTTCTCACCAACATCGGCTATTTGTGTTTTTTGGCGTATTGTGGAGTTCCTGACGCGATCTGTCCGTTTGATTCCCAATATGCTACGCTCCATCGCCCTCTGGCAAACCTTGAGTTTGGACTTCTGTGATTCTGTTAAAGACCATGTTTGAGCACCGTAGGTTAGGATAGGCACTAGGCAGGATACACATGTCGACGAGTCTGCGTTTGAGTGATAAAGGAAGGTCACCCTAGTAAAATAAATTAATTAAATAAAATAAATCATTAAAAATAAATTATTTCATTATAATATAAAAAACAAAAAAAAGTAAATAAAAAATTATGTGTATCATTCTTTTTATTTATAAATATATAAGTAATTTTTTAAATTTTTAATTGTACTTGAAATAATTTATAAAATTAAGCTAGTCATATTTTTTTTAATTAAGATATCAAAATATATTTTTTACGTTTATTTAATTTTTTATTATCTTTTTTTTATTTTTTTTTCATTTTACTACCTGTTCTTTTTTATTATTTTGGCATTGAGATTTTTTTTTTTGAGTATATTTTTATAGTATATATTTATATTTATTATTTTGTAATATATAAGGTCTAACAAAATTAGGTGAAACTATTTTAAGGGGAGGATCAGACCATCAAACTGAACAACTTTCTCTATGGGACCAATATCGAAATCGGCGGAAAAAAAATCTGCTGTTTAAAAGTAAAAAATAATAATATCTATCACTGGATTTGGCCCTGTTCTGCTGTGAACGAGTGTGGCGAAGCCGCGAAGCGGGCGTGCGAGGCGAGGTCACTGAACCTACGCGCGTGGCCCCGCGAGCTGGGTTGACTATGCAGTTGGGGACGTCTAAGTTTAGATGTTTAGGTAGATAATGAACGTAGCATTTTGCTTAAAAAATGTAATCCAAATGGTATGGTAAGTAGGTAAGCAGGTACTTGTACTTACATTCAATTTTGTACATATCCCACACCTTTCTCAATGAACTTTATTGCACGTCTTTGGATGTGTCTTTGCACTTTTTGATTAAAGCGCGCAACACACGGCCGCTATAATATGTTGCTGTACTCTTCTAACGCATGCAAGTTGCTAATCGCTTCCTCTCACTCGCACGCGGGAAAGAGACGTGCTTATGTAATTTTGCGTGCGTAAGAAGAGTACAGCAACATATTATAGCGCGTGTCTGTGACGGGCCTAAAACGTCTCAATCGTATTAATAACATCACGTGTGTGGTCACTGTCCGTTGTCGGAGCTCACTGGTGGTTCTCACCATGTAACCGTCGTCCTGTCTGTCTGTACACTAATGTAAAACGAAGTGATTACTTGCTTAATGCACTAATTTTTTTGCATACATGGAAATCAAGTGGCGTAAGGTCAGGTCAGGCCACTCAATACCTCTGCTTATTCACCGAAGTCCGTAAGTATCGTCCAAGTAGCTAGGTCCGTACACTTGTCACTAGTTGTCACGTTCATGATGGCATATCACGTAATGACGTAACCTTGCAAGAGGTTGAGTGAGGCGCGCGCTATTCCACAGTTGCAATTGTTGCAAAACGTATCGACCGGTCGGCGTGCGCGTGCGCTCGCTACTGAAGACGTCAAGTCAAAGCAAGGTCAAAGGTCGCAACGCAAGCAAGGGCGGGAGTGGGGGCGCGTTGAGTTCAAAGGAAGCCGCCGCGTGCGTGCGCCGTGCAAAGTAAACAAAACACAGGTCCCTATTCAGGGATTATAGCAAAATATTTAGTAGATCAGTGTAAATATTATTTTAAAAAGTTTTGATTTCGACATTGGTCCCATAGAGAAAGTTGTTCAGTTTGATGGTCTGATCATCCCCTTAAAATAGTTTCACCTGATTTTGTTAGACCTTATATTTTTTTATTTGTTTTGTATTTTTTTTGTTCACGTCGGTCTGTGGTGTGACGGTTAAGAAGGCGACTTCCTATCCTTAACACTAGTGTGAGGGTTAAGAACAAAATTTCCTGGCCTTCACACTGGTGTGACAGAGCAAGTGTGAAGGTCAGTCAGCCGTCCCCCCGTCACACTGGACAGAGTTTCGGTACTACTGGTGAAACGTGGATATTCTGAGGTTTCAGAATATCTCTGACTACCCCCTCGGGGAATATAGTTGTGAGCATTAGGTATGCTTATGCTTAAGTCAGATCATAAGCTATCAAACAAAAAGTTTCATCTTAATCGGTTATGTAGTTTTTGCGTGATGCGCGAACAAACAAACAAACAAACAATTTTGTCAAGCGATGACGTCATTTAAATCGCGCTATCGAGTGTTATTTGAGTTTATATGAAGTGAACCGCAACTTTTTTATTTCTCATGATTTTACGGGTTTATAGTATAGCATAGCATATAGCATAGCAAAGCATAGCATAGCATAGTATAGCATATGCTCACGACTATATTCCCCGAGGGGGTAGTCATAGATATTCTGAAACCTCAGAACATCCACGTTTCACCAGTAGTACGAAACTCTGTCCAGTATTACGGGGGGTGAGCCCGTCGCCACTTATAATGGACATAAAAGCCAGTGGTGTTACAAATCGTACATAAATTCCGAAAAACTCATTGGTACGAGTCGGCGTGGACGGGGATCGAACCATCGCCTCCTGCACGGCAGGCAAGGTTACTCGCCACTGGACCACCACGGCACCGGCCCGGGTTTTACGGGTTTATATAATAATAGTTATAAATTATAACATAATACTCGTTTCAGGTCCAATCTCGCAAATTGACCCATGTGTAGGACAACCAACCTGTCCATCATCGGTATAAAGGTAAGTAAGCTAATGTGCTAATAGTACGACAAAAATCCGCCCAAAACGTCTATACCTACCTACAGGTTGACACTTTTTTAAGGGGGTGACCAGACCATCAAACTGAACAACTTTCTCTATGGGACCAACATAAAAAAAATCTACTACACTTAGCTCGAGTAGATTTGTAGTTTAGTGGAACATCCGATTTTTTATTCGCGATTTCACTGCTGGTTCTACTGTTTGATGGTCTAAACCAGCGGCTCTCAAGGTTTCTGCGAAAATTCAAGATTTCGATGCTTTTTTTTTCTAGTCTAGCTACATAATTATTGTAAATCGCTTCACCTCTAAGTAAAAAAAATTTTGTTTTAATTATTAGATTTTTTTTTTTTATTTTTAATTATTATTTTTAATACTTATAATTAATATTTTAAAGTCAAACTATGTAGGTACTTACAAGATGCGAACATCAAACCAAAAAGCCTCAGTCTGGTGTGATTTCACGTAAAAAAACAATGTTGCAGTTAGTTTTCTTCTTACTTGAGCTAGGGTTCCGCCCAAAAACGGTGAATCAAAAAGGGTTTCGTAGCCGATGAAATTCGGGATCCACTGGTCTAAACAACCACCTTAAATGTTTATTTGTATTTTTATAACACCTTAGTATACAATTTATATGAACTACTTAACGCGTATTACGCCAGGGCGAAGCGGGTCGCATTTTTGCGGCCGGCGGACTCCAATGTTAGAATTACCTACACTTTCTGTGTTGTTTTTTTTTAATTTATCTTATCTTACACCTACGTCATAGAAGTGCCTGTGTATGTACCTTGAGAGGATAAAAAAAAGATTAAGATGGCCCAATTCGATAAATGCCTAATTCGCAAAACGGCCAAATGGCCAATTCACGAAATGGCCGATTCACGAAATGGCCAATTCACGAATTGGCAATAGCAGTAAGGACTCCAGTGGGATGGAAAAGAATTTTCAATGTTTTTAGTTGGTTTATATTACTAAACATACTTAGGTGTGTGTAGTTGTCTCGGACACTTTTTTTTAGAATTTTGTACTAGACCCGGCGTCCATAGATTCTAAGTCAATGCCTAAATGAGATTACTCCATTGACTACTTTTAATATGAGGACTGGTAACGCGTGTAATTCTACTAACAAACATTTCTGCCACTTTTTGCGGGGGGCGAGGTAACATGCAATCCGCAACTTTGGATTTTATTCCCCATAACTTTAGATTCTAATTTTGAATGTTATAAATCATGAAAAGTAGTCTCGTGAGAACCCCAAACGTTCTAAGTTCGAAATTATTGTTTCGCAATTACCTATAGACTGTCTCGTTTAGTGATAAGGTATAAAATTTAATGTAAATGCACATGATCAATTGATCTTATAGATTCGAATGCAAAAGTCAACGACTGCAATATTATTATTTTTACCTTTTTAGTTTTGAAGTCGGTTTTAATTTTTTGTTAAAATTTTTTTATTTCAATCTTTTCAGTGTTGAAATCTAGGTGAAATACATTAGTTCGACTAAGCAGTTATAAGTACTTCAATACAAAGGATACGGTGTACGCTCTACACCTCACTCGATTTAAAAAAATCCAACCCATGTTTAGTACAACATTTCTGTTTTTGGGTTACTGTTATCTACGGAACCCTTAAAACGACGAACATTTCCGACCGCCATGATCAATTAAATCTATGTGTTTCGGTACCTATATCCATGAAGTTTAAACCATAAAGTTATTATACGTTTAAACACAACAGTATGACCAAGAAGTTTTAAATATATAGGCATATAAAGATTCTTGGTTATGACAGTAAAAAAAAACATAGTTTGACAGTCCCCATCAAAACATTGCTGGAGTGCGATTTTTGAACATCACACGTTCGAATTAGCAGTAGAAAGACGAAATATGCGTAATCTCCATAGTAATTTTGACATTTTCTACCGCTGACTTGAACGTGTGATGTTTAAAAATCGCACTCCTGAAGAGAATCGACAAACAAAAACTTCATCTGTGTCACGGACCTGAAAAAAAGACGGGCGTAATATCCTTTTATTATATAAGTGAAGCACCCATTTATTATATTGTGTTTGCGTCGTAGAAAGAGAAGGTAAGTACTAGAAAGAAGCACGTGTCGTGTCATACTCAATCAGTAAGAGATGCACATAGCAAATTCGCTCTAGTTAAAAAAGGAGATCGCTACTTATTGCTGCCCTTATCGACGTAACCACTTTTTTGTTTGACGACGGCTGTCTGACTCCGGAGGCAGACATCTAGCTTCATACAAATTGTATAGGATTTTATGACTATCGCTATCTCATACGCGTTTATACTTCACATCTTTCTAGTGTAACATTACGTCCGTATTTTTTTCAAGTCCGTGATCTGTGTACATATTTGTTATTTTGTAGATTTTTTTCAACAAGCGCTGAATCAATTTCGTGGGACCACCTCGGAATTATGACCTACCAAACAAAATAAGAATCATGAAAATCAATTCACAAGTGGCGGTGCAATCGCGTAACAAACATACAAAAAAAAAAAAAAAAAAAAAAAAAACATACGGGTTGAATTGAGAACCTCCTCCTTTTGTTGAAGTCGGTTAAAAAACGGTAACAATGTGGTGTTTGTTTGTCCCTGACTCCAAATAACCAATTTTTGGATTGAGAATGACGGGAACCGACGAGCAGACGAAATCGCGGGCAAATGCCAATTTTTAGGGTTCCGTACCCAAAGGGTTCAATGAAGACTCCACTGTCCGTCCGTCTGTCACCAGGCTGTATCTCATGAACCGTGATAGTTAGACAGATGATGTATTTCTATTGCCGCTATAACAATAAATCGTCGCCTCAGTGCTTATTTGTCCTATCTACCAACAGTTACATTTTACAATAGAAGAGTTTTTTGCTCTATTTTTTTATAAGATTTATTTTCTAGTTTTGAGGGTTTTTCTTAATCCTTGCCTTACCTATAATTTTATTATTATAATCATACCTTATTTTACAGTTGATAAAAATAAAAGGACAAATAATTAAGCCGATAGGACAAATAAGCACTGAGGCGACGAAATACTAAAAAACTGAATAAATAAAATTAATATTTAAGAGGGCTTCCATGCAACAAACGTGATTTTTTTGCGGGTTTTATAGGATAATGGTACGGAACCCTTCGTGCGCGAGTCCGACTCGCACTTGTCTGGTTTTATAAATAATATCGTAGAACACAATTGCACCAATGGTTGGACCGCGAATAAGTAGGTAGGTATACGAGTATTTACGAAGTATTGTTACTTCATTCCATGTAAGGACAAAATGATTTTCCGATTTCTATTTAGCTTTCTGGCCACTTTGATTCCGATTATAGTCCAGTAAAAATACGGGTCGAAAGGAAATAATTTATAATAAGCAATTTTGTTTTGCTAGATCGTTTATACAAATGATATTAAGATACTTTATTAACGAATCCCACTAAATTTCGTATTTTTAGTTTTTAGTACTAAAATGTAATTTTTTTATTTATAGTGTCAGATTTCTTCCTTTTTGCATTTTTATTGTTTGTTTTAGGTTATGAGCTTACATACACTGTGTAGATTTTGTACTAAAATTGATTTTTTCGTAATTTCAACATATTTAAAAACGAAGGTTCCGGGGTGATTTTTCGTTGGATATACTTGTAATATAAAAGAAAACGAATAAATTTAACAAATGGCATAAAAAAATTGCATATACTATTTTTTTCCAATTTTACATGATATTTTTTACTTTGCTTAATTATTTAATAAACATTTTAGGGGGATTTTCAATCTAAATGATAACTAGAATTATAATCTAAAATATGAAAGAAAAAAACCGGCTATTATAAATTATTTACATTCGCCATACAAGCGACCCGTAACTTTACTGGAGTATTAGCAATAAGACATTAGAAAGACATTATTATACTATCCGAATTATCTTGGACATAGCTAAAGCTGTTCTAAGAATAAGTCAAAGTAGGTAAGCGTTTCAAAGGAGAATGGTCATCTGTGACCCAGGCCAGGGCTGACAACAAAGCGATCTATCCCAGTTTTTTGTATTAAGTAGGTACCTATACTCTGAAATAGAATCCGAGATCAACAATTTTATGTTTCCGCACATTGCAGCGATATTATCGAGCGATTTTATCGAGCGATATTATCGACAGCGATATCGCGACACCTTACACACGCACTGCAGCGATTCCGCGATTCGCGTCACGCATGCGCCCTTCACTGAATGTAGTAGAAAGAGATTGCATCAGGTTGCGATAATATTGCGGCAGTGTGTGGGATCGAGCGCGTCCCTATACAAAATGTACTGAGAACAATAATAATTATCGCAAAATCGCAGCGATAATATTGCTAGATATTATCGCACAAAAGATACTCTTTTGTCAATTTTTGATCACGGATTCGATTTCAGAATTCAGAGTACCTACATACAAAAATTTTTTTTTTAATTGGTGTCGCTAACAACGAAATATTGCCCTGTGGATTTCTCCAGGCGCAATACTAAAACAATACTTTTCACACACTTCTAGAAATCATATCTATTGAGGACTCGAATCTGCAGATGCATGAAATTCTGATGACAATGCAATGATATGGTATTATCTAGCTGATCTGATGATGGAGCTAGAAGGCGGCTAGTGGAACTCTTGGGTGGCCACTAGTATACCCATCGAGTTTTGGCTCATTAAAATTGTCTTGATGAGTCATATTCATTACAGTTGGTATCAAGGGTCTGATGCCATCATCATCCAGCTTCATAGCTGGAAGGTGGCTAGTGGAACTCGTGGGTGGTACGAGGTACCCATCGAATTTCAGCTCATTGGATTCGTCTTGATAAGGCCATACTTTGCAGTTATGTAACGAGTATCTAATGATGGAGCTAGAACGAACGTTGCTTGTAGGCATAGAATTGATGCTGCAACTATTATTTAATCTGTGCTGCAACTTATCAAGATCAGCAAGCGCCTGCTCCTGCCCTTGCTGCCATAGATTAATAATTATGTATATTGGGTATGGATAGGTAAGTCGCCTGGGATTTTAGAACGGCTTAATTATTGTCGTTGCCCCTTATTAGCGGATGGGGGAGCCACATTGATAAATAAATAGAAAACGACAGCCGGCCGACACGAGGCTCGAACCATAAGCACCCGAATCGTGAGCCGGTTGTCTAGACCACTACACCAACAAGACAGTGTTTGATATGGGCGAAATCTTTCACTGCTACAGCGCAGCGGTGAGGTGTAGCAGAGAAATGTCACCGAGAGATGGCGGAAGCAGTCTATCAGCGTTCCACTTCGTTTGCACTAAGATATCATAGCATGCTGCTGCTGCGGCTGCCCTCGTCCCTGTTGTTGGAATGGTAAATTTCCAAGGAGTAAGGTGAGCAGGTAATAAGGCCCGGCGGTGTTTATTTGATAATTGCAACAGCACCCAACTTCGACAAGTGCCTAATTCGATAACAGCTACCTACTACCAATTCTTTGTACCCAATCTTATATAACCCAATCTTATATAATACAGCTTTATACAACTGTTGGTTTTTTTTCTATGGCCGGGGCCGCATTTTACCAAGAAATGGGCCGCATTTCCTTTGCCTAAATCTAATCATCGTTTGACATTTCAAACTTTCATCATAATGGTCATTATTATATGCTGCCCAAAAACAGAACAATTCAAAATTCATAAAGGCTTCCGCACATTGCCGCGATATTATCGACCGATATAATCGCTGCGATTTTGTTCCGACGCAATCTCTTTAGACCACATTTAGTGGTAGGGCGCATGCGTGACATATCGCTCGATAATATCGTGGCAATGTGCGGAAGCCTTAAATAAACTAAATACTTAATGAATGAAATGGCAAAAAAAACGTAATTATCTCTTATTTTTAATTTTCAATTTATTTTATAAAAATGATGTTTACATTAGGTAGGTACCTACATAATCAACATAATTATTAAATTTCATAGTATTCGCAGTCGGTTAACAGGATTATGAGTTTGATACGGGAAATCTGAAAAAGAAATCGAATATCCAAATAAATCTAGGCACACATTCAAAATTACCCTACAAAATGTTCCATAATAATATCTTCAGGGTGAAATTGATAGCATTTAGTATCCTTTTAAACTAATTCTACCCATCAAACTTAACAACTTTTAATAGGTATGGGAGCAAATCAATTGGAGCAAAAAAAATTGCTATTGCATTACATTTCAGTTAGAATGGAACAGCAGATTTTTATTTTTGCTGTGATCGGTTTGCTCCCATAATAAGTTTGATGTGTAGACTCTTAGTTGAAAAGGATGCTAATGATATCAATTTCAACCTGTATAACGTCACGCGACTCTTTAACAGTGGGGTAGGCAGAGACCAGGGTAGGTTCACCATCTACTAAATACCCCTTTCGCCTCTTTCACATTTTCTCAAAAGTAATCTATAAAAATATTGCTTTAAGACTTTAAGACTAAGACTAAGGCCTCCGCACATTGCAGCGATATTATCGAGCGATATTATCGACAGCGATATCGCGACACCTTACACACTGCAGCGATTCCGCGATTCGCGTCACGCATGCGCACACCACTGAATGTAGTAGAAAGAGATTGCGTCAGGTTGCGATATCGCGGCAGTGTGTGGGATCGAGCGCGTCCCCATACAAAATGTACTGAGAACAATTATCGCAAAATCGCAGCGATATTATCGCTCGATAAAATCAATGAGCGGAGGCCGTTCTAGTTTATTGGAGTAGCACTTTTTTAATTCAGGCCTTCTTTATTGAAAAATCTTTAATATTGCATAAGTATGTCGATGAGTATATTTATCTGGGCCAGATCCTCAGTCTCCTTCGAGAACAGACAGAACAAAGAAGTCTGGTCCATGAAAGAGTTGATGAAGGGAAAACTTCCACTATCACTCAAACGTAAACTTATCGACATGTGTATCCTGCCTATCCTAACCTACGGTGCTCAAACGTGGTCATTTACGAAATCTCAGATATCCAAACTACAGGTTTTCCAAAGAGCAATGGAGCGCAGCATATTATGTCAGAAGGATCGACCGTATCAGGAACACCACTCCTGCGCTCCAAGACCCGCATCGCTGATGCAGGCGTTAAGGCCGCAAAACTGAAGTTGCAATGGGCCGGAGATGTTTGTCGCATGCATACAGAACGATCGCGACCCGATGGGAGCCCGATGATGGAAGCCGGGGCCGGGGCAGACCAAGAAAAAGTTGGCGCGACGACCTGGATGCCCACGATGTAGAATGGCAACTGATATATAGCACGGGATAGAGAGGGCTGGAAAAGTTTGGGGGAGACCCAACAATGGGACGAAAAGGTTAAAAAAAAGAAGGGCCATTTAACGGTAAAAAGTTACATCACTACATTGATTTGTGGTTGGGCTATTGCAAGCAAGGTTCGTTATGTAACACTGCGACCATCACTGATCTTTTGTGTTCGCCCCAAGCTCACCCATATTTTACACATCCTACATCCGAACTAATTTTTTATTATTCTCGGGTATGCAGGTTTCCTTACGATATTTTCCTTCACCGTCGAGTTAGTGATAATGTTAAATAAGTACAACCGTACATAAATTCCGAAGAACTTGTGGTACAGGCCAGGAATCGAACCGCAGCCTCATTATTGAGGCGCTAGCTCTTTTCCGTATGGGCTATCATCACTTCATAGTATACCTACCTCCGTGTTCTAATGGTTAGAGCATTGGGCTCTTGACACGGAGGTCGTGGGTTCGATTCCCACGGGGGGCACCTAGTGAAATGTCACTTTGTGCGTTTTTCCCCAGTTGGTTAGGACATTGCAGGCTGAGTCACCTGATTTTCTGAAAAAGAAAGATGATTCCGTGCTTCGGATGGCACGTTAAGCTGTTGGTCCCGGCTACTATCACTGGTGGTAGTAGTCGTTACATAAAAACCACGTCAGAGGCCGTAAGGGGCGGTTTGAATAAACTCTGACACCAGGGCTTTGCAGCCCACTCGATAAAGAAGAAGAAGAAGTATACCTAAAACAAGTCGCTAGTTATTGTACAAATTATGAACGAGCCCCTACCATTGCAGATTTGCAGCCATGCGTGGCATATATTTTGAAAGCACTTTTTAAAATAAATTTGCACACTTACATACCTAAACATCAGCCCATTCCCGGTATCACCTTGGTAAATCCTGAAAAACAAAATAAATATTGATTTAAGTAGTTAATATAGGTATATATGTAACTTTTTATAAAATTATTACCTATTTTGATCTTAGCCAATGAAACTTTATTTAAAAATTATTTCTCAAATAGGTAGGTAGGTAGTAGGTACAATATTTTTAAGGCTGCACCGAGCCTATTGTGCTGCCCCCAATCGTATTTTTTTTATTTCTTAACAATTAAACAACTTTTCCAAAAAACAAGAATGTCACATTGTAGTCATTGCTGATTTTAAATTTATCGGGTCACTGCGGATTTGTTTTTATAATGTTTTGTAGTTATTATCTTTAAAACCGCCAAAAGTGGCCACTTTCGATAATAGCTGCAAGCATAAAACATAATAATCCGTAATGTTTCGTTAAATTGAAAGCTAATCAGGACTACAATGTGACATTCTTATTTTTTTACATTTTGTTTAATTGTTTAGAAATTATAAAAATACGATTGGGGGCAGCACAATAGGCTCGGTAGGCTCTTAAGGCAATCATCAAAGAGCACTTATAATCCTGAGCAATCATTTACAATCTTTATGAGCCTTTTACAACCCAGAGCCACAAATTAATATTGACTTCGTATCGTAACAGATAGGTACCTACATCATTTGTTTCTTACTTTTTTTAGCCTAAATTTCCGTCTTCGCATCCAACTCGCGTCAACGCCATCTATCGCGGTTTGTTGGAACTACGTTTTACTAATTGTCAAAAAAACTTCTCAAGCGTGCGATTTTATCGTTTTCTTAGTAAATTAAATTACATTTTCCTAAGAAAACGATAAATTCGTTTTCTGATAATTAGTAAAACACGTAGTTCCAACAAACGGCTATAGATGGCGTTGACGCGAGTTGGATGCGAAGACGGAAATTTGGCTAAAAAGTAAGTAAAAAAATAAATGTCACTAAGTCAGACGCATGGATGGATCATGGATCCGTTGACGAAGTTGTACTTTTTGATAGGAAACTATCAATAAATGTCCTACTACCTATAATCATTTAGGTACATCCGATGACGATAGTGGTAGGTAGGTAGGTAGGCACACATTATATTTCCACTAGTAGGTACAGCTTATGGATTAGCTCCATTGACCAATGTAAGAGGTCAATGATTAGCTCCTAGGATTCAGGCATCCAGATTAGGAGCTAGGGTTTTCAATATGAAAAAAAAAATGAAAAAAGTTTATTTCAGTTTCCTTAAATCTAATACAAAGTCATCGCAGGAACCAACTTTTGAGTAGCATGAGTTACTCGTTACAGAAGATTCCGCTCTTCCATTAATTTACATAATAAAGTAAGTTAGGAACACTGCACTGAGTAGAAACATACAAGAAAAGAAAAAATTAGATAAAAAAGTTGTGTGTCGGGGTGTGTGTGTGTTTGTGTGTGTGTGTTACTGTGTGTGTATATACGTACGGCGGAGCCCAGGAACGAGGCCCGGAGCCCGCACGGACCAGCCCCCTCCAGAATTCCGAACCGAATTGTGGAGTTAGAATATTATGTTCTTATTGAGATTTAATAAAGCAAATCTTAATCTTTTCTTTTTATATTATTTGTTTAAAATAAACTTAGATGCCTATCTACGAAAATAAAATGTAAAAACATACCTTGTGCGGCCGCTTCTGAAAATATCAATCAATCAATCAATTAATCTACACTTGACACACACAGATAACAATACTACAATACAACAACAACATACCTACAACATACGTACTAACATACTATACCTACGTAACATACTTAATACTGATGAGGAGTTTTCTGACAGCTAGTCAAACTTAATCAAATTAAAGATTGAAAAAGTCGGGCGGCGAGCGGGATTCGAACCCACGACCTGCCTATCCGGGGCATGCTCTGCTCCAACAGAGCTGTCGTCGCCCCGCAAGCCACGAGGAAATTTTCAATCTATATCTCGTCTTTAAGGGACGTCAGCAGTAGTTTGTATAACTCTGGTAGATGGCGCTGACGTCCCTTAAAGACGAGATATAGATTGAAAATTTCGTCGTGGCTTGCGGGGCGACGACAGCTCTGTTGGAGTAGCTCTGTTGCCCCGGATAGGCAGGTCGTGGGTTCGAATCCCGCTCGCCGCCCGACTTTTTCAATCTTTAATTTGATTAAGCTAACATGGCATACATGTAAAAATAATAAATTCGATTAGTCAAACTTAGTTAAATATACCGACGATAGATGGAGTTGACCAGAGAGGGGAACGAATACGAAAATTTAGGCTAAAAAAGTAAACAAAACTGCATGTCACTGAGTCAGACGCATCCGTTGACGAAATTGTATGTTCATCTTTTAGTGCTTACATAAAAAAAATTCTTACTAAAAAAAATGTATTTTATTATCTGCAAGGTCCAAGGTCGCTCGCCCCTGTCTCGTCAACGCCTTCTATCGAGCCATTAGGAACTACTTTGTCTTATTTAATGGCTTTCTGAAAATCCCTCTTTACAATTCGTATCTTAAGAAAATTAATTTGTTTATTGGAGTCGGTGTCAAGCCGAGCCCAAAAAAAACTCTGGAGAGCGATTTTTGAATCTCATTCGGTGAGCTCAGCTGTTGAAAATGTCAAAATAACTATGGTCATACGCATCTTTCTACCACTGATTTGACTTTAAAAAATCGCTCTCCTGTAGTATGATTTTTGAAAACCAAATTAGCAGTAGAAAGATGCGTAGGTCCATAGTAATTTTGGCATTTTCAACTGCTGAGCTCAGCGAATGAGATTCAAAAATCGCACTCCAGAGCTCAATCGCGAACCATACTTGACACGACTCCAATAAACAAATTATGTTCTTACCATAAACATAATACTACGATAGTATATTATGTTGATGGTTGTTACAGATGCAAATATATAAGACGCTGGTTATAAATATAATTAATTTGTAGTTTTACTAGTTTCGAAGTAGGTTTTAATTTTTTTTTGCCAAATATAAATCCTAGACGTACCTATCCAGGGGGGAAGGATACAGACCTCCCCGCCCCCTCGGTGCTTGACCTCTCAAAATTGTGACCAAGATTGCACACTTTAAGAACTAGTTTCTGTGTTGTACTTACGGCCCATAGCGATCATACTGCCCGCACCACCCATACCCGGAACACCACCCCCGAAGCCCCCGGGCGTTTTTATTTGCGGAGCAGCAAATACTGCTGCAACCTGTGCAAAAAGGTTAATAGGTACAAACAATTTTTTTTTTTTTTTTTTTTTTAAAGTGAGAATATTTTTATTCAATAAATGCGATATTTACAACATTATATACAACTTATGACTAAATATGGCTATGATTAAAAATAAAAACTGATACAAAAAAAAAGGGAAAGAACAAATGAGCCACTATATCGAGCACGACTTCCGTTCAACTTACACTAAACAGAAGACGTGCTCGAGGCCGCTGTCCTGCGGGAGGGTGCCCAGGACGCTGGCGGCGTTACCTCTTTGGATGGCAATAGATATTCGTTGCCCGAGGTACGCGCCAGCCCTTCGGTCACCAGACACCTCTACCAAGCGCGACGACAACTCTTTATAAAGCTGTCGAGCGTCTGGCCCCCACGGCCCCAGGGTCTCAACACCGAATGGCGCAAGGATGTAGCCGTCACCCAGGGTGGCATACGTGCGCCGCTTGATACCCTCTGCAGCAGCCGCCGCCGCGCCCGCTCTTAGAGAGGTGGCAGGGAGGTGTGAGGGCGCCACAGTATCGACACACGTAGCGTCCCACACCAGGGGCCTGCCATTCCTCCAAGGAATGACAGTCATACCGTCGGGTCTCCTGCCATCGTCTCTTGCAAGGCCATTTGGCTCAAGTATAGTACAAACAATCATTTATTTGAAAATTGCAGGATAGGTACCTAATAGATTATCGTGGTACAGGAGTGCGATTTTTGAATCTCATTCGGTGAGCTCAGCAGTTGTAAATGTCAAAATTACTATGGACCTATGCATCTTTCTACTGCTGTTTTGACTTTCAAAAATAGCTCTCCTTGAGTATGATTTTTGAAAGGCTAATCAGCAGTAGAAAGATGCGTATCTCAATAGTAATTTTGAGATTTTCAAATGCAGAGCTCACCGAATGAGATTCAAAAATCACACTCCAGGCATGTGATGCAGAGAGACGAGTGTCATGTTACGAGACGAGTGTTAAGTATAAATATATTCAATAGCTTATAGCGAAAAATAAGGGCCCAAACTTCCATACAAAACCCGCATTTTCTTTTAGAGATGTGGAATTTAAAAAAAAAAAAATTTGTTTTTGTCTAAGTACATAACACATTTTTTTTTAGTTTTCGTTTCCTATTAAAAATATAACTGAAATTCCTAACTACCTAGTTATTTTAACATATTTATATTTATTGATTAAACGTATTTATTGAACGCTATATTGGATAAAATTTTCGTTACTTACCAAAAGGAGGAAAAAGAAGACAATCTTCATGTTGATGCGATAAGAGGGTGATCTCAAACTGATACACCTCTGTATGAACAACTCTTATATAAGTACCTCGTTGGTGAGGTCACAACTTATGTAGGTAGTAGGGTTGCCAAGCATTAAGTCCGAATTTCGATTAAAATAATTAGTAGATAATTAAATTTGCCATCAAAATATGCGTTGACATCTTCTTGATCATCTTTTCCCTCTTTATTATTTTAAAGAAACACTTTTTGACATTTTTAAGTTCATTCGCACAGACCGTAGCGACACCTATCGATCCCCTAGAAAACCAAAAGAAAAACGCTCATTGTAACATTTGTTGAATAGGGCTCTGGAGAGCGATTTTTGAATCTCATTCGCTGAGCTCAGCAGTTGATAATGTCAAAATTACTATGAAGATACGTATCTTTCTACTGGTGATTTGACATTCAAAAATCATACTATAGGAGAGAGATTTTTGAGAGACAAATCCGCATTAGAAAGATGCGTATCTCCAAAGTCATTTTGACATTTTCAACTGCTGAGCTCAGCGAATGAGATTCAAAAATCGCACTCCAGGGCACTTTCTTATCGGCAGACCTCTGATGTCGATCCTTTCATTACCCACGAAATGAAATTGCAAATGTAAAAAAACATGCAAATGTTTTTGGTGGGATAAATAATGTTTGTACAGTTAAGGGGTTCTATCGATATTGAGGAGTCCATTTTCTTAGGTAGGTCTTAGAAGAATTACTGCAAGACCTAAGCGTGTGTATGTTGACCAAATTAGTGCCATACTTAAAAAGGGTAGTGCCATACCAGAAAACCAGCGATAAAAAAACGCTCATTGTAATGAGGATTTTTCTGACAGCTATTAAAACGTAGTTCCAACGTACCGCGATAGATGGCGCTGACGCGAGAGGGTTCCGAGACGGAAATTTTTAGCAAAAAAATGCATGTCACTAAGTCAGGCGCAACCGAGGACGAAGTATAATTATGTTCACATTTTTCTTCTTACCTACTTAAGGGGCTACCTGCCGGTTTTCGGTAACTTTGTAACCATTTTATTCATTAACTATGGCACTTTTTGAATATGGCTATTTATAACTATGGCTGAAAAATAAACTGAACCATCTACAGGATATGAGAAGTGATGTGGTTTTTCTAGAAATCGATTATAATGAATAAAACCGAAGAAAAAGGACTCTAAAGTCACCCCTTTTTTTCCTGTTGTAACCATTTTACTCTTACATTTTGAATCGGAAGAAAATGAAAATTAACGATATTGTTCACAATATAATTTAGAATGTTGTGGTTTTCTTACTTTTTACAAATTAATAAAAAAACATCAAATTTTTCAAAGAAAACAGCTAAATTTTTACCGGAGTCACGCGCTCGTTCGCATCGATTAGTATGGAGAGTCGTGGTCCAGGGCAGATTCGCCTTAAAAACTCATTTTTGTTCTTTATTATTTGTATTTTAGTATCTGCAAGGTCACTCAACCCTGTTGCGTCAACGCCATCTATCGATCCATTTGGAATACTTTTTCTTTTTTAACGGATTTTGGAAAATCCCTCATAGAAGTAGTCTATAAAAAGTTGGCAACCCTACCTACCCCTTGATGCACATAAAGGTATTTACTCATGTGTTAATGCTGCGCGAATACTGAAGCAGATGTTTTTATACAATTAACAGACGAAAACACAAATTGAGTACTATTTTATAAGTAGGTACAAATTTCAAGACATATAGGAGGCAAGTTAAAAATTGATCTTTTGTGTTTACATAACATAATATTCTTATCTACGAGCACCCCTAGTTTTTAAAAACTAAAACAGTTTTAATTTAAGGGCAAACTAAACAACATTTCCTTTCCTCCAAATTTTTGGACAACTTTTAGTCGTGTATTAATTAGTTCGACTTAGATATCAGTTATACACACAAAGGGTACATCGATACGAAGCAAATGTTTGCTGTTTACTTTTGAGGAGTTCTATTGTGCACCTTTCAAATTAAACGCTTCCGCACATTGAAGCGATATTATCGAGCGATATTATCGACAGCGATATCGCGACACCTTACACACTGCAGCTTTTCCGCGATTCGCGTCACGTATGCGCCCTTCACTGAATGTAGTAGAAAGAGATTGCGTCAGGTTGCGATAATATCGCGGCAGTGTGTGGGATCGAGCGCGTCCCCATACAAATTGTACTGAGAACAATTATCGCAAAATCGCAGCGATATTATCGCTGCAATGAGCGGAGGCCTTAAAGATTGAAAAATTTGTCTCGGGCGGGACTTGAACCCGCACTCTTCCAAACCGGGGAAACGCGCTATCAAGTCACGCCCAAGACACATTTTTCAACCTTTTGATTCGAAATAGAACTACATGACTTTACCTAATATGTTTATAATCAAATAAGTTGAAAACTAAAAATTCATTAATGTCCACACTTTACAGTTAGCACAAGCTTTGGCAATCATATTATTACAATATAACAATCCACAACACGTTTCGTCAACACCTTAATAATAAAACAAACAATAAAAATAACACCCTAATCAACCCCACCGTCACTAATAGTACCCGGCTCAAAGGATCCCAACACACAAGCGACGTTCCCACGCTGGATAGCCACCGAAATCCTCTGGACCAGGTACGACCCCGAGCGGGCATCGTTGCCACTCTCCACAATCCTCCTGCCCAGATCTCTAATAAACGTCCTTGCCTCCACTCCCCAAGTTCCAGACGTCTCCACTGCCACTGCCTCCGCTACCTCGTATGCTTCTGCGAAGCTGCCTTTTCAGCCGCCGACCCTGCCTCCCGCATAGTACCCCCAATGTGAGACGCCGCATATGTACTCACACAAGTGGCATCCCACAAAAGACAGCGGCCCCTTTGCCACGGTACCAAAGTGAGACCATCGGGCCTCTTCCCATCAGTGCGGCTCAAACCGGTCGGCTCTACACACATGGGATGTTAGCCGCAATCAGAGCCCTCCGGACAACCTCATTCAGAGAGTGGTGGCGTGGCCACCTCCCAGCACATTGCGCAACTCAAGGTGGTGACCATCAGCCCCCACCATCACACCGCAAACACAACGATGCGGAGCACACACCTCACTACCCAACCTTAAGGCTACTGCTATACGCATGGTGTTATGCATGGTGTCATGGTGTAATAAGTTGAAATGTTATTGTGATTTCGATATTGGTCCCATAGTGAAAGTTGTTCAGTTTGATGGTCTAAACCACGCCTGAAATGTTTATTTGTATTTTTGTAACACCTTGTATGTTTTGTGTCGTGTCCATTAAAGTAGTTCTGTTATACAATACACAATAATTGTTTCAAAAATTCAAATAGAACCACCTGAGTAAACATCCCACAGAAACAAAGCGTATGACGCAAGTGCTATAATAGGTAGCGCATTACCTACGTTGTTTTTAATTTTATTACAATTGTTATAATTATAAGTTTAAATGTTTTGTTCACATTTATGGAAAAGTTATAATTATATCCAGGTTTAACGTCGCAATTTTATTGTTAATGTTACTGTGCATGCATATAATATTTTAGGGTTGCAGTCCAAAGGACATCATCGGATTTGGTCCAAATGTGAATGTGCCGGCCAAAAAAAATAATGCAATATTTTGTTAGAACTTATCCGGCTAAATATTATTGATTATGGCACCAAAGCTGTATGTCCAATGTCCTTGGTTTGCCTTTCATACACATTTTCGATGAAATTAGCTAAGGCTGTATTCTGTTAGGACTAGTCCGTCTCAGCATTTTTTTTAGTATTTCACCAAAACTGTAGGGCCATTTTCCTTGGTTTTATTCAGGTTTGAAAAATATTATTTTCATATATTTTTGATGACATAAAACTTACAGCTACAGCTTTCGTGCCATAATAATAAATGCTTTGATGGACAAGTTTTAATAAAATATAGCATTAGTTTTTGTTGGCCGGCACTTTCACATTTGGACCAAAAATGTATGAAACGCCGATGATGTAGGTACTTTAAGCTATTTCTATTATATGTAATTATTTCACTGATTGTTTGAACAACGATCTCGATGGGACTTGTTTATTTACGTCAAAATTGACCAATATCGAAATCGCGAAAAAACAAAAATTGATGTTCCATACTCTACAAATAGACTAGAGCTAAAATACCTATGTATGGGATATCAAACAATTTTTTTCGCGATTTCGATGTTGGTCCCATAGAGAAAGTTGTTCAGTTTGACGGTCTAAACAACCCCCCTAAGAGTTTCAAATATTTATTTTTACTTATGAAACACCCTGTATATAACTATGTAGATACAGATAGATTAAATAATGATCAAAAATGAAATAAAAAGATAATTATCGTTTATTATTAATTTATTAAATAAAAATGTGCATTAAAAAAAATTACGTTGTCCAGTTTTTTGTTTAGGTACAATAATTAAATTTAATAATAATATGGAATTATTTATACATTTCATAATGTTTCGCAGTCGGTTAGCAGGAAAGGCAGCCAGTTACTAGTTGATTATGAGTTAGTGAATCTGAAAAAAAAATCGCATTTATACACACCGTAATCAGCAGCAACAAAAAGAAACCGACAACTCGGATATCCAAATAAATATAGGTAGGTACCAGGAAGGTGGCATATTAGGTACACGTTCACAATTACCTTATTATTATTATTACTTGTGGTCGGGCTTGCAAGCAAGGGTCGTCAAGGCCTCCGCTCATTGCAGCGATATTATCGCTGCGATTTTGCGATAATTGTTCTCAGTACATTTTGTATGGGGACGCGCTCGATCCCACATACTGCCGCGATATTATCGCAACCTGACGCAATCTCTTTCTACTACATTCAGTGAAGGGCGCATGCGTGACGCGAATCGCGGAATCGCTGCAGTGTGTAAGGTGTCGCGATATCGCTGTCGATAATATCGCTCGATAATATCGCTGCAATGTGCGGAAGCCTTTATGTAACACTGAAACCATCGCTGGTCCCAGGGACGTTGTCTTTGTGTTCGCCCCAAGCTCACCCACTTTTATAGCCCAGTCATTTTACGGTTTGAGCCGGGACTAATTATGATTTTTTATTTTCTATTTATCATTTATGAGCCAATTTAAGCCTAGAAATATACAAAGAGGCTTTAAAAAACATTTTAAAGGCTTTACTATTATACACAGTTGGTAAACGGTTCTTTCGACGAACAGTGCTATCGGTAAAGAGTTATTTCGTCAAAGAGACCGTTAGCGAACGGTGCTTTCGACGAACCGTGCTATCGTTGAACAGTGCTTTCGTCAAACGAATCGGTTGAGAACCGTGATTTCGATGAGGGGTATTTCGTAAAACAGTTATGGACTCCACACTACAAACACCTTGTAAATGTTTTCGTCTACTTAGAAAGCATTGAAAAATACATTTGTATTTTCTAATGAATATTTAGGTAGGTACTCATTTTTTACAATTCAGTTACTATTTTATTGCTCAAAACTCATTTAATATATTGTTGAGGCTAACGTATTTTTTTTATTTATTATTTAAATGGGCATTATTTATTTATTAACAAAAAAATATTTCTTGATACGACAAAATATCTAATTACAGTGCATCGGTATTAATATTATTAAATTAAAAGGCTTCTGGGAGGTAAAATTTGGATTTCTAAGTTGCGTAGTGAAAGTTTTCAGATAGTCTTTTTGTCACTAAATGGGACCGGTACAGATTAAAAGTACCTACCATTCCTAATTACTCCCCACCCCTTCTAACAAAACTCCGTAAAATGACTCTGCTATTACGCATAGGTAAAAGGTGTTTTCTTTTCATTCTCGGGAATGCAGGTTTCCCCGCGATGTTTTCCTTCACCGCCGAGCTAGTAGGTACTTAAATGATAAATACAAAAAATTTTAACAAAAAATTAAAACCGACTTCAAAACTAAAAAGGTAAAAATAATAATATTGCAGTCGTTGACTTTTGCATTCGAATCTATAAGAACATTAATTTGTCTTATCGGACTCGGTGTCAAGACGGTACGATTCGCAACTGGGCTTGCAGTAATTTTTTGGCTTGGCTTGGCTTGACACCGACTCCAATAAAACAAATTAATGTTCTTATAGATTCGAATGCAAAAGTCAACGACTGCAATATTATTATTTTTACCTTTTTAGTTTTGAAGTCGGTTTTAATTTTTTGTTAAAATTGTTTTATTTCAAACTTTTCAGTGTTGAAATCTAGGTGAAATACATTAGTTCGACTAAGCAGTTATAAGTACTTCAATGCAAAGGATACGGTGTACGCTCTACACCTCACTCGATTTTAAAAAATCCAACCCATGTTTCGTACAACATTTCTGTTTTTGGGTTACTGTTATCGGTCTTTATGCCATATTTCGATTCAATAGATGCAAAAATGAGCGAGTTATTGAGGCGGGGCATACAGACAGACAGACAGAATGGACGAAAGTATAAGCCCAAGTAACACCAGCAAGTTGCTTTAAACCTTTATACACTATAAATTGCCTATTAGTGGTTAATATATAGACAACAGTGTTCTAAAGGTGATTTATAATAAGATGAAACATTCTAATAGAGTATAGTGTCTCAGATCCACGTTTTAGAACCTCCTTTAAACTAAAAGATTAATCTAGTGTAAATAAACTAGTTGCTATCTACACTTAGTTTGGAAAAAGTGTTTGTTTAGAGTAATAATTCTGAAAGGGACATATTTTACGACTTTCTGTAGGGTGATTTGACTATCATAAGCTAATTTGTTTTAGACGTGATCAATGTGGTTTAATACTGGTCTATAAATAAATGTTTATTAGAATGTTCTAGACGGACACAGTTTATATCTATTGTACAGAGTAAAATCTGAAGGCTTCCCGCTTAAATGTGTTTATAGAGGATAGTTTTGAAAAGATACGTTAATAAGTGTTTTTATTCTACTGCTGGACGGTGTTCAACTATCCAGCAATGGAAAAAGTAAAAAAAAACAATATTCCGGGGGATTTCGGCGAAATGTTCGTAAATACATGGAAAATAATGAGATATTAGAACAAGATACAATAGTGGATTTGTCTCAGGAAAAAAATAGCAGCTGTCCCCCACTGGAGCCGACCGGGAAAATATGTTATCGTTGTCCCCCACTAAAATAGTATCAATGGATTTTAATGGAAACACTGTAAATGGTGTTATTGCAAAATCAACTTTTCGTTTTTGGAGTAAAATAGTGTGCTTTATACATTAATAATAAAATAATAATGTCATAAATTAGAAAACAACACTTATTAATTATTTATATGGTTATAGTCGAAGAGCGGACAGTTGGCAACCCTACCTGATCGAGTAGCAAAATGTGACCTACCTAGGGTGTAGCACATCAGAAAGGTACCTACGTCTAAAAGTACAGAGTAGACTGGAGGGTTTTGTACAGTGAGCAAAAAAGTGGTCATTTTTTTTTGTGTAAATTATCTCATCGAGTAACAACTTGGCATATAGTACAGTCGATAGAGCTCATCGAGAAGTGCCAAAATATATAGGGTTGTCTCGCCTAGTCCTGGGACTTTCTTGAGTCGGCCTGATTTTATAGTGGCTAAAAAGGCAAAAAATTACCTCATCGAGTAACAAAATGAGACTTTGCCATTTGATAGCTCTAGTCTTCCTATTAATTATTAACATAGGTTGCCGGCCCTAAACCTGGAACTTTTCTTAGTCGGCCGAGTTTTATGTTCGAATGTAAAAACTGATTGATGCAACTACGTAGTGGAAATGTGTCCATGGATGATTGAAAGATTGGTGGCATGTAGTAATCAATTATAGGTATTTATTTGGAGGGACCCAACCTTAAATCTTATCTTATCTGGTCAGTCAGTATTAAGAGGAAAAGTACATGAAATTTGAAGAATTGGTATTTCAGAGATCTATTACTGTCGGGGTGTAAGGGGTAAACGCAGTACACTATGGCGACAACCTAACTGCCAACCTCATCTGCTCGTGGTGCACCCTGCCGACTAACCAACGAAGCTCTGGCGACCGACTGTGATTCCGGTATATCCATCCAAAGCAGGCTATACCAAAATCCCTCGACCTATGATGGGCAGCAGCATCACCGGTGCAACTGGTATATCCCTGCGATCACCAACCCGCTCTGCCAAGCGTGGTGATTATGGCGTTTCTACCTCCCAAATATGGAATTTAGTCCCACATGGCCCCGGCCCCTAGTTCCCGGCAGCTCTACTATTCCAGGCTACGGCAGTGGTGTAGCTAACGGTAGGGCGGGGGGTGCTAAGAATACCCGGGTTACCAGAGGCTGCCAACATCAACGACTGTTATTGGCGACGTTAACGTATAACGGACGAACACTGATGGAGGACGAAAAGTTCACGAAACTCGAGATAGAACTAAAAAAGTTTGAGAGGCATATTCTTGGGTTGTCAGAGGTCCGAAGACAGGGGGAGGATAAGATGACCCTAGAATCTGGCCACTTGTTCTACTTCCGAGAAGGCGAAAGCCTGTCCCAGGGTGGCGTAGGATTTCTCGTCAACAAAACCCTCATCAACAATGTAATGGAGATCAGCAGTGTGTCGAATCGGGTAGAATACCGCGTGCTAAAATTCTCCAAAAGGTGCAGCTTGAAGGTTGTACAGGTATACGCCTACTACGACGGGCTCTGACGAAGAAGTCGAATCGGTATACGAGGATATATCTAGAGCTATCAACGATACTGCAAAGACTCATTTCACGGTTGTGATGGGGGATTTCAATACCAAAGTGAGTACAGGAGAACGATGAGTCGAAGGTGGGTCAGCACGGTATTGGTAACAGAAACCAGAGAGGGCATATGCTGCTTGGTTTCCTAGAGAGGCAAGGGCTATACTTGATGAACTCATTCTTCTAGAAGCAGCCCCGAAGGAGCTGGACCTGGCGAAGCCCTGACAGCCGGACGAAAAATAAGATCGACTTAATCATGACTTATAAACGGCACATATTCAGAGACGTATCAGTGATCAATAGGTTTAACAACGGAAGTGATCGCCGACTTGTCCGAGGCACTCTGAACATAATTACAAGCTCAAAAGAAGACGTCTGATGAAATCGACTCTCCGTTCCACACTTCCACACACAGTCACGAAGTGACAGCTTCCAACTTGACCTTCATAACATAATTGATTCGTTGGAAACCACCGAAGACGCGGACGTTGGCGAGGCTACAAACCAACTAACCAACCAACTAGCTCTACGTGAAGTGGGCTACAGGCATTTCAGCATGCAGCGTGTGGCAAAAGCTTCCAAGCTCTCAAGCGAGACTCTGGAGCTTATGAGGCATAGACGTGAAATCCTGTCTGAGCAAGAGTTTTCGGCAGAACATCGGGCTCTCAATCTAAATAATTATATAAAAGAAGAAAGTGACTGACTGACTGACATATCAACGCACAGCCCAAACCGCTTGGTCTAGAGATTCCAAATTTGGCACGTAGGTTCCTTTTAAAGTCAAGGGGTGCACTAAGAAAGGATTTTTCAAAATTCACCCCCTAAGGGGTTGAAACGGGGGTCCAAAGTTTGTATGGGGAAAAAGATTAGTTGGACTATTTTATTCAAAACTTCACAGGAGTACTCCTATTGATAAATGAGTAAACATTTGTGTTTCAGGTTTTTTCAGAATTCAACCCCTGAAAGGGGGAAATGGGGTGATAAAGTCTGAAAATCAAGATGGGTATCGTTTGTATGGTTTGTCGGGTCGCTTATTACGAAAACAACAATGATTTTAAAATCCAACGTGGCGGATGTGAAATACCATCATCCCCTGTTGGGGTGCGATGGGGTTGAAATGTCTAAATTATCATTATGGGTGTTGTTTTTATGGGTTTTTTGGGACGTTAATTACTTAACCCTACCTACGCCCTACTCATCCCCTACTCTGCTATATAGGGAATAGGGAATGAGAAGGGGGTGCGTAAGTGGTGGGTAAGGGATGCGTAGAGGGGGTGAGTAGGGGATACTTAGGGGATGAGTAAGGGTGTGTAGGGGGTGTGTGGGGGTGCGTGGGGGTGAGTAGGGGATGCGTAAGTGATGAGTAGGGCGTGAGTAGAGGAGGTGAGTAGGGGTGCATAGGGGTGTGTAGGGGTACGTAGAGGATGCGTAGAGGTGAGTAGGGGTGAGTTGCGAGGGTGAGTAGTGGGTACGTTGGGGATGAGTAGGTGTGTGTAGGAGTACGGAGGGGGTGCGTAGTGGTGAGGAGAAGGGGGTGTGAAAGTGGTGAGTAGGTGGTGCGTAGAAGGGGTGCGTGGGGGTGTGTAGGGGGTACGAAGGGCGTGCGTATGGGTGTGTACCTACTAAAGGAGAACCTAGTAGACTTTCCTAAAACCATAAAAGATCCTGAAAGCTTGGAACTGGCTGTACTTATATTAAATAACGTCATCATTGACGCCTACCACAAAAGCTGCCCCCTAAAAGAACCCAAGCAAAAGAGGAACACTCCCTGGTGGAATCGTAGGTTAGAAAAACTTCGAACCGAATCCCGTCAGCTTTTCAACAAAGCTAAATCCTATAGGTGTAGTTGGGACACCTACAGGTCCGCCCTATCAACTTACAAACGGGAAATCAAACAAGCAAAGAGGAGAAACTGGCGGAAGTTCTGTGAGGAAGTTAATCAAACTCCTCAAGGAGCTAGACTGCACAAGATCCTCGCGAAAGCACCAAAAAACCAATTAGGTCTTCTCAAAAGACCTGATGGTAATTTCACACGTACCGAGAAGGATACTCTGGAACTGCTCACAGCAGTCCACTTTCCTGGCTCCATCAGTGAAACAGACCCAAGCACTACCACAAGTACAAGGGGTAACAAAAGCGCTCACGCACAAAGGCCTCACTCAGAGGACTGGCGGAGAGCGTCAGCAATTTTCAGACCTAATCAGGTTAAATGTGCACTAAGAACTTTTAAGCCCTTTAAATCAGCTGGAGATGATGGAATATTCCCAGGCCTACTACAACAAGGCGCGGAGATCCTAACTCCAATTCTAATAAAAATCTTTAGAACCAGCTTTGCGTGCAACGTCATACCAGAGCCATGGACCAAAGTCACAATTAAGTTCATACCAAAGACAGGCAAAAAGGACTATGCCCAACCAAAGTCCTATAGACCTATAAGTCTCACCTCTTTCATGCTGAAAGCCATGGAAAAGGTACTAGATCAAAACATACGGGAAAATGCCTTATTGACACACCCGTTGCATAAAGATCAGCATGCCTACCTAAAGGGCAAATCAACAGAAACTGCCTTGGTTGATTTAGTCGACAAGATCGAGAAATCAATCGAGGACAGGCAAATTGCCCTTTGTGCATTCCTAGATATTGAAGGAGCCTTCGACAACACCCCAACAAATACCATAATTAGTGGACTAACTGCCAAAGAGGTAGATCGGACCACTACAGGTTGGATAGAGTCAATGCTCCGTAACAGGTCTGCAAAACTCACACTGAATGGTCAATTCCATACAGTCAAAACAACAAGAGGCTGCCTTCAGGGGGGGGGGGGTACTATGCCCCCTCCTGTGGTCAGTCGCGGTTGACCAACTCTTGCACCTACTGGCCGAGGAGAGACTACCCACACAAGGGTATGCCGACGACCTTGTAGTAATCATTAGAGGACCTTGTCTAGACACAGTGTCCTCTCTTGTGCAAAGAGCTCTTCAGCTCACACACAGTGTGTTGAGAACAGCTTGTCCGTCAACGCAGACAAAACTGTTATAGTACCATTCACGAACAAACGGGACCTCAGAAAATTAAGAGTGCCCAGACTCAATGGAAAAACTATAACCTACTCCAACACGGTTAAATACCTAGGCGTAACTTTAGACCAACGCCTCAACTGGAACTCACATATTGAAAACGTCATTCAGAGGGCCAAGACTTCGCTCGGCATCAGTTATCGCATGGCAGGGACTAGATGGGGAATAACCCCCAAAATAGCCCTTTGGCTGTACACTGCCATAGTAAGGCCAATTGTATGCTATGCCGCAGCGGTCTGGTATAAAAAGACCCTCCAAAAATCCACAATAGACAAACTCAATAGCCTCCAAAGGACTGCGTGCCTAATAATAACAGGCGCGATGTCCACTAGCCCTGGGATAGCTCTTAATGCACTACTCAACATCCAACCGCTACACATCTTTGCACAAAGAGAAGCGAAGGCATGCATTCTTAGAGTTAACCCAAACAAGAACCGTAAGTGGCAGTCGAAGTGTTTGATAAACCTGCAGGAGGATGCCACGTGCCTCCCAGTGCTAAAGATGACCACAGACACCATGACACAATTTCACCAAAAACTACACAGTTAAATTTCCTTCGAGGGATGACTGGCTTAAGGGTCAAACGTCCATCAAAGACAACTGCCTAACTTGGTACACAGACGGATCCAAGAAGGGCAAAACCGTTGGCAGCGGAATATACGGCGAAAACCCAAGATTACGGCAAGCCCAAAATCTTGGCAACTACGCCTCCATATTCCAGGCTGAAGTCTACGCCATCACAGCCTGCGCTGGAATAAACCTGAGCAAGCGCTACGTCAACCAACATATCACAATCAATTCTGATAGCCAAGCAGCCTTGCTAGCCATAGACTCTCCGATCGTAAGGTCTAAGCTAGTACAGGACTGCGTGTCACAACTGAATGCCTTAGGCAAAAACAATCAGCTTGTGCTACAATGGGTGCCAGGACATTCAGACATAGAGGGGAACGAGAAAGCGGATGAGCTGGCCAGAAGAGGCACTAAAAACCACTTCACAGGCCCCGAACCCTTTCTTGGAGTCCCTAATAGTCTAACGCGAGATTCTTTGAATAGAGTCAGCTTTGGAGAAGCAATCAAGCTTTGGTGCAATACCCCAGGCATGTGCCACTCCAAAGCACTTATAAAAGGTTACAATCGCAAATAGCAATGCCGGAAAGTGGCGTCATTTTTTTTATTATTTTTTTTGAGCGTCCACCAACCACTCCTTGTTTTTATGGAAGATATTGATGTGCTGAACAAAACAAAGTATCACAATCATACCTCTACATGCAGTACCAACGGAGATATAAAGGTCTGAAATGTCAGAGCATGAGGGGCATGCTCCAGTCACAGTTCACAGTACTAGAATTCTGACATTTCAGACCTTTATATCTCCGTCGGTACTGCATGTAGAGGTATGATTGTAATACTTTGTTTTGTTCAGCACATCAATATCTTCCATAAAAACAAGGAGTGGTTGGCGGACGCTCAAAAAAATATATACTCAAAAAAAATGACGCCACTCGCCCATACTAAATCGGCATTGCCATTTGCGAACGGACTCCTTGCTCTCAGTAAGGATCAAATTTGTACGTTAGCGAGGTCACTCACAGGTCACTGCAAATTAAAATATAAGCACATGCACACATTAAATCTAAGCGATACGACCGGCTGCAGATTCTGCGAGAAGGAGATGGAAACTCCTATGCACCTCCTATGTGACTGTTGCCCCCTGATGTACAAACGTAGTACTCGTCTAGGTAGGCAGGTTCTGACACCAGAAGAGATACAAACTGTCCCGATCAAGAATCTACTGCGATTTCTGGCCGCAGTGGGGATTGGTAAGGAACTTTAGAAAGGGCGTTCACAAAGGACCAGCGATGGTCTACGTGGCACAGGCTCAGCGAGCCTGTCAAGGCCCAACACTTTCAAAATAATAAAATAAAAATAATAAATGGGTGTGTAGGTAGGGGGTGCGTAAGCGGTGAGCAGGGGGTGCATAGAGGGGGTGAAACGGGGGGTGAACGGTATGACGTCATACCGATAAATTCTGGTTAAAGTAAAATTTCAATACCGAAATAAATTACGGTACCGGAAAATAAACGGTATTCTTAAATACCAGCACCTAACTAATCTTTGTCGACATTGTCGTCATGGCGGAATCGCTGCATGATCTCAGTGGGATGCCAGTGTTGCCAGATGGGGGGGATTCCCCCCAAATTTGGGGGTATTTTCAGACCAAGGGGGGATTTTTGGAGGGACAAATCCTTTGGGGGGTTCTGAGGGGGGAAAAAAATTGGCTTGGAGGGAATTGGAGGATTTTTTGAAGAACCGTGAAACCGGTTTTTATCGCCAACCACCCGCCAATACCGTCTTTGCCAAAGTGTAAAACGTTGATAAAACACAGTGATTAAATCCAATGAGGTCTCTCAAGGCACAGATGCCGTGGAGAAGATAATGAATGGCACGGTCCAAAAAAATTTTACTCAGAGAAAATGTATGGAACTGCTGACGACGTATGTGGAGATGCCGATCCAGTGATGGAAGCAAATTTTATTTGAATTTATTTGATTAAATAAATGTTTTTCCAATTAGTGGGGGTTTTTTTCTCAAAACACTACCATTTTGGGGGGATTTCAGGGAGATTTGGGGAGAATGCCAGATTATCATCTGGCAACACTGTGGGATGCATAGCGACCTTAATGCCGCTTCCCGACGGGTCGGTCTCGGCATGAACTTAGACAAGACGAAAGTCATGCTTAATTCTCATGTCGAGCCAGAGGCGGTATACGTCG
The DNA here is from genome assembly GCA_963693445.1 of Agonopterix heracliana. Lineage (NCBI taxonomy): Eukaryota > Metazoa > Arthropoda > Insecta > Lepidoptera > Depressariidae > Agonopterix > Agonopterix heracliana. The sequence continues at coordinate 8,321,573 of OY856336.1, read as the reverse complement.
GTGAGGCGGCGATAGAAATTGTGCAAGACTATGTCTACCTTGGACAGACTATAAGACTAGGTAGAAACAACTTCGACAAGGAGGCCGCTGGGCGTATCCAGCTAGGATGGGCTGCTTTCGGGAAACTATGTCATATATTCTCCTCGGCCCTACCACAATGCCTTACGTTTTTACGGTACGGTCATTAGGAAAACCCTCAAACAACAAAAAAATAACAAACCTCCGGGTGAAGACGGAATAACAACAATGCTTCTGAAAGCTGGAGGTACTCAGGAAAGGCTTTTTATTAATTCCGTTATTCACAATGGCATAACACCGGAGTCGTGGAGCGGAAGTATTGTGGTCTTGTTGTAAAAGACTACGTCTACCTTGGACAGACTATAAGACTAGGAAGAAACAACTTCAACAAGGAGGCCGTTAGGCGCATCCATCTAGGATGGGCTGCTTTCGGGAAACTTCATCATATATTTGCCTCGGCTCTACAACAACACCTTAAAACGAAGGTATTCAATCAGTGCGTCCTGCCAGTAATGACCTATGGTGCGAAAACATGGACCCTGACGATGGGACTACCTAGTTCATAAATTCCAGGTCCCTCAGCGAGCTATTTTTTTGGGCCGGCCATGTCTGTCGGATGCATCAGGAAAGGTGGGCAAGAATTGTCACGCCCTGGATCCCAGAAAACGGTCATCGGCGTCCAGGTCGTCCTAGGAAGAGGTGGCGGTACGATCTGGATGCTTTCGATGACGCGTGGCCAGAGCATGCGCAGGACAGAGATGGTTGGAGGATTAAAGGGAAGGCCTTTGCCCAGCAGTGGGATGAAATGGGCTAGAATTTTTTTTTTTTATTTATCAGTACAATATTGTAACAGACCCATAGAATACATATCTTAATCTAGAATAAGCGTAGCATAAGCATAAGCATAATGCTCACGAGTCACGACTGTATTCCCCGACGGGTAGTCAGAGATATTCTGAAATCTCAGAACATCCACGTTTCACGAGTAGTACCGGAACTCTGTCCCGTGTGAGCCCGTCGCCACTTATAATGGACAATGGGTACAATACATGACTCGAAATTGAAGCATGCCGGTTTGCTTACGATGTTTTTCGTCACCGAAAAGCCGGTGGTCTTACAAATCGTACATAAATTCAGAAAAACTCATTGGTACGAGTCGGCCTGGACGGGGATCGAACCATCGCCTCCTGCACGGCATGCAAGGTTACTCGCCACTAGACCACCACGGCTTATACTGTTTTATCTCCTTTCTTGAAGAACAATACCACAACACTTCCGCTCCATACCTCCGGTGTTATACCATTGTGAATACCGGAATTAAAGAGTACACCTCAGGTACCAGAGTAACTCCAGCCTTCAGAAGCATTGTTGTATTCCGTCTTCACTCGGAGCACTGTTATTTTTCAGTTGTTTGAGGGCTTTCCTAATCTCACTCGAGTCAACGTCCGGGATATCGTCTGTGTAGTGGCTTATTATTGGGGACCTGGGGTCAGTGTTACGAGCTACAGGCTTTGGAGCGTATGATGCATACAGACTTCCATAGAACTTCTCAACTTCAGCGAGGAGCTCCGGCGTAGAGGAAACAATCTTGGCATCTCCCAAGCTGCTGAGCGAACACTTTCGCCCCTGGTTATCAGCTTTTTTATTTGTTTATTGAGAGCCCGATGTTCTGCCGAAAACTCTTGCTCAGACAGGATTTCACGTCTATGCCTCATAAGCTCCAGAGTCTCGCTTGAGAGCTTGGAAGCTTTTGCCACACGCTGCATGCTGAAATGCCTGTAGCCCACTTCACGTAGAGCTAGTTGGTTGGTTAGTTGGTTTGTAGCCTCGCCAACGTCCGCGTCTTCGGTGGTTTCCAACGAATCAATTATGTTATGAAGGTCAAGTTGGAAGCTGTCACTTCGTGACTGTGTGTGGAAGTGTGGAACGGAGAGTCGATTTCATCAGACGTCTTCTTTTGAGCTTGTAATTATGTTCAGAGTGCCTCGGACAAGTTGGCGATCACTTCCGTTGTTAAACCTATTGATCACTGATACGTCTCTGAATATGTGCCGTTTATATGTGGCTGTCAGGGCTTCGCCAGGTCCAGCTCCTTTGGGGCTGCTTCTAGAAGAATGAGTTCATCAAGTATAGCCCTTGCCTCTCTAGGAAACCAAGCAGCATATGCCCTCTCTGGTTTCTGTTACCAATACCGTGCTGACCCACCTTCGACTCATCGTTCTCCTGTACTCACTTTGGTATTGAAATCCCCCATCACAACCGTGAAATGAGTCTTTGCAGTATCGTTGATAGCTCTAGAGATATCCTCGTATACCGATTCGACTTCTTCGTCAGAGCCCGTCGTAGTAGGCGTATACCTGTACAACCTTCAAGCTGCACCTTTTGGAGAATTTTAGCACGCGGTATTCTACCCGATTCGACACACTGCTGATCTGTTCTAAGCTTGGCCATGAATTTATAATTAGTTTATAAGATATTGTAATGAGTTAATTTAATACACTAATTAGCATCTCGGACATTATCAAAATAATAATTTGTAACCCGTAAGGTAAGACATGAAGGACCTAATAATTATTGTAACACCTGCTTGTAAACCTGCGCATGTCATACAAATAAATGCATCTTCTTTATCTTTATCTCCATTACATTGTTGATGAGGGTTTTGTTGACGAGAAATCCTACGCCACCCTGGGACAGCCTTTCGCCTTCTCGGAAGTAGAACAAGCGGCCAGATTCTAGGGTCATCGTATCCACCCCCTGTCTTCGGACCTCTGACAACCCAAGAATATACCTCTCAATCTTTTTTAGTTCTATCTCGAGTTTCGTGAACTTTTCGTCCTCCATCAGTGTTCGTCCGTTATACGTTAACGTTGCCAATAACAGTCGTTGATGTTGGCAGCCTCTAGTATAGTAACCCGGGTATTCTTATCTTAGCACCCCCCGCCCTACCGATAGCTAGACCACTGCCGTAGCCTGGAATAGTAGAGCTGCCGGGAACTAGGGGGCGGGGCCATGTGGGACTAAATGCCATAATCACCACGCTTGGCATAGCGGGTTGGTGATCGCAGGGATATACTAGTTGCACCGGTGATGTTGCTGCCCATCATAGGTCGAAGGATTTTGGTATAGCCTACTTTGGATGGATATACCGGAATCACAGTCGGTCGCCAGAGCCTCGTTGGTTAGTCGGCAGGGTGCACCACGAGCAGATGAGGTTGGCAGTTAGGTTGTCGCCATAGTGTCCTGCGTTTACCCCTTACACCCCGAAAGTAATAGATCTCTGAAATACCAATTCTTCAAATTTCATGTACTTTTCCTCTTAATACTGACTGACCAGATTTATTACACTGACCGTAACAATTATAATAAAATATACAGTATTTACACGCCTTTCATAGGTTTGGTTGCATACTGACTGTGTCGCCACTTTTTTGATATTTTTTGATTACGGTACACAATTTTTAAGTTTGTGTCCCTCCAAATTAATACCTATAATTGATTACCACATGCCACCAATCTCTCAACCATCCATGGACACATTTCCACGACGTTGTTGCATCAATCAGTTTTTACATTCGAACATAAAACTCGGCCGACTAAGAAAAGTTCCAGGTTTAGGGCCGGCAACCTATGTTAATAATTAATAGGACGACTAGAGCTATCAAATGGCAAAGTCTCATTTTGTTACTCGATGAGGTATTTTTTTGCATTTTTAGCCACTATAAAATCAGGCCGACTCAGGAAAGTACCAGGACTAGGCGAGGCAACCCTATATAATTTGGCACTTGTCGATGAGCTCTATCGACTGTACTATATGCCAACTTGTTACTCAATGAGGTAATTTACACCAAAAAAAATGACCACTTTTTTGCTCACTGTACAAAACCCTCCAGGTTACGCCCAGGCAACCCTGTACTTTTAGACGTACCTTTCTGATGTGCTACACCGTAGGAAGGTCGCATCCTGTTACTCGATCAGGTAGGGTTGCCAACTGTCCGCTCTTCGGCTATTAGGGTAATTCTATGATGGAGCCGATTTAAGAAAATAAAAGTAAAAATCTACTTTTCTTTTATTATTGTGTCATAAAGTTTTAATCAGAAGTAAAGGAACATTCTAAAAATAGCAACAGAGATCAATATTAAAAATTAAATCGAAGAAACCACTTTTTTAATTTTCATTACTAGACAGAAGTGACCATAATGTCAACAGGAATGACACTTTTGGTTATAAATCATGATTTATTCGCAAGTTTGTGATAAAATAGCAATTGGCAATAGAAACACAAAGTTATAAGTCTAATAATCATATTTTTTGTCCGACAAATTATTAAAAACAGCAACAAAAAAATTAAGTATTATGTGTCGACAGTAGTGACATCACTTCTGTCGATCAATTATAAAAAATGTATCGTCACTTGAATATGGTCGTAAACGAATACGTTTTTGGCGCACGTGTCTGGAAAAACCACCACCAGAGTCTTGAATGTCTTGATCTGTACAGTTTCCTCCATATCGGCACCATTTTCTACGCATTATCTTCATTTCCATTGTCATGTTAGCTTCTTGCCACAGTAGGTGGTAAAGTAACATTGTTTACGTTATCCCTTTACTAATCTTAATCCTTATTCTTCCTATAATTTTATTTCTTATCTTTCTACCTTCTTTATTCTAATTTAGCTTGAGATAATTAGGATCTCTTTTTCTAATCCACTCCGCAGCTTTTCGCCTTCTATTTTATCCTAATGCCGATTAATCCGTTCCTTTTTTCTCTGTCTATTGATTTATTTAATTGCGTCTAAAAAAACGTAAGGCTTCGTAAGAATATACCATTTTAAGTATTATTTTATTAAATAAGACTCTATCCAGACATGACGCGTATTACTCGCGTTCCGAAGATAATAACATGATCCCAGCACACTGCATTATGACCGAACACGATACTTGCAGCAATATACTACAAAACACGTTGAAATTTGCGGCAAAACCACCTTTTCTGGACAAAATAATCATTTCTGTCGACAAACCATCGACAGGAGTGATGTCGACAGAAGTGGCAAAATTTGGAAAAGATGGCTTAGCAATTATGTTTTTGAGGCTTTGTTGAAGAAAATTTAGTCAGAGTGATGAGATCCTTCTTTAAGACAAGGCCACATGATAAAAATGGTAAATAATATGTTAAAAACATTTATGATGTTTCTTCAAGAAGTGACGCGGCAACTTTTACATGCTGTAGAACCACTTTCTAATTAAAAACACCGAGCGCAACGTGCAGGTTATAAAAAATATTATCTTTGGGTGATGACAGGTATACTAGAGTGTTGCCAAATAAGTAAATACAACACACTTATCATACATTTTAGATATATCCCACTCCAAACCTTACGAGTCGACAGATGTGATGAAAATTTTGTAACGGTTGTATAATCATCTGTAATTTCCTATTTTTCGTGGTTAAAATTATAAAACTTAGTAAATAAGTAGTTGAGGATGTGCATGATTATGCAATTAGGGAATGTTAATCTGTTTACTGAACAAATATTTTTTTATCCATCCTTAAACTTTGGGAAGGCGTTTGCGAACAGTCGACAGAGCGTGACAAATCACGTACTGTCGGCTAAAAAAATCCAATAAATTATGTATTTATGCGTGTAATTTTTGTAGTCACCTGTAGAACAAGATACCTCATTGCTTGTAACAATACTAAGCTGGTGTGAGGCTCATATTTATGGAGTTATTTCGCGCGAACAAAAAAATCGGACGTTCGTAGAATTACCCATTAGGGTGCCGCAAAGAGGGTCGCACACTTAGAAAAATTTTATGATAATTTTATATGGAGCTGGGACTTAGAAAAATTTTGATCGAAATTGTATGAACCATCGACTTTCGGGTGAAATTACTATGGGGGCTGGACTTGTAAAATTTTAAAAAATATGTTTTTTTTAATTTTTTCATGCGGAAGGGTGGGTTTCCGTGTACCCCAGGGATTCAAAAATTTAGCTATTTTTTCGCTAGGATTCACCGTTATCTAGATATTTTAAAAATTATGTTTTATAAAGGGAATGATCGGGGCGCGATCTAACTCAGTCGGTTAGGTTAGCAAGGAGCGAAGCGACGAGCATGTTAGGTTTCTTGTGACCACCAGAACCGAATTGCTACTGTTTAGCTAGTCTACTCAAAAAAAAATTGGACTAAAAAAAAGGGTGAGGGGGGTGGGGGGGTCATCCCCCGGATCCCGAATGTTATATTTGGCGATTTTGTTTTGTTGAAAATTTTCTGAGTCCTAATTTTGTATGGGACCCTCTTTGCGACATCTCGACCCCCTCACTGGGGGCGTAGCGTTGGGGGACAACGGGAATAACCCGGGACATGCGGGAACAGTGAGCATTTTTTTCCTGTCAGCCACACTAGGGGCGTAAAGTTTACTTAATAATTGCCTAATAGGTAGTGTGGCGGGTTGTGAGCCAGTGTAATATGCCTAGGGGGGGGGTCATAATAGACACCCACGTTATCGATCTTGTGAACGATTTAATCGGACACTTACATCAGTAATAACCCTCCAAGCACTCCCATTTAAATCAAACAATAAAGTCTAACAAACACTGGCTCACTACCCGTCACACTGGGCAGAGTTTAGGTACTATAGAAACGGGGATGTTATGAGTTTTCAGAATATTATATCTGACATACCCATGGGGAATATTGTCATGAGGATATGCTAAGTCTGACATCGCAAAGTCAATGAACATCGCTAACAAGGGCTGACCTGCCTGCTAGCATGGGCTGCCTCATAAAGGTGATATTAGATTAATATTTTATTTTCCTTTAACTCTAACAAGATGACTGATGTTCTTATATGATTGAAAAATCATTATTATTTTGGACTACTATCAAGATTTTTTGCTCATGTTCACATAATACTTAAGAAATAAATAAAAAGGTTTTAACTTTCCTACCTACCTGTTTTCTTGTTTAATTTTAAATATTGTATGAATCCTTCACACTTGCACTTCACATCTCAGAGCCTTGTAAACGTTTGGTACGACTATGACAAGAAATTACAGTGTATAAACATTGCATTTTATAGACCACCATACAAGCTTCATAGGAGTAATTTACTATTTAACGGAATGAAATGTCAGTGACTAGTATTTTAATCTAGTGAAAGTCATATTGTGTTCTATAGCTTTCTCTATAGGATAAAAACTCTTGTCACGGTTCAAGGCGCAAAGCGTCGCCATTTTAAAAATTAAAATGGAACCTAAAAAGAGTTACACATATTTGATGTAGCTTTAAACACTTGTTTTGACCACTAAAAACTATAAATTACTTGAAATGGATACTTTTTATGAGGAAGCATCATAAAAATATAATTTTTATTGAAATTAAATGAAAAACTAAAATGCATTATAATTTATGAAAATGTTAAAAATAATTTATTTTAGCTTAAATGTTATAATACAGCGAGCGCTTTAGTTTTATACAATCATCTCCATATTTCCCACGATACAATTAAATCCGCACTCTCATTCGCGCTGTCTATACGAAATACCAACGCGTGATAAATATGATGTTAATGTTAATAAAATGTAAACGCCATGTTGAAATAAATATCATAAGTGTCAAACGTACGCCATTAGGAAATAAAATTTATTTTAAGCGGTTTATTCTTGTATGATTCTTGTGATTATAAATTTTTAGCCGATCGGTTATAAAATGGTTTAAAGAACGTCTGTTTTACTATCCTAATATTATCATAAGGCTATCTACTACACTAAATGTGTGCTCTAGAAACTGTTTAAACGTATTCCGGTAAAGGTTACTCTTTAGAGTTGGCTCCGAAACTCGTTGTCTTATGACTATCCTGGTTTCGCACTATAAACGTTGCCCATTTTTCGGTAACTGTGTCTATATGAGCTCTAGGAGAGGTCTACACGGACATTTGCTCTTATGGTAGACAACGGAAGTAAATTCTAGTAGTTATCCTATACCCTCTTATTAGATATTGTTGTGCAGCTTGGGAGGGTTCCTTGTTTGACTATGGAACCCTTAAAACGACAAACATTTCCGACCGCCATGATCAATTAAATCTATGCGTTTCGGTACCTATATCCATGAAGTTTAAACCATAAAGTTATTATACGTTTAAAACACAACAGTATGACCAAGAAGTTTTAAATATATAGGCATATAAAGATTCTTGGTTATGACAGTAAAAAAAAACATAGTTTGACAGTCCCCATCAAAACATTGCTGGAGTGCGATTTTTGAACATCACACGTTCGAATTAGCAGTAGAAAGACGAAATATGCATAATCTCCATAGTAATTTTGACATTTTCTACCGCTGACTTGAACGTGTGATGTTTAAAAATCGCACTCCTGAAGAGAATCGACAAACAAAAATGTCATCTGTGTCACGGACCTGAAAAAACGACGGACGTATTATCCTTTTATTATATAAGTGAAGCACCCATGTATTATATTGTGTTTGCGTCGTAGAAAGAGAAGGTAAGTACTAGAAAGAAGGACGTGTCGTGTCATACTCACTCAGTAAGAGATGCAAATAGCAAATTCGCTCTAGTTAAAAAAGGAGATCGCTACTTATTGCTGTCCTTATCGACGTAACCACTTTTTTGTTTGACGATGGCTGTCTGACTCCGGAGGCAGACATCTAGCTTCATACAAATTGTATAGGATTTTATGACTATCGCTATCTCATACGCGTTTACACTTCACATCTTTCTAGTGTAACATTACGTCCGTATTTTTTTCAAGTCCGTGATCTGTGTACATATTTGTTATTGTTTGCAACATAAACACACTAGTGTTACATTCTACATTTTTTATATTTTATGTGTTGGCAACACTGCCTCTCTCTCTCATTTTGTTCCTACCGAGTAACATTGTGCTCCGTTAAATAAATTCATTTAAATCATTTAAATGTGTTTTTATGTTCTTTCCTGAACATAAAATGGTGCCGAAACCACAATAAACATTATTGAAAAGTGAATCCGCGAGTTTCGTCAATAAAAACAGTTTTCTGAAAAGTAACCACGCGGCTGCCGGGCGAGTCTAATTTGCCGGCGGGAAGTGAAATATCTTGTTAATCAAGCAAAGCAGTGCGATAATCCTTGCGAGTGCTACGCTGTGTACAATCATCACCTACTGGCTAGCAAAATTGAAGATCGCATAGGAATCGCAAGACATTTCAAAGAGGTAACCGTCGCCATATTGGTTGGCATTTTGTTGAAAGCCAATGTCCTACCATCCAAAGAGTTTGTTTTTGTATCTATGAATGACATGTGAAAAAGTAATTCTGTTGATTTTGTTCTCTCTCTGGTGTGTTGTTTAAAAGTGTGTAGTCTAAATAAAATGGTTTCATGTAATCCGGAGTTATTTTATTAATCGTAAAGGGTCACGCCTCAACAGTGGTAGCAGAGCGTGGTTGAAGAAAAGAAGAAATAAGATTGAGCAATATTTTGAACATAAGATTGAGGAGGAAAAATCAAAATGGCAATGGCGGACTTAAAATTGAAACAGTTCGCAGGGGAAGATTTTTCTATTTGGAAATTTCGTGTAAGCAGCATTTTAAAGGAGAATGAGTGTTTAGATGCCATCGAAAAGGCAGAATTCAGTACTAGTCCGGAAAATAAAAAGCTTGAGGCACGCGCGCAGAGCATTCTTATTAGCGCGATAGCGGACAGCCATATTGATTATATCCAAGAAGAAAAAACAGCTTTTAGCATGATGTCGAAATTGGAGAAGCAGTTCATGGTGAGAGGAACAAGAAGTAAATTATTTTTGCGACGACAGTTAAATGATATTAAATACAACGAAAAAGGTTCTTTGGCACAGCATTTTCAAGAAATTTCCAAAATATTTAACATGCTTAAAGATGCTGGTAGTTCCCTGACAGAAGAAGAAAAAATTAATGTAATACTTCTATCTATGCCAAATACATACGAAATAATAGTTACAACGATTGAATCTCTACCAGATTTGACGGTAGACGTAGTGAAGGATAGATTGTTAGGCGAAGAAGAAAAAAGGAATAAGACGTGTAAAAACAACGACACAGAAGTAAAGAACGCGTTTGCAACTGTATGCTTCTCTTGTGGTAAAGAAGGGCACAAAAGGTCTCAATGCTGGGCGCGAGGTCGATGTTTCCCAGGAAGAGGGCAGAGCCATCAGAGGGCACACCCCCAAGGACCATCACAAGAAACGAGACAAGGATATGGATATAAAGGAAAGCCCGCCGGAGCAGGGAGAGGATACCCTAGAAGAGGACAAGGTTTTCGAGGAAATTTCCATGGACATCACTCTTATGCAGCAGATTTTCCACCAAATGACAACGCCTTTATTGCAGAAAATGATACTGAAAGTTTTAATGAGGAAGATGTGGCGTTTATCGGAAACAGTGAAACCATAGATTGGTGTGTAGACTCTGGAGCGTCTGACCATTTAATAAATAATAAAAACTTTTTTACAGCATATTTAGAGTTGAGCGAACCAAAGCCCATAGCAGCGGCAAAGAATGGAGTAAACTTGATGGCAGTTGGAGTAGGAAATATGCTGGTGAGATGCTATGTTGGTAAGAGATATTTTGATTGTACTATTAATAACGTGTATTATGTGCCAGAATTGAGGAAAAATTTGTTATCTGTGCCAAAAATTGAAAGCCAAGGATATAAAGTAGAATTTTATAAAAGTAAAGTAAGAGTTTTCAAACATGATCAAATAACTATGATTGGAAATAACGAAGGTTCTTTATATAATATTAAAATGACACCGTTACATTGTGAATGCAACTATACTAATAACAATGATAATCATGATATGATACAACTATGGCACAAACGGTTTGGTCATCTCGGTTTTAAAAATTTGGCTTTACTCTCACGCGGTCAAATGGTAGACGGTATGGACGACTTTACTAAGTGCAGGGAAACTGACACATTATGTGAACCGTGTGTGTTAGGAAAAATGACAAAATTACCTTTCAATAGACCAGGACGTAGGGCAACTAGACCACTTGAATTAATACATACCGACGTTTGCGGACCAATAAACCCCCTGACTCATGAAGGATATAAATACTTTGTAACGTTTATAGACGACTATACTCACTTTGTCATGGTTTATTTAATTTCAAATAAAAGCGAGGTCTTTGAAAAATTCAGATCCTACTACAATTATGTTACTAATCACTTTAATGCAAGAATATTGAAGTTGAGATCAGATAATGGGGGAGAATATGTTTCAAGAGAATTTCAGACATTTTGTGACGAGAGAGGAATACAATTACAATATACAGTACCATATAATCCACAAATGAATGGCGTTGCCGAACGAATGAATAGAACTTTGATGGAAAAGGCTAAAACTGTGTTATTGGATTCAAAACTTGATAAGGAATTTTGGGGACATGCTGTTTTATTCGCCGCATATGTCACAAACAGAAGTCCTACAGTAGGAAAGTATCAAACACCGTCAGAAATGTGGGAAGGAAAGAAACCCAATGTTTCGTCTATGCGCATATTTGGGTGTACCGCATATAATCACGTACCTAGGGAGTTACGTCAAAAGCTGGACAATGCAGGTAAGAAGATGATCTTTGTTGGCTATGCTACTACCGGATATAAGCTTTATGACAGTGAAGCAAATAAAGTTATAATAGCAAGAAATGTAGTGTTTGATGAAAGGCAAAATAAAGATGAATATTCAGTTTATAGAAGGAATTTATCAGATGAACAAGAAGACAAATCAGATGAAAGTGAAGATGAAGGTGACACTGAAGTGAAAGATGATAACCAAGAGAAGAAAAATAATACTAAAGAAAAGACAATGAAGATAAAGGAAGTTGAAACAAAGAAGAATGAAACAGAAAGCCAAGCAAGAGGGAGAGAGAAAAGGATAAATACTAAACCGAAATGGCAACAGGATTATGTGATGGATTTTAACAAAGATGATGAAGCATTATACGCGTTACTGACAAGTTACCATGATGTACCAAAAAGTTATGACGAAATAGCACGAAGGAAGGATATACTACTATGGGAGGATGCAATACAAGAAGAACTGAGGGTATTAAAGGAGAGCGAAACATGGAATATATTACCCCAGCCACAGAACGCAAAACTACTGGACACTAAATGGGTTTTTTCAAGAAAGGAAGTAGGAGAGCAGGAAATATATAAAGCAAGATTGGTAGTAAAAGGTTTCCAGCAGAAGGAACATTTAGAGGATATTTATTCACCCGTACTAAAACTACAGACACTGAGAGTTCTATTGTCAGTTGCGGCTCATCGAGATTATAATATACATCAGATGGATGTAAAAGGGGCTTTTCTATATGGAAGGATTGATGAGAATGTGTTCCTAAAGCCACCCCAAGGATTAATAGTTCCGGAAGGCCATGCTTTGAAACTCGCCAAGTCGCTATACGGTCTCAAAAAGTCGCCGAAATATTGGTATGAAAAATTCACGGAAGTTATTACGAGTTATGGATTTATACGTTCACAAAATGATTATTGTTTATATAACAAAGGTGATCATTATCTGCTCTTATATGTTGATGACATACTCTTATTTGGGCCTAGTAATAAAGAAATAGAGTCAGTCAAGAATTTTCTGAAAACTGCATTTAGAATGAAAGATTTAGGAGATACAAATTTAACTTACCTCGGTATTTCAATTCAAAGGAACGGTAACGATATTTTCATAAATCAAGCGAAATATTTGAAGAATGTGTTGAAAACTTATGATATGGATAATTGTAAAGGTACGAACTCGCCTATGGACTACAATTTTAAACTGGACTTTGACGAATCTGACATAGACATGACCTTAGAGCACCAATGTAGATCTTTAATTGGTTCTTTAATGTACGCAATGGTTAGCACCAGGCCGGATTTAGCCATGGCGGTATCATATTTAAGTCGATTTCAATCGACACCAACATTGAAATTATGGCAGGCTTTAAAGCGAGTGCTAAGGTATGTCAAACAGACTATCGATTATAACTTGATGTATTGTAAAACAAATTGTGTCAGCCTAATAGGCTTTGCAGATGCAGATTTTGCGAGGGATAGTGATAGGAGATCCACAAGTGGATACTTGTTTCAATTATTTGGTAATACAATTACATGGAGATCCAAGAAACAGAGCACGGTTGCTCTGAGTACAACAGAAGCCGAATTAATTTCTTTATGTGAAGCATCTGTCGAAGCGTGTTGGCTTATCAAACTCCTATTTGATTTAAATGTTAAAATAGATAATGTTGTAATTTACGAAGATAATCAAAGCACTATGAAAACAGTAAAAAACCCTGACCAGAAACGATTGAAGCATGTAGATGTTAAATTTAATTTCATAAAACAAAAGGTAGAGGAAGGTGTAATAATTGTTAAGTATATCTCTACGACGGAACAGATTGCAGATATATTAACAAAGCCTTTAGTTGGTGATAGATTTATAAAATTGACCAATATGTTGAATTTGAGAAAAATTGGATTGGGTGGACATTGAGGGAGAGTGTTGAAAGCCAATGTCCTACCATCAAAAGAGATTGTTTTTGTATCTATGAATGACATGTGAAAAAGTAATTCTGTTGATTTTGTTCTCTCTCTGGTGTGTTGTTTAAAAGTGTGTAGTCTAAATAAAATGGTTTCATGTAATCCGGAGTTATTTTATTAATCGTAAAGGGTCACGCGTTCTTCGTCGCAAAGTCGTTCCTTCCGCCGCACCGCCGCTGCCAGAGGGCGCAGCCAGCGCGCACGCAGTCCTGCCAACCTAACGACGCCGAAGTAGAACAACCGTTCATTCGTTCGGTTCACTCATTCACTTCACTCATTCACAACTGTCAAAGTGACAGAACTGAAAGATAACCTCATTACCTCAACGTCTCGACTCTGTTTACATTATAAAAGCAAGCATGCCGATTGATGACGAAGGTGCTAATCAACAAGCATCCATAAGAAGAATTAAAGCCCAGATGGCACAGTGCAAAGGAAAGCTAACGAAAGCGGAAACATTTTTACGAGCCGATCCTATGGACAAGGAAGTTATATCGCTGCGAATTAGACAATTATTAGAAAACATAAAGGTCTACAACAGTTTATCATTGGAAATCAGCTTAAGCACGGATACAATATCTGAAGAAGATTTCGCCGAGGACGATTTTGAAGATAAATCCCTACTTGTGATCGCGAAGTTCGAAAAGTTACTATCTACTCGTAAGCCCGATGGTGCTAGCGGCATGCAGATGGATTGCGCGAGTGCTTCCAATGTGAAACTACCAGTGATTGATATTCCAGTTTATGACGGCAAAGACTTCACAAAATATCAAACATTCATTGAGCTCTTTATGGCAATAATTGGAAATAATAGCAAGCTTGAAAGAATACAGAAGCTATTCTATCTTAGGAAGTTTCTCAAAAATGAGCCGCTGTCTCTCATTGAAGGTTTGCCCTTATCTAGTGACTCCTATGAAAAAGCATTAGAGCTGCTCAAGAACCGTTATGATAATAAGTTTATTGTCATAACCAACCACATACAAGCGCTACTTGATTTCCCCACAATCAACAAAGGTACTGCCAGTAACTTGAGGGAAATTGTGTCACATGCTCGACAGCATCTAGGAGCGTTACAAAACGCAGGGCAAGCCACAAACACTTGGGATATTCTCATACTAACCATTCTTTTAAGGAAAATTGATCAGTTTTCATGTAGAGCTTATCACACGGAGCGGAACGACAAGGAGCTGCCAAAGCTGGAAGACTTCTTTACCTTTTTGGAAAAAAGAGCCTGCAGCTTCGAAGAGAGCCAAAAAAGTGAAGGTAAGACCCCTCCATTTGTAAAAAATTTTGTGTCAAATCTGGCAAACAATGTGTCCAATGGCTCGTGTAGGCATTGCAATTCTAAGGCACACAGGTTGTTCAAATGTCCAGATTTCGAGGCCATGGCAAGCCAACAACGAATTGAATTTGCATCGAAAAATAACTTATGTAATATTTGCTTAAATATGCATACAAATAAAT
The DNA here is from genome assembly GCA_963693445.1 of Agonopterix heracliana. Taxonomy (NCBI): domain Eukaryota; kingdom Metazoa; phylum Arthropoda; class Insecta; order Lepidoptera; family Depressariidae; genus Agonopterix; species Agonopterix heracliana. The sequence goes on along the minus strand of OY856336.1, from coordinate 8,306,519 downwards.
GTAAATTTCATTTTAAATGTGCTCAATGTGGTAGCAAAGATCACAATACCCTACTGCATCATGATGAGCTAAAAGCGATCACATTTCATCGTAACATCAGCACTAGTACTGTTCTATTGCCCACAATTAAGGGTATATTTTCGTTTGTGACGTCATCACTTGCTGTCAAATTTCAATAAAAAATGTTGATAATGTTTTGTAAGTTTTCCGTGACCTTTTGTTTGAGCTCCCACCATCGATAAGAAAAGTGTTAAGTATTTTTTGTGAAGAATACCTAGTTAGTAGGTAGGTTTTTTTTCACACAATAAGAAATTCATTACTTAACTAAAACATTTTAAATTAACCAAAGTGGGAAGTTTCGGTTAATTTAAAGTGTAACCTACATACATACCACTTTTTTCAAACTAAATACGATCATCACTGTGGGCAAAAAAATTGTGTATAGAGATACAAAAATTATGATTTCACAATATGTAGAGGAACGGAATATGCCTACATAACTAATTAAATTTATTAAACACTTATTTTTTTAAATATTTTTATAGTTTCAAAATTACACATGTGATATTTTTTACTAACCGACAAGGAGGAGATTCTATGATATATATACCGCCGGTATTCTAATTTTGAACATACTGAAAAAAAAAATCACCGACTTTTTCGTCAATTCGGTATGTCAAGTTTTTTTTTGGGAGGACAAAATGGAAAACCATTTCGAGATAATTGTCTCAATAACAATATTTTATATGTCAGAATATTTAAAATGAAAGGATTAAACTAAATATCAACTTAAAATAACTGGTCATTCAGAAAAAATATGTTCAATGTGTCAGAATTTGACATTTCATGTTGCCGTTTCTGTTTCCAACATGGAGTAAGAAAGAGAAGGCAGGTAATTTTTATTTTTTAAATTAAATTTTTAAACAACAAAATTAACAACTTGGAGTTCGAATAATTTTTTCGAGCCCACTATTGCCATTTACAGATAAACTTCATGAATTGAAAAAAAAAATGTTTCTTATAATGATATCTTCTATCCGTAAAAAATATATAATAAAGACAAAAAAATGCTTGACATACCGAATAATTGTGTGAATAATATAGTAGATTACCTACACACCGAGCAACGAGGGCAGGAAAGTAAGAAAGGTCTCAGATGTCATTTGATTGCTGACCGAGGTGAAGCCGAGGTCAACAAACATGTGATCTGAGGCTTTCTTATTTACTGCCCGAGGTTAGTTTACTATTTTTCTCCTCGACGGAGGTGGAAAGCGGCAACTTCGTTTAGCGCAGCGGGAAGAAAATTTACGCTTTTCGTCCGGAGGGGAGAAAACAACATTTTCTATGTTAGAGATTTTAAAATGAAAGGATTGCGGATATTTTTTAAAAATATAAGGTCGTTTTCGACCAGGAGTGCGATTTTTGAATCTCATTCGGTGAGCTCAGCAGTTGAAAATGTCAAAATTACTATGGAGATTTGCATCTTCCTACTGCTGATGCGACTTTCAAAAATCATACTTCAGCAGTGCTATTTTTGAAAGTCAAATCAGCAGTAGGAAGATGCATATCTCCATAGTAATCTCCATAGTAATTTTGACATTTTCAACTGCTGAGCTCAGCGAATGAGATTCAAAAATCGCACTCCAGGGCACTATTCAATAAACGCGACAATTACAAGTGAAAGGCGACAGGCGAAAATTCGACAATTATTTACAGTTCAATAAAAATGTACATTGACAAAATTGTCAAGAGCATTGAGTTCTGGTGACACACCTAGTGACATGTCACTTTGTGCATTTTTCCCCAGTTTGTTAGGATATTACAGGCTGAATCACATGATTCCATGCTTCGGATGGCACGTTAGGCCGTTGATCCCGGCTACTATCTTTGGTTAGGTACATAAAAACCACGTCAGAGGCCCGTAAGGCGGTCTGAAAAATCTCTGATACCAGGGCTTGCTGCCCACACGATAAGAAGAAGTGTTTAATAAAACAAATACTTATGTCAAGTTTTTCAGGACAAATTGTCATTATTTCTATTCTATTTTTATTAAATGGCGTTTCCTTGTTAGATTTCGCCAGTGTCAAGTGTTGAAGATATATTTATTAGATATTGTACGGTAATAGGATATGGCGATCTAAAAACCCCGTTTTTAAACAAAAACACACACTTGAAACCACCATAAAACGGCGGAGCCACTTGGGCAATCAAATCGCAAGCCGACGATACGTCTACTTGTTACCTCCTTAGCCACGCGACTCCTCTGTCACATGTCACCTGTCAGGAGAAAAATTATTGAACAGAAATATGTCAAATTGTCGCTACAATCCGACAAATTTCTTTTCTCAAACATGCTTGGAAATTTGAGCATTATGTTGACAACCTTCTTTGAAATAAATCGAAATTGCTGTACTATGCGAGCAGTGGCCGGCAATAGCTGTATGAAAATCTATATCTGTCGTAGTTTAGCGGCCAAATAAATTACATAGTAAACTTATATTATGTCGTGTAATTTAAAAATGGAACGATCTTTTACTCCGAAACATGGCAACCAAGGAGTTAACTTATCAAAGGTTTGGTTTAAATTTTGAACTGGCTTACAAATAAAAAGCTTTATAATGAAAAAAAAACGAATGGACACTTTAACCACAGATAAGTTATAAGTTACTAGCTTTATCGCAGGAAAAATTATTGTTGTTCGTCATTGATTTTGAAAAGTTGATTAATTTTCATTTCCGCGCATTCATAATTCATAATATTTATTGCATAATCATAATAATAACATAATAGCATTGTTTGAGAAAAGCACTATACAAGCCTTGGCCACAACTAGGCATTGATGGACTTACGTATGTGTGCCTTGGCTTCGCCTCGGCCCACATTTACACGTTCGTCCATCTATGCGTCTTTTGCTGGCCACTGCAGTAATGTACTATAATTTTCCACCATGACATTTTGACGAAATTATCAGATTTTCCACCTGTAATTGTCACGCTTATTGTCACGTTTATTAAACCGGGCCCTGTAAACTCCTCGGTAAATTTGAAAAGTACATAAAATAACTGGCCGATAAGAAAAACAAAATTATAATGTCAGAATTTGACATTCTAGGTTGCCGTTTCTGTTTCCAGCATCGAAGTAGAAAAAGAAGGAAGGTGTCTTTTTTAGATTAGCAAAGTTTTTTCTACATGAGTTCGAATGATTTTCTTGTGACCACTTTTGCATTTAGAGATTACCGTTCAAATTCATTTAAAAATGTATTTGTATTGATAAACTAGCTAGCTTTTACGGTTCGCTTTCATTGCAACAAACTATCTTTCATAAAAAATACTTATTTTATAACTGTCTCCCATAATCTGTATATTCTTCTGTCTAGCCCCACACCAAGAAATGGTGGTTGGGCAAAAAATCTCGAGAGAAATATATCTCAAGACAATAATTATATTACTACTATTGTATTGTATGGTATAGTCAAAGTGAATTTACGCTATGGTATGGTGCTAAGGGACCCTCCGTACGTGAGTCCGACTCACATTTAGCCGGTTTTCTTTAAATATAGTAGTTTACTTAACAAAATTTTAAAAATATTGCTTCTATGACTAGTGGAGAAAAATTAGCCGTGGAATTTAAATATTCCCATTGTTTTGGCAGACGTGCCTAAACCACTGAACCGATTTTGATGGTTGAGATGTCATTCGACTGCAATTTAAGTCTGTGATTGAGTCATAATTGCAAACATGACGTGGATGTACATTGAAGATATTTATAAAAATGTTAATTGGCGGTGTTTGGAATAGGTACCTACGTAATGGAATACATTGAGACCATTTTTAGAATTTTTGTCTGTTTGTTTGTGCACACGTTATTTTAAAACTACTGAACAGATTTGGATTTCACGAAAGCATAGGGCTTAGTTTGGATTGACATCAAACTAGTACCTAGGTACCTAAGTAATAAAATCTTTTCTGTTCAATTATTCATTGAAATTAGTAGGAAGCATGTTTTAGTTGTTTTGATATTATTTGCAGTGATTTAATTTCAGAAGTAAATAAAAATTGCATGATTTTCTTATCAAGAATTTTATACTACGTAGGTAATTTAATCTTCTTGCTTAGAATTTATTTGAAACTGTGCGCGACTGTATTGGTAATTGTATATTGAAAAGCCGACCAAAGAGAATGGTCATAGATTTGGTATACGCTACTTAGACGACACTGACATAATTGAAGTCATTTCAATTTGATTGAACAATATGACGAAAATTATCCTAGAATTCGTTAAATTTTTTTGGAATACAACATAATTTTAGCTTTAGAAAAATACAAATAATGAATTATTCCATTCAATTACCTTTGTGTTTCAGTCATCCACAGACGGATCGAGAAAAAAATTGTCGCAAATTATTTTTAAAACATTTGACGCGGACGTGCTCCAGTAACGGCATTTCGCCGTACAATGAAAAAAATCAGAAACAAGGATAATTTTGCAGTTGTCACAGGATGTCAAAAGCTTGAATTTGTTCGCCATTTTGTATGGTAATCACAATATTTGATTTTAAATAATATGTTTTCAAAAATATTAGTGTTTCAGACTGGTATTTCAAAAAATCGATTCATTATGTTTTTTAAATTTATATAAACTTTCTTTTTACGTAAACTGTAAATTCAACCGTGTAGCGTAACCCTTCTAAAAATGTTCCTAAAGTAACCCCATTTTTAGCAATATTTCGACGAACAGTGTCCGGATTTTATGCGATTACTAAAATAAATTATATGAAACATACAAAAAAACGATTCATTACATTTTTAAGTAAAGGCAGTTCTTTCATAATAAATATAAAACACTGGATATGCAATAGCATATCACTGAAAACAATGTTCCTAAAAGTAGGGGTTTTAGAAAATATACCCTTAAGGCAAGGATATCGAGTGAAGACGGTAAGTCTCATATCATAGCCCGAGGTTTAGTAGACAGTGGTAGTCAAGTATCTTTTATTAAAGCAGATCTTGCTAAAACTTTGAAATTAAAACAGGTTAACAATAATCTGAAAATAACAGCACTAGGTCAACAAACAAAATCTACCTCAAAAGCTGTCTGTGTTAATTTTATGTCTTTACATAACAATTTTAGCTGCTCTGTATCTTGCTCAATTGTGGACAACATAACCACCAATCTACCTCAGCAAGCTATTGATATAAATAAAATAACAATACCAGAGGGTGTATCATTAGCAGATGATCAATTTAGCACTCCTGGAGAAATTTCATTTTTATTGTCTTCCGATATATTTTTCAAAATGATTTTGCCCACAAAAACCAAACTCCAAAATAGTGATTTGTATTTAATAGACACTGAGTTTGGATCCATAGTATCAGGGGAAATCCAAAGTCACCAAGCCTCCGACAGTGCAATAAATTTACACATGGTCACCGGCGAGGAAATGGTAAAGGTCGATCACCTCCTACAAACGTTTTTTGAGACTGAAATGGTCCCTGAAACAAATCCGGAGGTTATAGCAAAGCAGGATACCTGCGAAGCCGAATTTAAACAATCGGTACAGTTAATAAATAATAAATTTCAGGTCTCCTTGCCTCTTCAGCAGCCACTTGATCGCCTTAAGTTAGGTAACACATGTCCCATTGCAACGAAAACGTTGCAATCTATTGAAAATAGGTTGGCAAAAAATGACAAATTAAAGCAACAATATAATGACTTCATTAATGAATACGTTGAATTAGGTCATGCTAAAATAATTCCTTATAGTAAGAAAGAAGCAGAAAAACGATATTTCATGCAGCACTTACCTGTAATAAAGAATGACCGAAAAACAACCAAATTAAGGGTTGTCTTCAATGGCAATACGAGAGCTAGTTCAAAGCATAATAGTCTAAATGATGTTCTTTCAAATGGACCTAAGTGCCAAAAGGACTTATTTGACATATTAATCTTATTCAGATCGTACAGGTATGTACTGATGACTGATGTCCGTCATATGTATAGGGCCATAAGCATTGATCCGTCTCACAAGCATCTACAAAATATTTTATGGAAGGACGATATGAATAACAAAATTATTTTGGAATTGCAGACCGTCACCTACGGGCTGAAAAGCTCTAGCTACCTGGCCATAAGATGCTTGAAGGAGCTAGCAGAGCGGTATCCTGAGTTCCCCAAGGCGGCTGAGGTGATCCACAACTCTATGTACGTAGACGACGCTCTTTTTGGGGCCAATACGCTTCAGGATTTGATACAGGTAAGAGATGAATTGATTTCTCTTCTGGGTAAAGCTGACTTCAACCTCCACAAGTGGGCTGCTAATGATCAACGAGTGCTGGAAGGTATTCCATCCAGCAAACAATATTTCAATGAGCATGAGCTTCACAATGAAAATTTATCAATTAAAGCACTGGGTGTTACATTTGAAGTTAAAAAGGACGTTTTTAATGTGGCTTGCCCTGCGAAACATGTAGCTAGCTGGGACAAACGAACGGTGCTTAGCATAATAGGCTCATTTTTTGATCCACTTGGTCTGGCAGGACCCGTGATGGTCCGGGCAAAAGAATTTTTACAAACAGTTTGGAAGGAAAACCTTCAATGGGATTCACCAATGCCTGAGCAACTGCTACGGTCTTGGACCAAATTCTATTCAAGCTTGGTATCAATGCCTGTTATATCAATAAATAGAAATATAAGTGTGTGTGACGCACAAAAGATTGAAATGCTTGGGTACTGTGATGCATCTAACATAGCCTATGGAGCTTGTATTTATATAAGAGCAATGCACAATAGTCATGTAAAAATCACTTTACTTTGTTCCAAATCAAGAATTGTTAGTATTAAAAGCAAATGCACGATACCAAAGCTAGAGCTTAACGCTGCCTTGTTGTTAGCCAAGTTATGCGGAAAAGTTTGTTCGATTTACTGTAAAATTAAATTTAATGCTAAATACTTGTTTTCCGACTCACAAATAGCGCTGTGTTGGATAAAAAATAACAAAACTGGCTTACCTGCTTATGTTAAAAATAGAGTCAACATTATAAACTCAATAATTCAAGATTGTAAATGGTTTCACATTAATGGTGCTGTTGACCCAGCAGACTGCTTATCTCGTGGCTGTGATCCTGCTGAGCTTCCCAACAACTCTTTGTGGTGGAATGGACCGCCTGAACTTATGTCCCCAGATTACGCACCAGATTCATCAGAGACATGCAATCATCTGGCATGTAAAGCAGAGCCAGTCCGAGAGGAGCAGCCTGTTTGTTTAACAGTTGTCGAAGAACCATTATTATTTAAAAGATATTGTTCATGGCCCAAATTGCTAAGAATTGTATCATATATGTTAAGATTTACATATAATTGTAAAAACAAAAATAATAAAAATCTGGGCAGTCTATCTGCACCTGAAATGAGAAATGCTCAAAACACAAAATGTTTGTCAAATAAATATAATTATATTGTAATAACATCTGTAACTGTAAAACTAAGTTATACATTGACGGTTTAAAATTAAGTTTTAATTCTATTTAAAGTCACAAAGCTTAAGGTCCACCTCCGGCGTCACCACTGCTGGAAAACTGACGAGTCAAATATATATTTATATATATTATGGCGTTAATTAATGTATGGCAGAGTTCTCCAGAGTGGCAGGCTACCAAAGTAGGTAGGATACATCGTTCAGGTCCCCTTAAGGGACCTCATTAAAGTCGGTCCTTTCAAAAAGGTAACCGCAACCCAAAAACATGTTTGTTAATATGTTAATCAGTAATGATTTGATTCATGTATAAGTTAAGACATTACATGCATCTTTTGTGTACTGCCTATTGTTTGGTATATTCTTAAATGTAACAAAGGTCTAAAGTCAATTGTTTACTGTAAAATCAACCTTATGGTTATGTAACATTAGATAAGATGCCTAACTAGCAAACTTACTCTACAATGTAAGCATGTAAACCTTTGTGGAAGGCTGTCTTAACAGTCTTCCGAAGCCAAGATGTATATCATCGTAGGACAAAGTACACAATAAATTCATTTCATGAATTGTACCAAAAATAGCACAAAGCGAATTGCTATAAACAAATTGTGTATCTTGCCCTTAGATTAAGATATCCCAAAAGTAATATTAAATAGTAGTATGTAATGAAATTGTTCAACTTACACTTTGATAAAAAGTGACTGGGCTACATTCCCTGTTTGCTTTATTGTTTAAATATAAATCATAATTATGCAATTCTAAAAAATTGCTCTGTATAACCCGCCCCGGGAATATGTTTGCAACATAAACACACTAGTGTTACATTCTACATTTTTTATATTTTATGTGTTGGCAACACTGCCTCTCTCTCTCATTTTGTTCCTACCGAGTAACATTGTGCTCCGTTAAATAAATTCATTTAAATCATTTAAATGTGTTTTTATGTTCTTTCCTGAACAGTTATTTTGCAGATTTTTTCAACAAGCGCTGAATCAATTTCGTGGGACCACCTCGGAATTTTGACCTACCAAACAAAATAAGAATCATCATAATCAATTCTCAATTGGCGGTGTAATCGCGTAACAAACATACAAAAAAAAAAAAAAAAAAAAACATACGGGTCGAATTGAGAACCTCCTCCTTTTGTTGAAGTCGGTTAAAAATTAAAAGCTACCTAACTCCATCTATGTTCCAGTTCAGTTATTAAACCTATACTATACATACCTACTTATATCTACTCGTACGGATATATATTATTGTTTTGAATGCTAGTTTTCGTTCAATCCAGCACCGATCTAGTGAAATTTCAGTCTCCTTACTATTCCTATAATCTGTATATTGGTTAGAGAACAACTCCAGAACATCCCTAAATCGGCACGAAAACTACAAACAACATGCACATTACACAAATAGGCAGCCATCTTGTGAATTTGGCAATTTGACATTGACACAGACCATAAAATCTTTTTTTTTTACGTACCTAGTTTACATAGCGTAATACTAGATGGCTGCACTTTCTCTGCAAACTACATTGAAAATACCTGCCAAAAGGCGATATACATACTAATCTATGAAAAGGCGATTGTCCTCCCACTGGGTAGGCCTCATTCACATTTTCACAAAATTAATCTATAATAAGGTGGTTGCAGAGTTGTCAATTTCAAGATATAAGGCTTTGAAATTTTGTATTAATAATGTCAAAGCTTAATATCTTCATAAATATTATAAATTGTAAATATTATTTGATACGCGCAATCTAGATTTTCTAAGCTATTTTTCCATATATAAAACATTACTTTTATTAATACCGACTACGAGTGTTCTACGACAAAGTTTTGTATGAAATTGACAACTCTGCAACCACCTTGCCCTTTTTAATTTTGGCTTTCAAATCTTAAATATTGTGATAAAGGGGCCATTGAACAGTAAAAGGAGACATTATTGTACAAATTAATGTAAACGATGTTAAACGACCTAACATTGCAGCCGTGGCAGATATTTTAAAAGCGCCTTCTATACAAGATGTTACAAAAATACAAATAAACATTTAAGGGGTTGGTTTAGACCATTAAACTGAAAAACTTTCACTATGAGACCAATATCGAAATCGCGAAAAAAAAATTATGTTCCATACTCTACAAATCGACTAGAGCTAAAATACTTATGTATGGGATATCAGATTTTTTTTCGCGATTTCGATGTTGGTCCCATAGAGAAAGTTGTTCAGTTTGACGATCTAAAGAGTTTTTAATATTTATTTTTACTTATGAAACACCTTGTAAAAATAAGCACACTTACATTAACCCATTCCCGGCATCATCTGGCCCATCTGGCCCATCTGGCGCATTCCTGAAAAACATAATAAATATTAATTTAAAGACGGATTTAATGATAGTTTTTTTTGGAGGAAAAGGGAAGATCCTCTACGGGCTAGTTGGAATGCCCGGGACCGCGGTCCGACAGTTCTTAGTCGGATGTTGTATATATCGTCCCCTTAGAGGGAAAAGTCACCAACTGACACATTTGGCCAAAATGAGTTATTAACACCACCGTACTCAGAATAACCTGTTCTACGTTCCCGTCTCACTCACGTTTCGATATCTGCCATACTTTCCAAGATAAAAAGGTGGAAAAGTCACTAAGTACAGCTTTTGTGTGAATTCAAACAGGAAATAATAACTAACTCCAGCTGCATTATCATCCAATATAGCTACGAGCAGTTAGTGACTTTTCCAACGTGAATAAAATCACTAACGGTACTTGGTGACTTTTCCCAGACAAAAATAATAACTAAGTGCAATTAGTTATTTTTTCTACGGAACTTTATTTCATTTTAAAAATGAACTAACCGCATTTAGTGACTTTTTGCCTAAGCCCTATTTGCGTAAGGGCCGTTAGTGATTATTTCTCCTGAGAAACCGTTGAAAACATTGTACTGAAACACACCTTCCCGCGCCCGCCGCCCACTTCACCTGCACCCTGCGTGTGCAAACTTAGTGGATTTTCTACTAAAAATGGTGGTTTTGACCCCCTGTTAGCGTACAAATTTTGCTTTTAGTTAGTGGTTTTGGGAGTGGTTCAATAGACTAAAATTGAGTTGCATGAGAGCTATTTTTGAATTTCGTAAGGCTTGATTCGTTCTCAAAAATGTCTTAAACTTTTATTTACGTTTAAAAATGCATTATTCGATCATGTTTTTGAAATTTTCCGATTTAAAAACAGCATTCCAATTAGTAGACAGACGATTACTCAACCACTAAGCTGATTTACTGATTATTTCATTACTAGAAAAATATTTTGTTATACGACTGTTCCCTGTCGAGACACCAGGGCCATGGTCATTCGAAGCCAAACCTTTCTTTAGGGACCTGAGATGTCCTTAACGATAAAGATGAGATAAAGGTTGTGACCTCCTCTGTCCTTAGCAGTGCAGTGGAGAAATGCCGCCAGCATAATTGTCACTTTTGGTCTATACATGTACGGTCGGCCAGAAGCAAATAAGTTTTTCTTTGTGTAATTTCAATACTTTGTTTAGTTTAGTTATATTTTTGGACTTACAAATAAATCGTAAGAAAAAGGGCTCACAACTATTTCCCGAGGGGGTACACAGAGATATTCTAAAACCTCAGAACATACATGTTTCACTATTATAGTACCGAAATTCTCTCCAGTGTGACGGGGGTGAGCCCGTGGCCACTTGTTATGGACAGTGGGTACAATACATGCCAAAATTGAAGCATGCAGGTTTCCTCAGGATGTTTTCCTTCACCGAAAAGCCAGTGGTGTTACAATCGTACATAAATTCAGAAAAAGTCATTGGTACGAGTCGGCCTGGACAAGGATCGGACCATCGCCTACTACATGGTAGGCAAGGTTACTCACCACTGGACCACCACGACACGGCACTTACGGCACTTACAAGTAAATGTTGCACAAATGTATAATAAAGGTAGCAAATGACCAATATAACTACCCAGTGTTTTCTTGTTTAGTGCAAAATTGTGTGATTATGAGAGTAGGGCCTTCTGTTAGCGGTTTTCCTGTGGTTTTGAATCTGGTGGAGAGCTAAATTACTTGTTGGCAACACTGCCCCCACTTCAGTCAGATCGATCGAGCTAGCCGGTCGATGAACACCGTTGCGTTGTGTTTTAGCGTGATTTATACATTATTTCATGTGACATCATTATTTAAAGAGATTTTGATGAACAAGAGGAAGTTAAGCCCTGAACCTAACCTTCACACCGCGCTATCACACCAGGAACAAAAATTCCTGACCTTCACACAAAGGTTCCTGATACCTGAAAGGTTTTTCTAGTGGCGAGTAACCTTGCCTGCCGTGCAGGAGGCGATGGTTCAATCCCCGTCTAGGCCGATTCGTACCAATGAGTTTTTCGGAATTTATGTACGATTTGTAACACCACTGGCTTTTCGGTGAAGGAAAACATCGTGAGGAAACCTGCGTGCTTCAATTCCGAGGCATGTGCTGTACCCACTGTCCATTACAAGTGGCTACGGGCTCACCCTCCGTCACACTGGACAGAGTTTTGGTACAACTGGTGAATCGTGGATGTTCTGAGGTTATAGAATATTTCTGACTACCCCCTTGGGGAATAATGTCGTGAGCATATGCTTATGCAATGCTTAAATAACTTTTAGTAATATTAAAGACACAAAAAAATAGTGTTAGTTAAATTGAACACTCATAAACGTGCATTTCCAAATTGCATAAAGTCACCAACAACATGACAAAAGTCACTATCGATTTATTTGGCAAAAATGTGTTGGATGGAAAACTAACTATCCTATTTTTCGTCTTTCGTGTGATAATTAGAGATCTACACTTTACTTTACAAAATGGGGATTAATTCAACGATTAATTTGTACTTACAAACAATTAAATATATCAAAATTTGACGTTGTTATGACGTTTTAAACTTAAAACCTCAATATCTCAAAACTATGCACATGTCAGTTAGTGACTTTTCCCTCTAAGGGGACGATATGCAAAGTCTCTTGATAACTTTGGTAGTGCGATTTAGGACTCGCCATATGAATGGTTGTTATTCGTAATGAGCTGTGTTGTATCCACCATCTTATTGGCTTATTATACGTGCTATGATGCGTTGGACAGATCCGTCTTGTGATTGGCTGTCATCAGTGTGACGTGCTAGGTTGCGTGCGCTGACCTAGATCATAGGCGTAGCAAGGGGGGGGGGGGGGGCGGGTGGGCCCGGCCCACCCCAGAATTCTTCTGGCCCACCCCAGAATTCAAATGAATCACTTACTAAAAATAAGAGATATCAATAGGTAATGACAAATAAACACGATATTATTTTCTTGTGTTTCGTTTCTCATGTCCACTTTCTTGAAAAGTTATAATGTACTTTCGCAAAATATTGCAAATCTTAAAGCAAAATCTTGAGCTCGCTACGCTCGCTCCTGTTATTACAACATACTCTCTAACTTACTGCTCTGATCTTATTTATAAGTATTGCTGTAAAATCTCGAGCTCGCTTCGCTCGCTCCTGGCTAAACACATTACAGTAAAATTTCGAGCTCACTTCGCTCGCTCCAGAATTGGGCGAAATGTCGAGCTCACTCGCTCGCTCTAGGTTTTGGCTCGTATCTTTTCATAGAGTAGTTCAATCTTAAGTTTGCTTTGCTCGTTCCAGCTTTTAGGTCTTCAAAAACTCGAGCTCGCTTCGCTCGCTCCAGGATTTAAATCGTATTACACTTATCTCACTCTATTGCAGTAAAATCTCGAGCTCACTTCGCTCGCTCCAGAATTCAGTGAAATGTCGAGCTCGCTTCGCTCGCTCCTGGCTATGATTGTATCACAAAGACCTAGATGCATTGCATTAAAATCTCAAGCTCACTTAGCTTCGCTAGCTCCAGAATTCAGTGAAATCTCGAGCTCGCTTCGCTCGCTCTAGGTTTTTAGTTTTTATTACATCAACCTCGCCTGGGCCTGGCCCACCCTGGGAAAAAATCATTGCTACGCCCATGACCTAGATCGGTATACATAACCGTAGCTTAAGGGGGTTGCAGAGGGAATTGCACTACACTAGATGGCGCTCGGGAGCATTATTCCTGATTTTATCACATTTTATTTTATATCTCGTAATTGTGATGATTTCAATCATAATTTTCAATTTTGCGGGCACTTGTGTTTATGTTTTACTGATCTAGCTACAAGTTATAGTAATTTTATTGTTCATACGAATTTGATATACATTTTAATTTTAATCAATTTCATACGAAACTTTACGTATAACATTCGTAGACGGTATTAACAAAAGTAATATTTTATATATGGAAAAATAGTTAAGAAAATCAAGATTACGCATCTCAAATAACATTTGCAATTTATAACATAATTACGAAGATATAAAATAAAATGTGATAAAATCAGGAATGATGCTCCCGAGCACCATCTAGTTGCCTGTGAACGTCTCTGCAACCCCCTTAAGAATTTATATTGTAATAGTTTAAAGTCGTGTTATGTTGTAGAGACTCTTGACATAATAAATTTAGATTGTAAGACTTTGTGTAAATGCCTGCAAAGGTAGGCTTCAGGGAGACTAATCACTGCAAAATTTCTGCTAAAGCTTGTACCTGAATCCATACACAATAAATTTCATTCATTCATTCATTCAGAGTTTCTGGCCGCATCCTCTCTACAGCGAAAACACGTTCCGACGCGGTGGTAAAGGGTGTCTATCAATGGAACAAATTCGTCTGGCTCACAAGTAAAAATGGGCGTTCCACAGGGATCTATATTGGGTCCATTTCTCTTTCTGGTTTATATAAACGATTTACCCTACATGGTACAGAACTTGTCGAACATTGTGTTATTTGCTGATGATACTTCTCTTATTTTCAAAACAAGTAGAAAGGCACAAGATGTTGATGATATAAATGAGAATGTAAATTATACTCTTCGACAAGTTCTGAATTGGTTCAGTGTTAATAATCTTGCATTAAATGCAAAGAAAACTAAATGTATTAAATTCACTCTACCAAATGTTATTAATAATGAAAATCGAATAATTTTAGATAATGATATATTGCATTTCACAAATAATACTGTATTTTTAGGGATAAAGATTGACTCGAAGCTGCAATGGGGTCCTCATATAGAAACCCTAGCGGGTAGGCTGAGCTCGGCAGCTTATGCAGTTCGAAAAATCAGACAGCTAACCGATATAGCTACTGCAAGACTTGTGTACTTCAGCTACTTCCATAGTATTATGTCTTATGGTATTTTGCTGTGGGGCCGTGCTACAGACGCTGAGACAGTCTTTATCCTTCAAAAACGGGCAATTCGAGCCATTTATAATCTGCGTTGTCGAGATTCATTACGAGATCTTTTTAAAGATATCAGTATTTTGACTTTCTACAGTCAATATATTTACGAAAATATTTTATACGTTCGCAAAAATTTGTCTCTCTTTCCCAAAAACAGTGACGTTCATAATTACAATACAAGAAATAAAAATGTTTTTATAGCATTAATGAATACATGGGCTATAAGTAATTCTATTTTATTAAGAACAAGAAATACAATTTTAAACATTTTTCAGACAGCCATGCTCTTAATGTCCTTTTAAACTTGTTAAAATTGTATGTCTTGAATGTGTCAGGAAGATTATTAAATATTTTTATACACATAGAAATAAAAATAAATTAGTGTTCCCACATTTTCGACTCAGTAAGGTCAACACATCTTTCTTGGGGCACTGTATACGCTATTATAATAAGATACCAGAGGATATTCTAAACTTGCCAGACAAAAAGTTTAAATCCCATGTTAAACAAGTCCTCTGTAAAAAAGGTTACTATAAACTCGATGATTATTTGAATGACCAAAATGTCTGGTCTTGACA
The DNA here is from genome assembly GCA_963693445.1 of Agonopterix heracliana. Lineage (NCBI taxonomy): Eukaryota > Metazoa > Arthropoda > Insecta > Lepidoptera > Depressariidae > Agonopterix > Agonopterix heracliana. The sequence goes on along the minus strand of OY856336.1, from coordinate 8,291,162 downwards.
ATGCTACACTATGTAATTCAATATTTGTACTTTGTATATTTTGTTTTGTTTAAAAGAAGTGTGTTGTAGAGTTTCTGGCCGCATCTTCTCTACAACGGAACACCTTCCGAAGCGGTGGTTGAATCAAAAATGACGTCAAAAAGTTATCTATGTGATATTATTTTGAATAAAAATTTTGACTTTGACTTTGACTTCTCGGTAGTTTCAGTGATCTGTTTGCGATGAAGGCCCTCCTGCGCCTATAAATAAATTATAGGTATTGACTTTGACTTTTGACTTTGTTTGTGTCGTGATTCGTGATATTTTGTTACTAAATCTTAGTGTTTGTACTAGCAACACATTTAATATTCTATGACATTCAAATTAACTGAAAAATAACCAACGAATGGCTTAAAATGACTTGTATCCAGAGCCGTTCAAATTTGTGTCAGAATCGTTTAAATATATGCTTAAGGTGGCAATATTGACTTTTGTGCCGTTTGGTTGGTACAGCGCACTGAAAAATGAAGGGATAACGGTGGAAGTGGTGCAAAAAGTATCGAACAGGCAGTTCTCGAGTTCTCGGCGGACACTCAAAGTGAATAGTTGTATTATAAAGTAATTCTAGAATAATTTTAATTAAATTCAGTGAAATTATTGTAAAAAGTACCTAAAATTTATAAAATTACAAAAGTATTCTAAAGTCTTTCGGAGTTTAATTTCATCACATTTGTTTACATCGACTCGATCGATGTGTTCGGCATTGTTGCTTAGTCAGCTCTCTCGTAGCTCCGCTACAGTTTTTTTTACAGACGGAAATCGCCCTGATGGTCAAACATTGATCCCCTGGCAGAGAAGCCGTCGTCTCATTTTGGATGCGAATTGCGTGAGCACCTTTGCTCCTTCCCATTTGGGATCATTCAACAATTACGTGATCATTTTTGGCCGTTTTTTTTAACCCCTCTCCCCTTATGTGATCACAGCGTAATCTTTTGTTTTAATTAAACCCCCCCCCTCGCCTTGATGGCGTAATCTTCTAAAATATAGGTACCCAAAAAACTTACTTCCTCCAATATACCTATAACAATACTGATGCTTGGAAAAGTCGATAAAATATGCCGAAAAAGTATAAAAATACTGAATCTGGTCACACTGTTCCACAGTTTGTCTATAGCAGGGGAAATCCCGTTTCATCTATTCTAATAGTAAGTGTATAACCAGTAATTAACTTCAAAATTGGACGTACAAATAATCCGATGTATATACAAGCACCCGACCCCCCCAGCCAAAGTCTATGTTGTTTGTCCTTTTCTGCGTATGCATTAGCTCCTAGAGTCCAGGCATCCAGATTAGGAGCTAGGGTTTTCAATGTTCTGTTCTTATTGAGATTTAGTAAAGCAAATATTAATATTTTTATATTTTTATATCAGTTGTTCAAAATAACCTTATAAAATAAACTTTAACGTTTAAAAAAAATACCCCAACACCAAAAACGAACATTTAAAAAGTAAAAAATAATTCTGTCACCTATTATTTTAGATGTAAGCAAATGTACCTAGTATGTTTAATTCTTAACTCTCTTTAAGATATTTTAGGTCCAATAAAATGCGTTTTGGGGACCGCTATGAAATTACCATTGATTTTTTTACAACCACTTGCGGTCCCCGACACATTAATTGACATAAAATATCTTAAAGAGAGTCAAAAATTGAAATGAATTTGAATTGAAATAGATTTATTGTCACCACAGACTTAGGTATTACAGTAGAATGATAGAATATGCTATTTATGGCAACACATATTTTAGAAAAGGTGGCAATTACGGGTGACGTGAGATGTCAATTGGACTGATTGTGTCACTTCTGCGCGCAACCATTTCTAAAATAATAGCATATTCTATCATTATTGTCACAGCACAAAAAGTTTACAACATAATTTCATCTAAATATAAATATTAAATGAAAAACATGTATAAGCACTATGACAAATGGATTAGGCTTCAGCGTTTGCTGGTAGTGTGATAAAACACACTGACCAGCGCTGTTTTTCAGCATAACCCCTTCTTCACGTAACGGCAAAATAGTGTCGACACTGTCGCATTAAAAAACACATTACAAAATGGTTGGTCTTAGCCGCTGATAAACGAGTTCGATAACTTGTCATTTAATTTTCAATTAATTTTTAATTGTCAAGAAGTAAAACATACCTACATTTGCTTAGGTACATCAAAAATAATAGGTGACCGAACTATTTTTTACTTTTTAAATGTTTGTTTTTAATGTTGGGGGTTTTTTAAATTCCAAATTTATTTATTTTTTAATTTTTAAAGTTACATGAAAACTACTGAACCGATTTTCATGAAACAAAGCTAAGAATACTCTCGCAAAAATTAGTTTTCTATATAAAAAAACCGCATCGAAATCGGTTCACCCGTTTGGGAGCTCCGATGCAACAGACAAACAGACAGACCGACATAGGCGTCAAACTTATAACACCTCTCTTTTTGCGTCGGTCGAGGGTTTTAACATACCTTGAGTGAACTGCTGTGCGGCCTGTTCTGAAAACATCAATCAATCAATCAATCTACACTTGACACACACACAACAATTGACTACATTTCATTTTAAGAAAGGTATGAAAATTAGAAAACCATTTGGAGATTATGTGATTCAAAGCTTATATCAAAATTATCAGAGTTATTTGAAAAATATTGAAAAATATAATATAGGTTGAATGAGATTTTATTCCTTTGCCTGCTTGGTTTTACTTTGTATTTGACAGTTTTTATTTTTAATGTCAGTGAGGCCAAGGTATTTTAGCCATAAATCCTCCGTTTTTCAGAAAATACAAAAGTAAATTAAAAATAAAAATATATTAGGTCAAAAATAAAATCGGAAAAATACGTATCTCTTATTTTGTAACCTATTTTTATTATTTTTCATTAAAAACAGGTGGTTAAAAAAAATGTTATGTTGTCGATTAGGTACTACACTAGAACAAATATACATACATACAGCATACCTACTAGTTAACATACTATACCACTGTGTAAGAGTATCTAGATTATGTACCTAGTTACTACTTTTGTTAAAGTATATAACGTATATAACAAAGTTAAAGTATATAACAAACTACCGAGAGACATTAAATCCTTGCCTGATAATCTTTTCTTCAAAAAGATCAAACTAAGCCTGATTAAAATGTGTCCATTTATAGCATGGAGGAATTTTTGAATAATGATATCTTTTTGACACTGTAAATAAATGCTTGATCTTTTGATTGAATTTATGTGTAATCGAATTAAAAGGCTTGATTTCAAATAATTATTATAGCTGTTGCTTCATGTCACTTATTGTATTATTTTGTTTCTTTTACTTATTGGTTTATTAAATTGTAACCATACCTGTAAATTATGATAATCATCTTTATTTTTTAAACTAACATGACATGAAGAATTAATTAATCATATTTAAATGAATTATATTCCATTTACATTTCCAATTTGCAATTTCTGACACATTGTCTTACTTTTAATGTTGAAAAATGCAAGCTTTGCAAGATTATCCTATTATAGTGTATAAAATAGATTGCTACACTCATATGAGTAAAATTGTACTGGACTATTAAACCAATTCATGTTACCATCTAATATATAATGTAGGTACTTACATACAATTTATGGCAATAAATTGAAATTTTTAGTGGTGAATTCATTAGAGTTAACACACACGCAATACAATTTAGATATACACGCACGCAACATCGATACGAAGCAAATGTTTCAATCGCCGATGATTTGCCGTCAACTTTTGAGGAGTTCTATTGTGTAGCTCCGAAGCGCTTCAGCAGATCTTCACCAAAAAAAATGGGACTACACGAAAAGCACCAGCTTTGACGGCCCGACAGCACAGTCTGTAGTGAACCTGCCTGCTGTGCCGAGGGTCGCGGGTTCGAATCCCGTAAGGGACAAATATTTGTATGATAAATATGAATATTTGTACCCGAGTCATGGATGTTGGTAGGTATCTATATATGTACACTATATCGTTGTATAGTTATCATAATACAAGTCCAGGCTAGATTCTGGAACTTTAAATGTGACTAGGTAATTTGTGTGATACTGTCCAAAATATTTATTTATTTATTTATTTTATTTATTTCAAATAAAAAAAGAATCATTAAAATCGGTTCACCCAAAAACCTACCCAAATGTCCATACCCCACCCCCCACCACCCCCTGTATACGTGCTTAACCACCTCTCAAAATTGTGACCAAGACAGCAACACATTAAGAATTCATTTCTGTGTTGGTACTTACGGGCCATACTGCTCATTTGGTTCATTTGTTCCATACCGGGCATACCGCCTCCACCGGGCATGCCTCCTCCACCAGGCAGCATACCTGGGAATGGCGGAGCGGCCAATACTGCTGCAACCTGTGCAAAAAGGTAGGTTCTATACAAGGTGTTACAAAAATACAAATAAACATTTAAGGGGGTTGGTTAGACCATCAAGCTGAACAACTTTCACTATGGGACCAATATCGAAATCGCGAAAAAAAAAAATGATGTTCCATACTCTACAAATCGACTAGAGCTAAAATATGTATGGGATATCAGATTTTATTTTTCGCGATTTCGATATTGGTCCCATAGAGAAAGTTGTTCAGTTTGACGGTCTGAACAACCCCCTTAAGAGTTTTAAATATTTATTATTACTTATGAAACACCTTGTATATCGTATCTTTCAAGCGTGAATCGACGTTGCACAAAGCGGTTTCACACGATAGACGCGTTCAAGGTCACGTTGGTTTAACCAACTAGTCGGAGTTGGATGTCACATGTCCATGGACGTCAACATGTCAATTAGATGTCCACGTGTCCATTAGATGATCACATGTCCATTAGACGTCCACGTGTCCATTAGATGATCACATGTCCATTAGACGTCCACATGTTCATTAGATGTCTACATGTCCATTAGACGTCCACGTGCCCATTAGATGTCCACATGTCAATTAGGAGATGTCCACATGTCAATTAGATTTCCATTATGTCCATTAGACGTGCACATGTCGATTAGAATAGAATAGAATCATTTATTGCACTCATGTTGTGACATTAGACGTCCACGTGTTCATTAGACGTCCACATGTCCTTAGATGTCCATTAGGAGCACATTCGTGGAGGGGATGCGTGGGTGTCGAGTAGTTCAAATGAGTGTCATGATTGGGGGGGGGGGGGGGGGGGGCGCTGACGCATCTGGTGGGCTGTTTGATTGGGCATTGGTTGTCTAATGGTCATCTGATGGACGATACGAAGTGGTCGCATTCCTTTTCCTTTCCTTTCTTTCCAGGAGAAAAATAGTACACTAACCTCGGGCAGTAAATAGGAAAGCCTCAGATTACATGTTTGTTGAACAATTACATGAGATCTGAGACCTTTCTTACTTTCTTGCCCTTGGTGTGTAATCTACCTACTTGTTATACCTAACGCGTTACAGTTATGCTGCCATATAATAAAATATTAGTATTACCTATTCAGTAGGTCTACCATGAGTTTTCACTTTACGTTACTACTGTAGTTGCGTCGCCGATTTTGTAAGACAGAATCAGTTCTCAACGTAACCACTAGGGGCCCTGTACAAAATTCAATACAAAAACTGTAGTTTACTACAGTAGTTTTACTGTAGTTTACTACAGTGTAATCATTTAAACAAAGCAAAATATAATATTTTCTCAAACATGCTTGGAAATTTGAGCATTATTTTGACAACCTTCTTCGAGATAAATCGAAATTTCTGTACTATGCAAGCAGCGGCCGGCAAAAGTTGTATGAAAATCCATATCTGTCGTAAACTCATGGTAGGCCTACAGGAGCGCGATTTTTTAATGTCATATCGAACTCAGCAGTAGCAAATGTCAAAATTACTATGGAGATTCGCATCTTTCTACCGCTGATTTGACTTTCATAAATCATACTACAGGAGAGTGATTTTTTAAAGTCAAATGAGCAGTAGAAAGATGCGTATCCCCATAGTAATTTTGACATTTACAACTGCTGAGCTCACCGAATGAGATTCAAAAATCTCACTCCAAATCTTTAATTTAAAGTAGGTAAGAAAGTGAAAAGCTAGTGCTGGGCCACTCTTCCCCTTGTTTGCCACTTTTATAGATGTGATGATCCACGTTTCACTAGAAGTACCGAAACTCTGTCCAGAGTGACGGGGGGTGAACTCATCGCCACTTGTAATGGACAGTGGGTAACTCTAACTACAATAACAGTGCGACATAAAAGAGTAGAAAACGGTGACAGCAGGAACTAAATTTTTTAGTACAAATTGTAGGTCAGTCTTGCCAGCTTATGCGTGATTTTGACGTTCTTGCGTGGAGGCAGCGCCCTCATTTATTTTCTACTTTTTTATGTCGTACTGTACCTCACGATGTTTTCCTTCACCGAAAAGCCAGAGGTGTTACAAATCGTAACGTGAATTCCGAAAAATTCATTGGTACGAGTCGGCCTGGGGTGCGATTTTTGAATGTCATCGGTGAGCTTGAACGGTTTTTAAATCTCATACAAAGGCGTTCTCATGTATCTTTCTACTGCTTATTTGACTTTAAAAAATCGCACTCCTGAAGTACGATTTTACAAAAATCGCATCGCATTTCATCATCGATACGCATCTTTCTACTGCTGATTTGACTTTCAAAAATCGGTCTCCTGCAGTATGATTTTTGAAAGTCAAATCAGCAGTAGAAAGATGCGTATCTCCATAGTAATTTTTACTTTTTCAACTGCTGAGCTCACCGAATGAGATTCAAAAATCGCACTCCTGAACGGGGATCGAACCTTCGCCTCCTACACGGCAGGCAAGGTTACTCGCCACTGAACCACAACGGCAACTGTTTTCTTTTCCTTTTAAAAAAATCCCTAAAATTCCTAACTACACCTAGTAATTTTAACATAATTTAGTGAACTGATGAAACGCTCGTTGGCGTAGTGGAGCTTCGGTATTGGAAACGATCACCGAAGTTAAGCAACGTCAGGTCCGGTCAGTCTTTGGATGGGTGAACGTTTAGTGGTATTTCATCTCGAGCGTTTCCGTGCTTCGGAAGGCACGTTAAGCAGTTGGTCTCGGATAGTTCCGTCAGATGGCGTTGTAAATATTCGTTAAGCCAGGTCAGAGGCCTATTGGCGGCTTGAAAATTCTCTGACAGCAAGGTGACCACTAACTTGCCTCCACCAACACGCACTGGGCCCGCGTGGTGGAGTATGGCCCACTCCCTCTCACCCTTATTCGTGAGAGGAGGCCTTTGCCCTGCAGTGGGATTCTACAGACTTCTTCTTATCGAGTGGGCTGCAAGCCCTGGTGTCAGAGTTTATTCAAACCGCCTTACGGCCTCTGACGTGGTTTTTATGTAACGACTACTACCACCAGGGTAGTAGCCGGGACCAACAGCTTAACGTGCCATCCGAAGCACGAAATCATCTTTCTTTTCAGACAATCAGGTGACTCAGCCTGCAATGTCCTAACCAAATGGGGAAAAACGCACAAAGTGACATTTCACTAGGTGCCCCCAGTGGGAATCGAACCCACGACCTCCGTGTCAAGAGCCCAATGCTCTTAACCATTAGACCACGGAGGCAGTTAAGAGGCAGACTATAACTTAACTAGTGAACGCAATATTTGATTATTGTTGCTTACCAAAAGGAGGAAAAAGAAGAGAATCTTCATGTTGATGCGAGAATATATTAGTTCAAACTGATACATACTTTTGTATGAACTCTTATTTATAGGTACCTCGTTGGTAAAGACACAACTTACGTCGTAGGGTTGCCAAGCCTAATATAATATGAGTCGGTCCTTCATAATATGCTGACACTTTTTAATATTAAGTTTATGGATCAGGAGTGCGATTTTTGAATCTCATTCGGTGAGCTCGGCAGTTGAAAATGTCAAAATTACTATAGAGATATGCATCTTTCTATTGCTGAGTTGACTTTCAAAAAACATAGGTACTACAGGGGAGCGATTTTTGAAAGTCAAATAAGCAGTAGAAAGATGCATATCTGCATAGTTATTTTGACATTTTCAACTGCTGAGCTCAGTGAATGAGATTCAAAAATCGCACTCCAGACCGTCAAACTGAACAACTTTCTCTGTGGCAACAAAGTCGAAATCGCGAAAAAAATCAGCTGGTCCATACAAAACTGCAAACCTGTTCGAGTCAAATGTTTTTTTCGCGATTTCGATGTTGGTCCCATAGAGAGAGTTGTTCAGTTTGATGGTCTGACCATCCTCCTAAAAACTGTCAGCATTTATTAAGTTGGACCCTATACAATAAATGGTGGACTTATTTATATACAAGCTGTTACAAAAATACAAAATATAAACATTTAAGGGGGTGGTTCAGAACATCAAACTGAACAACTAAGTAAGATTCACTCGGAAAGCGAAACGGAATGAATTCATGAAAGCTGCGAAAGCCCGCCGTAGCTTAAACAACAAAGATCTAGTAGAGGGCGGTTATGATATGAAAATTTTCGTAAACGAAAGATTAACTACAGAAAATCGGCAGTTATTTCGGGACTCGCGGTTCAGCGCCAAGCAAGCTGGAATCAAGCACGTGTGGACGTCTAACGGTACCATCTACATCCGTTTGCAAGAAGGTGTCGCGCCTAAACCTGTCAAATCGTACATGGACCTGGAACGAGTGCTCGGACTGGCCGCGAATGAATGAAACGGAAAATCCTACTAAAGTATTATCATGCTCTGATTGTTGTTCTTTACCATGTATCGTTGCATTTTTAATTGTATTCATTGGTTTTACATGGGTAACATCTCGTAGTTTTTCACACACATTACATATTAAACATTTCACACAAAAACAGACACACGTTCTTCTCTCACTTCTGCAACTTAGCACTCGACTTAACAATCCTTTCTTTCTCTTGGTTTACAATATATTAATGTTCTGCTCCGTCTATGGGACGTATCTGATAACCCTGGTGTGGCTATATCCCTATTCTTATACCTACATTTTTTTACCAGTTCAATTTATTTTAAATGGCTGCGATTAATTTGGCTGACGATATTGATAACGATCTAAATGTTAGTTGCCACACCCTCAATTTCGCAGAACAATGTCATAACATAGTGTCTAAATATGAAGTTAAAGTTCTAACTCAAAACATAAGAAGTCTACATCGAAATTTTGACCAATTCTCAGTTGTACTCGGACGGCTTAATATTGAATTCGACATTATAGTGCTAACGGAGTGCTGGTTAAACCAGAATTCAACGATTATGAAATTAGATAACTACGACGCTTACAATACCACTAAATACATAAATAAGGCAGGTGGAGTTGTGGTGTATATTAGGAACAAATGGTGCCCTATAATACATGAGCCAGAGGTCAGTGATGCAAACTGTCTGCTGATAGAAATACCTAACAAATTTTCCATACTCGCCATATATCGATCACCTTCTTTTCGAGATCCCAGCGCCTTTATAACATCACTTCACAATGTCGCCAAAGCTCTAAAATACAAACCTGTAATCCTAGCAGGAGATATAAACATAAATATTTTGAATTCCTCTGATGAACAAGAAAGCTCTGATTATCTCTGTGCCCTGGCAGATCTGGGACTTTATCCTGCGGTCGATAAACCCACGCATATTGATAGCTGCATTGATCATATTGCAATTCCGGTCAAGACTAGCGCAGAATCAATAGTTTATCATGCAGACGTAACTGACCACAGTATGGTAATGGTAGGGCTAGCATTATCACTGCCTAAACAGAAGAGTCTAAAGCGACAACAACTAAAAATCGATTACGAAGCAGTAGCAGACGACCTGAGTAAAATAGACTGGTCCATAGTGTCTGGTGAGGAGAAAATTGAAGAAGCTATCCTTGTTTTCTCAACTACTGTCAATAACGTAATCGAAAAGCACTCTCGCACTGTACAAATTAGTAGATCCAAGCATATTTTGAAACCCTGGATGACACAGGGTCTTATACGCTGCTCGAAGCATCGGGATAAGCTGCACGCTATTTCGCGAAAAAACCCAAATGATGATGTTGCTCGGCTTGTTTACACTCGATATAGGAACTTCTATACTGGGCTTATAAGAAGACTTAAAAATGAATACAACAGCAAGGACCTCTCTGATAACATAAATGACCCGAAAAAGCTTTGGAAATCCATAAAACGTATCACGTACACCAATAAAGCCAAATCAGCTGCTGACGTCTTAAAAGTTAAAGACAACGAACGGGATTCTTTGAATTTTTTCAACGATTACTTCTCTTCCATAGGGCAGCAACTCGCTGATCAAAAGTTAGCGCAGTTGAGAGAAACGCAGGATTCTCTAGCTTCAAAAGTCCAGCTCCCAAAGTCCGTAGACGGGTCCCTGTTCTTTCAGCCAACTGACCCTTCAGAGGTGGAGAGAATTATTTTACAACTAAATCAGGACAGCGCTCCAGGTCTAGATGGCATCACCAATCGACTAATCAGACGCATCAAAGATCACATAGTAGGTCCACTTACAGCAATCTTCAACCTTAGTCTTACCACTGGAGTCTTCCCGGACAGCTGGAAGACCGCCGCTGTTACGCCTATTCATAAGGCAGGTGACAGAGATGTGCCTAGTAACTATCGTCCCATCTCGCTTCTGAATGCCTTCTCAAAAATCCTTGAGAAACTGGTGAACAGACGTTTGACATCATTCATTGAGTCTAACAACATTCTTTCTGAGTTCCAGTACGGTTTCCGCAGGGGCCGATCGACTGAGGACGCTGTCACACAATTGTCAAACTTTGTTGCGGGACACCTGGACAAGGGTCAAGTGTGCATGGGAGTTTTTCTGGACCTGGCTAAGGCTTTCGACACTGTTTCCATACCTATACTTCTGAGAAAACTTGAGTGTCTAGGAATTCGAGGAATAGCCTTGGACTGGTTCCGAAGTTATCTCACAGGTAGGAGGCAGTGTGTTAAGCTAAATGGCTATGCTAGCGACTCCAGTACAGTCTCTTTCGGTGTTCCTCAGGGAAGTATCCTGGGACCATCGCTGTTCCTGATCTACATGAATGACGTTGTTACTTTGCCCCTCACAAATGCGCAAACGATCTGTTATGCGGACGACACAGCCATCTTGTTTCACGGTTCGACATGGGACGAAGTAACAGCCATAGCAGAAAACGGAATGGCCCGGGTGGAGAAATGGCTCTCTGACAATTTGCTGGCTCTTAATCTGTCAAAGTCAACGTTTCTGTGTTTTCACAAAACTGCAGCTTCTGCCCCCAGACTAATACCTACATTGAAAATCCACAGTTGCATACAGCCCCCACAGTCAGTACAGGGCTGCAGTTGCGGCGTGATTGACAGATCTAGCAAAATAAGATACCTTGGAGTTATCATTGATGACAAACTCTCGTTCAGTGCCCATGTGGATGTAATGTCTGGGAGGGTGAGAAGACTAATGTACTCCATGCGACTGCTCCGCGAAGCGGCGTCGAAGAGTCTTCTCCTGTCCGTGTACAAGGCATTATGCCAACCGCTTATATCATACTGCATCATCGCTTGGGGCGGTGCCACAACCTCAAGCATCATTAAATTGGAAAGAGCTCAGCGTTCGGTCCTCAAAGTGATGTTGAAGAAGCACTACAGGTATCCCACCCATTGCCTCTTTGAAGAAACTGGCTTATTGAGCGTTAGACGCAGCTTTATATTGAAACTGGCTCTGAGAATGCACAGGATTGTACTCAACTCATCAGACTATCCGAAAATGCTGGAGAAACGGGTTTTCAAAACAGCCTCGGCGCGCACTCAAACTACCTTCGCACAGCGATTTGAATACTTTCTTGGTCCTTTCATATACAACAGGCTGGTAAAAATTTGTTGCTTTAAAGAGTCTAGTGTTCAAGAAGCAAAATTCAAAATCAGTACAGCTCTGACTTCCTGGTCGTACAAAGATACAGAGGAGTTCATAAGAGTGTTGCAGTAAACTCTAAACCCACACATACACACACACACACCCCCCCACACACCCCCACACACATTAATAAGAGCCATAATTTGTAAAATACCCAATAATACCCATATATAATATGTAATGTTAAAGCCACAATTAATTTAAGTACCTAGAACCTAATAGCTAACCTACTTCACCATTCTTTTCGTCTTTACTTATTCAATCTTTTTAATTTGTTTTTGTTCTTGTTGATAACTGTACCGCTCACTGTATTACTACATGATAACTCGCAAATGTTTTACCCATCACATCTTGCCAGGCTTAGCCTAGTGTGGGGGATAATTGTAAATCTTTCTGAAATACTGTGATGTCAATGTGCAATATCTATCCTTTGTTGTATATGAACTAAATGTACCTAAGTTAAAGTGCTCATTGAAATAAATATTTTTGTATTTTTGTATTTTTGTATAACTTTCACTACGGGACCAATATCGAAATCGCAAAAAAAAATTTATGTTCCATACTCAACAAATCGACTAGAGCTAAAATATGTATGGGATTTAAAATATTTTTTTTTGTGATTTCGATGTTGGTCCCATAGAGAAAGTTGTTCAGTTTGATGGTCTAAACCACCCCCTTAAGAGATTTAAGGCTTCCGCACATTGCAGCGATATTATCGAGCGTTATTATCGAGCGATATTATCGACAGCGATATCGCGACACCTTACACACTGCAGCGATTCCGCGATTCGCGTCACGCATGCGCCCTTCACTGAATGTAGTAGAAAGAGATTGCGTCAGGTTGCGATAATATCGCGGCAGTGTGTAGGATCGCGCGCGTCCCCATACAAAATGTACTGAGAACAATTATCGCAAAATCGCAGCGATAATATCGCTCGAAAATATCGCTGCGCCTTTAAAATGAAGAACCTGTAGGCATACAGAACGGCCACCCCCGTCCCCTCTTACTTCAGATACTCCACCTCACCTCACACTTTCTGGAAACACATTAGGAGAGCCGAGAAAGGGAATGCAGTGCTATTTTGTTCCGACGCAATCGATTTAGTGGTGCTGCGCATGCGTGACATATCGCTCGATAATATCGCGGCAATGTGCGGAAGCCTTTAAGCTTAACTCACATTTTATTTAGGTCAAATACAATTTTTATTATCAGAACGAACAATAAAAAGTATCGAAATGTAGATGGCGTTAAATGCAAAGCGCGTCTTTGAACCCTGCACGCAATGTCATGGACAGTTTGCACAAAGTGTGGCATGTGGCATGTGTGGCAAGTGGCATGTGCAGATGCCATTTTGAAATTCAAAAACGTTCTATAGAGTGCCGGACGAGTCACGTTGCAGGATTTGCCCCGAACACTTGTCTCTCGCGTGGTGTTCGCGCGGTTTGCGTCTCAGCCTGCCACGAGGCTCCACAATGCTTCTCAGTTGTTCTTACTCAAAAACAATCCTCGAGATTGGATAGACACTCCCTCAAACTACTTGACATTGGCGGAAATGCGGTGCTAACGCACAAGCAAGAAGTCCATTAATTATAAATTAAAAAAAAAGAGTGCCGGACCTGAAGTGCCATTTTTGAACATAATACGATCAACTCGGCAGTAGAAAATGACAAAATTACTATGGAGATTATAATATGCATCTTTCTACTGCCGTTGATCGTATGATGTTCGAAAATCGCACTCCTGTGCCTGCTTCTATTACAGCTTTGTACAGTATAAAGGCCTCCGCTCATTGCAGCGATTTTATCGAGCGATAATATCGCTGCGATTTTGCGATAATTGTTTCCAGTACATTTTGTATGGGGACGCGCGCGATCCTACACACTGCCGCGTTATTATCGAGCGATAATATCGCTGCGATTTTGCGATAATTGTTTCCAGTACATTTTGTATGGGGACGCGCTCGATCCCACACACTGCCGCGATATTATCGCAACCTGACGCAATCTCTTTCTACTACATTCAGTGGTGTGCGCATGCGTGGCGCGAATCGCGGAATCGCTGCAGTGTGTAAGGTGTCGTGATATCGCTGTCGATAATATCGCGGCAATGTGCGGAAGCCTTTATATTGATATTGACGAGTCCATTTTCTTAGGCAAGTCTTAGAAGAATTACCGCAAGGGGAAGACCTTGGCGTGTGTTATGTTGACCAAATTAGTGACGTACCTACTCTTAAGACGCTGTTATACCGTCGAGGCCGTTTTTTAAAAACAAACGAAAGTGTTTTAAACTGTGTTTTAAAGTCTGAAATTAAATTATGTCTTATTTAAGGATCGGGCGGATGGGCGACTGTTCTCAATTACACGATTAGATTAAGTTTACTCGATAGAAAAAAATCCCAATGTTACCCCTTTTTTTGTGTTGTTTTTTCAATACTATGATTAAACTGCTGATATTTAACTTTTTATTCTTGTACTTAACTAAATACATTAAATATTTCTAGTGAACTCAGGAGAAGTTTTAGCTTGGAAACTCCCATGAGCATAGATATTGACGAAAAACACGTTTTTTTGCGATCCTGCTTTCAATTGGAGCGGGATGGCTAATTGTAAACTTATGCTTGCAAGAAAGAGACGCTTGCAGTGGGATAACCTAGCCTTAAAAAGGGTAGGTACCAGAAACCCAGCGATAAAAAACGTTGGTTCATTAAAATAGAAGGTATAGTCTACAAAAAGTTGGCAACCCTATTTACCTCTCCTTAGTGCCACATGAAGGTATTTACTCATGTGTTAATGCTATCTACATACATATATATATATATAATATGTTAATCCAATCAACAGACGGAAACACAAATTGCGTAGGTACCTATAACATTTTATTTAGTGCGGATTGGTGGAGGCAAGTTAAACTGGATCTTTTGTGGCTATACAGGGTGTTTCATAAGTAAAAATACATTTTAAGGTTGTTTAGACCGTCAAACTGAACAGCTTCCCCTATGGGACCAACATCGAAATCGCGAAAAAAAAAATTGATATCCCATACATATGCTCTAGTCGATTTGAAGAGTATGGAACATCATTGACGGATGCAGTCAAAATCACGCTAATTTAAAGCATACTGCACCTCATAGTACACAGCAAGTCTGAGGGTCAATTATACCCAAAAGACATATAATGCTCTGCGGGTCCAATTTAATAACGCGTTCAGGGCGCTGTTGCGGCTTCCGCGCTTCTGTAGTGCATCATTAATGTTTGCTGAGGCGCGTACAGACGGCTTTGATGCCATCTGGCGTAAGAAAACGGCGTCACTGGTCAGCAGAGTGCGTGGAAGCAGCAACGGCATCCTGAACGTCATTGCCAATAAATTTAATAGTCCTCTGATGTGGTCCCTCACACAGAGGACTAAATCTGTGTTGAAATTTGTATACTAACGTAGTCAGACTTACTAACCGAATTGTAACTAACTTAGACTAAGGCACAATTGTCACTAACCCCAATGGATCTGGAGTGCGATTTTTGAATCTCATCGGTGAGTTTGAACGGTTTTTAAATCTCATACAAAAGCGTTCTCAAGAATCTTTCTACTGCTTATTTGACAATAAAAAATTGCACTCCTGAGTTATGATTTTTGGAAGTCAAATCAGCAGTAGAAAGATGCATATCTCCACAGTTATTTTGACATGTTTAACTTTTGAGCTCACCGAATGACTTTCAAAAATCGCTCTCCAGTTGTCTGAAAATAAATAATTTTAATTTAATTTAATAATTTGTAGGAAAAGGTGCCTAACGGAAATCTGAGTTCATACGAATATAGAGATTAGTTTCTAGATTGTTTCTGAAAAATTTCATTGACTTTAATTGGATAGAATTGAAAATATCACCAGACTACGTTTGTATGGAGCGCACCAACGGTAATATACCCTTAACCCTTAAGAGAATATTATTCCGAGAGCCAAAATGCGCGCTGCATACAAAAGTACTATGGTGATATTTTCAATACTAACCAATTAAAGTCAATTAAATTTTGCAGAAACAATCTAGAAACAAATCTCTATGCTTCTATGGAGTCCGATTTTCGTTAAAATATACAGTTTCAATGCTAGGATTAATTTAAGATTTGTATGGAAATCTTTGAGGCACTGTAACTTGAAAACTATACATTTTAACGAACATCTGACTCTATACAAGCATAGAATTTGTTTCTAGATTGTTTCTGCAAAATTTCATTGACTTTAATTGGTTAGTATTGAAAATATCACCATAGTACGTTTGTATGGAGCGCGCTCCGAATAATATACCCTTAAGCTCACGCTTCGTCTTCATATTGAGAACGCCATGCTCTTTGAGGTAAGGAGAAAATGTGTGCACGTTTGGGGATGTTATAACAGAACTATTAAGGTATCAGGTATCAGGTTACAAGCACATCAATAAAATAAAACACAGTAACATAACGAAAACTTTAATAGGTAGGTACTTACATTAGGTTTAGAATCCGTCAAAATGTTGAGTAAAGGCTTCCGCACATTGCAGCGATATTATCGAGCGATATTTATCGACAGCGATATTATCGACAGCGATATCGCGACACCTTACACACTGCAGCGATTCCGCGATTCGCGTCACGCATGCACCCCACCACTGAATGTAGTCAAAAGAGTTGCGAAAATATCGCGGGCAGTGTGTGGGATCGAGCGCGTCCCCATACAAAATGTACTGAGAACAATTATCGCAAAATCGCAGCGATATTATCGCTCGATAATATCGCGGCAGTGTGTAGAATCGCGCGCGTCCCCATAGAAAATGTACTGGAAACAATTATTGCAAAATCGCAGCGATATTATCGCTCGATAATATCGCGGCAGTGTGTAGAATCGCGCGCGTCCCCATAGAAAATGTACTGGAAACAATTATTGCAAAATATCGCTCGATAATATCGCTGCAATGAGCGGAGGCCTTGAATCATAGTAATCCCTTCCGATCTAACCGAATAAGTTCACACTACCAAATAATCTTGCACCAAGCCCAATACCTCCTATTTTACCACCGATGTCAGCACTTAAACTACCACCGACGTTTCTATTAACTCCACTAACATTTGCAATGCTCGGTACTCTGCCAGTCATGTCTGCTAATAAATTGCCTCCAAGATTTACTGCTTTACGAATTTTGCCAAGTAAATCGCAATTAAGATCTCCATTGAACCTCAGGTCAAGATTTACTGGGTTATTGACACTACTAACAGAGTTCGGTATAATGGGTGGGCTTCTAAGATCTGCAAGGTTTGGTAAAATGCCTCTGATAGGTGCATTTAGGTTTCCACCGAGGTTACGAATGTCTCCAAAAAGGTTTATACCAAGGTCTGCTACTCTGTTGATACCGTTAACAGCTGGGTTAATTAGTGTGGGTAATAATCCACCGATGGCTGGAACGGCTTGGTTTGGTGTGCCAATGGGTGTGGCTCTGACATCTGCAAGGTTTGGTAAAATGCCTCTGATGGGTGCATTTAGGATGCCACCGAGGTTAGTAAGGTCTCCAACCAGGTTTATGCCAAGGTTTGCTCCTGCGTTAATGCCGCCAACTGCCGGGTTACTTAGTGTAGGTATTATTCCACCGCTGGCTGGTATTAAGGCTTGGTTTGGAGTGCCAATGAGTCCATTTAAATTGAGACCAATACTTCCTGATAGGGAGCCACCAATGCCAAAACAGCCGGCAGAACCAATCTGTGGAAAAACAAATATTTTGGTTCAGAAAACATGTCATGGCCTAAAGAATAGAATAGAATGGAATATAATAAAATACATACCTAAGTATAAGCTCACGACTATATTCCCCGAGGGGGTAGTTAGAGATTCTGATAACTCTGAAACTCGCATTAACATCCGTTTTCTTAATCGCTGCCTCGAGTTTTCCTCCACACACTACTATACCTACGATTTTAACCATAAAAGTATTATACCAGGAATAGAGGAACATACAGCTGAGTGAGCGAGATGTACCTAGCGGCACCACTGTATAATAGAAAGAGATACGCGACGCGAGGCAATAGGACTGTTTTTAGTCACTAATTAATTTTTACAATTCGGTTTCCGTGAATAATTGTGAATCTAAAGTGAAATCGTAGATAATTTTATGAAATATACTGACACTACTTCATTAATTTATTCACAATTTCACGTTAGACTCAGAATTATAGACAATATTCGAATTTTTGCCTGCGAATAGTCTCCAAAAAACATCCTTCATTTGACAACTCATGTTTGTTGCTCTATTCCTGTAAGGTATAATATAATACCTTTATGATTTTAACATACTTTATGCAGGAGGAACTTTGAAATATCCCTAATATTATAAATGCGAATGTTAATTTGTTTGTTACGCTTTCACGCAAAAACGACTCACCTAACCTATTTTAAAAATTCTTTCACCATTAGAATGCTACATTGTCCCCGAGTAACATAGGCTTTATAAAACGGCCAAGTGTGTGTCGGGAAAAACTAATTCTCAGGCGGTGCGAAGTTTGCAAGGGTCAGCTAGTAATCTATAGTTCGTGACTGACCGACTGACGGACAGACAACGCACAGCCTAAACTGCTGAGGATATGAAAGATCATTGGGCGAAATCTGACCCAGCTAACGAATCATAAAAGATGCCACTCCTCCTTACAAGCATGGAAACAAGAAAATTGGCAATGGTGGTCGGTAATATTCAACGTCCTTCGTAAGTCTCCGTCGTCGATATTTTTTACGTTTTTGTGTCCCTTTCTATCAAATAAGGTCGTCATGTATGACAGTGATAGGAGGATAGGAGCCGTAGAAAGAGATGGAACTAGAAGAAAGCACTTGTCTTGTCATATCACTCGGTAAGAGATGCACATAGCAAATTCGCTCTAGTTAAAAAAGGAGATCGCTACTTATTGCTGTCCTTATCGACGTAGCCACTTTTTTGTTCTACGACGGCTGTCTGACTCCGGAGTCAGACATCTATTTTCATACAAATTGTAGGTATAGGATTTTATGACTATCGCTGTCTCATACGATACGCGGTTACACTGATGTTACGTCTATCAGCGTAAGCGAAAAATACTTCGCCTATGATATAGGAGCTAAAATTTGTATCGTTTGATTAGAAAGGGACAAAAAAACGAGAAAACGACGACGGGAATTTACGAAAGAAGAACGATCATTACCGACCACCAAGTAGTATTATCCCGCTTGTTATAGGCAGTCTGTACTCCAAGGTACCTAGCAAGGACAATACCTATGCCAGCTTCCTGATTCCAACCTACCGATTTCGGGGATGAGAGGAGATTTTTTTTTACTGAAGTTGAGTCAAGGATAATCATCATCAGCCTGTCATCGTCCACTGCTGAACATAGGCCTCTCCCAAGGCGCGCCACAAAACTCTGTCCTCGGCCTTCCTCATCCAGTCGCTCCCCGCTACTTTTTTTAGGTCGTCTGTCCAGCGGGCAGCAGGGCGTCCCACACTACGCCTACCAGTTCGCGGTCTCCACTCTAGAACTCTGACACCCCATCGGTTGTCAGTTCTTCGGCAGATATAACCAGCCAATTGCCACTTCAGCTTGCTAATTTTCTGAGCTATGTTCTGTGACGAATCACTCACTCGAATCGTCACTTCATTTCTGATGTGATCTCTCAGAGAAACACCGAGCATAGCTCTCTCCATAGCTCGCTGAGCGACCTTGAATTGATGAACTAGTCCTATCGTCAGGGTCCAGGGCCAGAGTCAAGGATAATACTTAGTTAATGTAAAATAATAATAATAAATATAATCTTACCAGAATAAACGCCACAAAGACAGTTTCCATCGTATTCGCACTGAGCTAATTAACTATAAAATTACGTTTAAAATTAATTCTTTTATATTCAAACCCACTGATCAAATAATAAGATACTGAATAGAAATTATTGTCTTTATTGTTTCAAGAATATAACGAATGCTTGCCGAAGGTTATATTGAGGGTTCTGACGCAGTAAGTAGGTAAGATACCTAGGTACATGTCCGATTCGCAAAAAGTCGTACCTACGAACGCGAATCGCTACGCATTCAAAAATCATACTACAGGAAAGAGATTTTTGACAGTCAAATCAGCAGTAGAAAGATGCATATCTCCATAGTAGTTTTGACATTTTCAACTGCTGAGCTCACCGAATGAGATTCAAAAATCGCACTCCTGATTAGCAGATAGTCTGATTCTTAAATGCTTGAATGATCAA
The DNA here is from genome assembly GCA_963693445.1 of Agonopterix heracliana. NCBI lineage: Eukaryota > Metazoa > Arthropoda > Insecta > Lepidoptera > Depressariidae > Agonopterix > Agonopterix heracliana. The sequence continues at coordinate 8,271,009 of OY856336.1, read as the reverse complement.
AATGCTTGGGTCTGAGTGTCTAAACACACTATACCGAAAGTACGCGACCGAAGATCCGCGGCTGAGTTTACGTTCCGACCATGTTCCGACGTATTCGGGTAATATGACACACCATAAGCGCCGAACTTACGCGGCAGAAATTCAGTTGCGTAAACTTGCGTAACTTTGTTCAGTCCCCGCCCCCGGATTTTCGTCGGCAATCGAACCGAACTTCGGTCGCGTAAACTCGCGTATAATGTGTGCACTACAGACTAAGTTGCCGCTGAACTTACGCCCGACCGAAGTTCGGCTGTACGCTATAACGCAACGTAATTTCGGCATAATGTGTCGTCGTTCATTCAAATAGCATTGCTGGCGTAATCGTGCCGAACTTCGGTCGCGTACTTTCGGCATAATGTGTTTAGACACTGAGTGTCACTTACTTATAATTTACTGTATAGTATCAATTATTTAATTAAATAGGCTAAGTATGTAGGTATTACTGTATACATAACCTTAGCATAAGAATTTATATTTTAATAGGTAGTCATTAAGTCGTGTTATGCTGTAGAGTTTCTGGCCGCATCTTCTCTACAGCGACAACAAGTTCCGACGCGGTGGTAGCTTAAAAAAGAATTGACGTTTAATAAGTGTGCTTCAGGCTCCTAGTTATATTTAATACCTACATTATTTTGAATTTTTAAAAGGTCCTAACCGGGAAAAAGTTTAATAAATCCCACATATCATATCCCACCCCCTGGATACGTCCTTGTGTGTAGGGAAAATGGTAGGATAACGTCTGCCGGGTCACGGGCCTCAAAGAAATACGGACCGAGAGTATTGCACTAAAAAGATGTGAAGCATGCAACGTAACACAATCTCGTTTGTTCTACAAGGGAGCTACACTCACACAGATGCACTAGCTCCAGGCGCAGGTGCTACAACCCGTCACCTTATGTACCGCGTGACAGCTAGCACACAAAAGAAATGGGTGCTTCACTCATGATTAGATGACGTTACGTCTGGTTCTTCTTTTTAGTCTGCTAGTTCAGAATAAAGTTACTAACAAAATATGTTATTACGAATATCTCGAAACTCAGTCCGAACTGAGATATAAAGGCTTGAAGTAAACGTAATGGATATATTTTCAAATACAATACAAGCCTTATATCTCCGTTCGGACTGAGTTTGAACACTTGAAAAATTATTAATCTGCGTCTTTTTTATACTTTGTCATTTTTATTGTTGACATTTTTACATGACAATTTTCATTGTTGACATTTTTATACCTTGACAAATTTCTTTTTTGTCATTTTTATACTATGACAATTATCATTTTTGACATTTTTACCTATACGAATTGACATTTTTATACCTAGTCATTATTCATTTTAGACTAAATCGTTTTGTTTGTTACGCTAATCTGAATTAAAATATTCAAGTTTGGTCGATGGCCGCGCCAAAAACAACGGCGAAAAATAATGCGCCAATCTTCCATACAAAACCCGCATTGTCTTTCCCATGCACAGTATGTTTTTTGACCTGAAAAGCGGTCATGGTCGTTTTATTCGTGTAATCGTTAGTGTTAATCATTTTGAAACTGAGAGTAGAACTCCCGTGCGTCAAGTCTTCTTAATTCTTCTTAATATTGAGTTGTGATTTTTTAATATTTTTTTTCAAAATATCGCTATAACTTCCAAATAATCCGGTTTTCTTCTTTTTTCTCAATTTAGTATAATAAAACAATAAACGAGGTATTTTATACACATTAAAAAAGTTCTCGAACATTTATGTTACTGACGAAATTATACATTTTATTGTTTTTCGTTTTTTATTTTTTATTTCTATATAGTCAGTTATTGGGGTTCAATTTTTACTTTTCAATATTAAGAGCCATACTATTGATGTATACAAAAAAAATCAGATCTAAATCTGGTAGGATATAGGAGTTATTAACTAATTCTTCTAAAAGTTCTAAAATTATCAGAAAAAAACATTAGAAGTTAATAACTCCTATATCCTACCAGATTTAGATCTGATTTTTTTGTATACATCAATAGTATGGCTCTTAATATTGAAAAGTAAAAATTGAACCCCAATAACTGACTATATAGAAATAAAAAATAAAAAACGAAAAACAATAAAATGTATAATTTCGTCATTAACATAAATGTTCGAGAACTTTTGTAATGTGTATAAAATACCTCGTTTATTGTTTTATTATACTAAATAGAGAAAAAAGAAGAAAACCGGATTATTTGGAAGTTATAGCGAAATTTTGAAAAAAAAAATTAAAAAATCACAACTCAATATTAAGAAGAATTAAGAAGACTTGACGCACGGGAGTTCTACTCTCAGTTTCAAAATGATTAACACTAACGATTACACGAATAAAACGACCATGACCGCTTTTCAGGTCAAAAAACATACTGTGCCATGTTTAAATTCACTTTGAAAAAGAATGAAATGTTTTAATAGTACCTACATAATGCAGGTTTGACATGCCTATACTGCATTCTAAATAAGGACGACGAGATTTTCCGATTCCTATTTTATCTTTCTAATTTATTTATCAGAAAGATGTACTATCCGACATTTATCTTGGACGTTACTTAAGTTGTTCTTAGAATAAGTGAGAGGAGGTGTTTCAAATCTGTTTCTGTAATTAAAAATGACCTTAATATTTCGTTGCTATTTGGAATGGATGTATGGATGGATGGATGTATTCGGTCTTCGATCAAATTCATTTTACTTTGATCGAAGGTATAGGTATGGTACATGTTAAATAAAACAAAACATCTTAAATAAAACTCTATATTAATATAATATAATAATAATAATAATTGTGTGTGTATGTGTTACATTACATCGTGTAAAACTCTTGCCTTGCACTATTCCCGTTGCTTCCCATTCTTACTTTTTATATAAAAACATCTAACTTATGTACATTTCAACCGTGTTTTATTATCTATGGCCTTCATTCAGCCTTTTATTACATGAGTAAATAAATACTTCAGAGATGAAGCTAGCTACGATTGGTATATAGGGTCCTTCTAAATATGCTGACACTTTTTTAAGGGGATGATCAGACCATCAAACTGAACAACTTTTTCTATGGCACCAACATTGAAATCGCGAAAAAAAAAATCAGCCCCTCCATACAAAACTGCAAACTTACTCGAGCCAAATGTATGGGACAGCAGATTTTTTTTCGCGATTTCGATGTTGGTCCCATAAAGAAAGTTGTTCAGTTTGATGGTCTGATCATCCCCTTGAAAAAGTGTCAGCATATTAAGTTGGACACTGTATAGTCTAATCATTTTAGAGTTTCCTTGTATGGACACCCTAACAATAATTCATGTATCGCTGAAACTTTGCAGTGTGATAAAGTAAAGTATACTGATTACGGTACACAAATAATCTAGGACCGGAAAAAATTAAACCTAGATTATTTGTCAACCGTAATCTGTAGGTATACTTTACTTTATCACACTGCAAAGTTTCAGCGATAGATGAATTATTGTTAGGGTCAAACCCTAAAATGATTGGACTAATAGGTCTACCAAAATCTCATGGCATAAAAATATATATTTTTCTCCCCTCCGGACGGAAAGCGTCAATTCTCGTCCCGCTGCACTAAACGAAGTTCTCGCTTTACACCTCAGTCGAGGAGAAAAATAAAATACTAACCTCGGGCTGTAAATGAGAAAGCCTCAGATCACATATTTGCTTACTCTTAAATTTTATTTCCTTATTTGCCATCAGATTCTGGTAGATTTTTACAATACTGTCGCGCCTATCACCTTATTTGCTCAAGTAAGCACGAATTCAGAGGGCATATCATGCCATCCCCGACAAAACGACAAAAGTCGAAACATGTCTCAGTTTTCTTATTTTGCGAAAGCGTTAGAAGCTTTATCTCTGTGGAATATTTACTCATGTGATTCGATCAAAAATAAAGAACTAGATACACGATCCTAAAATAGCAGATTCAAAAATGCTATCTAATATCCTGAGCGCGCTTTTATAAAGGATGGAGGAGCGTAAAAAAATGCTGCCAGATTAGTGGCGACGGGCTCACTCTCCGTCACACTGGACAGAGTTTCGGTACCACTGGACAGAGTTTCGGTACTACTGGTGAATCGTAGATGTTCTGAGGTTTCAGAACATCTCTGACTACCCCCTCGGGGAATATAGTCGTGAGCATATGCTTATGCATGTCACACAATGCTAATATTATACATGCCAGTGAGCATCTAGTTCTTATGTTTGATCAATGCGCTGAGCAAACGACGGACATTTTGTCCGCCGGACAGTAATGGCTCATTGTGGAATTTAATATTTTTGTCCGCAGGACAGTAATGACTTATAGTGGAATTTAATATTTTTGTCAACAGGACAGTAATGACTCATTGTGGAATTTAATATTTTTGTCCGCAGGACAGTAATGACTCATTGTGGTATTTAATATTTTTGTCCACAGGACAGTATTGACTCATTGTGGAATTTAAAATTTTTGTCCGCAGGACAGTAATAACTCATTATGGGATTAAACCTTTTCTGTCCGCCGTCTAATTTCATTTTTTTAAATCAGCCATTTGATAAATTAAAAAAACTCGTATATTTTAAAACAATCGACACTTTTTGTTCTTAATTCATATTTTAAACTGTTTCATTTTAAATGAATTTTAAGTTTTTCTGATATGGGCTATTTTTACCTAGGCCGGAAATGATGAAAGTTAATTAAGAAAATTTCTGTGATTATGTAAAGAAATGTTAAACGATTATATTCAGATTCAGACAAAGGAAATGCAGCACATTCCGCAGTGGATTTAATTTTTCAGTAGTTTTCGAATAACTCGACAAATAATGGATAGAAAAATCAGCTACTTTAGGACATAAGTCCTAACTAAAAAGTATCTCAATTCCCCAAATGGTTTTCGAATTTTGTTACATTTCCTAAATTGAAATGTTGTCCATTCCATACTGTTTATTTTCACGGACAAAGTGTCCGGCGGACAAAATGTCCGTCATCTGATCAGCGCCTAAGGCGGTTATCACACGTTAATGCAGAGCTAGATATCAATCGCGAGGCGTCGGTTCGATTCCTGGGCTCTAATTCTGGGTACATTGCTGAGAATGTTAGGTATTGTTACCTACTGCAAGTTTAGCGTCATAAGTAACCAGCAATGTACCCAGAATTGTAAATTGTAAATTACAATTGTAACGTTTGTTGAATAGGGCCCTGGCCTGTACCACTATTTATGTACGGTTTTATTTAGTATGAAGTGTGCAAGGTGTGGCTTTACCGTGCGATAACCGCCTTAAGGGTTGAACTACACATGGCCGCACGCGATCGTACTTTTCGATTCTTTTCACGCCGCAGGCGATCGCGTTCCGTCTATCTTATATGCTCTAGCAAATGATGTTTTTGAGTGACAGAAAAGGATGGAGCAACGGAAAAGTGCGATCGCGTGCGGCCATGTGTAGTTCAACCCTAAAGCTTATTTTTTAAAACAAATGTTTAGCAATCTACATAAATCATTATTTTGGATAATTTACAATGAAATTATGAGACACTATAATTTTTTTACATTAGTTGACGCATTCGATACGCTGACGATACGACGGATCGTATTGGCTACTGTCAAATTTATATAGTACAAGCCTTAGATGAAACCAAAAAAGGAAAGACGACGTATTTTCATTAATTGTACGAAAAAATTGTTCAATGCTGAACTAGGATAAGAACAGATATAGATTATAGCTTAGGCAGTTGGAGAGACAGAAAGTGTGTCACAAAGTCAATTGGACTCATGCGGTAAGCATCTTCCGTTTTAAGGTTTCATCTATGGTGACCTATAATTTAATTAATAGATAGTACAAAAGTCATAATTTTTTTCCGCTATTTTGTAACATAAATTATTAGTTAAAAACATTTCTCTAATAACATTATCTAGTCTTAACTATAAACAAACTTCCTTCGATTGGTCAACATAATTTTTTTTAGTTATATTTTATGTCTATATCTTGGATAAAACCAAAAACAGGAAGAAGCATGTTCACATGATTTTGTTAAATAAAAATGTGCTCTTATGAATTTTCCATATTTCCACAATTTTTTAATTACCAACAACATTTTAAGGGTGTTCAGACAATGAAACACAAATTTCCCTTAGGAACATGGGTCTAAAAACTATATTTTTAGATATAGAAAAAGGCAAAGAAAAAAAAATCTATTTTTGAACCCATTTTCCTTACGGTTAAGCACGGCTAGCATGCCACCCACGACAAAGCGTTGAAACGAGAAAAACGTCATGCGTTCTCTTTCTGGTATACGCAAAATAATAAGGATGGAGGCACATCTCGATTTTTATCGTTTTCTCGGGGTTGGCATGCGAGGCCTACAGGTTAAGTTTTAGTCAAAGTTTAGGGAAAGTTGTTCAGTAATTTAATGATCTGTATCATAAAGGTATAATACCAGGAATAGAGGAACATACAGCTGAGTGAGCCCTGTATAATAGAAAGAGATACGTGACGCGACGCAATAGAACCGTTTTTTAGTCACTAATTCATTTTTACAATTCGGTTTCCGTGAATAATTGCGAATCTAAAGTGAAATCGTAGATAATTTTATGAAATATACTGACACTACTTCATTAATTTATCCACAATTTCACGTTAGAAGCAGAATTATAGACAATATTCGAATTATGGCCTGCGAATAGTCTCAAAAAAAAACATCCAAAAAAGGTATCATTTGACAACTCATGTTTGTTGCTCTATTCCTGTAAGGTATAATACCTTTACAATCTGAATACACCCTTAAAATATTGTTGATAACAAAAAAAAAATTGGGATGTATATTATATCCTAAAGATTCTTCTTATCGAGTGGGCTGCAAAGCCCTGGTGTCAGAGTTTATTCAAACCGCCTTACGGCCTCTGACGTGGCCTCCTAAAGATTTAAAAACAGCAGTACCAGAAAAAAAAATACAACTGGATATTAATTATGTCTATTGTCTTTAGCATTGTCTATTGTCTCAAGCAGCAAGAAATAGTATTTTATTTTCTGTAGTTAAAACGGTTTCTTTAATAATTTTTTATTTGGTTTTTCTATACTAACCACCATTCATTCATATTCATTGTTACTAACCTACTTTACTCATAATCTATAGATTTAGGGCCTGTTTTACCACTTCTGAGTAAGTTCTTGTTAGCTTATCCGACAGATAGTTTGACGTATTTTGTATGAAAACATGTCAAAATATCTGTCGGATAAGCTAACAAGAACTTACTCATAAGTGGTGAAACAGGCCCTTAGTCTGCAATTTTTCTTTTAATTTAAACAATACAGCACTAGTTATTAATTAGTAACGAAACTTTAAGGGTGTATTCAGACCGTGAATCTAAACAACTTTCCCTAAGGAACATGGGTAAAAAAAATAGAAATTTTTTTTGATTCTCCCATAAAAAAGTGCGGATAGGCCAATCGATTGTCTATGGGAGGTCCAAAAAAAATTCTCGGTTTTGACCCATGATTCTCAGGGAAAGTTGTTCAAATTCGCAGTCTGAATACAGCCTTAAAGTTACGATGCTAATAAAAAATTCGTGGTAAGGATTTTTAAGTTTAACATATCCGTAATTGCTTCCCCTTTCGAGAATTTCACACCGCAATTAGTTCGCGCTGCTTCCATACATGTACGGACATGTATGGATAGTAAACACCCTAGCATATACAAGGCCATCAAACCAGAAGACAACATTGAGAAAAAATATCTACCGTTTCATACAAAAATGTAAGTACTTGACGCAATGAGAGATTTTCCGAAAGCCATTAAAAAGGAAAAAGTAGTTCCTACTGGCTCGATAGATGGCGTTGACGAGACAGGGGTGAGCGACCTTGCAGATAATAAAATACAAATCTTCTTATCGATTGGGCTGCAAGTCCTGGTGTCAGAGTTTATTCAAACCGCCTTACGGCTTCTGACGTGGTTTTTATGTACTACCAGACTACTACCAGAGATATTAGCCGGGACCAACGGCTTAACGTGCCATCCGAAGCACGGAATCATCTTTCTTTTCAGACAATCAGGTGATTCAGCCTGCAATGTCCTAACCAACTGAGGAAAAACGCACAAAGTGACATTTCACTAGGTGCCCCCTGTGGGAATCGAACCCACGACCTCCGTATCAAGAGCCCAATGCTCTTTACCATTATACCACGGAGAAGTTTTAATTTTAGAAATACAAATAAAATAGTAAGAATTAGTGTTTTTAAGTAAACAGCATAATATGAACATATATTTCGTCAACATATGCAGTCTGACGCAGTGACATGCATTTTTGTTTACTTTTCAGCCTAACATTTTCGTCTTTGGACCCCTCTCTGGTCAACGACATCTATCGCCGGTATGTTGAACTACGTTTGACTAGTCAGAAAGCTCCTTATTGTATCTAACAGTAGATGTTTTTATTTTTTTTCTCCGCTGTCCAAGTTGTTCAGTTTGATGACCTAAATCACCCGTTTAAATATTTTTAAGATGTTTTGTTCTGAACACCGCTGTTTAAGTACGGAAAACGAGCATATGCGTCAAGAGCTCGAAGTTTTAATAGCATCTTCCTTTCTTTTGGTTTCATCTAAGTTTAAATGTCATATCTTGGTTTTTTCAAGTCAGTAAAAAATACACAGTAACATTTTAATATTAAGGTGTTTGAAATGATATTTTTTGAAAATATTTGATTAGTTCGAACCGTGAACTGTAGGTAAGTTTCTGCCCACCCCCGTATAGAACTATGGTCTAGAGTTTCTTATGAATGTAATGTAATTTATACAGGGTTGAACAAACCACCGTAACATTTTTTAAAGGAGTCCCCTTAAGACGTAACAGATTGAAAATTTCGTTCTCTGGGTAGTGGGCTCGGTGGTGTAATTCGGTATGTCAAGTTTTTTTTTGTCTTCATTTTTATATTTTTTACGGACAGAAGACATAATTTTAAGATACCTATTTCATTCTTATTGCGATTCATCGAGTTTATCAATATAAATTTAATTTTTAAATTATTTTGATCTGTAATCTCTAAGTGCAAAAATGGTGGAGAGAAAATAATTCGAACTCCATGGAGAAAAACTATCTACTGCTATATTTAAAAAATTAAAACCTGCCTCCTCTTTCTAACTCTATGCTGGAAAAAGATACGGCAACATCAAATGTCAAATTCTGACATTTTGAAAGTATTTTTTTTTCTTAATGGCCGGTTATTTTAAGTTGATTTTATGTTAACCAAGGAGTTCACAGGTATGCCAGTGACGTCACTGCACGGACCGAAAAACGACGTTATTTTATTAAAAATATCTGTAATCCTTTCATTTTAAAATCTCTGACATAGAAAATATGATTATTGAGACAATTATCTCGAAATGGTTTTCAATTCAGCCCTCCAAAAAAAAACTTGACATACCGAATTGGTTAGCACGTTTCCCCGGTTTGGAAGAGCGTGGGTTCAAGTCCCGCCCGAGACAAATTTTTCAATCTTTAATTTGATTCGAAATAGCACAACATGGCTGTAACATGTTTATAATCAATAATATAATAGTGTTTAGACCATCAAACTGAACAACTTTCACTATGGAGCCAACATCGACAAATAATAAAAAATATCTGCTGTTTCATATAAAACTGCGGTACCTAACACCTAACCTACTCGGTTCAAAATGTATGAAACATCCGTTTTTTTTTCGACTTTGCCTCCATAGTGAAAGTTGTTCAGTTTGATGGTCTGCCCCCATAACATTTTTGTTACACACTGTAGAACTAATCAATTATTTTAAACAATTACTCCATATATTAAGGCAACCCGTAAACTCAATCTTTTCCTCGAATTCTACCTCGACTCAACCTCAGTCGAGGAACTGGCATTATGACAACTGACCAAAAAATTTATTAAACAACTAGTGTTTCGGTCCGTAACGGAAGTCCGAATTACACATATCCGAATGCATGAAGTCCGAAAGTTTTTTTGTCCGACCCACCATATACCAGATTTTAAGTCAGATCATAAGCTATCAACTATCAAACAAAAAAAGTTTCATCAAAATCGGTTCAGTAGTTTTTGCGTGATGCGCGAACAAACAAACAGACGGACAAAATTTCTAAAAAAGGTTGATTTTCGCGTCAGGGATACCTATAAACCATATCATAATCTTTTTTTTTTGTAAAAATCTTCAATGTACAGACACTTCAGTTACAGTTTTATAATAGTTTAGATAAACAAAATAAATCACGGCGGTCCGAAAGCGCTAGGGGCGCTAGTGACGTACACACAGTCAATATTTATAGACTTCGAGTGGGAGATAGGAGTCGAGTCGAAGAAAAGACCTCCGCTTTTCATACATTTTTGGTCCAAACGTGAAAGCCGGCGAACAAAACTTATGCTATTGTTAGAACTTTTCCGTCTAAGCATGTATTGTTATGGCATGAAAGCTGTAGCTGTAAGTTTTATTTCATCCAAAATGTATGAAAATGTAGATTTTTCAAACCATGGGAAATGGCTATACTAAAAAATTCTGAAAAGGAAAAGTTGTAACAGAATATAGCCAATTTCATTAGCTAATTTCATCGAAAATTTATGAAAAGGCAGTTTTTTCAAACCATAATAAAACCCATAACAATGGACCTACACCTTTGGTGCCAGAATAATAAATGTTTTAATCCTAACAGAATATAGCATAATTTTTTTAGGCCAGCCTTTTCCCATTTTGGACAAAATCGGATGATGTATTTTCGAGGAAGCAACGAATACGGGTGTTATTGTAAGTCGAAATATTATTTAAAACAAACAAAAAAACAGGCTAAAAATGTACAAAACATTCGGTTCGTGCGCCAGGAACGTAGCACCAATCAATTTACCGAAACATTTCCATTTTAAAAACACTATAATTTTGACTATTTGTATACTTTTTTATACTATTACTATTTACAATATGTCTCCTATAGAATGCTTGTAAATATAAGCTTAATTTCAAATGTTCAGTTATACATACATACATAAATTCCACCATTATCCTCGACTAGAAACTCAGTCAAAAATTCCACAGTGGAGGAACCTCGAGATATTGACAGAATACAAATTTTGAGGATAAGTCGAGGAATTATATGACTGAAGTTGAGTCGAAATTTTTTTTTTACTGACATTGATTTTATGTATTTGTTGACTGGGATTGAGTCAAGGAATTTTCTGACTGAGGTTAAGTAGAGTAATTTACTGACTGAGGTTGAGTCGAAGAATTTTCGGTCGGAGATTGAGTCAAGGAATTTTCTGACTGAGATTGAGTCTAGGAATTTTCTGACTGAGATTGAGTCAAGAAATTTTCTGACTGAGATTTGAGTCTAGGAATTTTCAGACTGAGGTTGAGTCAAGTAATTTTATGACTGAGGTTGAGTCAATTCACTTAGGTTGAGACGAGGAATTTTCTGACAGAGATTGGAGTCGAGGAATTATCAGACAGAGGTTGAGACAAGGAATTTTCAGACTGAAGTTCAGTCCAAGAATTTTGTGACTGAGGTTGAACCGAGGCAAAAATCGAGGTAACACAGTATGAGGGGTAAATATTATTGCACTTTTAAAATATCCGTCACATTTTTACCTCCCTCTATTACCTCTCTTTGTATGGACGAGCAGGTCGGAAACAAATTCCACTGTGAGCGCTATTAACTTCCAAACATGTTGCGATAAATAACTGAAATTAGTAGCTTTCGAAAGGAGGCGCGGTTCTCTCAATATACATGGTGTAAACTTGAATGCGTTAGATATTTTAGAGGGCGCTTCAGACCATCAAACTGAACAACTTTTACCAAAAACGCAAACAATTTAATCTGCTATTTCATATATTTCGGTAAAGCTATTGAAATTTTCCATTGTTATTTCCAAATTTCCAGGTTATTTTAAATGAAAAATTCCTTCCAACAGATGCAAGTTCCAGATGTAGGTATCCAATAATGTCGTTACCTTCTTGTAATCCTAGACGTAGATGACGATATAATATGTATATATATTAGTGAACAGTTTGTCCGTCCGTCCTAGGGCTTGAGGCGCTTGTAGTTGGCGAGGTGGCTGTTCAGGTGTTGGGCGAGTTGATCGGCCCGCGCGAACGATGCCTGCAATGTCAGTTATAGTAGATTAAACACAGAGGACAGGAAAGTAGGGAAGGTATCAGACCTCATGTAATGCATGCATATGCTCACGACTATATTCCCCGAGGGGGTAGTCAGAGATATTCTGAAACCTCAGAACATCCACGTTTCACCAGTAGTACCGAAACTCTGTCCGGTGTGACGGGGAGTGAGCCCGTAGCGCTGAAATTGTAAGCCGACCAAATTAAAAAAAAGATTATTTACCTAGCACGTAATTTTTTTCGTATTCAAATCTACGACTTCATAACTTGGTCGGGTCAAAATTTGAGCGTTAATTTTTAACACAGGTTAGCAATATAGTGAAAACACTATTCCATTAAGACCTGTTATTTTCATTCGTTTGTTATTTTTGCAGGAAAATATTCGATCCCGACGTATAACCAAAGAGATTTAAACTTATTACTATAGAGAGGACATCGCGAACCAAATCGTAATCCATGACTTGTTACCTCGAGGTAACAAGTCGTTCTAGTTTGACACGTCCCACTGACATGATGCATTCAATATTGCAAAACAACGGGATGAATATTTTTGTATGAAAACCTGTCCAATGTCCTCTCTATAAGTAGTAATAATTAAATCTCTTTGCGTATAACTAATCAAAGCACATTAGACAAAATCATAAGTGGCCAAAATTGTTTATAAGTATCTTAGTAGTCCAAAAAAATTAGATAAATGAGGAGAAACAATTTCCCGAGTATTGGAACTTGGTCAGACGTTCCTTTGGTACATAATGTTGAAGAAAATAAAAAGATCTGGTGAGTGAGGGAGTTCGAGGGAGAGGGGGGAATCTTTAAGTCTTAAAAATTTCCTAAATTCAAGTTCTATGCATTTTTGTCATAGGATAACATAACATAACATAAATATTCTTTATTTGCACACCAAAAACATACAGCAACAAAAACATAATTAAAAGAACGTAAGGGTACAAATGGCGGTCTTATCACTAAAAGCGATTTCTTCCAGACAACCAATGGGATGGAAGAACTCTTAAGTATAAAAACTTGCTGTGGCGGTGTAATAATAATACGATATCAAATATAAATAGCTTGAAATATATTATAAATATATTGTACTTAATAAAATACATACATATATATATATATATAAATATACATATATATATATATATATATAAATATACATAATATCTAACAATAAATACACTATATAGGTAATGGATCAAAAAGAAATCAATAATGAATAACAGTGAGTCAGAGGGAGAGGTAGTGATGTCTTACTCGTTTTTTAAAAATGGACAGGGAAGGAGCCTGTCTTGCAATAAGAGGCAGATCATTCCATAATCGAACAGAGTGCACTGTAAACGAATGATCATAGGCGGATATTTGATTAAAACTTACAGATTCCGAGAAATAAGTGAAAAAACCCCCCAAAGAAAATTTGAGTCGGATAGGTACAGTCAGCATCAAAAGTATCTAGGCATGTTAAGTGTTCATAAATATCTGGACAACTTTACGATAGCAAACCTTATTTCAACTCACAAAGAAATCAAGTTAATTTATCTGTCATGTTATTATTTGTTAAGTTAAAAATAAATGGTATCTAGTATAGACATGAGCGCCGCGCCGGCGCGCCGCCGCCGCCGCGATTTTTTCCGCGCCGCCGCCGCCGACCAGCTCGGTCGGCGCGTCGACCTTGAGCTGAACGAGTTAATTCCCCCAAAAAGTCAGTTCTCGGAAGTCGTATTCGCATTTATTCAGACATAGCCGTTATTGAGAAACTACTTAGAGAAATAAATAACAATATTTTAAGCTAAATAATTATTTTATTAGGTACTAATAGAATGAAAATAATACTTTGCTAGCTTAAAATTTATCTGCATGGCTGTGCCCAGAACTCTGTTGGCGTATGCCAGCCATGCAATGCTACAATAAAATAAAAACTAGACTAGAGCGTGCTCAAAATTTTTCAGACCTCTTCTATCTTAGCCAGGGACATACAAAATCCTAGTATAACACTGGAACGTGACATTTCATAGAACGTACAAAATAAAAAGCCTTGTTTCGATCGAGATTTGGGTTGTTCTGCAGTCTCTTCAGGACTAACGGTACATCAAGGTGCTGAAATGCTAGTACAAAAACGCCTATACATCAGTCCGACTACAGGACCAGAACTCAAAACCTAATCTACTGCAGCGAGGTGTGAGGCCGGGAGACGTACGTATCTCCGAAACAGCTCACCGCTGCACTGGAAGATATTTTAAAGGTTCTGGACTGGAAAGGGCTAGGCAACAACATAAATGGCGAGTATATCAGTCACCATCGGTTTGCCGATGATATAGTCGTCATGGCGCAGACCATGGAGAAGCTCAGTAGAATGCTCTTGGCAGTGAACTAGTTGGTCTGAAAATTAACATGAACAAGACGAAGGGCCTGTCAAATGTTGTACCAACTCATGTAAACATGGAAACTCTGCGTTCGAAGCTTTTGAGGATTATATTTATCTGGGACAAACTATCTAGTAAGATTGGTCCAACATCGAGAAAGAGATCAACCGTCGAATCCAACTTGACTGGGCAGCGTTCGGGATGATACGTTGTATCTTCACGTCCCAAATACTGCAGTCTTAAGATTAACGTCTTTGATCAGTGTGTATTGCTAGTAATGACATAGAACAGAGAGGTGGTCGCTCATTCAAGGTCTCATAAAAAGGCTGAAAGGCTGCCCAAAAGGCAATGGAGAGGTCTATGCTCGGAGTTTCCCTGCGAGATTGAACCAAATTAAGAGATCCGCAGAAGATATAGCCCAAAGAATTGCCAAACTAAATGGGCAATAGGCGGAACATATTGCTCGCAGAACCTATGGCCGATGGGGTTTCTCGAGTGGCGTCCGCGGTTCGGGAAGCGCAGCGTGGGTAGGCCGGAGGGTACCCTTAAATGGAACGATGACCTGGTGAAGACTAGACCAAATCGACTGCATAAGAGGGTAATGTTATATCCCCAAACTTAACTGTTTACTAAAGGCAAAATTCCACTAGCAGTTGTGCAAGTGCATGTAAAATACAAAGAAAGACAATTTGTCGCATATTCTTTTCGGCCGTAACCCAAAATGTTTGAAATCTAAGGTAAAGGAACTCAATCACCTTGTGGTATCTGCCAATGGAAAAGAAATGAGAACCCTGAGAACTCAATCTTCGTGCAGTGTTCGACATTTTAAACTAGGTAGTTGAAATAGGTCCTAAAATTTGTAAGCTATGAGCTGGTCAATTAGGTACCTATTGGAGGGGAGTTAGAGTAGTATGAAGACCACTAACTGGAACGTCCCTTAGTACTTGGTCGACAACGATGGGCAGCGACAGGATGAAGTCGAGTGCAGAAGATTTGAGTTTTGAAGAGCTTTCCGTCTATTCAACAGTGGATGATGACAGACTGATGAGAGTAAAAACTGTCGTTTGGAATGATTAAAGTCCTACTCAACCTTCATTTAAATGTTCTATAGAATTAACATGTACGAAATGTGAGATTTTACTGATAAATTATTTGTTCTTACAAAAAACTCGCTCCCTTCCTTATATAAGGTATTTTCCCTACATGTACAGTTTGTTTTTACTATCCTGGACAACAAAAGATACTAAAAACCATGGTTTTTAATTTTTCTTTAAAAAAGGTAGATTTTTCAAGGTCACGCCGCCGACGCCGCCGCCGCCGGCCCCTAAAAGTCGGCGCGCCGCCGCCGACTCATTTATAATCGGCGCTCATGTCTAATCTAGTAGGAAATAGGGTTTATTTTCGTGTAATTGTTCAGATGTTTTTGAACACCGGAGATGCTTAGATACTTTGCTGACTGTACAGCAGTTTTGTATGGGACAGCTGATTTTTTTTCGCTCTTCCTGAGGTAGGTTCCATAGTGAAAGTTGTTCAGTTTGATGGTCTGAGTTAACAGTTTCAGTATTTGCTAGGCTGTCACTTACACCCTGTATACGATCTTACCCCATTCACGATCTTACCTCAACCATGGTGTCCTATCCCATACAAATGGAATTTTTGTTAAAAAATGGCAATATATGGCGTTATGGTATCGATTTGTAATTAATGTTTACGTAAAAGTGTAAATTGTTACTAAAAATATATGATCTGACTACAAAAAAATCTCATGAGCCTCGGAAAATCAAGCAATTTACTTTGCCCGAAGACTGCCCGCGTTACGGCAGTCGCGTTCCATTGTTTGACGTCGGGCATCTGTACTGTATAGTATTATATAATCTGTGCCTCAACGCACCTTGCTAACGTAATGTTTAAACCAAGTTTCAATACTTCGGGAATTATTTCTCCAAAATGGCATATTTCAGTTTAATTTTACTGTGTACTTGTAGCAGAAAGTATAACAGACATACCTTGCATACGACGCAGCGGTACAGCTGTTTAGCGTGGTTGTGCATGTGTCGTGTGAGCGAGTGCGCGTGCCCGAACCTCTTGCCGCACTGCGCGCACGCGTGGGGCAGCCTGTCCCCCGCGCCCCCCGACCCCCCGCCCCCGGCACCCCCCGCGCCCCCCGCGTGCCAGGCGGCGTGGCGGCGCAGCTGGTCGAAGCGCGGGAACGTGGCCGGACAGATCGAACAACGACCTGCGGGGCACAGTGCCTAGTATTAGTATACAAGCCTTAGACTATCCCGACTACATACATACATATGCTCACGCCTATGTCCCACTACTGGGCTAGGCAGAGACAATAGATCGCCACATGCTACGATTCTGACACACATCTTTCGCCTCCTCAACATTCATAAGTCTCTTCATACATGCTCGTCGGTTCCGGGTACATGTTATTTGGCCCTTCTTCAGTACGCATCCTATTTGGTCAGCGTACGTGCGCCTAGGGCGACCCCTTTCAACCATTCCCACTTTCCTTGTAGATTTCATACGTCAGCTATATACTATCCCGACTAGCATACGCATAAGCATATGCTCACGACTATATTCCCCGAGGGGGTAGTCAGAGATCTTCTGAAACCACCCTGATCTTCTATCCCGACTAACTAACTATAATACAGTCAATTTGTACTCAAAAGGGCCGTAGTGGGAATGTTTTGGGGTAGTTCTAATTTCTTCCATTCTTTATGTATTTTAGGGTGCTGAACCCGAATCTGAGGTTTTATAACAAAATTTCGTGACGCAACATTGACAAAATCGCATAAAATTGAAAAATTTCTGTTTTTTTTTCGGAATTTTGCTTAAAACTCGGAAAGTATTAACTTTTAAAAAGCCGTTGTGGTTCAGTAGCGAGTAACCTTACCTGCCGTGCAGGAGGCGATGGTTCGATCCCCGTCCAAGCCGACTCGTACCAATGAGTTTTTCGGAATGTATGTACGATTTGTAACACCACTGGCTTTTCGGTGAAGGAAAACATCGTGAGGTAACCCGCATGCTTCAATTTCGAGGCGTGTATTGTACCCACTGTCCATTATAAGTGGCGACGGGCTCACTCCCCGTCACACTGGACAGAGTTTCGGTACTACTGGTGAAACGTGGATGTTCTGAGGTTTCAGAATATCTCCGACTACCCCCTCGGGGAATATAGTCGTGAGCATATGCTTATGCTATTAACTTTTAGTGAATGGCCTGTTTACAGAAATTAAATCTGACAATATTTCCTACAAAACTAGTTGTATGTACTTTTGTCATAGGACTTAACCTTTGAGAGCTACAGGGTCGAGAAAGTAACAGCATTTTAAAAATAATGAACTTTGTATGACGGCCCTCACGAAAATTGAAGATAAAAAGAAAATGATTTTGTCAATGTTGCGTCACGAAATTTTGTTAGCAAACCTCAGATTCGGATTCAACACCCCAAAATACATAAAGAATGGAAGAAATCACAACTACCTACCCCAAAACTTTCCTAGTAAAAACACAATTTCACTGTATTACTAACACTGCCGAAATATCGGGAACTCAAATATACGAAAACGCGGTAAGACCCGTTAAAATGTTTAACTCTAGATTAAATTCATATTCTAGTTGTTGACCTACGTCATATTCTAGTTGTTGCCATGGAGTTTCTTGCCGTTTCTTCTCCATGGTATAATTACTTGCGAAACTGTGGTAAATGTTGAATCGAGTCCATATGCAATTAGACTGACTTGTGACGTCTTTTATTTAACCTTACCACCGCGTCTGAAGGTGTTCCGTTGCAGAGAAGATGCGGCCAGAAACTGCAACACACGTCTTTTGACGACTGACTGACTGACTGACTGATAGATACATACCGGCTCTCTCGTCGTCAGTGTGTGTACTGTCGTGAGCCGCCAGCTCGTGTTCGTCCTCGAAGCATCGCCGGCACACAGAGCAACGAACCGTCATCGCTCCGCGGTGCACCGACGCTCTGTGGGGAAGGGATTATGATGATGTAGTGAGACATTTGTTGCAGCGGGCATATCTCGAGTCTCTCCGTAACGCGGTGATAGGCGGCGGAGCGGATAATAGTAGATTACACACCGAGGACAGGAAAGTAAGAAAGGTCTCAGATCTCATGTAATTGTTGACCTCGGCTTCGCCTCGGTCAACAAACATGTGATCTGAGGCTTTCTTATTTACTGTCCGATGTTAGTATACTATTTTTCTCCTCGACGGAGGTGGAAAGCGGCTTCTTCGTTTAGCGCAACGGAACGAAAATTGACGCTTTCAGTCCGGAGGGGAGAAAACTACTTATCTTCTACTTGTACTTATTGTCATAATTCAAATATAAAAACATAATTCCCATAGCCATTTCGTTAATTCGGTTTTGAAAAACTTTCCCTGTAACATAAACATAACATCTAATTCACGGACACTAGATGGCGCTAATGTCTTCCACACAGCGAGCAACTTACAAAGCTAGCTAACAACAGTACATACTTGTGCTCCCACAGTTTCTCCCTGCGGTTGAAGGTCTCGGTGCAACAATCGCATTCATATCGATCCGACGATCTAGTGCGACAGCGAGAGTTGCCCCCTCCTCGGTTCTGGTGACCCCTCCTGTGGATCCTGTGGGGGGAGGGGGGAAATAAGGTTTATTGTTGGTTGAGAACTTGATTGTGGACTTATTTGAAGTTGGTCTACTGAGTAGACCGATGGTCTTTTCAGTAGACAAGTGGCCTTTTCAGATGATGAAGTAAATAAGACGTCTAAGGAGATAAAACATTTTTAAATTGACCATTGGCTTCTCAGTAGAAGCATGGACTTCTCAGCAGACTATGCTCTTCCCAGTAGACCATGATCTTCTCAGTAGACCACGGTATTTCCAGTAGACCGTAGTCTTCCCAGTAGACCATTGTCTTTCCAGTAGATCATGGTCTTCTCAGTAGA
Organism: Agonopterix heracliana; assembly: GCA_963693445.1. Classification (NCBI taxonomy): domain Eukaryota; kingdom Metazoa; phylum Arthropoda; class Insecta; order Lepidoptera; family Depressariidae; genus Agonopterix; species Agonopterix heracliana. Next base: position 8,251,534 of record OY856336.1, on the reverse strand, counting down.
CCATGGTCTTTCCAGTCATCCGTAGTCTTTCCAGTATACCAGTCTTTCCAATAGACCACGGTCTTTCCAGTAGACCAAACGCCAACTTACTTGAGAGTGACCCTGGTGGAGTACCACTTGCGACAGATGTGGCACTGGAAGCTTTTGTCAGCCGACTCGTTCTCCGACTCGCTGATCTCGTCTTGTTCCGCTCGAAGTGCCGCCGGGTCTAGTAGACGTTCTGGGTCCGAATCAGACCCTGAGTCCGTTTGGGGACCGCTGTAGGACCACGCGCCGAATGACCTGCTATGGAAATAAAATTTCTTTTTCAATAAGCATAATTATGTGTGTCGGGGATAGTCATAAGAACGGACGGTCTTACGAGGTACGCAGGTGCGCGCAGGTGCGCGCACGTGCACTGAAGTTGCCGAGCGCGTTCACGTGGCCCCTACCATCGGTCGTGCACTATAAATAGCAGGGTCGAGCGAGGCACTGGACAGTCTGCTCGGGAACGTCGCCGGGTGCACACGCTCTCGGACCTAACTCAATACTAAGTCATATTCTAGGACACTATGGAGTTTCTTGCCGTTTCTTCTCCATGGTGTTTACTTGTGAAACGGTGGTAAATGTAGAGTCAGTGAAAGTAATAAAAGATGATGATCATGATGGAAATAAAAGATAATGATAATCCGATTCTTACCTTTCATTTGAAATCATTACCACGTATCATACCTGCTGCCTATATCAGAAGTGGCCAAGGATTCACGGAACCACCTTTTGTTTCATCATCATCATCATTACCAGGTAGAAATTCGAGTGATACGATGCAGAAGTGATGTTCAAGCTACATCTGGATTTGGTAACGTTACTTTTATCTTGTCTTATGTCATTGTGATTTCATAGTCTCTACCAATACCAATGTAGAGTCATATCGAATGTAGAGTCATATCGAATGTAGAGTCATATCGAATGTAGAGTCATATCGAATGTAGAGTCATTTTGAATGTAGAGTCATTTCGAATGTAGTCATTTCGAATGTAGAGTCATATCGAATGTAGAGTTACATCGAATACCTATAGTCATTTCAAATTTTGAGTATTTTAGAATGTAGAATCGTTTCGATTATGATTCATGAACGAACAACTCGCCCCAATTCGATGGTAATCGATTCATGTCCTATGAGGTACTGGACCGTGACCAAGCCAGCGCAATGCCAATGCTGGATGATGCAGCCTGGCATAGATGTAAAACTGCTGAGCAAAATCTGAGCTTCCATCATGTGACTATGCTCGGTGAGTCGTAGCTAGTTTAGTTGATTACAATTTGTGATATTGATTATGAATTTATAGTGGAGATTAGTGGTCAAGTCTATCCAACTTATATCTTGCTTTTGTTTTCGGTTGTAAACTGTGTATCTCATACTCCAATGGTGATGGTAACAATGATGACTGAATGCTTATGGACTCTTTAAGCTCAAACAAATAGAGAAAAACCCGCCCATTCTCACATAGAATGTCCGCCCACCCACCCGGAATAAAACGTGACATTAAGAAACTCACCACACACCAACACGCACTGGGCTCGCGTGGTTGAGTATGGCCAAACCCTCTCACCATTATTTGTGAGAGGAGGCCTTTGCCCTGCGGTGGGATTCTGCAGGCTATAACTAACTTTTTTTTTATGAAGAAACTGATTTAATTAACCAACTTCATCCGTTAAGGACTGGAGTTTAAAAGAGCTGAACTTGCTGGTGGATTTGAACAATGCACTGACAAGTCTGGCTTGCTGCTCACATTAAAGAGGTGATTGTAATTAAAAATTATAGAACCCAGTGGATATGTACCGTTTTGAAAAGATTATTAGGTTTCGGTTCATGAAGGAAGAAAATACAACTTTAGTAACTTGGCGCTTCTACCAGCTGATGGCAGAGATCCCAAATACCCAGTTGAGGGAAGTTTTTCTTTTTGACTGTTTTTGTTAGCCGTGCTCCGTGCTGTTGTGCCGCACTGCAGTGCAAGCCTTTGTCACTCGGCTGTAGGTGCCGAATGGAAACCTGAACTTTATGCGCTCACCAGATGGTTGCCAGCCGCGCGTACGGTACGTTATTAAGCTAATTTTTATTTTATTCAATGCAATGGCGCGTACTGCAGACACACACCATACATAAACAAAGGACACCGTTTTTCGAGAAGGTGCGCTGCAGAAAGGTGACAATGATGAGATGGTGAAACTTTTGGGTTTCGACAGGACTTTGGCTGAATGATGTGGCGTCATCCAGGTGTTCTCTGTGAGTGGTTTCCTTTATATTCCGTAGAATGAGGATTTAAACCCGCCTTCCCGCCCGTTTAACCCGCCCTCCCGCCGCGGAAAGTGCTCGACATGACCGAGTAAACATTCAGCTCTGATTCAGATGAATGTGACTACCAATGATTTTTCATGATTTCTTGTACCACAATATTTCTTGTATTATTAGTATATTGTACTGTAATGAAATAATAATTATTTTGTTTCATATTATATGAATGGTGTTTCCTCCAGTCTAGTATAACAAGCTACAGGGAGATGAGTCCAGACTAGTTTTCATAAACTACAGGGACAAAGTCCAGTCTAGTCTTAGTAACTACAGGGACATACGGGGTCATCCCCGTTCCTCCAGTCTAGTGTAACAACAGCTACAGGGAGATGAGTCCAGACTAGTTTTCATAAACTACAGGGACAGAGTCCAGTCTAGTCTTAGTAACTAAAGGGACGTACGGGGCTATCCCCGTTCCTCCAGTCTAGCGAAACAAGCTACAGGGAGATGAGTCTAGTCTAGTCTTAGTAACTACAGGGACATACGGTCAGTCCAGTATGGTAACTGAAGGACCAAGTAAATCCAGGCCAGATTTAATCTGAAGGGATGAAAAAAAAAAACGATGAACAAAAAAAAGAGAGAAAAAAAAAAGAAAAAAAAAAGAGAATTATAAAAAAAAGAAAGAAAAAATAAGAAAGAAAAAAAAGAAAGAAAAGAGGAAAAGAATGAAAAAAAAAAGAAAAAAAAAAAAAAAGCTAAAAAAAAAAAAGAAAAAAGAATGGAAAGAAAAAAGAGTGAAGGACCACAACTATAATTATTATTTACAGATCCAACATTGTAAAGCTGCTCCATGCAATGAAGACTGCTATACATGTGCGTCGAAGACTGCTCTTTGTGGCAGAACAGAGGTAGCTCCATGCAGCAGAGGTAGTCCTAAGCAGCAAAGACACCTATCAGGTCTGGCCGAACGGTAATATAAACTTATATTTCAATATTCACAGATGAAGACCCAAAAACATCCATCACACGAGGACGTGTTCGACGTCAGGTAGGCCGAGGAATGCACGACGACATTACAAGGCATTTCAGTCATTAAAATGTAAAAATGGCGACGCGTGTTACTTTCTATCGAGTTGCACCTGCAACGAACATTAGTATTAATTTGTGCATCAGGCTAAGTCTAACATAAACGGCTTGGGTGAGGATCGTCGCTGTCGTCGTACTGTATAAAACGACTGGCATTATATTGACCCTTTTGGTTTTTGGCTTATCCATGAAAAGGACCTGATACTCGCCGATCCGTTTTCAGCTTGCCACTGAAACGCTTTCTGCTGTTGTAATTAATCTTTTGCCTAAACAAGTCATAATTTGAAGCGTTATTACTGTAAAGATCCCTAACATGTAACATTCCATTCATAGTCACACAATGACTATAAAAATACAGTAGTGTCACAGAGTACTATATTATACTACGTAGTGTGTAGCAGAAAATCATTTTCTGAGTATTGAAGTAGACAGGATAGACCGAACGATGTACTTTGCTTTGTTTTCATTGTTCCAGAGCTACACACGAGGACGTGTGTCTTGCAGGATGGCCGTGTCGGGGATAGTCATAAGAACGGACGGTCTTACGAGGTACGCAGGTGCGCGCAGGTGCGCGCACGTGCACTGAAGTTGCCGAGCGCGTTCACGTGGCCCCTACCATCGGTCGTGCACTATAAATAGCAGGGTCGAGCGAGGCACTGGACAGTCTGCTCGGGAACGTCGCCGGGTGCACACGCTCTCGGACCTAACTCAATACTAAGTCATATTCTAGGACACTATGGAGTTTCTTGCCGTTTCTTCTCCATGGTGTTTACTTGTGAAACGGTGGTAAATGTAGAGTCAGTGAAAGTAATAAAAGATGATGATCATGATGGAAATAAAAGATAATGATAATCCGATTCTTACCTTTCATTTGAAATCATTACCACGTATCATACCTGCTGCCTATATGTGCATCACTATTCACTATATTGCCCGAGGTAGTCAGAGATATTCTGAAACCTCAGAACATCCACGTTTCACCAGTAGTACCGATACTCTGTCCAATGTGACGGGGGGTGAGCCCGTCGCCACTTATAATGGACTGTGGGTACAATACTTGCCTCGAAATGTGGGGATGTCACGTTAAACTAGGAATGGGGGGGGGGGGGGGCAATGTCATAACTTAAAAATGACTTAGGTTAGGTAGTTATTAAGTTCTAGCTCCGGCCCGGCTCCGGCTCTGTTATGATTGGGACAAATCCATTGAGGGTTGAACTTGTCCGCACTCCATTCCGAGAAGTGTGGATACCGACGAAGTCTTTCTCACTCTAGCAAGCGAATGATATAACACGACGGAAAGGGATAGAGCACCTGTCGTCCTCGTTAGTATGTTGTGCGTTATTCTGTTCAGTCTTGTTTGTCTCGCCTTCCGACTCCGAGTCGGAACTGTCGGACGAGCTGGAGCTGCCCGATGATGATGATGATGAGGAGCCCGAGCTTGAACTGCCTGTAAACATAATAAATAATTATTTATATCTTATCACTTCACATGGTTTATTTGACAAATATCACGCATGATGATGGCACTTTACATGGCCTATTTGACAAATATCACATATAATGTGGCATTTCACATGGCATATTTGACAAATATCACACATCTTCTTCTTATCGTGTCGACTTCAAATTTTGAACAAAGTCGCTAAATAGTACCTGATGCACATAATGTGGCATTTCACATGGCATATTTGACAAATATCACACATGATGCAGTCACTTCACATGGCCTATTTGACAAATATCACACATAATGTCGCATTTCACATGGCATATTTGACAAATATCACGCATGATGATGAAACTTTACATTGTCTATTTGGCAAATGTCACGTATGATGCTGGCACATCTCATGGCCTATTTGACAAATATGACGTATGATGCTTGCATTTCACATGGCATATTTAGCAAATATGCGGGCATGATGCGGGCAAAATATCACGCATGATGCCTGGCACTTCAAATGGCCAATTTGACAAATATAACGCATGATAGAATACGTGATAGAACGCATTGATTAACACAATTTTGAACACCAAACACAGTACCTTCGTTTCTTCGTTGAGCTTATTTTAAGTCTGTTAAGGCTTCCGCACATTGCAGCGATATTATCGAGCGATATTATCGACAGCGATATCGCGACACCTTACACACTGCAGCGATTCCGCGATTTGCGTCACGCATGCGCACACCACTGAATGTAGTAGAAAGAGATTGCGTCAGGTTGCGATAATATCGCGGCAGTGTGTGGGATCGAGCGCGTCCCCATACAAAATGTACTGAGAACAATTATCGCAAAATCGCAGCGATATTATCGCTCGATAATATCGCAGCTGTAACGTTGTAAGCGTTACCATCTAAAATAGTTCTTAAAATTAACTTAAAAGTATAAACTTAACTATCTAGATTAACTATTTACATTAAAAACTATTAACTTCCTAGCTACCTCTAAATACACAGGTCGTTAAGCTGATATCTAATATTTCTTCTCTAAAGAACCCTTTAAAATCTTTACAAACGCTAAACGTTTTAATCACCGCGCATCTCACACCGCGGGATCCCTACGGAAACCGGTTCAAGCGTCTCCGCGCGTTCGGCCACTGCTTGAGCTCATTCATTTCTAAATCGACATCGGCTGTGCCTGGTTGAGACCTAAGTTCCGTACCGAGAATATTCCAGAACATTCCGTGATCCCGGCTAGGGGTGAGTTGTCTATCCTTGATACCTGAACTAAGTGCTAGCTAAATGTAAATTAGGTTCGTAGCGCTGCCGTGGCTAATCTAAATTCTAAAGGTCGCTGGTCCTTTCCAAAAACGGTGTGCAAGCGCTACGAGCCAAGATGAGCTTGGCCTAATGCCATTCCTGTGGCTATTCCAGGATCACCGTTGGGAATCACCGTTGGGAATCACCGTTGGGGTTAGACCCTACAGACATATCCTACGGTCTACCTACCTAAGGGGAGCTTCGCGTTCCCGTTCAACTCATACCTACTGCTGCGCGAGGTCGCAGCCTACCTACCTACGTGGCCTCACCTGCGTGGGCACCCACAGCTCCACCAGCGTATCCTGGGAGCTTCGACAGCGCCGGCACCAGCCGTGAACACCGAGGCCAGTGATCTAACCTACCTACTTATCTGACTACGGCGAAACGATTCTGTGCAAATAGGTGGCTTAATATTTGGCAAATTAAAGGTTATTTCTACGTAATCCTTGTGGAATCATTTATAACTACCTACCTGTAGCGTAAGCCTACCCTAACGCGACACAGCAGTGTGTAGGATCGCGCGCGTCCCCATACAAAATGTACTGAGAACAATTATCGCAAAATCGCTGCGATAATATCGCTGCAATGAGCGGAGGCCTTTAAAAAGCAACACTTACCGGAACCGGAACTAGTGCTGTCGGAGTCAGAGTTGGAGCTATCCTCCAACTTCTCCACTCGGGTCTCCGCCTCCTTGACAGACGCGTTACCTTTACAATTAAAATAATTATTATTAATATTGGGTATCCATTATAATGAAGGACAGGTTTTGGATCCACAGTGACAAAAAAATTTTTGTGATCGCTTCGCTCGCTCCAGCGGCGTTCTAATTTCATTATTGACATTATTACCACGGACATGAAAAAAATACGGACGGAATGTGACACTAAAAAGATGTGAAGCATGCAAGGTCCTACATTTTCGTTTGTTCTACAAGAGACCTACTCTCACACAGATGCACTAGCTCTAGGCGCAGGTCCGACACCCGTCACCATTATGTACCGCGTGACAGCACGCACACAAAAGAAATGGGTGCTTCACTCGTGATAAGACGAGATTACGTCCGTCTTTTTTTCAGGTCCGTGATTGTATAATCACGGTTTTTAACTTTCTTTGCAGGAAGGCCAAGAGATTTGAGCCCGTATAGCCATATCAAACGTAGTTTCATAATACAGTATTTGAGAGTTACGCGGTTATTATTTAATCTAGAATTAAACATTTTACCGGGTTCTTACCGCGTTTTAGTAGTTTCATATGTCAGATGGAAATAATTAAATAATTATTAACGAATCAATTGTATCAAAAATGAAAAAGAAGAATAAAAGATGCAAACATAATTTTGATTATCTTTCCCCACAATTTCATTGTTGTTTTGAGGAGAAGCAGAAATTTTAATACATTTATTCTGACAAACAGTGGCCCCATGTAACAAATCCCCTAGAACAATGCCAATTTTATTTCTACCATGCAGCATAATTTCAATATCGCTTCGCTCGCATCAACATTCATACTGTCATACATCAACTGGACAGAATACCGACGTTAAAAATTTTCGTAGTTGCCTCGCTGGCTTCAGATATTTAGCCCATATTGTTCCAAAATTGTGCATTTTCGAGCTCGCTTCGCTGGCTCCGTTTTTAACTGACATGCCCTAAAACTATACATTTTCATACTCGCATCGCTACCTCCACGTTTTAATCCCTACACACTCCAAAAATAAAGAAATTTCGAGCTCGCTTCGCTGGCTCCAATATTTTTAGCTGCACGCTCCGACAGTTCTTACCGCAACCAGTTCATGACGTACCTTCAGAGCTCCTCACTGAAAGCACTTCGTCACTCTGATTGTGTCTGGAGCATGTGGGTCCAAAACTTTGAATTTTCGAGCTCGCTTCGCTGGCTCCGTTTTTAACCTACATGCCCTAAAACTTTACATTTTCATACTCGCATCGCTATATCCACATTTTTACTTATTGGCGTCAAAATAAAACTATAAATTTTCATACTCGCATCGCTAACTCCACATTTATACTTATTGGCGAAAAAATTAAAAATTTCGAGCTCGCTTCGCTGGCTCCGTTTTTAACCTACATGCCCTAAAACTTAACATTTTCATACTCGCATCGCTAACTCCACGTTTATAGCCAAAATACTCCTAAAATACAAATTTTCGAGCTTACTTCGCTGGCGCCGTTTTTAATCTACATGCCCAAAAACTATACATTTTCATACTCGCTTCACTACCTTTTTAGCCTCCACACTCCACTTCAGAGCTCCTCACTGAAAGCACTTCGTCGTCCTGATTTTGTCGTCGCATGTAGCTCCAACACTATGCATTTTAAGGTTCGCTTCGCTGGCTCCGTTTTTAACCTACATGCCGTAAAACTATAAATTGTCATACTCGGATCGCTATCTCCACGTTTTTACTTATTGGCGTCAAAAATTAAAAATTTCGAGCTCGCTTCGCTGGCTCCGTTTTTAACCTAAATGCCCTAAAACTATAAATTTTCATACTCGCATCGCTAATTCCACGTTTTTACCTACTGGCGTCAAAAATAAAAATTTTCGAGTTCGCTTCGCTGACTCCAATGTGTTTAGCTGCACGCTCCGACATATCTTACCGCAACCAGTTCAGGTCGTACCTTCAGAGCTCCTCACTGAAAGCACTTCGTCGTCCTGGTTGAGTCTGTTGTCAGCTGGCTTCTTGAAGTTGGCAGCTAGTAGATGTGCTCCGTATAGATCATCCTGTGGAATACAAAAATAAAAAAGATGTAGCCTTCATCATCATCAGCCTCTACATTATCAGTGATAATTTAAATGAGTTACGTATTTGAGACAGCGGCATACCATCATACTGAAAAACTTTCACTATGGGACCAACATCGAAATCGCGAAAAAAAAACAGCTGTCCGATACATTCGGCGCGAGTAGATTTGCAGTTTTGTATGGAGGGGCTTGTTTTTTTTCCCGATTTCGATGTTGGTCCCGTACAGGGTGTAAGTGACACCTAGCAAATACTGAAACGGTGAACTCAGACCATCAAACTGAACAACTATCACTAAAGGCTTTCCTCAGGAAACGCGAAAAAAAATCAGCTGTCCCATACTAAACTGCTGTACAGTCAGCAGCAAAGAGATGTATGTACTTTTACTACGACGTAGTAAAAGTGTATTCATCTTTTTGCTGCTGACTGTACCTACCCGACTCAAATGTATGGGACAGCTGATTTTTTTTCGCGTTTCCTGAAAAAGCCTATAGTGAAAGTTGTTCAGTTTGATGGTCTGAGTTCACCGTTTCAGTATTTGCTAGGCTGTCACTTACACCCTGTAGAGAAAGTTGTTCAGTTTGTCTGATCATCCCATCAAAGCTTCCGCACATTGCAGCGATTATATCGCTGCGATTTTGCGATAATTGTTCTCGGTACATTTTGTATGGGGACGCGCTCGATCCCACACACTGCCGCGATATTATCGCAACCTGACGCAATCTCTTTCTACTACATTCAGTGAAGGGCGCATGCGTGACGCGAATCGCGGAATCGCTGCAGTGTGTAAGGTGTCGCGATATCGCTGTCGATAATATCGCTCGATAAAATCGCTCGATAATATCGCTGCAATGTGCGGAGGCCATTAAAAAAGTGTCAGCATATTAAGAAGGACCCTATTACAACTTTTGTATAAGTCTATTACTAAACCCTGTCCAAATAACGCTCACAGGCACATACATTGTAATGATCCCAAACTAGCACTAAAGGCTTTTATTATGGAAACCTACCTTAAACCTACCATAGAATGACATACCTTATCTAAGTTAGCGTATTTCTCGTGTATGTGCCGAAGAGCGCGCAAGTTTTCGTCCAAGCTGAGAGAATCTGACGCCTGACTCGGCGATCCTGCGAACAACATTATAAAGTAAGTTATTGAGTTGTAGGGTAGGTACGTAGGTATAACCTACGAATAAAGAAGTAAGTAAGTAAGTAAGTTATAGCCTGTAGAATCCCACTGCAGGGCTAAGGCCTCCTCTCACGAATAAGGGTGAGAGGGAGTGGGCCATACTCCACCACGCGGGCCCAGTGCGTGTTGGTGGAGGCAAGTTAGTGGTCACCTTACTGTCAGAGAATTTTCAAGCCGCCTCAATAGGCCTCTGACCTGGCTTAACGAATAGTTACAACGCCATTTGACGAAACTATCCGAGACCAACTGCTTAACGTGCCTTCCGAAGCACGGAAACGCTCGAGATGAAATACCACTAAACGGTCACCCATCCAAACACTGACCGGACCTGACGTTGCTTAACTTCGGTGATCGTTTCCAATACCGAAGCTCCACTACGCCAACGAGCGCTTCGAATAAATATAGAATAATATAATAGAAATAAAGAAGTAAATATGGAAATATAATTCACGTCTTAAAATGACCCCACTAACTTTGGTGTACACCACGCAAGCGCGCAAGACTCAATCATTATGGCGACTCCGTTTGCCGCCAAAACTCATGGTGCCAAAAATTAAGGAGATTTTGTTCGGAGTTATCGTTCCATATTTATTTCTTTATTCGTAGGGTATAACATAAAATGTAATTTCGCAATAAATAACCAGGTCAGTGATGACGCAGACAGTCACGTTTATAAAGTGTAAAGTTTTATATGTTTCAAAATTAAATACCAATTACTGTCTAACGCTCCTTGAATTAACAACTCCTAAAATATTCCTGATAGACTACCAAGACCGCCACAGAGTCAAGTTGCAAGTTTGGACACGAGCGGTTGTATCGTTCACGCGGTGTCCGCGCGGTTTGCTTTCGAGTTGACCACGAAGCTCCGCCATCTCTTTCATCAGGTCAAGCTTGATATTTCATTTTGTCAGTATGTAAGATATCGGTGTGATTCTAGCTGTTTATTTACTTGTAATGTAACACCTTTACATACCATATTTATTGCAATAACAGTATATTATTAGGAAACTACGAAAGGTCGTAGATCTCATGCAATTCCTCGGCTTCGTCTCGGTCAACAAACATTACGTGATCTGAGGCTTTCTTATTTACTGCCCGAGGTTAGTATACTATTTTTCTCCTCGACGGAGGTGGAAAGCGACAACTTGGTTTAGCGCAGCGGGACGAAAATTGACGCTTTCCGTCCGGAGGGGAGAAAATATAAATTATATTAAACTCAAAAAAAAATATTCTAAATAATATCATATTTCGCGGTTTCTAACGACATTTTTTTACTCTACCACCGCGTCGAAAGTTATGTTAAAGAGAAGCTGCGGCCAGAAACTCTACAACACACATCTTTTAAACAAAACACAATATACAAAGTATAATTACCAATCACCTTGTAGTATGTACTTGGTCCAAAAGATTGAATTGTCAAGTCAAAATTTTATTCAAAATAATATCACATAGATAACTTTCTGACGTCATTTTTGATTCTACCACCGCTTCGGAAGGTGTTCCGTTGTAGAGAAGATGCGGCCAGAAACTCTACAACACACTTCTTTTAAACAAAACAAAATATACAAAGTACAAATATTGAATTACATAGTGTAACATTGTCAAGACCAGACATTTTGGTCATTCAAATAATCATCGAGTTTATAGTAACCTTTTTTACAGAGGACTTGTTTAACATGGGATTTAAAAGCGTAACATTTAAAAATTAAAAAGCGTAACATTGTCAAGACCAAACATTTTGGTCATTAAGTTTCTAGCCACTCCCTAAAATCATAAAACACCTTCATTAAGAAAATAAATATGATATGCTCACCTAGATCTGGTTCGTCGTCACTGTCAAGTGTGATCGGTTCACTGTTCACAGGCATCAGATTGCTTCTAACACGGATTTCTGTAAATAATACATAGCTTTCATAAATATAATATACTAGTAATACCTATACTTATTAAAAAAAAATAGAAAGTTCATGTTTGGATGTTTCTGACGCGGTGCAACATCGATACTGACGCCGTGCAGCATCGCTACTGACGCGGTGGAGCATCGATACTGACACCGTGCAGCATCGATACTGACGCGGTGCAGCATCGCTACTGACGCGGTGGAGCATCGATACTGACACCGTGCAGCATCGCTACTGACGCGGTGCAGCATCGATACTGACGCGGTGCTGCATCGCTGCTGACGCGGTGCAGCATCGCTACTGACGCGGTGCTGCATCGCTGCTGACGCGGTGCAGCATCGCTACTGACGCGGTGGAGCATCGATACTGACGCGGTGCAGCATCGCTACTGACGCAATGGAGCATCGATACTGACACCGTACAGCATCGATACTGACGCGGTGCAGCATCGCTACTGACGCGGTGGAGCATCGATACTGACGCGGTGCAGCATCGCTACTGACGCAATGGAGCATCGATACTGACACCGTACAGCATCGATACTGACGCGGTGCAGCATCGCTACTGACGCGGTGGAGCATCGATACTGACACCGTGCAGCATCGATACTGACGCGGTGCAGCATCGCTACTGACGCGGTGGAGCATCGATACTGACACCGTGCAGCATCGATACTGACGCGGTGCAGCATCGCTACTGACGCGGTGGAGCATCGATACTGACGCGGTGGAGCATCGATACTGACGCGGTGCATAATGTGTTAATTATCCAGAAATATGCTGCTAATAAACTTTACACCTTAGGGACGATTCAGACCTACCGGATCGCCCGGATCGGAGCCGTACGCGTGCCGCGGCAACGAACCAACGCAATGACAGTCGATCGCATGTCAACGGAGCCGGTTATTTCGCAGAATCCGTCGGTATTTGTACGGAGCCGTCGCGACGCGTCGCGAAATGCGAACGGAGACAATATGCATAAGTTGCATGCAAATATGAACTGTAATTCGTGTTTATTGCACATTTCAATATCCTTTGCCGACTTAAAGTCCCGTCCGGGTCGGGCCGTTGCGAGCCGGTAGGTCTGAATCGTACCTTAGTCGCCTCATACGACCCTCGACCCCCCCCAGAAGTAAATGGGCTGGTCCGTGAGGGCAGCTGCCCTCTGGATCTGTGGCATTTGTGGCTAAAGATTCTGATTCCCCCCTTTAGGTAATAAGCTAGATACAGGAGTTCCTAGCAGTGCTAGCATGATTAGTCGCATGACGCGCGCCTGCGGGTTTGAACACCATACTCGCACCTGTCATTTATCCCGCGATGGTGAGCATGATTTGACAGCTCGTCAGCCACTCTACCAAGAGAAAGCAAAGTCGCGGCCCGGGTTCGCTGGGTTACCATACGGTTAAATCGATCAATTTGAATAGGGTATCACCGAATCGGTGATTAGAGCTGCCCGGAAATCATTCGTTCATTTACTTATTTCGTTGCGTAAACGTAGAGCCACAAACTCTACCGAACGGTGATCATGCTCGCATTTGTAGACTAGAGTCTACGAATGACAGTTGAGAGCTCGCGTCATCGTAAGTCGCGGGCATCATGTTAGCTACTGTAGAGACAGAGGCGAAGACGCGCTGAAATAGAGATATGGTATAGAGAGACTCGAAGTCGCGGGGTATCATGCTAGCACTGCAGGTTTATAAGTCTTACCGATGTACCAGCGCAGTTGACAAATTTAAACAGCGCACGAAATAATATTGACCAATCAGGATGTGCCACCTTCAATCCGTTTACGCTATTGGCTAATTTGTTTTCGCACCCTTTTCGCTGATATCCGACTTTGCACTCTTTGATAACTAAATGACTTCAGGTTTTGTCGGTGACTCGGTCCTGCTCTGCGCAAACGAAGATTGTCGAGCGGACTTATTTTCCTGGTCGTGTACCCCCATAGCTTAACTCGCATGATTTCATACAGAACCGAAGATCATACTCACTGGGTTGCTGCGCCATTTTGTTGTTAGCAGCCAGTTGGTCAACTTTGCGAGGTCGGCCTCTCTTGCCTTTCACTCTCTCCGTTTGAGGTGCCTGTTGGGGAAAGATAGAGGGATATAGTTTTATTAGATATGAATTTCGAGTGGACGTCCATCGGCTGATATTAAAGATTGGCTCACAATGTCACCGCGGAATCTCATTTTTTCATGCTATGCATGCTTCTATCCTTTTCTGTCGCTCAGGAACGTCATTTGCTAGAGCGATGCTGCCGCGCGCGATAGCACTCACACCATCTTTATCGCTCTAGTAAATGACGTTACTGTCGGGCTAGCATGCCACGCACGACATAACGAGAAAATGCGTCATGCGCGCTCATTCTGGCATGCTTAAAGTAATAGAGAGAGACAGAGGCACTTTGAGTGGTGGCAACCCTAGTTCTTTACACCGGTCTCCTTCAGATGGCACCTTAAGAGGATAGGCGGACTGAAATGCTAATTTGGAGGTCACTTTTCTGACTGTATACGTATTTATCAGATCCGCCTCACCCATACACCCCGCCGACTAGACTGCGAAAGAGACAACTGCAGCTCGGACCGATTTTATATACAAAAAATCGACGAAATCAGCATTTCGTATTCCCCTGTTTTCTCCAAAACTAAACCGATTTTAATAATTCTTTCATAAATAATATGAGAAAGACTTTGGCTGTGTCCGTACGTTTTGCTTTTTTTGTTTATATTCGTCAAATTTGTTTACTGGATGCCAGAAAACGGGCAGTAAAATAGGTCATTTTCGAAGGTCCCTAGGTTCTTGCAGTAATTAATTAATGCAAAAAAGCAAAACATAGGGACATGGCAGAGGTAACATAGATTGTATAGTAAAAAAATATTTGCTCTAGTGTTATTATCCAGGTAGAAAACAGGGGAATACGTTTGTATGGAGAAAACTGTACTCGTCTATCCTCATATTTACTTCCAAACAGATAGGTGGAACAAATGGTACCATAAATCATCATGGTAAAGGTACTTGCGGCAATATTTTGCTAGGCAACCCGGCGCACACTGGGGCAAGAAAGCAAAACTGGTGGCAGAAAATACCCAAGTATTTTTATGTTTTCTTTGCTTCATATTTGTTAGTTGATATGTTTTCTCATGTAAATAAAATACATTTTAGATGTTTTTATACAAATTATATTGAAAAAAATCTTGTACTTAAATATTCTTTTTTTTTTAAACTTTGTAATCACACCCTAAAATAATAAATATGTAACAAAATTTTATTAATCGGCATCACTAGAATCCGCATCTGCATGTTGAGTAAAAACTCGGAATTTATCAAGCTCTTTTCTTTTAATCAATATCGTGTCGGAACTCGTTTCTGAAATCAAATTGAATTATAAATGTATGTTCCTAAATTAAAAAGTAAATAGTTAAGTACATGTGCCAAGTGCAGGGGAAAACAGCCAAAGCGGTTTCGGTGTAAAAAATAAATATGAATAAAATAAATAGAATCCAAACTAGAAAATTGCTTACGACCCTTAAAGCCTTTTTTACTAGAAAAGGCAGAATATGGGCAACAAATTCTCTTGATCCTATGTTAAGCAATAAACAAGCTTTGTAAAAATGTAAAAACCACAGCTTGGACAGCCTTGGAACATAACTAAAAGTCTTAACATTTCTGTGCATTGAGTAAATATTTAAGACTTTCAGTGTAGACACCGTTTTAACATTATTAAAAACACTCTTTTAGTAATAAAAAACTTATAAAATATGCCCACATACCTGAACTTGAAGATGCAATCAAAGAATAAAATTTTATTCCAATAATGCTGACGCACAACAACTTTTAAATTTCTAAAAAACATACTTACGTAGTTTCGATCGGGCAAACTCGCTACAACTAAGCGTGACTTTGAAGTGCGGGTTGGGAAATAAGGTGGAAAACGACATTGTTTTATAACGCGTAAAGTAGTGCACTATCGTTTCAATATATAGCACTAGAGTTATTATCATTTTTAAATTTTGATTTTCTGCCACCAGTTTTGCTTTCTTGCCCCAATGTGCGGCGGCGTTGTACGAACCCCTGTATAAACTTTCACTTAAATCATATTTCGTTCACAAAACAAATAGGTGCATAATTTTGCGGTCGGATCTGTTTACCTGTAGAATGAAGGCCTCCGCACATTGCAGCGATATTATCGAGCGATTTTATCGAGCGATATTATCGACAGCGATATCGCGACACCTTACACACTGAAGCGATTCCGCGATTCGCGTCACGCATGCGCACACCACTGAATGTAGTAGAAAGAGATTGCGTCAGGTTGCGATAATATCGCGGCAGTGTGTGGGATCGAGCGCGTCCCCATACAAAATGTACTGAGAACAATTATCGCAAAATCGCAGCGATATTATCGCTCGATAATATCGCGGCAGTGTGTAGGATCGCGCGCGTCCCCATACAAAATGTACTGAGAACAATTATCGCAAAATCGCAGCGATAATATCGCTGCAATGTGCGGAAGCCTTGAAACTGTGGGGACTTGTCATAGATGTCAACACCCACAAGTTATAGGCAAAGAAGCTAACAGATGGCGATACCGTCGCTCTCAGAAACATGCTCCATACAAAGACATAGTTCACCGTCAACACGTAACTCGTAACCTACTACAAATAAGGTTCACAATCTAATGCGAGACGAACATCGCGCAAGAGAAATAATCACAGAGATTCGATATATATACAAGGTCCAACTAAGAACTGTTGGACCACGGCCGGTCCCCAGGCTTCACACTAAGCCTGGTGGAAGATCTTCCCTTTTCAATGGAGGAACATTCCCAAGTAGCACCTCCATAAAACAAAGAAAGATAAAAGCATACTTACATCGCTTTTCTTAGTGGGCATGCGCTTAGTGTATTTACGTTTGACGCGCGGCGTGGACTCGCCGGCTGATGATGACGCCGCAGAATCTGCAACATTTACCATTATGTCTACATAAATTCACGACTCTACCCCTTTTAGGGTGGTTAGAAAACATGCTTCAACTAATAAGTAACTTTTAACGAGTAGTGTATAACAGAATGGTAACTTCTTTTGGGTCCTTCTTAATATGCTGACACATTTTTAAAGGGATGATCAGACCACCACACTGCACAACTTTCTCTATGTGACCAATATCGAAATCGCAAAAAAGAAATTAGCTTTCCCATAAAAATAAATAAAATAAAGGTTTTTTATTTGTCTCTCAGTTTTGTTCTGTCACTCAGGAACGTCATTTGCTAGAGCATATAAGATAGACGGAACGCGATCGCGTGCGATCGCACGCCGCAGGCGATCGCGTTCCGTCTATCTTATATGCTCTAACAAATGACGTTCCTGAGTGACAGAAAAGGATGGAGCGACGGAAAAATACGATCGCGTGCGGCCATGTGTAGTTCGACCCATATATGGATTATTTAACAGTAGATTTTTTTTCGCGATTTCGATGTTGGTGCCATAGAGAAATTTGTAGTTTGACGGTCTGATCATCATGTTAAAAAAGTGTCACCATAATTAGAAGGTTATTAATATGTTGACACTTTTTAAGGGGATGATCAGACTGTCAATCTGAACAACTTTCTCTATGGCACCAATATGGAAATAGCGAAAAAAAACAGGTATCCCATTCATTTCGAGGGTGAGCAGACCTTGCCACAATTCGGTATGTCAAGTTTTTTTTTGGAGGGCTGAATCGAAAACCATTTCGAGATAATTGTCTCAATAATCATATTTTCTGTGTCAGAGATTTTAAAATGAAAGGATTACGGATATTTTTAATAAAATACCGTCGTTTTTCGGTACGTGCAGTGACGTCACTGGCATACCTGTGAACTCTTTGGTAAACATAAAATCAACTTAAAATAACCGGCCATTAAGAAAAAAAAATACTTTCACAATGTCAGAATTTGACATTTGATGTTGCCGTTTCTTTTTCCATCATAGATTTAGAAAGAGGAGGCAGGTTTTAATTTTTTTAAATACAGCTGTAGGTAGTTTTCGAATTATTTTCTCTCCACCATTTTTGCACTTAGAGATTACAGATCAAAATAATTTAAAAATTTAATTTATATTGATAAACTCGATGAATCGCAATAAGAACGAAATAGGTATCTTAAAATTATGTCTTCTGTACGTAAAAAATATAAAAATGAAGACCAAAAAAAACTTGACATACCGAATTCGGTATGTCAAGTTTTTTTTTGAAGGGCTGAATCGAAAACCATTTCGAGTTAATTGTCTCAATAATCATATTTTCTATGTCAGAGATTTTAAAATGAAAGGATTACAGATATTTTTAATAAAATAACGTCGTTTTTCGGTCCGTCCAGTGACGTCACTGGAACTCCTTGATAAACATAAAATCAACTTTATATAACCGGCCATTACGAAAAAAAATACATTCACAATGTCAGAATTTGACATTTGATGTTGCCGTATCTGTTTCCAGCATAGAGTTAGAAAGAGAAGGCAGGTTTTAATTTTTTTAAATATAGCTGTAGGTAGTTTTTCTCCATGGAGTCCGAATTATTTTCTCTCCGCCATTTTTGCACTTAGAGATTACAGATCAAAATAATTTAAAAATTAATTGTATATTGATAAACTCGATGAATCGCAATAAGAATGAAATAGGTGTCTTAAAATTATGTCTTCTATCCGTAAAAATATAAAAATAAAGACCAAAAAAAACTTGACATACCGAATTAACAAGTATATTTCAGAGTTCAGTTATTTATGACCAGTGATCGGTCGGAGTAGGTAGATTGATTTTATGTACTTGTGTTACGAATTGTCATAGACATCATACATGGATAAGCCTTTTTCCCGGGATTTCGTTCAGTCATCCCGGAGGCATGTCCATATTAAATATACAAGGTGTTACAAAACTACAAATAAACATTTAAGGGGGTGGTGTAGACCATCAAACTGAACAACTTTCACTATGGGACCAATACCGAAATCGCCAAAAAACTATACTCTACAAATCGACTAGAGCTAAAATATGTATGGGATTTAAAATTTTTTTTTTCGCGTTTTCGATGTTGGTCCCATAGAGAAAGTTGTTCAGTTTGACGGTCTAAATAACCCCCTTATGAGTTTCAAAAATTTATTGTTACTTTTGAAACACCCTGTACCTATATGTTTCAGTTCATTTACCCCAAATCAATCTACCTACTCCAATCACTGTTTATGACCATATTTAACAGGTAGATGACACGATTGTGTCGAGACCTCCGCTTCCAAACACCCTGTAGACAAAGTTGTATTAAGGGGCTACCTGCCGGTTTTGGGTAATTTTGTAACCATTTTATTCATTAACTATGGCACTTTTTGAGCTGAAATTTAAACTGAACCATCTACAGGATATGAGAAGTGATGTGGTTTTTCTAGAAATCGATTTTAATGAATAAAACCGAAGAAAAGGGACTCTAAAGTCACCCCTTTTTTTCCAGTTGTAACCATTTTACTCTTACATTTTTAATCGGAACAAAATGAAAATTTACTATATTATTCACAATACAATTTAGAATGATGTGGTTTTTTTACTTTTTCGAAATTAATAAAAAATCATCGAATTTTTCAAAGAAAACAGCAAAATTCTGACCGGAGCCACGCGCTCTTTCTCATCGATTAGTATGGAGTGTGAGTGAGAGGAGAGTGGTCCACGGCTGATACGCCTTAAGTTATGCAATACAACCCGGCCACCAAATAATGAATGAAATGAATGAATGAATGAATGAAAATGAATGAATGAATGAATGAATGAAATATACTTCATTCATTCATTCATTCATTCCAAATAATTTGTACTCTACACGTGTTTCGCTCCACCAAGGAGCATCCTCAGGGACCCTAGACAAAGTGACACTCTATTGGCGTTGACGCTAGTAGAAAATGACAGAATGTATGGATTTGACATTGGCGACCGAAACATTTTGACGTTTGCTTTCGTCACCATTATTATTGTTGGCTGGGCTATTGCAAGCAAGGTTCGTTATGTAACACTGCGACCATCGCTGATCTTTTGTGTTCGCCCCAAGCTCACCCATATTTTACACATACATCCGAACTAATTTTTTATTATTCTCGGGTATGCAGGTTTCCTTACGATGTTTTCCTTCACCGTCGAGCTAGTGATAATGTTAAATGCAACCGTACATAAATTCCGTAGAATTTAGTGGTACAGGCCAGGAATCGAACCGCCGCCTCTTGATTGAGTCGCTAGCTCTCTTCCGTATGGACTATCATCGCTGTTGCTCGTCACCATACGTCAAGTCCTGGAGTTTGACCGACGTACGTTCGAAACAGTTGTAGCTATAGTAATTATGAAAAAAAAGCTGCACTTTGTGATGGAAGCAAGCCGCTTTGCATAGTGATAGAAGGGATCAAAATAAGCGATTTGACCCGCAGCAGCGAAACTTTCATCCCTTAGGAACACAGATGGCGCCACTTCTTTACATGAAACTTCAAAAAATTCTACAAGCCTAACGGCTTCACCGATTTTATTGATTAAGGTGTCAATCGAAAGAACATTTATTAATTTATAAGAAAAAAAATAAAAACGTAAAAAATCTATAATGGCTGGAAAAAACCAGGCACTTATGTAATTTTTTAAAAGTAATTTTTCAGTTTTTTCTTAATTATATTTAAAAAATGTATGAATTGGGTATACTTTTAATTATTCACAATATCAATAAATCAATTACACGTTTAATGAAAAAAACTGCATGTCAATATCTTTATTGGTTAGGAAAATATATAAGATTTCATAAGCAGGCACGGTGCGCCCCAGTCATAGTAATTATGAAAAAAATACAGAATTTTGTGATGGAAGCAAGCCGTTTTGCACAGTGATAGAACGGACCAAAATAAGCGATTTTACCCGTGACAGTGCAACATTCATTCT
Organism: Agonopterix heracliana; assembly: GCA_963693445.1. Taxonomy (NCBI): domain Eukaryota; kingdom Metazoa; phylum Arthropoda; class Insecta; order Lepidoptera; family Depressariidae; genus Agonopterix; species Agonopterix heracliana. The sequence continues at coordinate 8,230,637 of OY856336.1, read as the reverse complement.
TTAGGATCACAGATGGCGCCACATATTTTAACAATCTTCAAAAAGTTGCAGAAACTAAACGGATACGCCGATTTTAATTATTTAAGTGTCAAACGGTTCGCATTATTAAGTTTCAACTTAAAAAAAAAATAAGTCAAATATTTTTTTAAATTAAGTGCAAAAATAAAAAAAAATGTAAGTAGGTACAAAAAATTTAAAATTACTTAAATGTTTTCACTAAACTACGTTGAACAATGTATGAAGTTTGTATTTTTTATTTTAGACATCTACTTCGAATCTAAAATGAAAACTGCATCGAAATAGGTTGAGTTGTTTTGTAGATATTAGTTATTTCTGTCGATAAACGTCCACTGCTAGACATAGGCCTCCTCGGCCAGGGTTCAGGGCCAGTTCGGCAGTATCCTCATTCAACGAGTATCCACTACCTTCACCGGATCGTCGTCGGTCCACCTTGTGGAGGCCGCACGATACACTTTCCGGAACGCGGCTGCGCGGTTGCCACTCAAGAATTCTTCGGCCCCATCTGCCAGCCAGCCGTTCTGCAAGCAATATGCCCAGCCCATTGCCACTCTTGTAAGTAATTCTTGATTGTGTCGACTTAATTTCTGATTCGATTTCGGAGGTTTCCCCTTGGGTTGACTTTCAGCCTTTAAACTATGCCTTCATTTAGTGATAGATCACGTAACAGCATAATTTATTATAATACATTAGTATAGCATTTCAAAATATATCTAGGTACTTACGTTTGATTCCCACAGCCGCTTTTGCAGAATATTTTAAACTGCAGGGTGCAAGGCAGGTCGACGTTTCGGCAACTACAGTGCATTGTGTCCGTCGCAGCCTGATTTACGAGCGCATTGGTCGAAGAATTTTTTCAATATAATAGTTCCCATTCCATGTCTATCTTTTTATGATGTTGTAACAAGACCTCCTTAGGTTGATGGACTCCACATTGGCCAAAAGTTACTGCGATTTGGTCAGAATTATCCCTCTTCGACTAATACACTTGTAGGTAAATCAGGCTGCGACGACCATTGTATATTTTGACTATTGTGAGGTCCATCCATCTTAGGAGGTCTTGTTACATCCCTAAAATAAAAAGATAGACATGATGGAAACTATTAAATAGAAAACATTCTTCAACCATTGCGCTTATACATCAGGCTGTGACGGACACAATGCGCTGTGGTTGCCGACGCGTCGACATAGCTTCCGCCTTGTATAGGTAGTGTAAAAAAATCCTGCAAAGGTGGCTGTGGAAATCATACGTAAGTAAATAGATATGTTTCGAAATGCTATACTAATATACTTGATACAATAAATTATGCTGTTACGTCGTCGCTAACAAAATTATGGTCAAGTAAAAATGTTGTAAGTCACTCGGAGGGCAATGGAGAGGGCTAGATTGTCCCTGCGTGATTGAATAAGAAATGAAGAGATCCGCAAGGGAACCCGGGTAGCCGACAGCCCGACAAAACCCGGAGAATTGCTAACTAAAGTAGCAATGGGCTGGGCACATTGCTCGCAGTACGGATGGGCGATGGGGCTGAAAAGTTCACGAGTGGCGACCGCGCGGTCGTATCGTGGGTAGGCCTGCAAAAGGTAGACAGACGAAGAAGGTGAAGGTAGAGGACACTCGTTGGATGAGGGTAGTGCAGAACCGGCCCTGTTGTGGCGATCCTTGCAAGAGGCCTATGTCTAGCAGCGGATGTTTATCGGCAGACATTACAAATATCTACAAAGCTACTAAACCGATTTCGATGCCAGTTTCATTTTTTGATTCGAAATCATCATCATCTTATTTAAGAGCTACGCTACGCTACGATTCGAAATAGATGTCTAAAATAAAAAATACAAACTTCGTACATTGTTCAACGTAGTTTAGTGAAAACTTTTAAGTAATTTTAAATTTTTTGTACTTGCATATTTTTTAATTTTTGCACTTAATTTTTAAAAATATTTGACTTATTTTTTTTAAGTTAAAACTTAATAATGCGAACCGTTTGACACTTAAATAATTAAAATCGGCGTATCCGTTTAGTTCCTGCAACTTTTTGAAGATTGTTAAAATATGTGGCGCCATCTGTGATCCTAAAGAATGAATGTTGCACTGCCACGGGTAAAATCGCTTATTTTGGTCCGTTCTATCACTGTGCAAAACGGCTTGCTTCCATCACAAAATTCTGTATTTTTTTCATAATTACTATGACTGGGGCGCACCGTGCCTGCTTATGAAATCTTAAATATTTTCCTAACCAATAAAGATATTGACTAGCAGTTTTTTTTCATTAAACGTGTAATTGATTTATTGATATTGTGAATAATTAAAAGTATACCCAATTCATACAATTTTTAAATATAATTAAGAAAAATCTGAAAAATTACTTTTAAAAAATTACATAAATGCCTGGTTTTTTCCAGCCATTATAGATTTTTTACGTTTTTATTTTTTTTCTTATAAATTAATAAATGTTCTTTCGATTGACACCTTAATTAATAAAATCGGTGAAGCCGTTAGGCTTGTAGAATTTTTTTGAAATTTCATGTAAAGAAGTGGCGCCATCTGTGTTCCTAAGGGATGAAAGTTGCGCTGCTGCGGGTCAAATCGCTTATTTTGATCCCTTCTATCACTATGCAAAGCGGCTTGCTTCCATCACAAAGTGCAGCTTTTCCTTAAAATATCTCCATAATAACTAGGACTATTGTTACTCCGCCGAGCGTCCGACTCGGTGTCGGTGTAAAGTAGAAATTGTTAGGTGGGCAGGTTGTATTGCATAACGTAATACAACTTTGTCTACTGGGTGTTTAGAAGCGGAGGTCTCGACACAATCGTGTCATCTACCTGTTAGTCATGGATTTCCGCAAAGTAACGTCTGATTCTATTAATTATCATATTTATTTTAAACTATTTAACAAAATACGATAAAAATTAAAGTTTGTGACGATGTTTGTGGCTCAATCACGCATAAACGGCTGAATTGATTTGGATGAAATATGACACATAGATAGAATATGTTCTGGATCATACATACTATACTACAGTCGAAATACTTGTTCATACATATATCTAGCTACGTTAACTAAACATGCAGTAATGGACCAATGAAGTAATAAATACATAAACATTTATATACCTACGACTAACACCTTGAGAGGTTGAACAGAATCTTTGGAAAATAATCATACAGGGTTCATGGGATGATCAGACCATCAAATTGAACAACTTTCTCTTTGGGACAAACATCGCGAACCGCGAAAAAAAGCAGCTGTTCCATACGAGACAGCAAACCTACTCGATCCAAATGTATGGGACAGTTGATTTGTTTTTCGCGATTTCGATGTTGGTCTGATAGAGAAAGATAGTCAGTTTGATGGTCTGAAGGACCCCTATAAATTTTTAACATATTGTTTACTCCTGTATACATAATTCCCATCAGATACCGGTCAATCTTAAAAACAACCTCTAAACACATCAGTAAGTAAGTAAACATTACAAAATCCCTCCAAACCTCATGCCCTGGCTAAAAAAAACATATTTTTGTAACTTTTACCGAATATGTAGAACATTCATTATAAAAAAAATCGATGCAAAAAAAATCCTAACTACATTTTTGAATTTAAAAACAGTTTCGAAAATACGCCATTTTAGAGGTCAAATTAAATTGGTAAGTCTCAACATGTCTAAGAAAAACCAGTGTAAGAAAATCTGCTAATTTCCTTTAAATCATAGGTCAACTTATACTGGTAATTCATAGGCAAAAAAGGCTTTTCCATCTAATAAAGACCTCCCAAAAAAAATCTACCATTCACAAAAAATTCTACAGCCATGCAAATTTCTTTCAAAATTGTTACCTTTCCGTTTTATAAATTTGGTGTTCCTTCTGATAATGACCTTCCTATCTGCAATTTTTCTTACCGGGGTAATTTTTCCAACTTTTTGGGGTAATTTTCTCAGTGAATTACCAATTTTTTTACCCGCGGGTAGTTTTTTGAGTACCCTCGAAGGCTTAGTCGCGATTTTGTTGGCGTTTGTCCTAGCTAGCGATGGAAATACATACAAAGGTTTTTTTATGTTTTGATTTTGGAAAAAATGGGGTGTTTTTGTTTCAAAATGTGGTAAGGGTAAAAATACAGTTTCTGACTGGTTCTTCTCTACTACAGAAAACCTGCCGAAGCGGTGGTAAAGATTTTTTTTTGAACCTTTCGAATGCTTAGTAGCAGATCCGCTCCAAGTACGCTAACTGATAGGCAGCACTGCACCAATGGGATTGGTTCGAGAATCATTGAAATTTAGAACCAAATACATGGTAATAAGGTGTAAAGTTGTTTTTTTTGTACACCTAATGAATGAATGAACCATAGAGAATCGAACATCCAAGCACTCTCCATATAAAAAAAAGGAAAATTTGCTTTCAAAACCTAACGTTTCGTCGCGAAAAAAATTATATCTCGCTATTTTAAGTATTTTAAAAATAAACCACATTTTGAAACAAGTGTCACCAGTTATTGTAGATAACTCAATGTAAAACCCATTATAAAAACAAAATATATTAGTGATTTCATGAATGGATGAGTAAATGTTAGTGGACACACAGTGTTGCCATATGCGAAAATGTCTTAGAGAACAAATGGCCAGGAGAGAGTTGGTCTTTGTTGAATGGGTTGACTTAGAAGCTTGCATTTTTTACACCTACAAAGGACCATTATCTACAGGGTGAAATTGATATCATTAGCATCCTTTTCTGTGCTTAGTTTAAAAAGATGCTTATGATATCAATTACACCCTGTATAAGTAATAATTATAATAAAATTAAAGGGGCTTTAAGGATACTTAATGGAATGCATTGAGACCATTTTTAGAATTTCTGTCTAATTTGTTTGTGCACGAATCACTTAAAAACTACTGAACCGATTTAGATGGGGTTTGACAAAAACATAGGGCTTGGTTTGGATTAACATTTAGGCTTTACTTCATCGCAATCTTCATCAATTAAAAGTTGTGACTATTTAAAGTCAGTGGTCTGCGCATTCAAAATCGCGGGCGCCGACGCTATAAGGCCTCCGCTCATTGCAGCGATATTATCGAACGATATTATCGCTGCGATTTTGCGATAATTGTTCTCAGTACATTTTGTATGGGGACGCGCTCGATCCCACACACTGCCGCGATATTATCGCAACCTGACGCAATCTCTTTCTACTACATTCAGTGAAGGGCGCATGCGTGACGCGAATCGCGGAATCGCTGCAGTGTGTAAGGTGTCGCGATATCGCTGTCGATAATATCGCTCGATAATATCGCTCGATAATATCGCTCGATAATATCGCTGCAATGTGCGGAAGCCTTTAATACCAATAAAACTTGACATACTGAATTTCTGAACCTATAACTAAAGGCTATTTCTTCCAAGACATTTTCGACATAATCTACTTCCACACTTGGGTAATTAGGTGCAAGTGACCAAACCTTTATTTATTTACAGTATAAAATAAAAATAAATAAATAAAATAAATAAAACTTACCTCCAGTGGTGCGGCGTCTGTGTTCTCTCTTTGCTTTCTTTTCTAACGCTTCTGTTAACAAAATTATACTATTTAATTTTAAATCATTTAGGGCCTGTTTCACTACTTCTGAATAATTTCTTGTAAGCTTATCCGACAGATATTTTGACATAATTTCATACAAAATATGTCAAACTATCTGTCGGATAAGCTAACAAGAACTAACTCAGAAGTGGTGAAACAGGCCCTTAAAATCATATCCTAAAGACTCTGATTTTGTTATAGTATAGATAGAGCGAGGTTTTGTAAAAAAATTACTTTATGTCATTGTTAATTGCAAAATACTAAATTACTTTTTTGGTTACAATTATAAATGTATTCGATTTTCAACTATAAAGGCCTCCCGCATATTGCAGCGATATTATCGAGCGATATGTCACGCATGCGCCCCACCACTAAATGTGGTCTAAAGAGATTGCGTCGGAACAAAATCGCAGCGATATTATCGCTCGATAATATCGCGGCAGTGTGTGGGATCGAGCGCGTCCCCATACAAAATGTACTGGAAACAATTATCGCAAAATCGCAGCGATATTATCGCTCGATAAAATCGCTGCAATGTGCGGAGGCCTTAAATGGTAGCATTATAGTAATTTTTAATAATGCTATTGATAATTATCATTTAAAAGATATACAGGGTCCTTCTTAATATGCTGACACTTTTTTAAGGGGATGATCAGACCGTCAAACTGAACAACTTTCTCTATGGGACCAACATCGAAATCGCGAAAAAAAAATCAACTGTTCCATACAAAACTGCAATTCCACTCGACCAAAATGTATGGGAAAGCTTTTTTTTTTTCCTAGATTTATATTTTGGTGCCATAGAGTTTTGTTCAGTTTGACAGTCTGATCATCTCATTAAAAAAGTGTCAACATATAGCTCATCTAGTACTACAAAGACGTAACTGTCATTTTACGGAGCGTCCTGCGCAACTGACCAATGTGGCGTTGTTACACTCAGGGCGAGTCAATTTTTGTACCGGTGCAACAAAGACAGTGGCGCTGTCTTACGCTCATTTGTTGAACAATAAAAACGACTTTGTAACACCATACTTATTGAACATTTTGGAACATTCTGGCATCATAACTCATATTTGCATTTTGTGACAATTCCGTCTTTGTAGTACTAGATGTATATTAAGAGGTAAGAGGGAGATAGAAAGAGAGAGAGAGAGAGAGAGAGAGAGAAAGATAGAGAGAGAGAGATATACAATGAATCACCGAGCTCCCTGCCGCGCTACTTTTTCATTTTTGAGTTTACACGAGCGAGGTTGAATGTTCATGAATGAAACAGAGAGAGACTTACCGAGCTCCCTGGCTCTCTTCCTCGCGAGATACTCGGGGCTAGTTTTGTCTACTCGCGGTCTTCCTCGCTTGCGCTTCTCTCCGCTAGGCGTCCCTCCGTCGTTGTTACTGTTCATTACAGCCACTGAAACGTATCAACGATATATTATTGTTATTTATACTTTTATTTATTTACTAGTGTTGACCCGCGACTTCGTCCGCACAAATTATATACCAGATTTTAAGTCAGATCATAAGCTATCAAACAACAAAAAAGTTTCATCAAAATCGGTTCAGTAGTTCTTGCGTGATGCGCGATCAAACAAACAAACAAACAAACGTGTCAATAGATGGCACCACACGTCATTTAAATCGCGCTATCGAGTGTTATATTTGAGTTTATATGAACTGAACTGATACTTTTTTATCCCTCACGATTTTTACGATACGACGACGACCCGGTTGGTGTAATGGTTACCACGCCGGACTGCCAAACTAGGGTCCTGGGTTCGAATCCCGGTTCGGTCATGGATGTTATATGTTCGTGCCGTTGTTGTATGGTTTCCATAATAAAAGCCTTTAGTGCTAGTTTGGGATCATTACAATACAATGTATGTGCCTGTGAGCGTTATTTATTTATTTATTTGATTTTATAACAGTTAAGCGCTCGTTGGCGTAGTGGAGCTTCGGTATTGGAAACGATCACCGAAGTTAAGCAACGTCAGGTCCGGTCAGTCTTTGGATGGGTGACCGTTTAGTGGTATTTCATCTCGAGCGTTTCCGTGCTTCGGAAGGCACGTTAAGCAGTTAGTCTCGGATGGTTCCGTCAGATGGCGTTGTAACTATTCGTTAAGCCAAGTCAGAGGCCTATTGGCGGCTTGAAAATTCTCTGACAGTAAGGTGACCACTAACTTGCCTCCACCAACACGCACTGGGCCCGCGTGGTGGAGTATGGCCCACTCCCTCTCACCCTTATTCGTGAGAGAAGGTCTTTGCCCTGCAGTGGGATTCTTCAGGCTATAACTAAGATAACATACCCATCTCCTTGGCCTGCTTCCTCGCGGCGAGGTTGGCGAGGTACTCGGGGCTGGTCTTGTCGATGCGAGGTCTTCCGCGCTTGCGCTTTATAGGCGTCGGGGTGCCGCTCGATTCTGCTGTTAAACATACTAATTAGTTATCAGACGGCCGAGCACAGTCTGTAGTGAACCTGCCTGCTATGTCGAGGGTCGCGGGATCGAATCCCGTAAGGGACAAATATTTGTATGACGAATATGAATATTTGTACCCGAGTCATGGATGTTTGTATCAATATATAGGGTCCAACTTAATATGCTGACACTTTTTTAAGGGGATGATCAGACCGTAAAACTGAACAACTTTCTCTATGGGACTAACATCGAAATCGCGAAAAAAATCTGCTGTCCCATACATTTGGCTCGAGTAGGTTTGCAGATTTGGATAGAACAGCTGTTTTTTTTTTGCGATTTCGATGTTGGTGCCATTGAGAAAGTTGTTCAGTTTGGCGGTCTGATTATCCCCTTGAAAAAGTGTCAGCATATTAAGAAGGACCCTATATGTATTCTATATCGTTGTCTAGTTATCATAATACAAGTCCAGGCTAGATTATGGAACTTTAAATGTGACTAGATAATTTGTGTGACAATGTCCAAGATATTTATTTATTTATCTATGCTATGCTCGGAGTTTCCTTGCGAGATCGAATCAGAAATGAAGAGATCCCCAGAAGAACCAGAGTAGCTGATATAGCCCAAAGAAATGCTAAACTTAAGTGGCAGTGGGCGGGGCAAATTGCTCGCAGAACCAATGGCCGATGGGGCCGAAAAGTTCTCGAGTGGCGACCGCGTGCCGAAAAGCGTGGTTAGAATCATGGTGGACCGACGACCTGGTGAAGGCGGCGGGAAACTGTTGGATGAGGGCAGCGCAGGACCGGTCGTTGTGGCGATCCTTGGGGGAGGCTTGTGTCCAGCAGTGGACGTCCATCGGCTGAGATGATGATGATGATGAGTTATCCATGTGCAGAGTGGGTGATGTGAACTATCAAGTTGCTGGGATATCGATATTATAGATTTCTTTAGTTTTCACTTTCGAGCAAGTGTGTTGAAAAAATCCAGTACCTAATTACGATAACATCCTAATTATGTTTGTATGCACATGAAGGGCCCAGTTGCAAAAGTCCCTAAGTCCACTTAGGTGAGCATATTAAGTTGTTGCCTGATCTCAAATTTACGTTGATTTATTCATAACTAGTGTTTTCCCGCGACTTCGTCCGCACAAATTATATACCAGATTTTAAGTCAGATCATAAGCTATCAAACAAAAAAAGTTTCATCAAAATCGGTTCAGTAGTTTTTGCGTGATGCGCGATCAAACAAACAAACAAACAAACACACAAACAAACAGACAAACAGACAGACAAAATTTCTAAAAAAGGTTGATTTCGAGTCGGGGATATTTAAAAACCATATCGTAATCTTTTTTTTGTAAATATCTTCAATGTACAGACACACTTCAGTTACAGTTTTATAATAGTTAAGATACACTGACATTTCATTTTTAATCCTTTTCTCATATGGAAAATTTCCAGCCCTTTTTAAAGACTCTAACTACAAACGACAACTGTCGACTCGACTCTCTCTATTCTAAAACTCATTTTTTGGACTTGGGGACTTCTGCAATTGGGCCCTTCATATGCAGATCTCTTCGTGCTCCCATATGAAAGACAATTAGTTACCTGCGCTACTCTGCAGCTCAGACTTGGGACGAGCAGCGAGCAGCTCGGGCGGCACAAAGTGAGACACTGGGGACCTGTAGTCCACACTCAGCGGCAGACGGCCCGCTGCTGAGGACAAAGAATACATGTTAACTCTTATTAATATGGTATTAAAATTGTTTTTTCAACACTCATGTCTCCCATAGTGAGTGACTATTGCGCAAAAAGTATTGGGGCTAACACAAAAGATCCCAGTGGGTCGAAGTGTTGCTGGCCTGCCAGCCCCCACAACAAGATAAGATAAGATAAGATAAGATAAGAGTGACTATTCCAGCTTCATAGTTTAGGGATTTTTTTTTTTTTTACTTTAGCAGTAGGATTGAAATTGCACAGATTTCTGGCCAATTATTGGCGTCCTTTGAGCCTTTTCTTGTATATCTTAAACAAAACTTTTTCCTTGATACCTAGTTGGGATTTCAATTCTTTCAGTATGGACTAATGGACTAAAACTAAGGTCAGATGATCAGACATACAAATTGGTTGTGTTCAGAGACCCTCATACTTTCCACAAACCTTGTATGTCTCCATTAAGCTGCAGCTTTGGTATCTTCTCTGGCAACTTCTGAATCTCCTCACTGTCTGAATCTTCCCTCTTCAGGCCTATGTTGAACTCAGTAACCATAGTATCTTTACCTTGTATGTCCCCATATATGTCTCCATTGGGCTGCAGCTTTGGTTTCTTCTCCAGCGACTCCTAAATCTCCTCACCCTATGAATCTTCCCTCTTCAGGCCTAAGTTTACTCCGACACAGTATCATACTTTCTTTACTTTGTATGTCCCCATAAGATGTCTCCGTTGGACTGCTCCTCACTCAGTGACTCCTGCTTCCTGCTCCTGCTCCTGCTTCTTCAAAGCCCAGTTGAATATCACACAGCTAAATGGTTGCTTTACCTTGTATGTCCCCATAGATGTCTCTATTGGGCTGTAACTTTGGTTTCTTCTCCAGCGACTCCTAAATCTACTCACTCTCTGAATCTTCCTTCTTCAGGCCTATGTTGACTCCCGTAAAGTACCATAGTTTCTTTACCTTGGTATATCCCCATTTACAGGGAACACTGCTGCTACTGCTGGGTGCTGACACTTTTTTAAGGTGATGTACAGACCATCAAACTGAACAACTTTCTCTACGGGACCAACCTCGAGAAAGTTGTTCAGTTTGACATAGACATAGACATAGACATATATTTATTAATAATCACGGTCGGTTTATTTTTTTTGACGGTCTAATCATCCCCTTAAAAAGTTTCAGCATATTAAGACGGACCCTATATGTCTCCATTGGGCTGTAGCTTTGGTTTCTTCTACAGCGATCTCCACACTCTCTGATCTTGTTGCTCAGTAAATCCTCCCTCTTCGGGACCCATGTTGACTCCCACACCGTACCACAGTTTCTTTACCTTGTATGTCCCCGTAGATGTCTCCATTGGGCTGTGGCTTTGGTTTCTTCTCCAGCGACTCCTAAATCTCCTCACTCTCTGAATCTTCCCTCTTCAGGCCTATATTGACTCCCTCAAAGTACCCTGGTTCCTTTACCTTGTATGTCCCCATAAGATGTCTCTGTTGAACTGCTCCTCACTCAGTGACTCCTGCTTCCTGCTCCTGCTCCTGCTTCTTCAAAGCCCAGTTGACTATCACACAGCTAAATGGTTCCTTTACCTTGTATGTCCCCGTAGATGTCTCTGTTGGGCTGTAGCTTTGATATCTTCTCCGGCGACTGCTGAATCTCTTCACTCTCTGAATCTTCCCTCCCAGTCCCACACAGTACCCTGGTTCCTTTACCTTGTATGTCCCCATAAGATGTCTCCGTTGGACTGCTCCTCACTCAGTGACTATCACACAGCTAAATGGTTCCTTTACCTTCTATGTCCACTGTGTGTACCAGACCAATTGACTATGACACAGCTAAATGGTTCCATTACCTTGTATGTCCCCGTAGATGTCTCCATTGGGCTGTGGCTTGGGTTTCTTCTCCGGAGACTCCTGGCTCTCCTCGCTGGGTGACTCGTCCCTCTTCAGCGCCGGGAGGGCGGAGTCCAGCTGACTCTCACACAGCGCCATGGTTGTTTAGTACGTGCTGGTGCTGGAATTGTTAAACATATTGTTTGTAATATAGTTAAACAACGGCCGGAGTTGAAAAAATAATGATTTCTTTTATAACATTCTTGGATAAAAGTATCTGAAAATGAAATTTTTTGACAGTTTTTAAGTGGAGTCACCCTTCCACGACAGAGGATGAACATGTTAAGTTCTTTTTGATGGCCAATAAGAAATCCTTGAATCTAAGACATCATTCACACAAATATACCAGATTTGAAGCTATCAAACAAAAAAAGTTTCATCAAAATCGATTCAGTAGTTTATGTGTGATGCTGTTTCAAACAAACAATACAAAACAAAAAAAATACAAAAATACTTTATTATAATAGGTACAATACAATACAAAACGAATGGATGGCCAAAAATCAAAAAACATCTAAAAACTGTATTGTAAATATTGTAATCTTTATCTTGTGTGAAAAAAAAATCTGATATCTCATACATATTTTAGCTCTAGTCGCTTTGTAGAGTATAGAACATAATTTTTTTTTTCGCGATTTCGATATTGGTCCCATAGTGAAAGTTGTTCAGTTCGATGGTCTAAACCACCCCCTTAAATGTTTATTTTGTATTTTTGTAACACCTTGTAAGAACCACCATGGATTAAGAATCATAAAGGATGCCACACCTCCTTACAATCATTGAAACAAGAAAATTGGCCATGGCGTCGTCGATATTTCCAATTTTAGGTATATCCCTTTATATCCAACTAGTGTTTTCCCGCGACTTCGTCCACACAAATTATATACCAGATTTTAAGTCAGATCATAAGCTATCAAACAAAAAAAGTTTCATCTAAATCGGTTCAGTAGTTTTAGCGTGATGCGCGAACAAAGAAACACTATTTTGTCAATAGATGGCGCTGCAAGTCATTTAAATCGCGCTATCGAATGTCATTTGAATTTATATGAAGTGAACCGCTACTTTTTTGTTCCTTATGGTTTTACGGTTTTATAATAGTTAAGATGACGTAATTACGACAATGACAGGAGAGGAGCTAACATTTTGACATTGGATTAGAAACATAGGCCAAGTATTTCGCTTACGCTGATAGACGGAACATCAGTGTAACCGCGTATGAGACAGCGATAGTCATAAAATCCTATACAATTTGTATGAAAATAGATGTCTGACTCTGGAGTCAGACAGCCGTCGTAGAACAAAAAAGTGGCTACGTCGATAAGGACAGCAATAAGTAGCGATCTTCTTTTTTAACTAGAGCGAATTTGCTATGTGCATCTCTTACTGAGTGATATGACAAGACATGTGCTTCGTTCTAGTTCCTTCTCTTTCTACGATTAGAAAGGACAAAGTTAACGTCACAAAAAACAACGACGCGACGGAAAAGAATGATCATTACCGACCACCAAGGAGTATTATCATGTTTCACCGATTGTTAGGCAGTTTGTCCTCTATTATAGGTATTCCAAACTTCTTGAGAACCACCATCATAGAACCAATACACACAAAAAGGACAACAAACATGAATTAAAATTAACAGAATTGGTACTGTTTACTAAAACTTGTTTGTAACTATAACATAAAAAGAAAGTTTCCAATACACAATACGATTCATTCTAAACTTTAACGCGGTGACAAACAAATGTACAATGTAATGTAGTATTTCATATTAATAATTAAGTAATCAAGTAATTAATAATCACTAGATGGCACTGACAATAATAAGGACAGGGAAAATTAGTTATTTAATTACCACTATGTACTTACACATTGACTAAGTGATACAGAAGAAAAACTATACGAAGTTCTAGTTATTACACTTTGAACAAATTGTGAGCAGCAATCATAAGTCTTATCGACATAAAAAGCTGTAAAACAGCAGCCACAGCCAATGTCGTAACAATTGAACTCACCTTTTTAACAAGAAACCATTTTGTCTTCAATACATCAAAAAACCGAACAAAATTCACTTATAACAACTCAAAACTTGCACTTAAACAAACAATACACAACATAGACTTAATTTAAACTTAATAATAACAACACAAGTAAGATTATAAGCACTAGACGATTGGAAAATTTTACATCTACTTGGGCAAAATTCTATGTATTAGCAGTGAACACTGGTGCAATGTAATGCGTAAAGAATACACGTAGAAGAAACGATTTGGATCAATATTAAATGCACGCACTACATCGTCGTGCCACGGGATCGCTTTTAAAACTGATTACAAAAGTTTTCGAAGCCGATTGTCGTAGATATAAACAAATTTCGCGATCCCTCAAAGCTGTACCGACGTCCATTTGCACAGCAATAGGATGATGCTACTGCCTACGAAAAGTGCGAAGAAGATGAATATATTTCTAGTCTGGCAACACTGAGTGCTACGTGACATATTGGGGGAAATGGGCGTTGGCGCTGTTATTTTGGTCCGATTCACGCTTTCATTCTACTATGAAATTTTATAAATTTTAATTTGATTGAATGAAATCTTCTAAAATAATAAAAATGTATTAGATTAGCTATAAGTTTGCACGATTATTGTAATTTTACGGGACATCATCTCTATAAATCACAAAAAATTAATTTATATTTCAGTTTTAAAAATAAAGAACGCGAATCGGACTGCTGTCAAAAGCTTACACTTTTCTACCACGGACATCCCAACAGGGTCGGATTATGGGAAAACCTATAAAATCTCACAAAATAAAATATAAAAATAAACGAAAAATTATAATAATGACACAAAGTTTTTCTGTTACTAAAAATTTGTAATTTAAAATTTAAAAGTTAGTAACAATAATTAAAATTATTTATACCAACAAGCAACATTCATATGGGTGTGGGACAGGCAGTCAGAGGAAGACAGTATGTAAAAGCGATAGTTATAGGTAGGTCGAGCGTCGAGTTGGCATTGTATTATTACCTACTACCTCGTTATCGTGAGTCGAGTCGTGTTATCGCCCGCTACTCGAGGTTATTTCTTTTGTGCGGCTTCACCTTGCATTATTGTTTGCTTGGAGCGGTTGTACTGTACGCGATGACGTATTGACCCGTTTTAATTATTTCTTTATAATTTATTCTGCTTTTAATAACTGGTTTGTGAATTGGAGTTTATATTTTTAGTATTGTCTAGGTTTTGGATTAAAGTTGACACGTGCCAATTCTACATAATATAAATATTTTGTTTGTTTTAAATTAAATTGGTAAAATGTTACTTTACTTAAGTAATTTCTTTAGCGGGAGTATATTTTTTCTATTTTTGATATCACATTCTAAAAAATCAATATTCATCGAAGTTCAATTTTAAATCAATCAATCAATGTTATAGTACCTAAAGTAATTTATACTATTTTTCATTATAAATTACTTTAGGTACTATATTACTTAATTCAATTCAGTTCAAAATTTTCATACTTCCAAGATCACGCCATTATCTCAAGGAGGTAAGCAGAAACTAAAGAATCAAATAGTTGCATACCTACTTACGGCAATGCATTCAAAGTTTGATTTCCAGTTTAGCAAATTAGAAACG
Organism: Agonopterix heracliana; assembly: GCA_963693445.1. Classification (NCBI taxonomy): domain Eukaryota; kingdom Metazoa; phylum Arthropoda; class Insecta; order Lepidoptera; family Depressariidae; genus Agonopterix; species Agonopterix heracliana. Next base: position 8,215,402 of record OY856336.1, on the reverse strand, counting down.
AATTCTTACAATAGTTTAAGAATTTACTAATTAATTATTCACTTATGCTTTTATGCATTCGATTATTAAAACCTAGAATACTGATACTACGCTACCATTGTTTGATAAGCCAGCCAGACATAGATTATAAACAGGCCAAGCCTTTGTTTTGAAAATACTACGAAAAATCGATCCCGCAGTATGACCTAAGAGATAGAAAAATCAATACTTTTGCTACGTTTAGGAGGGGGAGATCTGTTAAAGATTATTAGAAAGGGATGACAATACTACGTATTATCGTAATGAGATATTTCAAATAATAACCTAATCAAAAAGGTATTGCGATCTTGAATTATTTGAAATGTCTACCCATCTACCCCCTCGGGCAATATAGTCGTGAGCATAATCATGCCATGCTTGTAATTTTTCCAATAGGGGTGGTTAAGAACTTTACCACACAAACGAAAGCGTACATACGTTTTGTAGCTAAGCTTAATTTTAACATCATTACAATATTAGAGTTAGTTAACGTCTAGCATGTCATAAAATTTAGTTTATCTTACTTTCACAAAGGGCTAAGTACCTATTTAAATAAATTAAGGGTGTAGATCACGCCTTTCTCAAATCAATCCTTTAACAATAAACTGTTACCATTAGCCACCATTAGCATTAATCAATTACCTCACCTAAGTGACGTCTAATGGATATTTGTTAATCGGTGGTTATTGCACCCTAATATTGTTAACATTGTCGACGCATTGTGCTTCCGGCCTAGAATGGATCACCGCATTTCTTACCGTACGTGGGTGAGTATCGTAAGGGGCAACTAAGGCCGAGGTTCAGATACGCTTTTATTTTAGTTAACGGTTTTATTTAGATTATGCCTAGTTACGTTTTTTCAACCTTACAAAAGACATCTGTGTATCTCTGCTTAAGAGACAAGGTTTCTTAATGCAGTGTTTTTTTGGTCGAAAGGCTATACTTAGTCATCTATCATCACACATATGATACGTCGATCCAAGGTCATCTTCATAATCAGCCTCTCTTTGCTGCTGAGCGTAGGCCTCTTCTCCAAAAAGGCTTGTCACAAATTTCTTTGGCCTTCCTCATCAACATCACAGCTTATAGCACCACTGCAGGGCACAGGCCTACCCTCGTATGGTATGGGCGTTAGTCGACCCCGCGTTCCCAATGCTTATTGGTAGACTTCACATACGCATCGAAATTTCTTCTTCAGCGTATGCAGGTTTCCTCACGATGTTTTCCTTCACCGTTTCAGATTAGTCGGCCTTCCTCAACCAGTTGGAAAACTAGGTTTTCGAAATCCTAAAAATGAACCTTGTTGCAACTGTATGTATAAGTACATAAAAGTGTATAATATAGTTACCTACTTGATAATTATAGCAATGTTTCTGGTCAACCGTTGACCAGAAACATTGCTATAATTCAACCCGAAGTCCCCAAAATGGATTAAAATGTTAAATATACCTACGTAATAAAACAAACAAGAATAATGTTTTGTGGAAACCGCAAAAGTTGTTTATATTGAAAAGCACCTTTCACCCTTGCACCGTGGTGAACAAGTTTACGTTCTCTTTTCACCCAGTCACCCAAAAGTGCTACACCATTATTTTACATTTAGACATTTTTGAAAACAAGGGAAAGGAACAAGGTACATTTGGTACATACATCAAGGATGAGTGAGTGAAAGAACCTATCTAAAGTAATAATGAAAAAAAACTTAATTTCTGCTTGCCCTAGTCGCACGAAAATGAATTTTTTCGAAGGAGTTTTCGAAAGTCAACCCCTATAGGGGTCTTTGTTATAAACGTTTGTAATTCTGAATTACTAATTCACGTGGATGAAGTCGCAGTCAAAAGCTGGTACGTGCGTTATAGTGACAGAATATAATTATAAGTAATTAATAAGAGTACATGGAAGTTATAGTTAGGTATTGAACGTTCGAACCGGAACCAATAGACTGTCAACATCTCTAGATGGAAATAGAAATACTTACACCTAAGCTGACGCGCTTATTTTTGTGCCATATTAGAAATTATTATTGCCGCGATGTGTTTCTACGAATATTACCGCTGCAACGTGTTTATAATTATGAATATGAATATTACCGATGTGACGTGTGGTAAATACTTAGGATGGACTACCCCATTCCATCCTGTAGGGTATTTTGTACGAGGCGATTAAGGGATACTTAAGGTTTATTATGCTGTGTTATGGCTACCGCATGACACATCATTCTATGCTGAAACCTTAAAAATGCTAAAATTTAATCTGGATACAATAACTTCCTGGCAAGTGAAAAATATAAATACCTAAATAACAGGTAAAATGCTTTTGTAAATAGGCACTATCTTTCTCTACCTTAAGTGATATATATATATGACGGCGCCTGGTGCCATCCCTCTACGGCACCTGGCGCCATCTCTCAAGTTAAAACAGAACAAGATCGCACACTAATGACGGTGCCTTGCTACAGCGCCGCCTGGTGTCGGTCTAGTGGAACGTCGGGTGTCGGAAAAGGTGGTTGACAGCCATGTCAAGAGGAGTTCAGTTGAAGATTTGAATAGGAATGGCTGAAACACCGCATAACTCGACGGATCGCTAGTTCTGTGTAATATCGGTAGTTTTACTATTAAGCAGTGATCTGTTTGCGATGAAGGCCCTCCTGCACCTATATCAGAAGTGTAAACAAGCTTGCGCCCAAGAGAAATAAAATCGTCTATAGAAAAATGTTGATGGTTATTTGACAGCTAAAACCTAGCTTTTGTTTCAAGAGTCAAGACCTGATGATAGTTTTATCACGAGGTTCCAAATCGATGCGAAAGAAACAGCGGCTGAATCTGCATCTGCATCAATCTGCATTCTAAATACATGGAACATGATCTAACGTATGTCCTGCCTACTCATATGGCTAGTGGCGGAACGACGAGCAGTAATTTTCAACCCCACCAGTTGACGAATGATTTACAGTAAAGTCGACGGATACATAATACAGTTCATACAGTACGGACACTCCCTACACTTCTTCGTGGAAGACAGATGGAAGACAACTACAGCGTCTACAGTAGGCAATATGGTTTTGCTAATGCCAGGCCAGCGTTTGGCCCGGCCTTGTTGTATGAAGTGTCCAGGATGAGATAGTGGGCAAGTTATCTCCGTGTTGGTATGGTATAATTAATGTTTGTGGTTCGAAATAGACTTTGGTCACGGATTATTGGTGAGAATTTTGTCGGATATTGCTGTGTTGTGCTTGGTGTGCCCTCATTACCTGGTTTCATCTATTTAGAATGGGCTTTTGAGTTGTAAACTTATATTCCAGAAAGCACAATAGTTCTTCTAGTAAAACGCGGATGTTCTGAGGATTTAGAATATCTCAGACTACTCCCTCAGGGAACATAGTTGTGATCATACGATACTACGATAGTTCGTTGAATGCAGGCAGTGTAGTCAGAAACATCGCTGTAGTATCTAAGCCTAAATTTTTATAAAATATGGCTTTTATGGTTTCCATGCTATTGTCATGCCGTCATGCCTGTATACACTCTATTTCAAAGGGATGTTTCTGTTGTTGATACAATAAAAACTTATTCGTATTTGCTTCTGTGTACAAGGTAACTCTGTACCTAGATGCTGCTGAAGAATTTAGGTGTCTCAATCTGCCTGTTCCTGACGCCATGTGGAACTTAATAGGCGATTAAGAGCTCTCTTTGTCGGCTCGTAAATCGCTTCATGTTCAGTCAGGTCAGGCCAAACTCCGAAACTCCTTCATACATCATCCTTCCAACAAGATTACGGCATTTGGAACTTGTCCTCGACTTCCGATTCCGATTTAGAAGTGAAACAAGGTCCTTATTGTGTGTTGACTTTGGGTTGTAATGTAAATGGTGGTTGTATTTGCACATTGTTGAAATTGATCGCCGAGCCCTGGGCTCTTGTGAGTGTGCACACATTTTTTACTAATTTATAATTGCGGTTTATGGACTTGTAATTTTTGATGCAATGTTTCTGGCCACACCGAAAGGGATTATTGCCGTGAGTTTCTGTATGTATGTAACTTTTGATCAAGAGATAAGGTAACGGTGGTTATTATGTGATGGTTTTCGTAGATAAAAGTCAGGATTGTGTTTTGTGGATGTCAAGTGTTAACGCAACTGCATGGTCGAGCAGGCGTGCCACCTCTTTGGACGACGACTCCAAGTGTTGTTTTTTTTATGTTGTCTTTTATTGTTGTTCTTGATTCACAAACTAATAATGTATTGATTGTCGTTGTCACGATGACGTTCGGTTGATTGTTGATTGTTGATTCATATCGCAAATAAATAACAAATATTGAATCGAATTGAGCAAATAAATTCGTGCTGTAGGTGTTTGATGCTAAATGGCACTGCATACATCGAAGCATTGTAAGATCGAAATATCTTTGTTGTGAAATATGAAATATTACAACGAACTCGTTTAGAAGGCCTTTTTTTAGCGGAGGAAGACAAAGTAAGGATTTACATCCCTTTTTAACTGAGTGCTGGTATACTGTATGAATGAAACACAATTCTCTACTATGTTCATGGTTATCTAGTAGATATCGACGCCGAACCATCGAGGTACTATGTTAACTAGAGAAGCTACCGAGAAGTAATGTTGTGTAACACGCGTTAGGGTGCACGCGCTCTAACCCACTTAGCCTGAGCCAGGCGCTTGTCGCAGCTTGACGCTCCCAGCACGCGCCCCACACTGCTGATCATGGTGCACAGATTTTGTTCGCGTTGTCTGCTCTATACATAATTACTCAATGCGCCGAACCAGTTCTTCGTCACTCGCGTTTGTCAGCTGCGATAAATTCTTACCTACGGCGCCTTGTATCTCATAACCATGAGGTACAGGGTGTCGCGTATTGATATAAGTCGCATTTTAGTTCTCGTTTCTGAAGACCAAAGTTTGAAATTCGAAAAGCGCGCGAAACTGTGATGAGTGCGGTACCTATCTGTTACGGTAGTAGGTAACTGTTGGATAATCTGTTTCCGAACTCGTGGTTCTGTTGTAAGATGGTGTGCTATATTTAGTTTGGACAATATTATGATGGTGGTGGTATCTCAGGTTTCCTTTTCTTACTTCGTGGTCAATGTGTAGACATAAATATGGGAGCTTTTTCTTTTGGGAGCCAATGTCAGTCAAAGAGCATAAAATTACTACGTTCTAATGTCAGATTTACACGAGGTTTCTAATTCCCTGCTTTTGTTGGTAAAGATGTTATTATTTAAACTGCAATAACATGAATCTGGTATTTAATTTAAATATGTACGGGATGCATGAATCATTACAGCCAATGCCGAATATATCCCGATGCAGTTTATGGATTAGGAAAATGTGGTTTGTCCGTACAAAAATTGCCGAGTTCACAATGCCATAACCCAAAACAGAGTCCAAATAGCCATTATTATGCGGCTTTTCTCAGAGCATCAAATCATGCACATGTTGTTTTACTATTGAACATACCTAAATCGCCGAAATTATTTCTTCCAGTCACGGATTATAGAAGAGTACAGTTGCAATAACAATCCATATTAGTATACCTCCTTGAAAAAGTTATAATGTGAAACTTCTTCTTCTGGTTCTGTGCGAAAGTGCATGTTAGTGCTTAGTGTCTCGACGTTGAGATAATTGATAACTAATTGCTTCGTCCGTTTCCGAGGGTATTTCTTTGTGGGTTGACCTTGAACTGTCTTTATCATAAACTTGGTACATGTTTATCCTGAAACTCTTGCTATAGGTATGATGTTCAGTTTTTTTTTGATACGGCGTATTTGATAAACTGTTCAGTTTGCTGTGAGACCCTTTTATAGTCAATGGCTGTTTTCTTGAGCCTTTCGGCAATTATTTCTTGACGTTGTAGTCTAGCTGTAGTGGCTCCATGGTTGAAGGATAAGATAACTACAGACTTCAAAGATGTGGTTAGCATTCAGTAAGTCTTGCTCTCATGTTGGCCGATGTTTGTACTTTATCAGTGGCGCAGCGCAGCGTCGTAGGTCTTGTGATTTCCGATATGGTTGTTTGTGTCCATAAAGATGTATTTTATGTTGTTGTCTAATCACCACAATGCAGGTTCGGCCTAAATTCTGGTGCTTAGGTTTGCACTACCTTGGTAATCTATGTGAGAATGTCTAAAAATAAAGATCTAATGTGTACCTTAATTTGTCTGTTTAAGCGAGAAGATTCGTCGAGATCAGCACGCACAAAAGAGCATAAATAAACGAGACAAACCTTGTAACTTGCTTTGTGTCAACCTGTTATGTTTGCGGCAAGCCAGGACGCATGACTACCATCCGATCAGACCGAAAAAGCAGTAGAAGAGTTCTTGTCAAGTGAAGGAGGTTAATCAATGTGAACAATGAATGTCCAGAGGTACCTCGAAAGCATGAACCGCGGTGAGCCCGCCTTTTTCTGGATGTGCCATGACGGCGCCAGAAGACGTTACAGTTAACACGGGTCACCTTAATGGCCCGTGTTTTTGGAAACGGAATTCTATGCTATGCATTGACTACTTATATGAGGGACTCGCCTTGCGGTAGCATTTCCCCTCTGCCACGGTATAAGATCAATTGATCATGTGCAGTTTACATTCAATTTTATACCTCACTAAACGAGACAGCCTATAATTGCGAAATAAATAACTTCGAACTTAGAACGTTTGGGGTTCACACGAGACTGCTTTTCATGATTTTTGACATTCAAAATTAGAATCTAAAATTATGGGGAATAAAATCCAAAGTTACGGATTGCATATTACCTCGCCCCCCGCAAAAAGTGGCAGAAATGTTTGTAAGTAGAATTACACGCGTTACTAGTCCTCATATAAGTACATAGTCAAAGATGCTATGTGATAAGAGAATTGAGTAGTATTTAGTAGCGGCACGGTGAAAGCAATTCTGGCGGTCGTAGTGTCGTCCGAGCCATACCCCTTGTGTGTGGGGGTTGGTTGGAGGGACGCACTCGTCTGTCCAGGTTGTTGTGAGATTGGACGGGGGGGCTGCCGTCCGTGCCACACCTTTTTGGTTGGTAGAAGGGACGCACCCGGCCCAACGGTGAAGAGCATGTCGAGATGCAGTCTGACGATAATGCGAGATTATTGTCAGGCTGGACGAGCGGGAATTCAGATCTGCCGTATGGTTGATGTTTGCTTGTTTCTTGCAGGGCCGCAGTAAGATACGCCCGAGGACGGTCGACAGTCAGTCTGGCCGTGACGGCGCCTGGTGCCATCCCTCTACGGCACCTGGCGCCATCTCTCAAGTTAAAACAGAACAAGATCGCACACTAATGACGGTGCCTTGCTACAGCGCCGCCTGGTGTCGGTCTAGTGGAACGTCGGGTGTCGGAAAAGGTGGTTGACAGCCATGTCAAGAGGAGTTCAGTTGAAGATTTGAATAGGAATGGCTGAAACACCGCATAACTCGACGGATCGCTAGTTCTGTGTAATATCGGTAGTTTTACTATTAAGCAGTGATCTGTTTGCGATGAAGGCCCTCCTGCACCTATATATATATATATATATAATATTTATTCTGATATATATTGTATTTTGTAGGTTGTATATTGTGTAATATATTTATTTATTGTTTGTTTGTACACAATAAGTTTGCCTTGTAATTATTAACTGTCTCTTTTGCGGGTCTGCTGGAAGAAATCTCTTCAGAGATAAGCTCGCCCTTTGTACATGTTTTCTCAACTTTGTATATTTTTATGTCTTTGTGTGCAATAAAGTGTTATAATAATAGGTACCTACTACTAGCAAAAAAAATGAAGTTTCTGACCACCTCAAAAAGAGATTACGTTCATGATATTTTGTTTAATCCATTCTTTAGAAGTATCTATTAACTAAATAAAATGTAGATAGGTATATGTAGGTATCACAATTCAAAGGTTAACGCTCTCAAACGCAGATGAACTTTTAACGACAGACAGGTGAGAAGGTCGGTCGCATCAGAGGTGCGATTTTTGAATCTCATTCGGTGAGCTCACCATAAGAAAATCTTAAAATTACTATGGAGATACGCATCTTTCTACTGCTGATTTGACTTTCAAAAATCATACTACAGGAGAGCGATTTTTTAAAGTCAAATCAGCAGTAGAAAGATGCATATCTCCATAGTAATTTTGACATTTACAACAGCTGAGCTCACCGAATGAGATTCAAAAATCGCACTCCTGTAGGTTATTTCAAAGACTAGATGATATCATAATAATGATAGAATTAAATACAGGGTGTTTGGTAGGGAGGTGTACATACACATAGGGTAGAAACTAGGGAGGGTCTGCTACCTTCCCCCACCCATTATATTGACCTTGGCCTCAAGGTATTATTTTAATGATTTTTTTTTATTTTTAGAAAAAAAAAACGATTTTTAAACTAAAACTACCTCTAGCTCAAAATCTATCCATAGGACAGGTCTGCTAATGGTCTTGTTTTAATTGTTAGAGTCTTAGTGTACTGTAAAAATTGATTTCACACCCGAAAATTGTAGATAAGAAAAGTTATGGGGCCTGAAGTACCGTAGTAAGGTAAAAAAATAATTTTAAGGGCAACTTTCTAAGGGGTTTAAAAAAAAAAAACAGGGTTGGAGTTCTTCTGATTTGTTAAAAACATCCCCAGTCCATACCCTTTCTAACGATATGCTTAAAGTGTTATTATCACTTGTAGTTCCGAAGTTATTAATTAATTTCTGCAACTAGGGCACTTTTACCACCACGACACTACCTTTGTAAGACAAATGTAATTCCCGGAATTTAAACCTGTTTGGCCCACAGTTGGCAGGTAAAATTGTTTGTCTCACTCTTACACGAGAGCAACACGTATTCTGTCTCTTTCACTCTCGGGTCGACGGGGGCAGGTGACTCGTTGGGTTCTGTGTTGGGCTCTCAGATAACTTTGTCAGTCGAGATTTACCCATCTTAGCTAACTTGCGTACTTGCCGTTACGACGCTCCACTGTTTTCGTTAATTTTGTTGAGTTTGTTATTACTTCATTTTTGTTAAGTTTTGTTGTTTTTTACCTACGGTTACGTTTATTGTTTCCACAAGCTTAACCCAAGTGCCCGGGCTACGGTTCTGATGCTTCTGGTAGGATCTTCCGTAAATTGGGCCAATATCCGTTCGTCATCAGCCACATTTGGTTCAAATCTGTTGACACTTGGTTCTCGGAAATTTAAATTTCCGGTTTGTCGTAGACGCCGATAAGTAGAGCCAAACGTCTGGTGGTTGGGTACTCGTCGGTCAGGATACCGCTCTTGATAAATCCTCCGTGCCTCGCGCCCATTGCAATTAGCCATTCCATACACCAACAGAATGTCGGCGTACTCTTCGTTAGTAAATCCAGGCATTTTACCAACAATAAACGTAACCGTAGGTAAAAAACAACAAAACTTAACAAAAATGAAGTAATAACAAACTCAACAAAATTAACGAAAACAGTGGAGCGTCGTAACGGCAAGTACGCAAGTTAGCTAAGATGGGTAAATCTCGACTGACAAAGTTATCTGAGAGCCCAACACAGAACCCAACGAGTCACCTGCCCCCGTCGACCCGAGAGTGAAAGAGACAGAATACGTGTTGCTCTCGTGTAAGAGTGAGACAAACAATTTTACCTGCCAACTGTGGGCCAAACAGGTTTAAATTCCGGGAATTACATTTGTCTTACAAAGGTAGTGTCGTGGTGGTAAAAGTGCCCTAGTTCCAGAAATTAATTAATAACTTCGGAACTACAAGTGATAATAACACTTTAAGCATATCGTTAGAAAGGGTATAGACTGGGGATGTTTTTAAAAAATCAGAAGAACTCCAAATATACTTATATTACTCTTTGACTCCAACCCTGTTTTTTTTTTTTAAACCCCTTAGAATGTTGCCCTTAAAATTATTTTTTTACCTTACTACGGTACTTCAGGCCCCATAACTTTTCTTCTCTACAATTTTCGGGTGTGAAATCAATTTTTACAGTACACTAAGACTCTAACAATTAAAACAAGACCATTAGCAGACCTGTCCTATGGATAGATTTTGAGCTAGAGGTAGTTTTAGTTTAAAAATCGTTTTTTTTTCTAAAAATAAAAAAAAATCATTAAAATAATACCTTGAGGCCAAGGTCAATATAATGGGTGGGGGAAGGTAGCAGACCCTCCCTAGTTTCTACCCTATGTGTATGTACACCTCCCTACCAAACACCCTGTATAATTAATTAATTATATTATTAAATAGATTGTACCTATGTATAACTTTATTTACCTATAACCTTAAGAATTTAAATTGTGTTGTAGTATTTCTGGCCGCATCTTCTCTTCAGCGTCAACACGTTCCGACGCAGTGGTAGCTTCATCATCATCATCATCTTAGCCGATGGACATCCACTGCTGGACATAGGCCTCCCCTAATGATCGCCATAACGACCTGTCCTGCGCTGCCCTCATCCAACGGATTCCCGCCGCCTTCACCAGGTCGTCGGTCCACCGTGGTGGGGGCCAACCATGCTGCTGCGCTTTCCGGTACGCGGTCGCCACTCGAGAACTTAGTTGGTGGTAGCTTAAAAAGAAGAAATTATATGGATTAGTGGGCTTCAAGTTCCTATAATATTTAATAGATTATTTTAACGTTGACTTTGATACAATAAATAATAATAATTATAGTAAAGTTATAAAAACATTAAGTAAATAACATTAAACTATAGGTTAACGCTCCTACCTACCGTCCTACCTACACCCAAAATGTATCTATAAGCTGTTAAATACATTTCAGCATAATTTATGCCTTTGTAAATAGGTATTTTACCTACTATTCTAGATTCTTCCTATATAACTACCTACTTCTTATTATTATTTGACCTGTAGGTACCCTTAGGGTTCTAGATAAGGAGATAAGTAACTAGCGGAATAAAACCGTAATCACAAACAATCATAGATAGACAAGCTAGAAACCTTACACCGAACACTTGTTCAATAGTAATATCATACATATTATACTTTTACATACATAGCCTCACGATCGAATTCCTTTTCGGGGTAGGTATTAGAAAACTTTGCTAGGTAGGTACTTAAAAGCTTTTTACCTTGCAAAGCCTGCCACACGCATACGGAATACCAAATTTTGAACGGGATTCTGGACGGGGCAAATCCTATGTGGCGGACCTATAACCCTAGAAATTCTAGAATAGAATTTTTAGTCATTTCAGTCAGAACCTTTAGTCATTCATCCGTTTCTTCATCGTCCATCGATGGGATAAAACGGGGTACCTACTTAGATTACTTTCATGAAAGTATTTTTTGAATAATATTTCATTAGGTACTTTTGGAAACAGTACTTAAATACATCCCTGTAAACAAATATTTTACTCAAAATCAAAACGCCCCGTCATAAACCATCATCTTTTTGGTTTTTTTTACCAGCAATTTTTTACCACTGGCAACATTAACTTTGACAGTGGCAGAAACGTTCAGAAAAATGGATTTTCATTTATAAATAAATGTTTAGGGAATATTGTGGCCAATTAAAATCCCATTGTAGTACATAGTATTCCTTAAAATTTTCATTTACCTTTCAAAAATATTTTGTAAAAATATAGTTTTGTAACATTGCTTTAAAAAAGTTCCCGGTTGTTTTTTGAATCATACAGATTTTACTCCAATGCAATTTCCGAACGAAACTGTCAACGATGCGTTTATTTCGTAATTTTGAGAGCCGTTTGGCATGATAAAAAGAGAGACATGATATTCCTTTGTATTGCGTTGTCTCTGTTTGTAGTGAATATCAACCCTAAATTAGAAATTACTAAACTGCACATTGACAATCAAATTTTTGTTTTGTTCATGTTTATTGTTATTTTTGTGTCCAAATTATCATAATTAGAGTTAATTTGTGTACACAATTAAGACTAATGACCTAACGAAGCTATTGTACAGTGGTATTTTAAAGTAACATGCGATCTTCCATTCCTAAATGATTAATTCTTCTTTGTCATCCGCAAACAATTTTTAATAATTAAAAATGAGTAGATGTGACTTTAAAGTAGTGCTTTTAGGTAGTGAACACGTAGGGAAGACTAGTTTAGTGCTTAGATTTGTTAACTGCAGGTTCAATACTGGAACTCCATACCAAAATGTAAGTTTTTCTTCTAGACAATTTTTTGTATAAAAGTATAGTTTACGAGATCATATTACTATCAAACGCATTGTATCACGATGATTCACGCATCCGGATGTGTGTCAGTCATAAAAGTTATAAGTTGGACAAAGAAAAAATCATACAAAATATATTGAACATAATAAAAAGTGTTGGCCGCGCGTTGCGGAGAGGTTTAGAGGCAATCTTGAGGTCTGGGTTCGAATCCGCACGGACGACATACCATGTACCAATGAGTTTATCTAACTTATGTACGTAATACCGACTGCTCTCAAACGGTGAAGGAAAACATCGTGATTAAACCTGCATACGCTGAAGAAGAGATTCCGATGCGTATGTAAAGTCTACCAATCTGCATTGTGCATGCGTGGTACTACACTACCATACATACACCCGCCCTGAGGGTGATGATGATGCACAAAATGAAACTCGCCCTAGATCCCAGCTGCACGAAACTGGAAGTGCATGAAGAGATGTATGAATGTGGATGAGGAGAGAAGTGTGTCAGAATAGTAGTGTGTGGCGAGCCGTAGTCTCTGCGTACCCTTGTGGGGTAGTGGCGTGAGAATATGTATGTAGGTATTGTAGTTTTAATAAGTAGATAACACTATTGTATTGAGACCTCAGATTCTATCTTATCTCATCTTGTTGTGGGGGCTGGCAGGCCAGCAACACTTCGACCCAGTGGGATCTTTTGTGTTAGCCCCAATACTTTTTGCTTTCCTCACCCTTTGAATACATGGTCAATGAAGGAGGCAATACCATTGAGGGAAAGACACCTAAGATATCCCGGTTATGGGTATCCATCTCCGAGGAGGCACATGCGTTTTGCCGCCAAGACATCACAGTCACAGAGAATATGTTCCATGGTCTCTTCATCCTCTCCGCATCCTCAGCTTCTAATGGCCGCTTTAATTTAAGGCGGAATTAAAGAAACGTGAATGTGGATCCGATTCACATATTTTTCGCGGGTTCGCGCCTTGTTAACCACTTTTTTGTCGGTTTTTGGACCGCGTCAAAGAGCCTGCGTACGGGCGAAAGCTGCGTAGTGATAACACTGCGAATGCGGAGCCAAGAAGAGTTCACGCGTGATTAGAGCCGCGATTCGCAAAACAAATGTGGAGCGGCCTTAAGGCCTCCGCTCATTGCAGCGATTTTATCGAGCGATAATATCGCTGCGATTTTGCGATAATTGTTTCCAGTACATTTTGTGTGGGGACGCGCGCGATCCTACACACTGCCGAGATTTTATCGAGCGATAATATCGCTGCGATTTTGCGATAATTGTTCTCAGTACATTTATTATTATTTTTTACTTTTTAAATGTTCGTTTTTGGCGTTGGGGGTTTTTTAAATTTGTAATTCCTATTTGTATGAAATTACAGATAAAGCATCCAAGGTGTGTTGGAACCCACAAAAAAGTATTCATGTTCATAATAAGATTTTTTTTTGCAGACAATTGGTGCAGCTTTTTGTGCCAAAACTTTACAATCTAGTGGCAAAGACTTTAACATTGGCATCTGGGACACAGCGGGAAGTGAGAGGTATGTTATAAAAGACATTTCCCAATCCCGTTTCACATACAAAACTGGTTTTGAAAAGGATAATTTCCATTTCATTGCGAAGTATAATATTCCTCCTGTTTTGTGTATAATTTTAGCTATCATACGAAGATATCAAGCTTTGAAATTATTCATACAAAATTAAAAAGCCTTACATCTTCTTAATTATGTTATAGATTCTAAATGTTATTTGATGCGCGCAATCTAGATTTTCTAAACACTAGTGTTTTCCCGCGACTTCGTCCGCACAAATTATATACCAGATTTTAAGTAAAATTCTAAGCTATCAAACAAAAAAAGTTTCATCAAAATCGGTTCATTAATTTTTGCGTGATGCGCGAACAAACAAACAAACTAACAATTTTGTCAATAGATGGCGCTGCACGTTTTTAAATCGCGCTATCGAATGTTATTTGAATTTATATGAAGAGAACTGCTACTTTTTTATTCCTCATGATTTTACGGTTTTATAATAGTTAAGATAAGATAAGATTACTTTTTTTAATACCGTCTACGAGTGTTCTACGACAAAGTTTTGTATGAAATTGACTCTGCAACCACCTTAATCCTAAATTCTTCTCTCCACAGATACGAAGCGATGACGCGCATGTACTACCGGGGCGCACACGCAGCCATCATATGCTACGAGCCTTCCTCTCTTATGTCGTGGCAGCGGCTGAGGCACTGGCTTCACGAACTGAGGACCGTTGAGGAGGTAATGAAATGAAGAACTAATACACTTTCATAGGTGGCGCATTGCAGAGAAACGTGGACATCAATAAGGTCCTGTAGGCCTCGCATGCCACCCCCGAGTAAACGATAAAAATCGAGATGTGCCTCCATCCTTACTATTTTACGTACGCCAGAGAGAGCGCGCATGACGATTCTCTTGTTTAAACCCTTTGTCGTGGGTGGCATGCTAGCCCTGCTGGTTCGAACCCGCACACGACATGCCATTAGGTACATTTTACACCCTATATATATTATATCTATATTATACCTACAGGTGTACCAAAACACCCAAGTAATACATAAGGGGGTGATTTAGACCATCAAACTGAACAACTTTCGCTATGGAATTAACATCGAGAAAAAATACAAAATCTGATGTTCCATACAAAACTCGACTAAAATGTATGGGAGACAACAGCAGATTTTTTATATTTTTTCTCGATGTTTGCTCCATAGTGAAAGTTGTTCAGTTTGATGGTCTAAACAACCCGTTCAGTATTACTAGAGTGTTTTATTACACCCGACGACCCGATAGCAGTCTGTAGTCAACCTGCCTGCTGTGCTGAGGGTGGCGGGTTCGAATCCCGTAAGGGACAAATATTTGTATGATGAATATGAATATTTGTACCCGAGTCATGGATGTTTGTATTTATATATGTATTCGATATTGTTGTCTAGTCATCATAATACAAGTCCAGGCTAGATTCTGGAACTTCGTGGCAAAAACCGAATTGCACACGAAAACGACTTAACTTATTTTAGTTGAATTTAAGTTAAAATTAATTTAGTCGAGTGCTCATACCAAATCGATACCAATGTCCAAGATATTTATTTATTTATACAACCTCTAAAAGTGTAGGTGCTTTTCGGCGTTCTTGGTGCGTTCTTGGTACGCAACAACACCTCAGTGTTCCAATGTATCTGTCACCTTGTACCTAATCATTCTTGGAACACCGATACATTTTCGAGTCTCACATATACAACAAAATATAAATATTTGCAGGAATGTAAAGTGTACCTATGCGGTACAAAGAAGGATTTACTCGACGCCGGAGCGGTGATGCGGGAGGTACCAGAAGATATAGTTGCTACGTACTCTCTGGGACTGCACGGACACTTTCTGACGTCTAGCAAGACCGGCGAGAATGTCGGTGAGTTAATAATTATCATTGTCATGGTTATAGTCATTACTATCGGTATAGCTTTGATTAAAGGCTTCCGCACATTGCAGCGATATTATCGAGCGATATTATCGACAGCGATATCGCGACACCTTACACACTGCAGCGATTCCGCGATTCGCGTCACGCATGCGCCCTTCACTGAATGTAGTAGAAAGAGATCATAATCATAATCATAGATTGCGTCAGGTTGCGATAATATCGCGGCAGTGTGTGGGATCGAGCGCGTCCCCATACAAAATGTACTGAGAACAATTATCGCAAAATCGCAGCGATAATATCGCTGCAATGTGCGGAGGCCTTTAATCAAAATAGTGGAAGATAGGTGACGTCTAAGGCTGCGTTTCCACCAGAGACGTGCGAGGTAGCGAGGCGGTGAGCGAGAAAATAATACGCCAATAGAGCGCTCGCTTGATCACGTCATTGGGAACTTCAAGCACTCTCATTGGCCGATTTTTTCCTCGCTCACCGCCTCGCACATCTCTGGTCGAAAAGCAGCCTAACTACGTGGTAAACCGATCTTATTGATCGGTGAACTATTTACAGATACAATTCTGGGCAGCCCCAGAATGCTGGCAATGTTGCTTCCTATTTCCGACTTCTGCTGTTTTTCCATGCTTTTGTTGAATAGTATATCTTTCAGATGAGATGCCTGAAAGCTAATAAATAAATCAGAATTCTAAGATATTTCTTTTCCTATTTATTTAGTAGATACCTACCAAAATTAGCATTATATTTTCGCAAAAAAAGCTGTTCCTTATTAAAATGCAATGCCTGCTCGACTCAAATTTATGAAACAGCAGATTTTCTTTGCGATTTCAGGCTTGCACCCTAAGATCAAAGTAAAATTAATTGATAGGCCTTACGCGAACATTTCAAACCAGAAAAATGAGGCAAAACAAATGAATGGTATACTTCAAATTTGTATGCGATTGCCCTAGTTGTGACAGACAATTGTGCAAGTTTGTATGGACCAATTGCCCTAGTAGTGTGCTTCAACTTAACACGCTTTAGGCCTATCCCATTGACCAGAAATACTAGCCTATACATTAACTTTACTTGGATCTTGGATCTAAGCTTGCACCCATAGTAACAGTTGTTCAGTTTGATGGTCAGCATCTCCCCTGTAAATTTTGAAAGCCATACAAAATCACCTTTATCTCGTTTACAGAGGAAATCTTCCAAAAGATAGTGGACGACTGTGCGCACGACATTAAAGTAATGAAGAACGTGGAAGAGATGAGAGTCCAGCTGCTGAAGGAAGAGGCAGCCTACAAAGCCAAGAACAAAGAGTTTTGCTTGTGCTAAAACATTAGGCTACAATAGAACCAGGTTTATACTGCTTACGGGTCGTAGAGGGAGTAGTAATATATATATTATATTATATATATAAATTGAAAACCTACAATGTGACATTCTTGTTTTTTGTATAATTATTAATAAATAAGAAAAATTAGATTGAGGGCACACTGGAGATCTTAACGTGTTACACCCAAGTTGTGCTGTTTCAAATTAAATAAAAAATTTAAAAATTTGTCTCGGACAGGACTTGAACCTGGAACCTGCCAACCCGAGGCTGAGAGTTGTACATAAGTTATACAAAGACTAATTTATACACGAACTATGCATTGGTGGATGTACACCAACTTTTAACCGACTTAAAAGAAGTAGGTATACTATTTATAACTAACTATTAGCGAATGTATTTTTTTAGTTATATGTTAAGTTAAATGTCGGCTGCTTTTTTGTATATAAAAAAAGAGCTTTAAACAAAGCAGCTATTTACTGTATTAAATCTGATTTAAAATAAGCAATTGGTTAGGTTTTAGTGCGTAGTCACACGAGCTACATTTTGACTGCAAATATACTATGCAGACGACTCTTGACAACAAATATTAGCACTTTAAAGGCCTCCGCACATTGCAGCGATACTATCGAGCGATATTATCGACAGCGATATCGCGACACCTTACACACTGCAGCGATTCCGCGATTCGCGTCACGCATGCGCCCTTCACTGAATGTAGTAGAAACAGATTGCGTCAGGTTGCGATAATATCGCGGCAGTGTGTGGGATCGAGCGCGTCCCATACAAAATGTACTGAGAACAATTATCGCAAAATCGCAGCGATATTATCGCTCCATAAAATCGCTGCAATGAGCGGAGGCCTTTAAACTTTGATTAAATTAAAATAGCGGGAGATAGGTGACATTCTTGCATTACGTACTCGAATAATGGATCTGCTTTTCATGTACTTACTTACGAGTGAAAAGTAATACCGTGTGATATTTTTTTCTTTTTGAATGATTTGCACACGAAGGCATATAGCAGATCCTGCATGCGATTTGCAGTCCGATTGTAATTGGCAACAGCAGACGAAAATAAAATTGTCGGATTTTTAAAACGAACAGACGGATAAACATACAATATAAAAAACTTTCAACCTGTTTCATTTAGTGAACTTAAAATGATTTATAGTAGATTACACACCGAGGGTAGAAAAGTAAGAAAGGTTTTGATCGAATCACATGAGTGAATATTCCACAGAGATAAAGCTTCTAACGCTTTCGCAAAATAAGAAAACCGAGATATGTTTCGACGTTGGTCGTTTTGTCGGGGATGGCATGATATGCCCTCTGAATTCGTGCTTACTTGAGCAAATGAAGTGGTAGGCGTGACATTATTGTAAAAATCTACCGGAATCTGATGGCAAATAAGGAAATAAAATTTAAGAGTAAGCAAGCATGTGATCTGAGGCTTTGTCATTTACTGCCTGAGGTTAGTATACTATTTATCTCCTCAACGGAGGTGTAAAGCGGCAACTTCATTTAGCGCAGCGGGATGAAAATTGACGCTTTCCGGCCGGAGTGGATAAAATACATCAAAGTAGATAGGTACCTACATAACATAATTATACATAGACTGACTACGCATTATGAATTTGTTAGAATATGGACACTATCTACTCCGAATTTTCATTGATTTTCATCTCAGCCGATGGACGTCCACTGCTGGACATAGGCCTCCCCCAAGGATCGCCACAACGACCGGTCCTGCGCTGCCCTCATCCAACGGGTTCCCGCCGCCTTCACCAGGTCGTCGGTCCATCTTGGGGGCCTACCTACGCTGCGATTTGATTTATATTTTCTCTAAAAGCATAATACATACAGTCGAGGCTGGATTGCAAGCTCGAGCCGAAGGCGAGGCGTAATGGAGCCGAGACTGCAATGTTTTTCAACACACTTCCGAGGAAAGAAATATAGTCGTGAACATATTAATGGGAATTCGGAGTGGCTAGAACCAATGCTATTGCCTCCATTAATTGTTTTTGTTGTTGTATAAACGTTTACCTTTATATAGATAGGTATGTAAGTAATTATACAGGGTGTTAACTTAATTTATTGCGTTACTGAAAGCGTTGCTTCGATGGAACGGCAGATTTTCAATTTCGCGATTTCAATGTTGTTCCTATAGTGAAAGTTGTTCAGTTTGATGGTCAAAAGTGTGTAACGCATGTAAATTTACACCCTGTATAAGACGAGTATAAGACAAATGAAATAGTATTAAAGTCACAATTTATGTAATTTTGTAAAGGATAAACAATAAAATGATTTATATTTGTACAAAGATATTGTTTTATTGCTTCGATCAAAGTAAAATTAATGGATAGGCCTTACGCGAACCTACGAAACCAGAAAAATAAGGCAAAAAAAAATGACAGGTATATACTTCAAATATGTACCGAGATGACAGACCAAAGTGTGCCAGTTTTTATGGACCAAGTGCACCAGTAGTGTGCTTCAACTTAACGCGCTTTGGGTCTATCCATTAATTTTATTTTGATCGAAGGTTTTATTGTAACGTGGATTTTGCGATAATTGTTTCCAGTACATTTTGTATGGGGACTAGCGCGATCCTACACACTGCCGCGATATTATCGAGCGATAATATCGCTGCGATTTTGCGATAATTGTTTCCAATACATTTTGTATGGGGACGCGCGCGATCCTACACACTGCCGCGATATTATCGCAACTCTTACGACTACATTCAGTGGTGGGGCGCAGAATCGCGGAATCGCTGCAGTGTGTAAGGTGCCGCGATATCGCTGTCGATAATATCGCTCGATAAAATCGCTCGGTAATATCGCTGCAATGTGCGTAGGCCTTTAAGTATTGTAACGCTTACGTTGTTCTCAAAGACTTTAAGTACGTCACGGTATGAGGTCTGAGGTGGGGGTCATTTATACAGGTGTAGGGAATAGTATCCTTAGGGTTGAACTACACCACACAGCACAGCATCGCATTTTTCCGTCGCTCCATCCTTTTCTGTCACTCAGGAACGTCATTTGCTAGAGCATATACTATAGTCATGCACTATAGTTCATCAATTCAAAGTCGATCAGCGAGCTATGGAGAGAGCTATTCTCCGGTCACAGATTACTGCTACTTCGTAACAGATCCATCACTTACTTAAAAAATCGGTCAAGTGCGATTCGGGCTACTCGCGCATCGAGGGTTCCGTACCACACCACTACAGAACACAACATATTAACTTGGAAAACACTTTTTTCTCCGGGACCTTAAGACGTAATAGTAGGTGGAAATACCTCGGAGGCAGTGCCGGATTAACCATAGAGACAAAGTAGGCTGCAGCCTATGGGCCCACAGCTGCCAAGGGGCCCCGCGGCTCGGGAGAAAAATAAGTGAAAACCTCAGATGAAAACTCAAAGATTTAGGCCCACCCCAGACTTAAAAAGAATTACGAAAAATAAGAGACAACTGTATTTTAGTTGCTTCTCTCGTTCCAGGATTAAGATTGCATTACGCAACGTCGTTCTAATATGGTATTAAAACCTCGAGCTTGCTTCGCTTGCTCAAAGGTTCAGATCACATTGCGCAACGATTTTATAATATTGCAGTTAAAAATCTTGAGCTCGCTTCGCTGGCTCTTGGTTTTAGATGGTGATGCAATGATCTCATCAGTAGATCCCGCGGCTCGGGAGAAAAATAAGCGAAAACTCAAATATTTAGGCCCACCCCAGACAAAGGAAATATGAAAGTAAGAGACAACTGTATTTCAGTTGATTGCAGTAAAATCTCGTGCTCGCTTTGCTCGTTCCAGAATTTTTATCGCATTACGAAATGTGACTTTATTATATTTAAGAAAAATCTCGAGCTCGCTTTGCTCGCTCTTGGTTTGAGACGGTTGTTGCAATGATGAAAAATTCGAGACCGCTTTGCTCAGTCCAGGATTTAGATCGCATTGCGCAACGACTTTATAATATTAAAAGCTCGAGCTCACTTCAATCGCTCCACATTTTAGTGTTTTTAATGTGTTGTTTGGCTGGTGGTTATTTTACTGCAACCATAGGAAAAAATCGTTGCTTCGCCCATGGAGATAGGGGCCCCGGGCCTTGCATTGCCTAGGGGCCTCGGCATGGCTTAATCCGGCCCTGCTCGGAGGCATCTTTTATTTTTCATTTTACGACTAGATGTATACCATTTACCGAAACTAAAGTCATACTCAGTATTTTTGGATATTTCATCTAGTGCAATCATCAACTGAATAGGTACACGATTGGAATTACTTCACTCGATAGAAAATCGTCACAAAGATGACGTATTTTCATGCATTTTTAAAAAATTTTCTCGGTTTAGAAGAACTTAAAATAGTTTCCGATTGTTGGTATTTATACTCACATATTCACCATTAGTTTTACTAGTGGAATCATAAATAAAATCTAGAAAAAGTACTTTGGTTAGTTGTTTTTAATCGAAAATACGGCTCACGCACACACTTTTCGGAGCGCTCGGCAATCGCGTTTCTCATAGAAAATATTCGTCTGGACCTATGGCCCCTTAAGTGTGAGACCGACTCACACTTGGCAGGTTTTTTATTATTTGTTGTTATACTGTGGAGTTTGCTCTATAATCAAACCAAGTTGAACGATTGTATGAATTAGGATTAACTTCACCACGTAGCACGGCATCGCATTTTTCCGTCGCTCCATCCTTTTCTGTCACTCAGAAACGTCATTTGTTAGAGCATAAAAGATAGACGGAACGCGATCACACGCGGCGTGCTGTTCCGTTCCGTCTATCTTATATGCTCTAGCAAATGACGTTCCTGAGTGACAGAAAAGGATGGAGCGACGGAAAAATGCGATGCTGTGCTACGTAGTGTAGTTCAACCCTAAGGATACTTTTCCCTACACCTGTTTAAATGACCCCCACCTCAGACCTCATACCGTGACGTAGTCGGGTCTTTGAGAACAACGTAATCGTTCCAATACTTAATAGATAGGTATAAACCTACTTAAGTAGGTACTTAACTTGTTATTTCTGGTCGGTCCCTTTCCATAGATTTAAGTAGGCACCTAAAACTACCTCAAAAATGATCAAAACAAGTAATATCCTTAAAAGCATCTCGAAAGATCACAACATTTAATTTGTTTATAAATATAACTCGAAGATTGGTCCAAGATTGATGCTGAAGCGAAAACAAACTAAGTAAGTACTTACCTATAGGTACGTTTGAGTTGGTAGGTTTATTAGTAAGGGCGCTTGTCTAACAAAAAAATGGTGAACCTTTAGAAATCATGACTATGGCTTGAAACTTGGTACAGTTTCTCAGGGGGTCAAAAGAGACCGATCGAGATCGGTACCCCACGGGAGCCCCCCCTCTGGGGCTGGAGGGGGGGGATCAAAGGGACGCTCCGACCGGACAAACTCAAAAAATTGCAAACGCTAGAATATAGCTGTCAAGTTAAGTTTAGTATCATTTTCGTATAAATTAGGGATGAGGAATTCATTTCTGGTATCTTTATTTCATTTTGTGCAAGTGGTTTCCGAATAAAACATAGAAAGGTAAAAAATTAAACCAGGAAAAATACATTTAAACAGCTATAACTTTAAAACCTATACACAAATTAATATAATAAAAATACTTAAATAGACCATATTTTATGTAGATTCAGAACAATATACCTTTTATATAGATAATCTAACAAAATTACGCGGAAAAAAATCTTGAACTTTGCGCCGCGTAGTTCGGCGAATATGCGCTACCTGCTTTTGCTACAGAATGCAGACATGATTCCTCAAAATTCGTATTCGATGCATGAGAATGAAGTGAACAAAAGATGTTTTTTTGGGGTTAACTTCTCATAGTTAAGTATTTCAATGTCGTAAAGGCTATCAGCGAGAAAAAATACAATTTGTAGTTTTTTCTCAATCAATGAAACTCAAAACTAGAAAGATAGAAAGAAAAATGTATTGTTAATCTGTTTACACGCACTTTTCTTCACATAAGCATAGTTTTGTGCATTTAACATTCGTTTGATTCCATTTTTCCGCCATCCCAAGACGCTGGATCGGGAAGGTGATGAAAGGGCTCCAGCACGTGGCTCTGCTCTACACTGCTCGTAGTGTGTGCTGATGCAACGCCGACTTAGTAGGTGGTATGTTCTCTAATTGTCGATATTTTTTGGTAAATGGGTGTTTCTTACATTCATTGACTGTTGTACATAGACTTGAACTGTAAAAGAAAGAAGATAATTATGTTGAATCTGATTAGCAAAGTAAGAGGATATGTAGGTAATGAAAAAAGTAAGAATAGATAAGTAGGTTCGTACCTGTCATACATAGTACATACATACATACATAAGCTCACGCCATTGTCCCATGGGGGTAGGCAGAGAACACGAACCGCCACACGCTACGACTCTGACACACCTCTTTAGCCTCATTTACATTCATACATCTCTTCATGCACTTCCTTGGATTGAGGGTGCTACGCACTTGTCCTTTTCGGAAAAGATCATTGATTTGATCATGGTATGTTTTCCTCGGACGCTCTCCCAACACTTCCGCTCACCTTTGCTTGATAAATTTCATTCGTTAGTCTTCTTTAATTGATTCTCTCAACGTGACCGAACCATCTAAGCATAAGCTTGTTAATATATTATCATCCTTAAACTTACACCAGCACGACACGGTTTCTTGTTTGAATGGAAGAGGAAAGAGACAGCATTTGAGGCTTCGAGTGCATATCCTAATAAGATATAATGGCATATCCACAGGTATAGTTATAGAAAAAACGGTAGCTATACCGTTGTTTATCTAAATTTTTTTAGTTTCTTTTACTGGTCACGCTATACGCATTTCAATCCGCTAGTGGCATCTTTCGGTGGTATTTTTACTTTATACAAGCAAAAAAACACCGAGTAACTGATAACACAAAAAAACCGCTTGCTTATTTATATTTTATTATTCGTTAATAACCGGCTTCGTGTATTTCCACAGGCCACCACTGTTCAAGATGCTTATGGAAGGGAAAATTGAGGAAGCTGATCCTATCATACAAAAATATTATGTCGTTACAACGATATCAATGTACTAAAGCTATGTGTCGTTACTATGTATGACAAAGGCTTCCTCTCACGAATAAGGGTGAGAGGTACGTGCCTACTTATCTATTCCTGCTTTTTTCAATACCTACATGTCCTCTTACTTTGCTAATCAGACTCAACATAATTATCTTCTTTCTTTTACACTTCAAGTCAATGTACAACAGTCAATGAATGTAGGAAACACCTGTTTATCAAAACAGATCTACAATTAGAGAACATACCACCTACTCAGTGTCGGCGTTGCATCAGCAGTCAGCATACACTACGAGCAGTGTAGAGCAGAGCCACGTGCTGGAGCCCTTTCATCACCTTCCCGATCCAGCTTATTGGGGATGGCGGAAAAATAGAAGCTAATGGTCTCCTACTGGACTGACACGCCAGCGCAGTGGCAGAAGCGTGTAGGGAGCTAACTCGCTGCAGATGCAAGATATGCTCTCAGCAGAGATGTAAGTGTTAGGAAGTGAACCTTAAATGCACAGAGCTATGCTTATGTGAAGGAAAGTGCGTATAAATAGATAACAATAAATGTTTCTTTCTATATTTCTAACTTTGAGTTTCATTGATTGCGAATAAAACTACAAATTGTATTTTTTCTCGCTGATAGCCTTTACGACACTGAAATACTTAACTATGTAGAGAAGTTAACCCCAAAAAAAACTCTTTTGTTCACTTCATTCTCATGCATCGAATACGAATTTTGAGGAAAAATGTCTGTATTCTGTTGCAAAAGCAGGTAGCGCATATTCGCCTAACTACGCGGCGCAACGTTCAAGATTTTTTTCCCGCGTAATTTTGTAAGAGTATCTATATAAAAGGTATATTTTTTTTGAATTTACATAAAATATTTTATATTCTCGTATTTTTAAAATATTAATTTGTGTACATGTTTTAAAGTTATAGCTGTTTAAATGTATTTTTCCTGGTTAAATTTTTTACCTTTCTATGTTTTATTCGGAAACCACTTGCACAAAATGAAATAAAGATACCAGAAATGAATTCCCCATCCTTAATTTATACGAAAATGATACCAAACTTAACTTGACAGCTATATTCTAGCGTTTGCAATTTTTTGAGTTTGTCCGGTCGGAGCATCCCTTTGATCCCCCCCCTCCAGCCCCAGAGGGGGGGCTCCCGTGGGGTACCGATCTCGATCGGTCTTTTTTGACCCCCTGAGCAACTGTACCAAGTTTCAAGCCATAGTCATGATCTCTAAAGGTTTTGATGCTAAGCGACCTAACTATATGTACTATTTACACAGGTACCTAATTTAATTATCATCACAGACTATACAAGGTAATTAGGTGCATATATAGACCATATTCTATGACCATACAGCAGATTTTTTTTCGCGAAAAAATAGGTCTATATTTTCCCAGGGAATAGAAATCAAGTCGATTTCGGCATAAGTTCATAATGTAGCAAAATCTCGAGCTCGCTTCGCTCGCTCCTGCGCCCGCGGCATGGTGCCGCGATAAACGTTTTATCGCGCCTGCTAACTCGTTCGTTAATTCGCAAATAGAAAGAGAGCTAGGGCGCGATAGCGCTTTATCGCGCCTTCATGCCGAGGACGCTGGTTTGAATGAGCGTTTTTCTTTTTGTTTTCTAGGGGATCGATAGATGGCGCTACGGTCTGTACGAAGAAACGTCAACATTTCAAAAAATGTTTCTTTAAAATAGTAAAGAGTGAAAAGATGATCAAGAAGATGCCAACGCATCTTTTAATGACATATTTCATTATTTACTAATCATTTTAATCGAAAATTCGAAACTTTTACGCCTGACATGGCTGAATGGGCTCGATCCCAGGGCATTAAAAAAAAAAGGCAGGCACAGACTTGACCAGATTTTGACAGGATCTCGCTTACGGCTCTATGGGGCGATAAACATGTCATCTGTCGAGTTTTTTAGGAACTAAATTTAAAAAAGAAAAGAAAAACGCTCATTTGTATTCCAATGACATGATAATTTATCTGTAAAATCTGGAAAAAAACTTTTTATAGGATTGGGACTTTGAGCCAACTGTCTCTAAAATGCTCGGGCCGTTTTTAAAACCCAGTTCGGCCCTAAGAACTAGTTAATATACTTACAACAAGCCCGCTTCAACCTCGTGACTCAGAGCATCGTAGGCTCCCTGACGTATGTCCGGCTGCGCCCGCGCATACCGCAAAACTTTAATGACGTCCAGTTTTATAGGGCTGCCACCTACGATAAATTTTTATTGAAACTAGTTAGTGGCGCCTGGGATTTTGTAATGCGAAGACAATTGAAACACGCAGTCACTGAATATTTCTATGTCAGTAAGCACGTACTAGCTAGCATCCTTAAGGGAATATAAAGGCCTCCGCTCATTGCAGCGATATTATCGCTGCAATTTTGCGATAATTGTTCTCAGTACATTTTGTATGGGGACGCGCGCGATCCTACACACTGCCGCGATATTATCGAGCGATAATATCACTGCGATTTTGCGATAATTGTTCTCAGTACATTTTGTATGGGGACGCGCTCGATCCCACACACTGCCGCGATATTATCGAGCGATAATATCGCTGCGATTTTGCGATAATTGTTTCCAGTACATTTTGTATGGGGACGCGCGCGATCCTACACACTGCCGCGATATTATCGCGACATTATCGCGACCTGACGCAATCTCTTTAGACTACATTCAGAGGTGCGGCGCATGCGTGACGCGAATCGCGGAATCGCTGCCGTGTGTAAGGTGTCGCGATATCGCTGTCGATAATATCGCTCGATAAAATCGATCGATAATATCGCTGCAATGTGCGGAAGCCTTTATTCGGAGCGCGCTCCTTACAAACGAAGTCTTGGTGATATTTCCAATACTAACCAACTAAAGTCAATAAAATTTTCAGAAACAATCTAAAACTAATCTCTAAGTTTGTATGAAGACAGATTTTCGTTAAAATGTATAGTTTTAAAGTTACAGTGCCTCAAAGATTTCCATACAAATCTTAAATTAATCATAGCTTTGAAACTGTATATTTTACCGAAAATCTGACTCCATACAAGCATAGAGATTTGTTTCTAGATTGTTTCTGAAAATTTTCATTGACTTTAATTTGATAGTAGGTACCTACCTACCTATTCAAAATATCACCAGACTTCGTTTGTATGCAGCGCGCATTTGCGCTCTCTGAATAAACTTCTCTTATAGAATAGAGAACGCATCAGAAACAATCTAAAAACAAATCTCGATATTGTATTCTTCTTCTTATCGAGTGGGCTGCAAGCCCTGGTGTCAGAGTTTATTCAAACCGCCTTACGGCCTCTGACGTGGTTTTTATGTAACGACTACTACCACCAGAGATAGTAGCCGAGACCAACAGCTTAACGTGCCATCCGAAGCACGGAATCATCTTTCTTTTTCAGACAATCACTTTTTCACAAAGTGACATTTCACTAGGTGCCCCCCGTGAGAATTGAACCCACGACCTCCGTGTCAAGAGCCCAATGCTCTTAACCATTAGACCACGGAGGCAGATATTGTATTGAACGTATACGAAACTACTTCCAAGTAGTTACACAACAACATAATACATACAAACACAACACAACAACACACATTCAATACAATATCATTAAGATATCCATACATTCCTGTATGAATGTCATATTCCAAGACGAGTGCTAAAATATGAAGTAAGTAAGTAAGTAAGTAAGTAATCTTTATTTGCTCTTGATTAGGGTACAGTATTACAGATAATAGGTAAAACATTGAGACTCTCCTAGATCAGCCATTAACAACAGCATGCAAATATTACACAAGCAATGATTGAATTAATGGAATGTTACAATAATTTAACATAGGTATTACTTATTTATACTATTATATTGTCATCCTTAGTTAATAATTCTTTTACCGAATAGAATGTATTATCTAAGAGCCAGTTGCATAAAGCGGTCTTAAATCTAGTGAATGCCAAATCCTTCAAATTCTCTTGCACATGCAATAACAGTTTTTTTGAAACCGTGTAGTATGAGGCACTTCGTTGAGGACTATGTCATTTGGATATCTTGTATTTGCGCGAATATCTTTTCCGAGTTTAAAGAACTTGTGCTGGTGTTGCTTCACAAATTTAGCCATTTCAAAAATGTATAAGCATGGAAGAGGGAGTATCTTAAGAGATCTAAAGAGAGGTCGGCATGAGACATCTGGAGCTACACCACATATGGCCCGTATACATTTCTTTTGTGCAAGAAATGCCTTGTTTGCGTTCGTACTTGTGAATGTGGATGGTTGCATGAACAGAGGACGATCAAAGAAACGTGCACTGTGTGAAAGATGTAGAAATATGTGTAAAAAACCGGCCAAGTGCGAGTCGGCTTGGCGCACGGGGGGGTTCTTCTGCTCGTAACAACTATGTACCAACATAGTCAATGCTACCAAAAATTTATTTTGTGTTTTCTCCGGGATCTTGCATGCTAACCCGACGCACACATGGCCGGTTTTTATTATTTTTTGTTAAACTTTTAAGTACACACGGCGACAGGTCCGGTTACCCCGTTTGGACTTTGAACTATTAGAAGTTGAATTCTGCGAATCGTGCCAGAGGGTGGGGTATGTTGTTGTTTGGTATCACGGCACGCTGCGCCCGAGCCGGCAGCCGTGTCTATGCAGGCTCTCTACCACACTATTTTGTGTTTTGTACGTAGTGTAGTTATGGGTATTTAGGGTGCGTAACATGATGTGTCGCTGTGTGAACATGGGCGGACCAAGCTTTTCTCAGCGTCTACGAAGTTTATCTAGAAAGCTTTCGTCCCTGGGAAAATCCGTTTTCGCTCTTTGGAATTAAACTTTAAACCACGCTTTCTACTTGTCAAACTGACCAACTTTTACTATGGGGCCACCCTTGAAATCTAAAAATTTCATAGATTTAAAGTCGAGTAGGTACTAGTTACAGTTTTGTATGAAACAGTGGATTTTTAAAACATCTTTTTAAAGAGCACTTCAACAATAGGGTTGCATGGGATACAGTGTCATTTATGTCTACAAAAAAACTTTTTATTTAACTTAGTGTTGATGACCCTAACGAGTTTCGCTGTGGCATGAGCCAAGTGTTTCAACTCATTAGTATCGACATGTCGACAGACGGACGCGATCGTCTCGTTTGTATATAGATAATTTTATTATTAATACAATAAAGAAGTTTATAAAATCCTTTGTTCAAAATCTAAGTGCTGTTCGATTTATCGAAGTCTTTTAAATAAGAAATGAAAAATATTAATTTTAAAAGATATTGACGATTTTAATTATTTAACAAGTGTTATTTGATTGTTTTTCTCAAAATATTGTGAAAAAACAAACAACATTATAATTATTATTGTTTTAAAAAAACGATAATTATAACTTTTAAACGCTGTTAAAAAAAAATAGTTTTTTTCTTTTTAACGAGTGTTGATATAAACAACTAAATTGTTTCTTAAAAAAAATAACTCAAACTAGTGTTGTGCTCAGAAGTGTGTGTTTTTTATGCGTAATAACAATGGAACTAATCATAATTGAATTTTAATTGCCTTCACTAGGATAATGGTTGCTTCACAATTTTTCCTCGTCGAAGGTAAAGTTATTTATTTTATCTTACTTTACGATAGTGTCAGTGTTCCGTTCCAGCACGGCTAGCATGCCACCCACTCTAAAGCGTTTAAACGAGAAAAACGTCATGTGCGCTCTTTTTGGCGTACGTAAAATAACAAAGATGGAGGCACGTCTCGATTTTTTTCGTTTTCTCGGCGGTGGCATGCTAGAGGGGCAGCACTCGTAGCTAATAGTAGAGAGTATTTTATCCGTAAAAATTTGTCTCAGCTGCTGTTAGGCATAATGGCCCAATTTTGGGGGCAGAAGGGGTAAAACTTTGATACGTGGACCGTTGAAATAAGGGTGGGGGAGGGTGCGGACCCCCCCCCCCCCCCCCCTTTTTTTGAATAGGTAAGTATGTTAAGTTTGAGTTTATAATAATTAGCAATTCAACGGTCCACATATCAAAGTTTAGCCGCAGAAGGGGTTAACAGAACACAGTCGCATTTGTAGGTCTTTTATTGGTGTCGGTTGCCTGGCTTGCAACGAAGCGTCCCTAGGTCGGTAGACCCTTGGACGAATGGCAGACCCCTTCGAGACAGTAGCGTAGGTTACTTTGCACTTGTTTTGTACGTAAAAAAGGCTCCAACCGATTCATTTTAAGGAGAAAAGTCGAGCTCGCTCTGCTCGCCAGCACCATACAACATATTAACTTAGAAAAACGTTTTTTTTATTCCGGGCCCTTTAGCGCGAGACCGACTCACACTTGGCCGGTTTTTATTAATTGTTGTTATACTGTAGTATTTGCTCTATAATCGCACCAAGTTTGACGTTTGTATGTATTACCGTTTTTTCGATAGAGCGAGAAGAAAAAACGTCGATAAAAACTAGTTTCTTGTATGAGGAACCCCTTAATTTTTAACTTTTCGACATTTTTATTATCTGTTAACTGACAACCGATGGGGTGTCAGAGTTCTAGAGTGGAGACCGCGAACTGGTAGGCGTAGTGTGGGACGCCCTGCTGCCCGCTGGACAGACGACCTAAAAAAAGTAGCGGGGAGCGACTGGATGAGGAAGGCCGAGGACAGAGTTTTGTGGCGCGCCTTGGGAGAGGCCTATGTTCAGCAGTGGACGATGATAGGCTGGTGATGATGATGATGATGTTAACAAATCCGCTGTAATAACGCATATTCTGTGAAAATTTCATTTTTCCTGCTATTTCGGTTCAAAAGTTACATCTCTAAATAGGGTAGGCCGGACGGACGTATAACAACGTAGGCTTAGTGAGGTAGTAGTTGATCTGAGTCACAGATCACCTCCAATAGATACCGCATACAGCGCCGCCGACGCGCACCACACATCTATGATTTTGCACTGATATAAGCAACGGGATAGAGCGAGATCGGAATAGTGCGACCTTGCAATGGCCAATCATGTTGCATTATTTCGTGCCCCGCCAACTCAAACCAACCCAACTGACACAGCAAACTTTAATTTTACTTGCCGGACATGTGGCCGTACCTACCTGTCGCTCTCGTATCGGGCTTTTTAGTCACGAGCGTAAGTGCCGCCAAAAACGCTGCTTAAATCATCTGATAAAGATGGAAAGGCCAATGATGACCCGCACATACCTCCAAAAATTGTGACTTCGGGCCTGTACGAAATTTTCATCATGCGGTATCTATTGGGGGTAATCTGTGATCTGAGTTCTTGACAAATGCTTTTCCTCCTATTCGAGATTCTACACAATAGGGTCCCGTTTTCACCCATTGGGTACGGAATCCTAAAAAAAAGTATACAGGGCCCAAATTAATATGCTGACCCTTTTTTAAGGGGATGATCAGACCATCAAACTGAACAACTTTCTCTATGGGACCAATATTGAAATCGCGAAAAAAATATCTGCGGTCAACATTTGGCTCGAGTAGTACAGTGGTCCCATAATATACAGTTGGTCTAAACTTTAGACCATCAAACTGAACAACTTTCACTGTGGGACCAACATCGAAATCGCGAAAAATAAAATCAGCTATCCCATACATTTAGCTCGAGTCGATTTGCAGTTTAGTATGGAACATCCGATTTTTTTTTTCGCGATTTCGATGTTGGTCCCATAGTGAAAGTTGTTCAGTTTGATGGTCTAAACCAGCCCCTTAAATCTTTATTTGTATTTTTGTAACACCTTGTTTAAGGTCTAACAAAATTCGGTGAAACTATTTTAAGGGGATGATCAGACCATCATATTGAACAACTTTCTCAATGGGACCAATATTAAAATCGCGAAAAAAAAATCTGCGGTCCCATACATTTAGGTCGAGTAGGTTTGTATGTAACAGCCATTGAGTAATTATGTATAGAGCAGACAACGCGAACAAAATCAGTGCACCATGATCAGCAGTGTGGGGCGCGTGCTGGGAGCGTCAGGCTGCGACGAGCGCCTGGCACAGGCTAAGTGGGTTAGAGCGCGTGCACCCTAACAAGTGTTACAAAACATTACTTCTCCGTAGCTTCTCTAGTTAACATTGTACCTCAATGGTAACAGCTGTGTTTTTTTTTTGCGATTTCAATGGAATACCTACATCATCATCATCTTCAACACCACACAATCAAAAATCCTTCTCAATGAAATGAATGTTATTAACCAATTAATCATTGAAAGATTGTAGGAAAATTCCATACAACAAGAACAAAATGCCACCGCGGGGCGCCATGACTTCGTTGTTTTGGTCGTTTAAAAAAGATTTGCTTAGTTCGTTGGCGTAGTCACTGCATAAAATAAAACCGGTCAAGATCGTATCGGACTCGCCTATCGGGTTCCGAAGCCATTCTTCTCGTAGAAGTAGGAAGCCAGTCCGGTTCCCAGGTACCGAAATGGCTACGAATAATAGAAGTGAAAATGAAGCTCAAAAAGTGGCACCAAAAAAATTTTAACGCGTTTAACGCGTTCTAAATTTGTTCTTTAAAAATTGTAACTATAGCCGCCAAAACTGATACAAAATGTCATTTTTCATTGGGTGCCAAAAATGATTTCGATTTTGTTTAGAGTTACTCTTCCATATTTATTCTAATTCGTAGCGAAATGGCAAGAACCGTTGGGATATAGGCGTAGACGCGCTCCATACAAACGAAGTCTTGTTATATTTTCAATACTAACCAATAGAAGTCAATGAAATTTTGCAGAAACAATCTAGAAACTAATTTCTATGCTTGTATGTGTTCTGATTATCGATAAAATATACAGTTTCAATGCTAGGATTAATTAAATTTGTATGGAAATCTTTGAGGCACTGTAAATTTAAAACTGTACATTTTAACGTAAATCTGACAACATATAAGCATAGAGATTAGTTAATCGTTTTTTTTCTCTTAATATTGAAAATATAAGCAGACTTCGTTTGTATGGAGCGCGCCAACGGTAAAATTAACTTAAGTACCGTAAGGTACAGAACCTTTTATATCCTACGTATCCTTTTCTATCATAGTCGAAATCGTCAATTGAGATTTCGTTCATTCACACAATAATAATTATTTCTATAATAATAGGTACATCGGATGTTTCACCCCCACGCTTAAAGTTCGTATTATGATTAGAATTAATGATAAAACTTGGGTCAAAATGTTACATGTTATTGCATATCGGAATTTCCTATTTACAAATAAACAATTTGATGTAGGTACCTATAAATACTCATAAATACACTTAGGTAAATAAAATACATTTATTTACACACTTATTATATTCTATTAAGGCCTCCGCACATTGCAGCGATTTTATCGAGCGATATTATCGACAGCGATATCGCGACACCTTACACACTGCAGCGATTCCGCGATTCGCGTCACGCATGCACCACTGAATGTAGTCGAAAGAGTTGCGATAATATCGCGGCAGTGTGTGGGATCGAGCGCGTCCCCATACAAAATGTACTGAGAACAATTATCGCAAAATCGCAGCGATATTATCGCTCGATAATATCGCGGCAGTGTGTAGGATCGCGCGCGTCCCCATACAAAATGTACTGGAAACAATTTTCGCAAAATCGCAGCGATATTATCGCTCGATAAAATCGCTGCAATGAGCGGAGGCCTTTATTTGTATCAATTATTGTAGGTCTGTATTGTACCCACGTGCCAATGAGTTTTTCTAATTTATGTAGATACGTAATACCGACTGCTCTCAAACGCTGAAGGAAAACATCGAGAGGAAACCTGCATAGGTCGGTTGCCTCTCGGTCGAGTCAGGGATACCTAAAAACCATATCGTAATCTTTTTTTAGGGTTCCGAACCTCAAAGAGGAACCGAACCTCAAAGAGGAAAAACGGAACCCTTATAAGATCACTCTCGTGTCCGTCCGTCCGTCTGTCACAGCCACTTTTCTCAGCAACTATAGAAGCTAGCGACTTGAAATTTAGCATAGTGGTCAATCATGCTAACCCAAACGTAAAGCAAGACTTAAAATTTAGAAAATAATTTTTTTACAAATTTTTAAGGTCCATAAACTGATGACTTTTAAAAAAAAAGTTTTCCAATCTAGCCGAGTTTGGTATCATTTGAAAGGGCTTTAAACGTAGATTTCGTATTGGTAGTTCGTTTTACTAAGTGATGCGTAGTTATTCATTTATAAGCCCGACTGCACGAAAAATTTTGGTTCCCCCCCCCTGATCTCCGAACATATAAAGCCAAAAAATCTGAAATAATTCTGACATATCGATGAACTATTGAATTTTGTAGGAAAATTATAGCGGTGTCTGTATTGATAATAGTTTTTGAGAAAATTGAAAAAATACAGTACAAACAAACTTAGGGTTGCAGTTGATGTTTTTCGTTGATGAGCATAGACACAAACTTTATATATTACATTTTAAATAAAATCCAATAAATTAACACCAGTTTAAGTCATAAAAATGAACAAAGATAACAAAAATGCTAGTTTTTCGATGAATTACCAACTCCGTTGTGAAGTTTTGTTGTTAGCCATATTTCGTCACTGTTTTTTGCTTAAAACATTTTTAAAAGACGGTAAATCTGTTAAATTCCACTAAATCTATTCTATAACACCCTACAATTATTCCTACTCATTAAAAAAAGTACACAATGAATATAATTATTTCGATATTTTGATTTTGTGATTCGTATGGTTTCATGCAAGAACGGGTGTACCTACCGGTATCGGTGAAACTTGGTAAACAGCTAGTTAGAGTACCGATATCCAGAGAGAGCATAAAAGGTAGGTGCTTAAGATTTTTGTGAAAAATCACTATTTCATTGGGAATAAACTGTATTTAAATATTTCCGAGAAGGTAACAGTAATTTGAACATTTGAACTTTGCTTGTATGACAGGATGTGAGGTCCGCTTCACAATGCAGGAAACATAAAAATTATAACTTTACAGCAAACCGTATTTAATTATTGAAAAAATCCTAACATAATATAAGAGAATTACGGAAAGTAACAAAATATTAAGCCATATCAACAGCTACGTTATTAAGATGGATTGAAATAATTATTTTCACAAATGAAATATTTATCAGCATAATGATTATGTCAAATCGGAATAAAATCTTTACACGTCAGTCATACGTCAGTAGTGAATTATGGACATGGATCAAAGAGATTATACTTGCATAGAGGGAGGATAACTTTTGCAAGGCGGTCCACTTTGTTTTTTTATGTTTTGTGTCATGTGGTAGGACAAAATCATAGGCGAAGTATTTTACGCTTACGCTGATAGACGAAACATCAGTGTAACCGCGTTTGAGACAGCGATAGTCATAAAATCCTATACAATTTGTATGAAAATAGATGTCTGACTCCGGAGTCAGACAGCCGTCGTAGAACAAAAAAGTGGCTACGTCGATAAGGACAGCAATAAGTAGCGATCTCCTTTTTTAACTAGAGCGAATTTGCTACGTGCATCTCTTACTGAGTGATATGACAAGACACGTGCTTGCTTCTAGTTCCTTCTCTTTCTACGGACAAAATGCACAAAAAGTTACTACTTTACACAACTTTACATACACTAACATGTCAAAAAGTGTCAAAAAACTTGGAAAGTGGACAGCCGCATAAACAAAATATCTAAAGTTCCATCTCTTTCTACTATTAAAGGTATGTCGTAAGAGAACAGAGACTAACTACAATCTTAAATTGATGCGGACTTTATGCTTTAGAATTAAGAGATCCTTCTTGTGAGCTGTGAGACATGGATATAAACCAATTTATAAACAATACCAATGCCACCTTGCTGATCATGGACAATACCTTTCCAACGAATAAATGCAATGACTCGAAAAGGCATTAAAATAATAGTAATCACGAAAACAAGACACACGTATACGCTATGCTGATGCCGATGAAGTTGAAATTGCTATCAAAATCATACAACTTAGTCGGGCTAAGGTACGAGATTTAATACATTTTCCGTCCCTTTCCAGTATGACCATTCCAGTCTGCGAATCTATAAAATACTCAATTAACGCTTTCCAAGCTTCTTGATCATTAACATGCAATGAAATTAGAGACAGTGCCTTACATTACAACCTTCTTGATCAGTGACTTTCGCTTACGCTAGCTTATGCACCTTTTAGTGTTTTAGGCATGAAGATTGAATTATCAAAATTCTTGGTTTTAGGCTTTCATACCGAGAAGACAAACTGGAGTAATGTATTTCTATCCAACTCGGGTGCTAGTACTAATGTGAGAAAATGATAAACCTACTTCTTCTGTTCGTCAATAACCCGCCTCATTACAATACATTTTAACTTCTAGAACAGAAAGATGGCATTATCTATAAGCACCTGGAGAGGAGAGCAAACTTCCGTACAGGCGGTGAAAATGACTTTTTATATGAAGCTAGATGACTGACTCTGGAGTCAGACAGCCTTTGTAGTACAAAAAGTGGTTTCGTCGATAAGGACAGTAATAAGTAGCGATCTCCTTTTTTAACTAGAGCGAATTTGCTATGTGCGTCTCTTTTTGAGTGAATATACAAGACACGTGCTTCCTTCTATACCTTCACTTTCTACGTTCTAAATCCATGGTTTATATCCATGTTCTAGAATCATAGTTAAAAAAGATTGCTAATGATTGAATGAGATTGCAACGCATAAACTTCTTGGTGAACTTAAAATACAGGTGGTAGTCATAAGGGGGTGTTAGGCAAGGAATATACTCCTCTCTACCGTGTTAGGTGTACCCACCCATTTGTTAACAAAAATACTTGGCTATTATCCATCCACTTTCTTTCACTGGAAACAATTCATGACCCACGCAGACGCTTGAAAAATAAATAGGTAGGTATGTTAAAGAAAATTTATGTCTTACCTACATTTGCATTAAGACTCCCTACCTATTCTCTAATTGGGATATTCAGGGATTTTCTTAGTAATCATATTGAATTCCAAATATTACGTAAAATTTTGCGTGCAGTAGGTACTCAAACTTGTCCGATGTAAGTGTTCATGTAGCGAGACCATTGCCACTTCTTTGAGCATGGTCACAATACATAATGTTCTTGAAAAATTAAAACTCTAAATACTTACTTAGTATTATAATATTAAAACGGCTGTAAGCTATCAAATTATCATGACAAAATTTCTCTATATCGTTGCACTTTTTTTATGTTGTGCTCGCTATACCACTTTGTACCTTCCGAACAACGGCGGTTTTCGTTAACACTGTCCTCATCTTTTCTTACGGTAACATTAGGTTTGGAACCCTCTATGTGCGAGTACACACCTCGCTCTTGGCCAGTTATTTGTAAATATCTTCAATGTACAGACACACTTCAGTTACAGTTTTATAATAGTTTAGATAAATTAATGGCATTAGACATCGTTTTATGTATGTACAATACTACAACACATTTGAACTAATACAAAATGACAAGGCCTTACCCGAGGAAGGGAGTTTCGTTGTGGGTCTGCTATTGGGCGGTCGCTTGTCGGTTGTCCCATCCCCGGCCTATAGCGGAATTCCAAAGGTGGCTCAGGATATTGTTCTTTTATAAGAACAACCCTTGAAGTCACCAAAATATCTATATAACCGTACAACGTCTAGCACTTTTGCTAAAAAAACTCGACATTGGCAAAATCATCTACACCAAGATGGATGCCATAACCTTAAAAATAGAATACCCGAGGAAGGCGAGGCTAGCAACCACTAGGCCACCGCGACTTTCTCATAACTGTAAAGTTATATTAGCTTATTATGAAGCTGTTAAAAGCCTTCAAACCTCCATGTTAAGAAGGTAATTTATTTATAGATTTAATGTATATTCAAGAAAACCGCAAGAATTGCTTGTGTACGTAGTACCTACGTAAGTACGTAAAAGTAACAAAGTAGGTACGTCGTAAAAGTAACAAAGTTTACATATTTATTGCTACTGATACACAGACTTAAAAGAAGAACCAGACGTAATCTCGTCTAATCATGAGTGAAGCACCCATTTCTTTTGTGTGCGTGCTGTCACGCGGTACATAAGGTGACGGGGTGTAGCACCTGCGCCTAGAGCTAGTGCATCTGTGTGAGTGTAGGTCCCTTGTAGAACAAACGAGATTGTATTACCTTGCATGCTTCACATCTTTTTAGTGCAATGTTTGGTTCGAGACGTAATTTCGTCTAATCACGAGTGAAGCACCCATTTCTTTTGTGTGCGTGCTGTCACGCGGTACATAAGGTGACGGGTTGTAGCACCTGCGCCTAGAGCTAGTGCATTTGTGTGAGTGTAGGTCCCTTGTAGAACAAACGAGATTGTATTACCTTGCATGCTTCACATCTTTTTAGTGCAATGTTCGGTCCGTATTTCTTTCTAGTCCGTGTACTGATAGGACTACTTACAGGGTGTAACAAAAGTGCCTTGTAATATTTAGTTGGTGGCTTTAGACGACCATAAAATAAAATCTGCTTTTTTATTCTATTCTATTCTATATTTAAAAAAAATGGCTGCCATCTTGGGTATGTGATGATTTTGCCAATGTCTAGTTTTTGTAGCAAAGAGTGCTTGACGTTGTACGGTAACTTATGTATTTTGGTGACTTCAAGGATTGTTTTTCGAAAAGAACACTATCTTGAGCCACCACTGGAGCTTCGTTGTAGGCCGGGGAGGGGGCAACCAACAATCGACTCGCGATGCGACTACCCTATAGCAGACCTACAACGCGACTCCTGCTTTTTTATATTGGCGGATTGGAGTCATGAAATCAAATCAAAATTGTTTATTCAAAATAATAAAGGGCAAAGGCCTCCTCTCACGAATAAGGGTGAGAGGGCCATACCACAGAGGATTCATACTTCACCACGCCGCGCCGGCCCAAAAAAAAAGTTATTTGTCATGCTAGGCTGCAAAGTTGCTTTTTGGCGCGAGTACTTGTATTGAATCCTGAGCTTAGCGAAGTTTTCAAAGGTACGAGACGCAGAATAACTTTGCATTCGAGCGAAACACACAACTTTTCACCTCACCTTTCAGGTATCACATAGATATCTGTTAATTGACTATTGTTTTTATGATGTTAAAGAATAATTTTTAACTGTAACTTTGCATGCTAATCTAATTTAGCTGAATGGTGATACTTATACAAGGTGTTACAAAAATACAAATAAACCTTTAAGGGGGTGGTGTAGACCATCAAACTGAACAACTT
This sequence comes from Agonopterix heracliana, assembly GCA_963693445.1. Classification (NCBI taxonomy): domain Eukaryota; kingdom Metazoa; phylum Arthropoda; class Insecta; order Lepidoptera; family Depressariidae; genus Agonopterix; species Agonopterix heracliana. The sequence continues at coordinate 8,176,175 of OY856336.1, read as the reverse complement.
TCACTATGGGACCAATATCGAAATCGCGAAAAAAAAATTTTATGTTCTATACTCTACAACTCGACTAGAGCTAAAATATGTATGGGATATGAAATTATTTTTTTCGCGATTTCGATGTTGGTCCCATAGAGAAAGTTGTTCAGTTTGACGGTCTTAACAACCCCCTTAAGAGTTTCAAAAATTTATTGTTACTTATGAAACACCCTGTATAATGGTTGTTTTATATTATTGTATAATTGTATAACATTAAGATCTGTACTGTACCTATTCAGAGCAAATAAAGATATTCTATTCTATTCTATCTTTCTGACGTCATTTTTCATAATCTACCGCGTCGGAAGGTGTTCCGTTATACAGGGTGTAAGTGACAGCCTAGCAAATAGTGAAACGGTGAACTCAGACCATCAAACTGAAAAACTTTCACTATGGAGCCTACCTCAGGAAACGCGAAAAAAAATCAGCTGTCCCATACATTTTAGTCAGGTAGGAATTTTCCTTTGATTAATACATCAGTTTTGTATGGGACAGCTGATTCTTTTCGCGTTTCCTGAGGTAGGCTCCATAGTGAAAGTTGTTCAGTTTGATGGTCTGAGTTCACCGCTTCAGTTTGCGGAGGGCTGTCCCTTACACTCTGTATACAACCAGTCGAGTCGAGTTTGTTTTGTATGAAACAGCTGATTTTTTTTGTTGCAATTCGGTACCCCCTGTATAGTGTTACCTATTAGGTACTTATGTACATATTTTTATTCATCATCATCATATCAGCCGATAAACGTCCACTGCTGGACATAGGCCTTCCCAAAAATGGGGGGATTTGCCATAATCGCCACGCTTGGCAGGCGGGTTGGCGATCGCAGTTGGATTGAATGTGTGTACTCAGAGGATGCTGCTGCCCATCCTCCGGTAGATCTCTTAGTCGCCTTTTACGACACCCACAGGAGGAAATGGGATGGTGCTACTCTTAGCCGACACCACACGGCCATATTTTTATTAAAATGTCATAATTATTTCAATCCAATTGAGTTACAAACAACATTAAACGAGATCCATAACAAAATTACACTTTACCCAAGGTGATTTACCTCGTATTGAATCTACACAAGATATCACCTACCATAATCTTTATTAGCAACAAAATAAGTACGAAAATGCTTTAATTTATGGCACGGCGTAAAGGGAAAGAAATACGCATGTAATTTGCATTCAAATTGCATGTTTTTCTTCTATTATTGACTTGTCATCGGAATTACCTGTTTTCAAAATGCCTTCTATATGACTGTTATAAAATTCTTAGCCCCACTTGCGCCAACCTGGGTTAGCAATAAACTCCAGGTTAAGACGCTGTTATACCGTCGAGGCCGTTTTTTGAACACAAACGAAAGTGTTTTAAACTGTGTTTTAAAGTCTGAAATTAAATTATGTCTTATTTAAGGATCGGGCGGATGGGCGACTGTTCTCAATTACACGATTAGATTAAGATTACTAGATAGAAAAACATCCCAAAGTTACCCCTTTTTGTTATGTTTTTTCAATACTATGATTGAACTGCTGATATTTGACTTTTTATTCTTGTACTTAACTAAATACATTAAATATTTCTAGTGAACTCAGAAGAATTTTTAGCTTAGAAACTCCCATGAGCAAAACGAATAGAAGAAAAACACGTTTTTTTGCGATCCTGCTTTCAATTGGAGCGGGATGGCTAATTGTAAACTTATGCTTGCAAGAAAGAGACGCTTGCACTGGGATAACCTAGCCTTAAGTTGGTAACCCATGATTTTTTGTATAGAAAAACAACTGAAAGAGCCATTTTATCCGGAGTTAATTGCTAACCCGTGGTTGGCGCAAATGGGCCTTAAGAGGATATAATTCGGAGCGCGCTCCATACAAACGTACTATGGTGATATTTTCAGTACTAACCAATTAAGGTCAATGACATTTTGCAGAAAAAATCTAAAAACAAATGTCTATGCTTGTATAGAGTTGGATTTTCGTTAAAATATACAGTTTCAATGCTAGGATTAAGTTAAGATTTGTATGGAAATATTTGAGGCACTGTAACTTTAAAACTATACATTTTAACGAAAATCTGACTCGATACAAGCATAGAAATTTGTTTTTAGATTGATTCTGAAAAATATCATTGAATTTAATTGGTTAGTATTGAAAATATCACCATAGTACGTTTGTATGGACCGCGCTCCGAATTATATCCTCTTAAGAGGATAGATTAGTAACCTTTTTGTTTAGTTACCTTTTTATCCATTAAAACCAAATTAAAACGTATTGCCCTTTTTCCTCTTTGGACTTAGACTATTTTTTAGGTAAACGCAGGGCCTGGCTATATTTTTCTGGTTTTTATTAGAAGCTATCTTCTCGTTATTTGAAAGACTGGTAGGTACTAGCATTGAAAATGAATATTTTAAAGAAAATCTTTAAACAATTAGATGGAAATTAGTTTCTAGATCGTGGTTAAAAAATTCATTCACTTTAATTGCCATATTGAAAATAGGATCTAACTTCGTTTGTCTGCACCGCGCTCTAGCCATACGTAGGTATATTTTTACGTCAGTATCCGGAACCAAAGAAAACATACCTACCAAGGCACTTGATGGGTTTATTTCTAAAATCATAATAAGATTAATAATAAAAAAGTCCGTTATTCAAAACCACATGTTAAATTAAACAAGTCATTATATTTAATTAATAGTTTTCTTCGAATCGCTGTTAGTTTTCGAACAGTTAACTGTGAATCATTCATTCCTTTTAATAGTGACTAGTTTAGTTTATTGTATTATACTTATATCTTCATCATCAGCCTTCCTCAGGAACCGAAAACCCATATAAATTACGGTACAGGTATCGGCATAATTTCGGTAACCTTTACAGTAAATGTTACCTCTATCGCGGTAACCGAGCAAAAAAACAGAAAACAAAAAAAAACCGTCATTCCATACTTTTGAGTCGAGAGGTATTGTAGTTTGCTCCCACAGTAAAAGTTGTTCATTTTGATGGGTGCAGTGTGTGGTTAAAAGGTTAACTATACATACATTTCCTTACACCCTGGATGATATACATGTAATATTAACAAGATCGGTTTGTTAGCGGTTTTGTGGAGCAAAAAAATCAGCTGTTCCATACTAAACTGCAGTTCCTACTCGACTCAAATGTATGCAACAGAACAGCTGATTTCATTTTTCTCCGATCTGTTTGCTCCCATAGCAAAAGTTCAATTTGGTGGGTAGACTCTTAGTTTAAAAGGATGGTAAATGATGTGAATTTCACCCTACAAATGACTGTATTGATTCTGGAAACATCTTAACTAGGTACCTGGAGTCGCGTTGTGGATCTGCTATTGGGCGGTCACGTCGCTCGTCGATTGTTGGTTGCCCCCTCCCATGTCTACAGCGGGGCTTCAGTGGCTCAAGATAGTGTTCTTTTATAAGAACGACCCTTGAAGTCACGAAAATATTCACATAACCGTACAACGTCAAGCACTTTTGCTACAAAAACTCGACATTGGCAAAATCATCTACACCAAGATGGATGCCATAACCTTATAAAAATAGAATAGAATAGAACTAGGTACCTCAGGTATTATAAAAGCAAAGTAGGTTATAATGTCGATCCAAAATCGATACCAGATCAATTGTGGTCCAGATGTATGACCCGGTTATTGCTGAACCATTATCGACGAATCGTCCAACAAATTATAGTAATTTAAGACATCCGAGACGTTAGAAAGTAAATTTTTGTCTGACCGTTCATATACTTAGTAGAAAACCAAAGTGATTACAGATTGATTAGAGATACTAGAGTCTACCCGCACAAAATTATATACTATCAAACAAAACCAGTTTCATCAAAATCGGTTCAGTAGTTTTTGCGTGATGCTCCGGGACCTTTAGTGCGAGATCCACTCACACTTGGCCGGTTTTTTTAGGGTTGCGTAGTCAAACAAGGAACCCTTATACTTAGCTCTTTATCTCGCTAATTTGTGCACTTATTGAATCGAAATTTGGCACGAAGACAGATAACTTAAACCCAAAAACAGAAATGTTATAGTAATGAAGAAACCATTTTTTTCGACCCCTCCCACACTACGAAATGGGGGTTGGTTTTTTTAATAAATCGAATGGATAATAGGTCTTGTCCAATGGAATAAAACTCCCATAGAAACTAAATTGGAATTGTTATATTGCTTCTGTCTGAAGATATTTGCGCTCAAAGTAAAAAATAGGGAGTATATAAAAATTCCAAGTTTACATTTTAAAATGTTATTATAAGCATAAGCATAAGCATATGCTCACGACTATATTCCCCGAGGGGGTAGTCAGAGATATTCTGAAACCTCAGAACATCCACGTTTCACCAGTAGTACCGGAACTCTGTCCAGTGTGACGGGGGGTGAGCCCGTCGCCACTTATAATGGACAGTGGGTACAATACACGCCTCGAAATTGAAGAATGCAGGTTTCCTCACGATGTTAAATGTTATTATAAGTACCTATGTAATAAATATAGATATACTTATATTATACAAGGTGTTACAAATTTACAAATAAACATTTAAGGGGGTGGTGTAGACCATTAAACTGAACAACTTTCACTATGGGACCAATATCGAAATCGCGAAAAAAAAAAAATGTTCTATACTCTCAAATCGACTAGAGCTAAAATATGTATGGGATTTAAAAAAAAAATTGGCGATTTCGATGTTGGTCCCATAGACAAAGTTGTTCAGTTTGACGGTCTAAACAGCCCCCTTAAGAGTTTTAAATATTTATTGTTACTAATTAATTTATTCGACAGATTCTTATGTACACCGTAACATTAAATAATATTATAAATAAAGCGACTTAAAACTAAACTAATCTAGGATGTGGTGCTATCTTGTTACTTATGAAACACCCTGTATAAGTACTTACTGTTTTTCATCTTTCGCAGGTACCCAATGATGTCAAAATGGCTAAAAACTACATAATTTCGAGTTTACTACTCCTCGCCTTTATATCGGATGTGAGGACACAGTACTTTGGTAAGTTGTGTTTTAATTGTTTATTCAACCTTTGATTCCTTATGAGTTAGTTTAATTCGACTACAGGGACTGCGTGGCTACCAAATAGCAAAGGAGGCCATAACGCTAGCAGCGTTGCCTTGCCACGTTGAATTGCTACGGCTAGCTTCTGCACCAGACACGACCTGGAACGGGGGTCACAATTTCGCTCCCTCAGTTGACGGCTAATCTCCACAACGAAGCTCTTAGCCTCGGCACCTCAAACCCACGCGATCTCAACGGCGAAAGGTACAAAAAGATGATCAGCTATACTCCCTTTTCTTAGCGGCAGCCAGTTCTCCAGCTGCTTCAGGCATCCGCGAGTCCGCGACGTGCACGGCATTTTGTATTATTAAAAAATGTACCAAAGGTTTCTGACCACATAATGTCACTTTGACAGTGACGTTTCTTTGTTTACATTTTGTCGCTCTAATTCCTGAACGGAGTATAGGTAGCTGGCGGCGAAAGTGCTGACGCACGTTGCGTCCCATAAAAGGCACTTGCCTTTCTGCAAGGGCCAAAGCAAGAGGCCAGCAGTGCGATTTTTGAAAATCATACGAGCGGTTCGGCAGTAGAAAGATGCATAATCTCCATAGTAATTCTGACATTTTCTACTGCCGAACCGCTCGTATGATTTTCAAAAATCGCACTGCTGGCCTCTTGCTTTCCAAATATTTTTTTTTATCTGCAATCGCCACATATAACCGCCTGGCCACGGGCCACACGGGACAGGGCGAACGGCGGCGCGAATTGCGATTTTAGAATACTGATTCGAGCGTTGTGTCCCTACTATTAGGCACGCAAGCACGCAGCGTCGCGTAAACAGTGTATTCTAAAATCGCAATTTGCGCCGCAGTTCGCCCTGTCCCGTGGCTAGGCGATAACATGAGGAATGATTCCGGGTGGAATTCGGAATTCGTATGGATTTAAAATTCCGAGCGGAATTCTGGAGGGAGCAAATTCATACTCCAGACGAAATCCTAATTCTGATTCGGAATTCCGGATTTATTTGAGTGACATAGGCGTTACTCAGTCATTTATATGACTGTGGGAAAATTTTTGCGTCAGTTGTGAGCAAATGATGCCTAAGTATGTTATACTAAAAAATTTAGTAAACACACGCAAAAACAGATACAAAAAATACAAAGACCTTTAGATGTTGATGAACTCATAACTGCCTCCAATTATTTTATCACCCGATTTGAATATTCAAATCATTTGTGAAGGATACAAAAATAGAATAAAACTGTTTTTTAAGAATTAAAAAACTTAAGAACGAGGCAATGAAAAATACCGGTCAAGTGTGATTCTAAATAAGGGTGTTAGGGTAAACAGTAGTATTACTTTAAGCTTAGCATAATGCTCACGACTATATTCCCGGAGGGGGTAGTCAGAGATATTCTGAAACCTTGGAACATCCACGATTCACCAGTAGTACCGAAACTATCCAGTGTGACGGGGGGTGAGCCCGTCGCCACTCATAATGGACAGTGGGTACAATACATGCCTCGAAATTGAAGCATGCGGGTTTCCTCACGATGTTTTCTTTTACCGAAAAGCCAGTGGTGTTACAAATCGTACATAAATTCCGAAAAACTCATTGGTGCAAGTCGGCCTGGACGGGGATCGAACCAGTACATTTTGTATGGGGACCTGCGCGATCCTACACACTGCCGCGATATTATCGAGCGATAATATCGCTGCGATTTTGCGATAATTGTTCTCAGTACATTTTGTATGGGGACGCGCTCGATCCCACACACTGCCGCGATATTATCGCAACTCTTTCGACTACATTCAGCGGTGGGGCGCATGCGTGACGCGAATCGCGGAATCGCTGCAGTGTGTAAGGTGTCGTGATATCGCTGTCGATAATATCGCTCGATAATATCGCTGCAATGTGCAGAGGCCTTAAATCTAAATCTACGCCTTTATGTTATAAGAGATAAGTGTACTTTTTGCAACCATCAGCTGCAAGGCTGATTCAGTGTTTATGAGGTGTAGAGCATCTCTGTGATGGGGATGGACAAGACGTATGTACTCAAACACCTGTTAATAATTTAGAATAATAAATCAATTTGTCTAATACGTAATTACATAATAGTAACCATTTACGCGCCATAACAGAAAAAAACAAGTTTCCCGCATAAATTAATTGTTAAAACTTGTTCTAATTACGTCATTGTAAATAAATATTTTAAATTGTTATTGTATCACTGAATATTTATTGTCATTTAGTGTCCAGGATGCTTAGATGGTTCGGTCACGTACAGAGCATGAATGAGAGTAGACTTAATAGGGAGATTTATCGGTCTAATGTGAGCGGAACAGTCGAGAGAGGGCGTCCGAGGAGAACTTACCACAACCAAATAAATGGTCTTCTCCGAAAAGGACAAGTGCGTACCACCCTCAACCGACAAAGTGCATTAAGATAATTATGTATGAGGCGAGACAAGTATGTCAGAATGGGGGTATGTGTATATAGGTAATGGGGTATCTATCTAGGTATCATCATCATCATCATCATCTCAGCCAATGGACGTCCACTGCTGGACATAGGCCTCCCCCAAGGATCGCCACAACGACCGGTCCTGCGATCTAGGTATCTAGATAGATAAGTAAACGATTTATTTGCATACGTTAAACTTCGATCAAAATAAAATGAATCGAAGACGTTAAAACGTAGTGATTAATTGGTAGTGGTATAAGTAACACACGTGTAATACTACACAGTTCACAACAAAAGTGTTGACTTTTAATATAAACATTATTATCTCGACTTTTCTACGGAACTTTTTCCATTTTACAAGCAACGTTAAAGTAGATGCATATAATCATCATTTTAATAATCTCGTTTCCCTTTTTCAGACTTCTTCGGCTACCACCCAATAGCCCAACCATTTCAAACACGACCAACGCCGAAGTATACCGACAACAGAAGAATCGAAGACCATTCAACGAAGAGATCTATCTCTTACAATGACGATGATTCAGAAAGAGATAACAACAAACAAACAACACAAAAAGCCATTAGAAGAAAGACGACAACAGCGTCTTTATTTAATTTCAACTTTTTTAGTACAACTCCTAAACCTATTAGAAAAGCAACAAAATCTAGTCAAAGAATAACAAGTAGTACTAGAAAAATATCTAGACCAAACTCTAAAGAAACAACTGGAATCAACAACAACAATAGACCTCTACAATCGTCTGTTTACAATGTTGATAACAAACAACAAAGTGATTGGTACGAAAAACCGATCATCAGTAACATAGCTGACGATTATTACAACATAAGACCAGACACAACAACAAAACGTCAAACTTACGAACAAAGTAGACCAAACAATCAAGATTACAACAACAACAATCAAAATTACAATAACAACAATCAACATTACAATAACAACAATCAACACACAACAAAAAATCCTTTCTACAACAGACCTGGTGTTAAACCGCCTATTGTTAATAATGGCCCACCGATCACAAATAGGCCAGTGACCAAACGACCAAGACCTGTGACTCACAGCCCAGTCATAATAAATCCGAGTCCAACTGACGCTGGCGCTATAGTGTTCCCGAAGGATGATGCCAGTCCTGAAATGATAACAGGTCCCGATGAAGATTATATGAGTCAAGCTGAGAAGAGGAGGCATATTGAAATGGCTGAGAAAAGTAAGTCTTTTGATCATTAATATAGTAGATTACACACCGAGGGCAGGAAAGTAAGTAAGATCTCAGATCACATGTAACAAACATGTGATCTGAGGTTTTCTTATTTACTGCCCGAGGTTAGTATACCTACTATTTTTCTCCTCGATGGAGGTGGAAAGCGGCAACTTCGTTTAGCGCAGTGGGACGACAATTGACGATTTCCGTCCGGAAATTTACAACTATAATGCCGTGACGATCAAAAACTTTGCTACTATCACCGACTGTCTCTTTAGAAAAGCTAACTTTGCATGTATTATTGAAAGATCTAAGGTGGTATGGGGTGTCAAGTTGTGATAGCTTTTTGCCTTCCAAAACACTGCATTAGCTTATTACTTGTATTTTTGCTTCATGAGGGGTCTCAAATAAGGCCAGCTCACAGACCAGTCAGAAAGGTTTACTGGCTAAGTAGCCTTATTGGTCTGTGGATCAGATTTACAGCAACTGGTTGACTGAATTTCTATCACTATTCATATGGGTTTTAGAGGACCAATATTATACATTAGAATAACCCTTACATCACCCATAGGCTTAAATATTCTCACGCAAGTCTCCCATTGGGGTAGGACAGGAGAACACCACGATCCTGACAAATCTCTATATCAATCCTCTAAATTCACGTCTCTTCTAACATGCTCATCGGTTTCAAGTGCATCAGACCTGGCCTTTTCAAAGTAAATCACCAATTTGATCAATAAACCTTCAACTGTCTAAAATTGTTTGCAGTGTGCGACAAATACAAGTCTCTCAACACGAGGAAGATCCAAGCCATTCCCCTGGTCCCCTCTCCCGAGCCCGTGCAGATCAACGTGTCTAACTGCGCCCCCACCACTATACCCCTGGTCGTGGGGGGGAAGGTCGTTAGTATCAACGAGTTCCCTCACATGGCTCTGCTCGGCTGGCTGAAACTGGAGGTGAGGATTGGTTTTGATGATTGGTTTAGGTACAGGGAATGGAGGTGGAATATTACGTTATCGTTATAAGTGCGTTGTGGAGAAGTATCGACACTCAATCATGACGGTCAAATCCTCACAAACGACATGCCGTGTACCAATGAGTTTTACAACGTACTATTTACTAAATGTGAAGGAAAACGTGGTGAGGAAACCTGCATACACTGAAAAAGAAATACAGCGTACGGTGGACTAACGTTCATACATCTCTGAGGATAGGCCTAGGCCTGCAGTCTGCCGTTTTTAGGCTGACGAGGATGATCATTATACTATGCTTCATTCTTCTTCTTCTGGTGCCATCTCCTATCGGAGGTTGGCTATCATTAGTGCTATTCAGACCCTGGAGTCTGCAGTATGAGGTAGTGTGTAGAAAGTGAGGTCGAGGTTATATCGAACCATTCACACAGGTTCTTAAGCCAGGAAATCATTCTTCTACCAGGCATTATGTTCCATTACTGAATACATTCCAACTTTTTATGATAAGAATCATCCCCAGGCAGGCAAGTGTATACTGATGGAGGAAAGCTACATACGTTTTACTTCAAACCTGTTCAGGTACAAGACTTCTTTTGTGAGTAGGGTGAGATAAAACGGAACATGCTATAGGTACCACACAGGCACTAATGCTGGGCTAATAATTGTTATCATACAGGGAGGAGGTTACTCGTGGAAGTGCGGCGGGTCGTTGCTCAGTGACAGATACGTGCTGACTGCAGGACACTGCGCTTATCAGGAGAGAGATAATACCGTTGTCACGTAAGTATAATAATAAATACATTTCGTGTGGTGTGGGTGGCAAGCCGTCATATTAGTGCGTTCACACACGATGACGCACTGACGGAGCGGTAGATGTCAATCCATAGAACCACACCCGCTGCGTCAATGCGTCACCGTGTGTGCTTCTACGTGCGTTTTCATACAACTCCTTGCTTCACAAATGACGGACTGACGTCTGCCGCTGCGTTAATGCGTCATCGTGTGTGTACGCACTTAGCAGTACAGTTTACTTACCTCACGGTACGAACCGAAATAGTGAAACGTGGATTCTATTAGATTCTATTTAAAAAAAAGAATGCCATCTTGGGTAGGATGTGATGATTTTGCCAATGTCTAGTTTTTGTAGCAAGAGTGCTTGTACGGTAGTTTATGTATTTTGGTGACTTCAAGGATTGTTTTTCGAAAAGAACACTGTCTTGAGCCACCACTGGAGCTTCGTTGTAGGCCCAACAACAACCAACAATCGTCGAGCGACGCGACTACCCAATAGCAGACCTACAACGGGACTCCGTGAAACGTAGATGTTCTGAGGTTTCAGAATATCTCTGACTACAACCTCAGGGAATATAGTCGGTAGCTTATGCTGATAATTAATAAATAAGGCTTTGTGTTTTTCTGATCCAAACTGATTGAGTCATTACAAACAAACACAAATAGATATTGTATGAATTCAAGTTGTAATATTTGACTTGCAAGTTGGTTGGTTGTAATAGTGCCAGTAGATGGCGCGCACGTCCCCTTAAGACGTAACAGATTGAAAATTTCGTTCTCTGGGTAGTGGGCTCGGTGCTGTAATTGGTTAGCACGTTTCCCCGGTTTGGAAGAGCGTGGGTTCAAGTCCCGCCCGAGACAAATTTTTCAATCTTTAATTTGATACAAATAGATATTCCAAGAATAATCGTAATGCACTAACCGATTCAATCACCTTATCCATGTAAAGCGATGTATACTATCAGTTTTTCTAGAGATATTTTAAGGGGCCATAGGTCCCGACGAATATTTTCTATGAGAAACACCATTGCCCAGCGCTCCGAAAAGTGTGTGCGTGAGCCGTATTTTCGGTTAAAAAGAACTAACCAAAGTACTTTTTCTATATTTTTTTTATGATTTCACTAGTTAAGTTATGTAGGTAAACTAATGGTGAATATTATGTGAGTATAAATGCAAAAAATCGGAAACTATTTTAAGTCATTCTAAAACGAGAAAAATGTTTAAAAATGCATGCAAATACGTCATCTTTGTGACGATTTTCTATCGAGTGAAGTAATTCCAATCGTGTATTCGGTTTATGATTTCACTAGATAAACTATCCAAAAATACTGAGGTATGACTTTAGTTTCCGTAAATGATATAAATCTAGTCGTAAAATAAAAATAAAAGATGCCTCCGAGGTATTTCCTCCTACTATTACACCTTAAGAAGATGCAACTGTTTTCTTACAGTGGTCCACCCCGAGCAGTGCAACTAGGCTCGTCATACCTGGACGACCCCGGAGCGTTGGTCGCCAGGGTGTCAGCCGTGATACGCCATCCTAAATACAAGTTCCCTAAGTCTTATTACGACCTGGCATTGCTGAAGTTGACAGCTCCTGTGACGTAAGTCCTAATATTATTTATGTGTTTTAAAGCCTGACCAGGAATATAAAAAACCTGGTTTGGGGGCGCTGCTATCGATTGTCACCTTTAATGTCAGTGTTCCAAGTACAAAAATTAGTTCCGATGATTTTCCGAAACATATCGAGGTTTTTTATATTTCTGGTCGGGCTTTAAACACATTATTAAAGTGACAGAGAGAGAGAAACAGAGGAGAACTTATCACGATCGAATATATGGTTTTCTCAGTGCATGGCATCCTCAACCGAACCGAACTACATGAACTCAATCTAAATTTTTTTTAAAGATAGCTTTGTGGCTGTCACTTATACCTCTTATATCTCTAATTTTAAAGCTCGCTTCGTGTATCCGGAACCATGGAACAAATAAAACTCTTTGTGGATACATTTTATTTTTACGGCAATGTCAGTGTCGTAGTAACAAGACCTTTTTCGCGTCTCTCAGATATCGGTCCCATTCTATTGGCATTTATTTCGCTTTGTGATACGTCGAATCACGTGGATGAGGTAAGAGAAAATCAAGGCAAGAGAGAGTCAAGTTACAATCGTAGCGTATGGCGTGCTACGGTCTCTGTGGGATGATGGCGTGATCGGTACCATTCCAGTTTTAATCAATGTTGTTTTCTCTGAATTTAACAGGACTATTTGACCCACTTCTGGAACTTCATTTCCAAAGTACCTATAGGTATCTACTGTGAGTAGTTTTTAACAACCAATATTCTGTTATTTCAGTTTCTCCGAAGTGATAAGGCCAGCGTGTCTCGGAGTACCGCCACCTGTTGGAGACCCGATCATCGCAACGGGATGGGGACGAACTGAGTTTGGTAAATTCAAACATAACCCTTATGGACTCATCTTCTCTTCAACGATCCATCTTCTATCCTGCCCTTCCTGCCTGGAAACTTGCGCGCAGATGGAGCTTATAGATGCAACCGTAGGCCTGTGCCTGGGCTGTAAGCTGAAGATCATCATAATCAGCCTATACAGGGTCCTTCTTAATATGCTGACACTTTTTTCAGGGGATGTTAAGACCATCAAACTGAATAACTTTCTCTATGGGACCAAAATCGAAATCGCGAAAAAAAAATCTTTTTTTCGCGATTTCGATGTTGGTCCCATTGTTGTTGGTCCCAGAGAAAGTGGTTCAGTTTGACGGTCTGATCATCCTCTTAAAAAAGTGTCAGCATATTAAGTTGGACCCTATATATACGTCTAAGTTTCAACTGTAGGCTTACCCACTGTGGAGGGAAGGTATATAGTAGAAGCTAAAGATACAAGGCTGTTATTATAAAAACTAAACAAGAGATAACATCTTAGACTGACCGGAATTGAACCTAGGACCTAAGGTTTGGCAGTCGTTTCGTATCACACTAACAGGGTCTACAAACTAGGGTAAAACATCTTGAACCCATTTACCTCCTCTGTAGATACCCATTGCCAGATAAATTGTCTTGAGACAGCACAAGAACCCTGCACTCATGCGATAAACAGACGTGTGAAATAAATAAGACGAATGGCAAAACCACCTTAATCAAGATTTCCAAATAAATGGAAATTCAGTGTGTGTTCCTATAGTTTTCTACCAAACAGGACCTCTAAAATTCAAACATGCACGTTGATTTATGAATATTTTCTCTTTCCAGGTGGCGATCAATCTTTAGAGCTTAGAAGCGTGTCACTACCAGTCTGGGACATGACCGAGTGTTGGAATGTTCTGGGAACTTCTAGAAGGATGCCGGACGGACCGTCTAGTGATAGCCAGATGTGCGCCGGCGTGAAAGAGGGTGGCAAAGATACTTGTCAGGTATTGCAATTAGAATATCGTCAGCCTTTCTTACGAAGAGTTAATTTGTTATAATCGCCGCATTTAACACGAATAATTTGATAGCATGGTCAAATCGGACAACATGAACAACGGTGGATTTTGTCACAGTTAATTGAGTTTTCAAGAGTTGTTCATGATATTAGAGTTGAAAAGGTACAAGCCTATGTTATGGGAAAAACTAGCAGCTAGTCATTGCTATGAAGAAATTAAAAATTTGACTACCAGCGCTTTAAAATGCCACAATAACCCTAATGTAGTTAGTTCCGTACCAGTAAAAATAATTCCTCCATCGAAACCAGTTACGAACAAGTAAAAAATAAGCCTTGTTCGCAACTGGTTTCTTTCAAGTAAAAAAAAATTCCTTGATCGTAACTAGTTACGGAATTGCGGTTTCGATGGCAGCCGAAGCGGTGTTGACCATAGTAAGATAATGGTAGACACAATATGGCACACAATCGAATGATTCCCATTCTTAGTCAAACAAAATGGGCTTGTAATAAACGCAAGATTGATGATTAAAGTGGATTAATTTCCGCCATGAACCTAATACAATTATTATGTAAGTCCTTTAAAATGAAATAGCTTGAAGTGCTTTAAAAGCGCAACATATGACCTTGATATAATCACAACCCTACTGTTTAGGAGATATAGCCATTTTTCATACCTTAAAAATATGTAATGCATAAATTCCAGGGTGACTCCGGAGGCCCAGCACAGGTCCAAGATGGCTGCCTATGGCGCGTAGTCGCCGTCACTTCACTAGGACGTTCCTGCGGCGCTCCTCGCACTCCCGGTCTCTACTCTATCGCTCACAGAGTTTTCATCGCAGCCCAGATCTTCGGAGATCAAAGAAACATAAACAAAAATCAACAAACTACAACTACACCTGACAACAGACAACCAAATTTCAACAACAATCAAGGAATTAACAGTGGCAATGATTACAACAGTAACAACAATCAGAATCAACAAACAACCCGTGCTCCTCTCAGACAACCAAATGTCAACAACAATCATAGGACAAACAGTGGAAATGATTACAACAGTAACCACAATGATTACAACAACAACAATTATAATCAACAAACAACTCGTGCTCCTCTCAGACAGCCAAATGTCAACAACAACCATAGGACGAATAGTGGAAGTGAATATAATAGTAACAACAATGATTACAATAACAACAATTATAATCAACAAACGACTCCAGAGCCTGTCAGACAAACAAATGTTAACAACAATCATAGGACAAGTCACAGAAACGTCAACGTTGATCAGATTGGAATTGATGATGGCTACAATAGTTATTCGAATATCAATCGTAGATCTGACCCTGTTTACAATTACAACAATAATAGAGACAACAATAATAGAGACAACAATAATAAAGACAACAATAATTATGGTAGTAACAATGGTAGGCTCACTGATAGTTCCAACAGTGGACGAGTTTGGTGGACTTAAGACTTATGGTGGACCTACAATGAACCGAAAATAATTGAATTCGACGCGATATTAATTATTATGAAGATAGGCTGGACCTCTGATTGATGATTTATGTTAACCTACTGTAGAACTTTTGACATGGGATCAAATTCCGTGTCTTACCTCTACTCACTTTGTATGGAAGTGCAAGTTGTGAAAAGAGACGGTGAGGAAAACCTAAGCGTTCGACAGAGGAAGGAGATGGTTCTTACGATAATGTATATTGATTTTGGTTCCATGTTTGATAGGTGCCACAAACGGCGACCTACCAATGACTTTTTTATATTGACTCTGCATATATTGATGGACCATTTAAAATATGTAAAGTGTATGCGTGTGGATATTTTGTGTCATGCTGTAGAGTACCGATGGACTGTATAGTTGATGGTAGTGGGTACCAGACCAGGTGGGTCAACAATGAGATGAGCTGAATGAGCCACGAGCTGTTGTGTCATTCGCGCGGTGTTCGCACGGTTCGCGTTTGAGCATGCCACGAGGCTCCGCCATCTCCAAACGTGTTTTTATTCAAACAACTTTTCATAAATAAACTTACGATCAGCTGATTGCATTTAGTATGGAAAGTACAAAATGATTTTTGCTAATACCCTATAGGTTTCTTAGGGAATGTTGTTAAGTATCATGGGTACAATCACCCCTTAAAGTAATGCAACTGTTTACCCTACACCCATACACATATTACTCTAGCGATAGACAAGCTCGTTTAAACAAACAACATGTCACACAAAACAACACAAAATGACACATTGCGGTCTGTCATTGCCATAGTGACGAAGTGAACTCGGGAACATCAATCAGGTGCGGGCACCGCATTCAAGTGGAACATGTTGCTTCTATGGAAGGGCAAGTCTATCGCTAGAGTTTAAGTCTACGTATGCCTACACCCTTTATGGTAAGTGTCGTCGTTGCGTGATCATATTAGATATCTAGTAATCTTTAAAAATGACTCTGTAACTTGTTCAGTTGTAAATATAATAAGCATAGAACTTAATTGTACATAATTTATTAATGTAATTTAATCCGAATATAATTTAGGACATAGAATCTTATTTTTAAAATATATTTTTCTAACAAAATTATAGTTTATTATTTTTCCTTTGAAAACGCATAAGGGCAGTGCTCCAGTGCTGCCCTCAATCGTATTTTTTAATTTGTGAATAATTGTAAAACATCCAAAGAACAAGAATGTAGTTATTGTTGATTTTAAATTTTTAAACACCGGCACCGTAGAATCGAATCTCTGTTCTGTATTTTGTCGTATTTATATAATGACACATATAGTTTCAATCTTTGAGCCACGGTAACTTTGAAAATATTATATTAAGTCGGACAAAATACAGACACAGAGATTAGTTTCTAGATCAGACAAAAAAAATGCTATTGACTTTATTGGTTATTATTGAAAATAGGACGAAACTTCGTTTGTATGGAGAGCGCTGTAACGACTGGAGGAAGTTAACGATGCGGGTTTCAGAAATAAAACAAAACCTACTTTATTTATATTTTTATTTCGCATCATTCTTATATACTACATGTCATATGTATGTATTATATCTATTTTTAATGCTATAGGTAGGTACAGAGTATATCAATTATACCTATGAATAATATTTTCTTTTCATTGTTTTAAATTTTTTTTTTAAAAGAACAGTCAAAATCAACAGTTAGACTCGGGCGATGAGGGAAATACGTTTATTTTTATTTCAAAAGTGAATTATGACTTGAAAGTCACTTTTAACAAGTTAACAACAGAACGTTATTTCACTTTGTTGTTTTATTGTTTGTTGTTTAATTCGTTGTTGTAAAGTGCACAACTGAATACGAGCATTTCATATTCAAGTTTGAGCCTTCGTTTCATTGGCATAAGATCAAAAATATGTTTTTAACGTTTATTGTGCGACAAAAACAATAATTTACGACAGTTTCGTAAAACATTTCGAACATTGTTCACAGTGTGAATTATCGTGCGTTTTTGTTTTGTCTTTTATTTTGTTTGTTTTTTGTAGGAATTAAGTGAGAATCTCCTCTATCAAATATGAAGAGGTAGGGGCCGGCCGTCGCGTCGTCCGACGATTGTTAAACGTAGCATTTTCGACATTATTATATTTCGACTTTTTGTACTTCGATATTATACTTCGACTTTATATCCTTCGAATTTCTACACTTCGACTTTATAACTTTTTGACATTCAACATTTTATACCTTGTCATTCATTATTCATTTTAGACCTTAGACGCCTAAATCCTGACACTGTTACAGAAACGCTCATTAAAGTTAATCCTCCATTAAATCTCTTGCTATCACTTTGTCGTAGTGAAAGCTAGCAAGAGATTTAATGGAGGATTAACTTTAATGAACGTTTCTGCAACAGAGTGTTAGTCACTTAAATAGTTATTTGTTAATAAACTCTTGTGCGCCTGCGCTTAAATTTTGTGTTATTCTTGCGTCCTCCATGACCACACCCGAAGCATCAAGTATACTACAACTATTACTCCTATTTCGTATTTATTTGGGTTTAATAATTCTGTATTTGCTTCCCCTCGTGATTTAATTTAATTAATCATTGGAATTTGAATATTTCCTTTTGTACTTATTTTGAGAGTATTGATCAGATGACTATTTTTCACTCATAGATAATTAATTACTGACCTATCGTTAAACACACATTTTGGTATTATGGAAAATTGCACAGCGCCTTCGTTGTACTTCTTTTGTTGTAAATAAAGAGTGATAGCTTCTTGACTGTATAATAATAATAATAATAAACGTTTATTTGACACATAACAGTTACAATACATCAATGAAATCCCTGCAGCATGTGAGAGCAAGCTGTGGTACATGCTGCAGTGGCTATAGTGCCTGTGTTAAAATATCACTGCACCCAGGTGAGAATCGGTATCCAGAGGTAACTTATCCTTTCAGACTATCGTCAACGTCTCTCCAGCTTGCACAGTGTGGTCACGGGTTAGTAATTATCCCACCCACCTCTGTCAGTGAAATATTACATTGTGTGGTGGTTCGGAAACCTCGATGCTCGAGTATAGCACTATTCCGGTTTTTGTTTTACATAACCATGTTGTCCATGACACGAACACGCCACACAGTAAAATGACGTTTCAATTTTGACATCTGTCATTCATCAAGAGATTTACCGCCGTTCTTTCCGTCGTCTACCGATTCATTGTAAAAATTCGCTAAAACTCCCATTAAAACCAGTTTACAGTCTACTTGCTCAACTTATTTATTCTCCCATCACCAAGAGGAGTCATCAATGTAGGTATTAAAAGGGGCGTATCTAAAGACAAGATATCTTCGTAGTTATAAGTACAGGTTTCCCGTTCGATCAGATTAAGGAGGGTAAGGATGAGAGATTGTAGAGAGAGAGAATTCTGTGTTTAGCTTATACACTCGTGTATTTAAATAGATCATAATAAGTATGGCTATGTAACTAAGGGTCGCTATAGTCGATACGTAGATATTTTGCTGAATTATTTTGTATATTTTGCGTTTAGTTTTTTAATCATTGTTATATTTATCCATATCCGATGATACTTATTATTAGCATTTATGGTTTTTTTATCACCATCACCATCTTTACCTACGCTCTAAATAAGAGCGAGACGGAACGGGGCATACTCTAGCATGCATTGTTGGAGATTTTATTTTGTTGCCTTGAAATCGATGTACAATTTACGCTTAGAATTATACTCTAAAAAACGTATTTCCCCCAACACCTATCAACGGTCATAGATTAACAAAAAAAAGAAATTTGTTTTTCAAAAACAAAAACAAGTATTCATAACATACGTTAAACATAACAAAGAAGCGCATAAGACATATTTTTATAAACTATTTTTCATTAAAAACTACGTTTTTCACTATCAACTATTCGAGCTTTTTAAATTAAATGAAAAAGGTAAAAAAACTAAGTAAATGGGGATATAAAAATAACAAAGAGTATTTTATCTTAAGGCTGCTTATATCCCGTTGCTTTTTTAAGTCAAAATCGACAAAAAATTCAGATATCCAATTGCAATCCGGGATCTAGACAACCATGTACAGAAGTACAGGTAAATAGCATTATATACCTTAAGTATATCACTTTACTATGATATATAAATATATAAAGTCGCGTAGGGTACATACTTCGTTAATAAAATATAAAAAATGGGGAAAATCACTAACATTTTGTGGTCAAATTTTTTCTTTCTTTGTAAGTTCGAATGATCACATACATTACAGTTTTAAATAAAAGCTCAGTTTTTTAACTACCGAAAGATCTTTTAAAACAGTGTGCGTTGAAAAGTTTTTTTTTTCGGAAATTAATTTTTTGAAAATTGAGCTCAAAATAAGAGAATTTTAAACGACTTATCTACTCCTACTGACAACACCCATGGACGGTTGAAAAAAGGAGGGGGAAAGAAAGATTGAAAACCAAAATAAAGTGCAAGATATAGATACAATAATATGAAAAAAAACGTCTTTAAGATCACTCAAGTCTAAGAATATTGGCCAAATGATGACAAAGCTAGCCAGCTAGGTACCTAGCCTTCAAATACCGTAAGTGTAGTCTCCAGTTTTGTATAGCACCAACCCAGAGCATCGTAACGGGAGACTAAACATCGTTAAGCCATAATTTCTAATGATCGCACCATGTAGATGGCCTCGCGCTCAGGAGGGCCTTGCAATGTAGTCTCCAGTTATAAAAATCTACTCAATAATTTCTCAGAAGGAAATCATTAATAGCCTTAAGCCAAGAGTACCGACATTAAAGTACATATTATTCAGTTTTAAAGTCATAAATGGCAACAATCAAGTTGCAGGCCTATGAAATCTCAAGGTCGCTTCACTCACGCCTTTTTAATTTTCTTGCAGTGTTGTGGAAAATGGAAAAATAACATTTGAGGGATGTGGAAAGGGCATTCGTTTTATTTAGCGGCGACACTGCGTTAGCTATCGGTAGTATTATATAATCTGTGCTATCGGTAAGAGACGTAAGCGATCGAGGTTGCTTAACTCGTGTCTCATTACGATTATCTCATTACTTAAGCCGATGCAATAATTGTCATCTTCTTCCATTCATCTTTGTACCATCATTTCAGTGCTCACTCCTTTCTTACACATTATCATCTAGAATATTAAGTTTAATCTTGCCGAAAAAGCTGCTTTGCCATTATTCCGCAAATATTAAACTCAGACTTTTTGAAGTACACATTTAATGAAAAAATTTCGATAAAAGACAGGTCTTTTACCATTAAAAAATTGCACTAGCGGTACGAGAAAAAAAGGGGCTACAACAACGACATCTATTGAATTCTATTATTGCTGTTTTTATTGCTATATTTAAAATAAAAATCGATGTAGGAGACAATTTTGTGTTTGACTTTATTTTGTACTGTGATTTTTATTCCACAAATGAGAAAAAAATATTTGTTAAAGCGGGTAATGAAGTAATATTTAACATTCAAAACTCCTCATCGGCGCAATACAGTTCGCACGGTGTCATATTCCAACATATACCTACAATATCGTGTTTGAAATTGACTGGTCTGTCGTGGCAACACCCTGTTGCTGTTGCAGCTTTGCACGGACCTCCTTATACGGACTCCATAGTGTTACCACAGAGGATTATATCTGTGGTGTTCCCTACTGCCTTTGTCTGTCACTGTTTATCCTGTATTTTTCGATGAAATAAATGAGTTATCTATCTATTTAAACCATATAAATATCGGGTCGTCAAAACAGTATACGATTTTTGATATATTCTTTTTCTTCGTTACTAGTCATGGCGGGATGGTCAGTATTTTTATCAGCCTATTTTATATCTCTGTACTGGACCCGTTAGAATCTCAAGCCGCCTCAATTGACGTCTGACCTAGCCTGATCATCAAATGGCATCATTCTAAGTTCAACATGCCTTCCGAAGCACGGAGATACTCAAAATGGAAAACTATAATGACATGATCCGGTTTTGCTTAACTTCGGTGAACGTTTCAAATAACGAAGACCCACTAAGCCAAGAAACATTGATAGAGAGGTTATTTTTAGGGTCAGTGACATGATTCTCAAGAAAGTGAAAAAATAATCACAGCTCAAAATATTCCACATTTACAATTTACAGGTCAAACCAAACCAACTAACATCGATTTTTGTCTCAAACATTCGTTTTTAAATAACAGTAGATATAATCTTTTAAAGATAATCACTAAAAAGGTACAACCAAAACAAAGAATCCTACTAAATCCCATCACAAGACTATAAACCACATTAAAACACTTCCTTAAAAATACATTTTCTAAGAAGAGGTTTAAATAAAACAAAAAAAAAGTAAGTCCACAACACCAGTTAGCCCAGATTATAGCAAATGTTTGAGAAACCGAAGATTTTGGATTGGCTGATTATGATCTAGTCCCAACTGAAGTTCGAGAATCCAACGATAATAATGATATCTTAGATATTGTCATAATTTGCAC
Source organism: Agonopterix heracliana (assembly GCA_963693445.1). Classification (NCBI taxonomy): domain Eukaryota; kingdom Metazoa; phylum Arthropoda; class Insecta; order Lepidoptera; family Depressariidae; genus Agonopterix; species Agonopterix heracliana. The sequence continues at coordinate 8,154,263 of OY856336.1, read as the reverse complement.
GCCTAATACAAAATATATGCAAAAATCGCTGAAGTTTGTAGCAAAATGTAATATAGTCCCAACCGAAGTATCAGAATTAAGACCAGACTTGAATTATGATTACTAGACAACTAATACATAAACGTATTACGTTTTTTTTAAATAAGCCTCTTGCAAAGTGTTTACAAATATTTCACTCTTATTTAGCTAATTCTCATCTTCACTCTGCATTCAGCTTGAGTCTAATCCATAGAAACAGATTACCTACAATTTACTATTAGACACAACATCTATGACTTGGGAGTAAAATATTAGTATTCATTGAACATTAAATAATGTACCTACCTATCCGTTTCGGCATCTCTCGGCTTCGTAAGCAGCTAATGATCTACCTATCACCATTAATATTATCAAGTTTGAGCAAATATTTTACTCATTTTTTAATTTAAGGTTAAGCACGTCGATTTGAGCTTGACTGTTGTTTTAGAATGATATCCAGGATATCGCTGATTACGAAATAAGGATGTTACATGTTTATAAGTTATTCTGTGTCGTTCTTTGTACTGGTATATCTAGCAAAATAATAACAGATTTTTAGGTAGTTGCAAATTGTCGATTATTTGTTAATCTACAACATTGTATTGTCATATACCAATAAATAAATAAATAAATACTTGAAATTTTAGGTGAGTTGGCTCATCGAATGTGATTGATAATTATTGTTGAATGATTGTTTGTTCATCATCATCATCATCAGCCTATCATCGTCAACATAGGCCTCTCCCAAGGCGCGCCACAAAACTCTGTCCTCGGCCTTTCTCATCCAGTCGCTCCCCGCTTCTTTTTTTAGGTCGTCTGTCCAGCGGGCAGCAGGGCGTCCCACACTACGCCTACCAGTTCGCGGTCTCCACTCTAGAACTCTGACACCCCATCGGTTGTCAGTTCTTGTTTGTTAACTGTGACTTAATTCTGATCTTCGGTCTTCATTACGGTCAATTTAGGCTAACTGGTATTGAAAACTCAAACTACAAAGACACAGTGGAAAACATCCACATAATTTTACAAGTTTCAAAAAATATGATATTTTTCGTGTACTAAAACAAGGTTATCATCAAGCACGCGACATTTTTCTGGGATATATTTTATAACACTACAACACATAAAATTCTAGCTCTTTCTAAAAACAAAAATGAAAATGTCTACTAGATTTTCAAGGAAAGAAATACACTGAGTAACATCTATGCACGACTATAGTCTATTCATTTTACAGCCTTGAATTTGACAGGTTTGAGAATTTCAAAGAAACATAAAGCAGAAATATTGACAAACTTATCATTGGAACTTTACAAACCAATTACATGAAAAGGAAAATAATAATTGGCTTAAGAATTAAGAAGATCCTTGGTCTATGACACAAAACTTTTTCTAGTTTGAAGTTCATGCCATTTTAACACTCACTCCAGTGGTATTTGGGACGAAGAACTGGAAAAACAAGTCGCTTATTTGATTTTGCCAATAATTATTGACTTGCACTGAAAAACTTTTAAAATAAAAAGTGACTACGATATTTTGGCTCAAGTTTTCAGAAGGAAGATAAGTCAATCAATCATTATTGAAAGACCTGACGAATGAATACAATTTAATTGTCATCAAATTCACAAAACTAAGGTAAAACATACCATATAATCAAAGTGTTTAAGATCCATTATTCAAGGCTGTAAAAGTTAATTTAGAATCACTCTTCGAGGATTAATCTCTTAAGTCTGAATTGGTGTTATCCTTTTTAAGTGACAGACGGATAATGTCGAGATGAAATAGAAATTAAATAATGTTTGGCACTTGATTTGTTAAAATTGGTATGTCAAAGACTTTATTCTCGTAACGTTCAGCACACCCTAGGTAATCAGAAACCCTATAATGCTGGTTAACGAATCTCTTCACAATAATGACAAGACCAATTCAAAGTTTTGTCATTGATTCTAAAGGAGAAGATCCTCTTGACTTTATCCCTTTATTTGGGATTGACGAACTATGTAACTATCTGTATTGCTTAATATTTTGGCAAGAGTTTTATGGATGCCCAAAACTTTATGAAGATAATGAATTAGCTAGATCATAAACAACTTAGACCCGCACTTCTTCTTTCGTGTTAGCACGAGCCATGCCGTATGACAATCACTCCCATATCATTTGTATAGCTTCACTGCAAGATAATTATATTATTCTCGTGAATAAAGGTAAGAGAGTGGGCTAAACACCAGCATGCAGATTGGTGGAGGCAAGTTAACGAACACTGCCACCTAACGGAAGCATTTGTAAAGGCTCATCGTGCTTATTGTTTATTCAAGATTTCCACTGTGATTATTTGCTGGTATTTGCGTTAGCTCTCCGGTTTCACTCCCCGTGACACTGAACAGAACTACTAATAGTGCAACGTAGATATTGTGAGTTTTCAGAATGTCTCTTGACTACCTCCTCGGGTAGTATTATAGTCTTGAGCATTATGCTTATAAAACCAGTGGCTCCATCTACCACCCAGGTGGTTCTGATGAATTCAAGTTATGATTCTTAATACACAAAGTTTGTACTTAGAGATACCAATTTTAGCACAATGCAACATCTATGACGTTTAAAATAAAACTAATAGAAAAGACAGATTCTATTTTAAGGCATTTTCAATAGAGAATTTGAATGGAAATCTAGGTACATATCGCCGAATCTACATTTTACAATTATGACAAGGTTTATAAAATATTTGGTGTTACTCTTTGGGTCTTAAAATTATATGATCCTAATTTCGAATGGAATGGATAAAAATAACAAACAACATAATCTTTAACAAAAAACAACATTCACAAAATAAACAAAAAACAACACTCAACATTCAAATAGCCTATCTAAACGATATTATAATGTTTATTATGAATATTTTGCACAATAATTTTGTATATATAATATACTTCAATATATCTTGCATTTTCCTAGCTAACATATTAGTTAATCCATTTTATAATGGATGTTTTTTCATTGATCGTTTATATATGTTATTATACTAAGTTATATACTTAGCCAACCTTATTTCTAATGGAGACAGCGAAGCCGTACCTCTATTTTAACCTTAATATATAATATTATGTAGCATATAACTATATGTATAGTTGAAGGAAGTATTTAGCGAGAGAAAGGCAACGACACGTCGAACTTTGGATATCTGGACGTATATACGTCCTTTCCATTTATATATTTGACGGTCGGCATTATATATCATTACTTAAAAACTATAATGTTATATTAATGCTTATAGTTAATCGAATATATATGTTAACGCCTACTAATTTCTACTTTCAAGCAATTATAGGCATAAATGAATTCATTTCACTATTCCCTAGCATCTTTATATGTTGACTATAACTATATATAACTATATTTGACTAGCTAATGGTTTGTCAATACAATTTTGTGATATATTCAGTTTTTATAAGAGGTTCTACCCCTTTGGGCGTGTTTTAAATATTTACAAAACATGTGTCAGGTAGCGATGATGTCCGCGACAAAAAAATGGCGACATTCTAAATTCACATAAGAATCAGTTAGTAACTGTTATTATAGCGACATTGTGACAAAGATTTGCTACCCTCAACTTTATAATCACACTTTCCTTAGAAAAAACACGTGTTTCATATCGTAACGACAACTTAGGAAATACAAACAGTAATTTTAAAAGATTGTTTTCGCCATCGATTCTGCTACCCGAAACGTAGTATTTGATACGCGGCAATCTTAAAATGGACCACTCCAATTCTATTTTATTCAGACTAAGGGATACGTTTTTTTAGACGTTTTTGTGAGCGACAAACTAGCCTAGGTGGCTAGTCTACACCACTTGTTATTCCACCCTGAACTTTCAACTACACCCTTAAAAACATAGTTTGTAGTTATAGCAAAAGGGTTTATGGTCTCAAGTTGTTGTATGTATTTGATATGCTGTCGCTACGTTTGAAATATGGTGCTCCATACTATCTTCATCAAAACTTCATACAAATCTTACACGACTTAATCTATACATCTCAATTTTATTTTTAGCAGTTTGTCAAAAGTTTTGTAAAACATTTTATTTAAAACACGCCGTCGCCTTTTAAATCCTTTCTTCGATTGACTGGATGACAATTGACGCAACGATTCGTTCCTTAGCAGAAATTAACTATACAATATAGTTTTTACTAATATATAAATATCTTAATATAACCTCTAGCGATATGTCTCTCAAGTTTTGACTACATGCTTCAAAATCAAAATGCTAAATAGAAAAAGAAAAGAATACTACGACAGACAAACAATAACTCCTTTAAATATAATATATAAAATACATCTTTTACAAAATATTAAATATTACCTTCAATGACGAAGACTTCACCGTTCAAAAATGTTTCAAAAAAGACAGCGCAGTACATTCTACAACTTTTACTTTTTAAATTTACACTTTTAGAACACTAAGATTCTATGCAGAGTTTATACTCCATTCAGATGAACGACACAACAGCGACAAAAACCGTGCACGAATTTGTATGAAAACGTACAGTCCTAATCACGCGTACGACAACTTGCAGAGGCTGCAATCTCACCAATGTCAAGACAATAACGATAACATCGTGACATAACAACGACACTCGTACACACGGCGACATATCAGGTTACGTACCCTATATACCCATAACTACGCTACGTACAAAACACAAAATAGTGCGGTAGAGAGCCTGCAGAGACGCGGCTGCCGGCGCGAGCGCAGCGTGCCGTGAGACGAAACAACAATAATATACCGCACACTCTCGCACGATTCGCAGCGTTCAACTTCTATTAGTTCAAAGTCCAAACAGGGTAGTCTGAGCTGACGCCGCGTGTACATCCACACGTATTTTTGTCGGCCACAACGCAACTTTAAGCAGTTGCAACGATATTCACACGACATTTCGGCCGTTGTGGTGTGGTACATCTGAATCGATGCTAAGATACTCGTACAAACAAAAAGTTGTTAAGACACAGTCAATAGATGACGTAGAAAATATTTTTAAAACAGGTATAAACAGCCAAATTTAAAATAATATTTCGACATATACTTTTGAGAGGAAGAAAGTAACATCACATACCACACTATTCCATTTTAACTAACTACAGTAAACGAGTAAATGCATCTTATTATCTAATACAATAAATATTTTTTCTTTTCACTTAATTTCCTATTCAATAAATAAATCTAATATTTTACTACATTTCGGTATTTTTATTTTTTTCTCAAAGTTCATGTATCCGTTATTATTAGACACAACCTTCATTTATAACAGTAGTTATTATAGTTTTCATGTTTTCGTTTTTAATATTTTTTTTCTTTATATTGGATCAGAATTTGGCATTGTCCCGGCTACCAGAAAAAAGAAACAAAAGAATTGACTAACAAGTTTTTTTGTGTAGCAATTTTCTTCTCGTACTTTTTAATCTAATTTTCCTTGCCTTACGTGCCTAGCAACCGCAGCGTATATAAAATTGTCTTAAAAAACGTCTCACTCACAGATGTGAACCAATCTTACATCGTTTTTCATCTAAGAATCCTACTAAACATGTTTCCAAAAATCTACAGTTTACTAATCTTATCCCTATACTTGTGCTATCAGATGTTTTTGGTTCATTCGACCCCTTTTGTAAACCCACCTATTTTCATTTTTTTTTATTAAAAAAATTTGCAACCGTTTTTGGCCCGCGTGTCAACTGATATTCATGTCAATTTTTATTCTAAACCTTAAAGTTATCTTATTTCGATTAACTATATATTTTCTAAAATTATTTTTTTTACTTTTAAACGCATTTTCACGCAGCCATAAGCAGCAATAGAAACTAAATCTTTCGTTAAGGAGTGACTCACATTTTTTTCATTTCTAACTCAGAATTCTGCGACCCACTTTAAAAGGGCAAGTATAAGTATATGAAACTTATAATCCTATCTCTTTAAAGACTTTAAGCCTCTTTTATTCATAATTATATTCTATCCGCACACGATCCTATGCCTGCCGCTTTTGATGTTTTTTAAAAACAAAATTGTAACAATTACATCTAAGAATAAATTTAAGTAACGACTAGTGAGTAGCGATAGATTTAAAAACAAACATTTACAAAACAACAGACAATTGTTGACAATAAACATAAAACAACAGACAATATTGCACGGTAAACATAAAACAACAGACAATATTGCACGGTAAACATAAAACAACAAACAGTGTTGCACGATAAACAATAACTTCACATCCACTCCTTGTGCAGGCAGCAGCAGGTGGGCTCGGGCGGAGGGGCGCGTTGGCCTCAGACTAAGAGGCTTGGGGCCAGCCATTCATCCTCGCCGATCTGTAAAATTGTATGAATATGATAGTAGATACAATCACATTTTTAAGTGTCTTAAGCTATTTGGTTTTTCAGTGAGGAATAAAGTACCTACCAATAATTAGAAGTCAAATTATACAATACCTAAGGGACCTTATGAGCTCTGGATCGCTTCCGATTTTGGAGTTCCAAGAAACTTAATTTGTTTGATTTACCTTGTATCGAACACATCAAATTTTGCGAAGTTTGCGAAGACTAAAAAGGGAATGTACTCACAGGTTGAACCTGAAAGTGCTGCAGCGGGTAGTGGAGCACTTGTGGCGGCTGCGACATGGCGGCGACCCCCCCGACGGAGCCGACGCCCCCCACACCCCCCACACCCCCTCCCAGCGCCCACGGCAGCTGTACTCCTCCCATGCTGTGCAGCTGGTTCGCTTGGCTTTGGGAAGAAGGTTCAAATTATTAAATGTAATAATAGATAATGAAACACAACAATTTACTCTTAGGAACGTGAGTCAAAAACTGTTTTTTTTAAGGTGAAACACGCTTTGTTTGAATCCGCTACCTTTTCGTGTAAAAAAAGTTTGAGATCTACATTTGACAGCTGCTGAAGTCATATAAAAAGAAAATTGACAGCTGCGGAAGTTCTATAAAAATTTATGAGTCTTTATAAGGAAACGGATAGTTAACGTTTTCCGCTTCAATTTTCGATTCCTATAATGTAAAGACCACTTGATAACTGGACGAAGCAGCTTCAAGGCAGTATGGTTGTTTGAATCCGCAACCTTTTCGTGTAACAAAAGTTCGAGATCTACATTTGACAGCTGCGGAAGTCATATAAAAAGAAAAATTGACAGCTGCGGAAGTTCTATAAAAATCGATGAGTCTTTATAAGGAAACGGATAGTTAACGTTTTCCGCTTCTTTCCTAAAATGTAAAGACCACTTGATAACTGGACGAGGCAGCTTCAAGGCAGTATGGTCTTATGGGCTGTATGGGAGGGCTTTAAGACCATCTCAAAGAAGACTTTATCTATCTAACCCTGTAAAACCATTTTTCACATACCCCATGTACTGCTGCTGATATCCAGCGAACTGTCCCGCGTAAGAGTACCCTTGCACCCCCTGTACCCCTTGGAGAAACCCCCCGAGCTGCTGGGGGTACGTGTTGTACCAGTAGGACGTGGGGGGCACGCCGCCCGCTGTGTACGCCGCTCCAAAAGGGCTGTACGCTGTTCCGCCGAGCTGTGGGAGAAACAAAAATTAAAGCGCGTGAGAATTCATCAATTTCTAAGGATGTGATGTATCTGTTACAAAGTAACTAGTAATCTGGTGCTAATTTGTACCAACCTGGCCCTGCGCTTGGGCATTGTTGGGGTCTCCAGACTCCTTCCCCCAGGAGCATTTGACGGGCTGGCCGTTCACGTCCGTGTTGTGGACGGCGACGATTGCGTGAGTGGCGCTCTCTTTTGTCGAAAATCTGTAATTATTACAAACTTCGCTTTAGGGTGGGGTGAAGATACACCTTTGAGAAGACGGATGATCTTTTGGTAGTCTAAATAATAATTCGATGTTTGGTCTTCTGAGTAGACCGACTAGACCAAAGTTTTAGTTAAAGCTTAGACTTTTTCTGAAGACATAAATCATATTGTTTAGTGTTCATCCGTCTATAAGACGTCATAGAAGCTTCGTCTACTGAGAAGACCATGTGGACTGAGAAGACCAAGTGGACCAAGACGATCACTTAGTCGAACCAGTATCATAAAAGTTTAGTTCTTTTCTTTTAAGACCCTGAACAGTTGAATCTCTCTCGAAGGTCTCGAGGGGCTAAAAGCTCTTACACATTTCTGCAACGACTGTGCCTTATTTTTTTAGAAAGACTAGTGGCTAAATATGTCCGATCTACTGAGTAGACCAAAAAAACCCAGTAGACCAAGTAGTCAAACAGACCTGGTGAAAGTATAGCCCTTGTTCTTGAAGACCCTGATCTCCTGGATGATGCCGAAGGGCTTTAATATCATATGCCTTATCTGATCAGAGAGACTAGTGGTCATAATAATATACGTTTGTTCTACTGAGTAGACCAAGAAGACCCAGTAAACCAAGTAGTCAAACAAACCTGATGAAAGCATAGCCCTTGTCCTTGAAGACCCTGATCTCCTGGATGGTGCCGAAGGGCTGGAAGGTCTTCTGCATCAGCTCCTCGGTGAGACCGGTGGTGAGGCCGCCGCAGTAGACGGTGCAGTTTGTTGGAGAGCTCTGGTTGTAGACCTCGTCGAAGGTCAGAGGTTTGGAGTTCACTGGAACGGGGAAATGTTTTGTTGTTATTTGGAAAGTCTTGATAACATTGATAGAGATGTTAATTGTGACATAAGGGTGACTTTGGATAATTCCGACATAAATTCATGAACTCAGGATTATGTTCTCTTTCGGGGTGGTCAAAAGGTTTGGTACAACTACCATCTTTTTAAACGTTACGAATAACGAATGGAATATTAACTTGTTATGTGTTTCTCTGTCTCTTTCCTTCAATCAATCAATTACACTTTATTTCCTTCCTTCCTTTTCCTTATATCACAGTCGCAATAGGGCCTGTTTCACCACTTATGAGTAAGTTCTTGTTAGCTTATCCGACAGATATTATGACATATTTTCATACAAAATACGTCAAACCATCTGTCGGATAAGCTAGCAAGAACTTACTCAGAAATGGTGAAACAGCATCGCAACTTCGGGTCCGTAACGGAAGTCAGAATTACACATATCCGAATGCATGAAGTCCGAAAGTTTTTTTTCCCGACCCACCATTATCCGACTGGACGTAGCATCGAATTAACTTGCAGCGAAAGACGGTGCATCGACGGACGTTTCTCGCTGCAAGTTAATAGACCGGTGGCCGGTTACAGTCAACCCTACCTTATAAAATTAACGAACAAACTCATTACATTATGCACCTAATGCACAGGGGATTATACAAGGTGTTACAAAAATACAAATAAACCTTTAAGGGGGTGGTGTAGACCATCAAACTGAACAACTTTCACTATGCGACCAATAACGAAATCACGAAAAAAAATATTTATGCTCTATACTCTACAAATCGACTAGAGCTAAAATATGTATGGGATATAAAATTATTTTTTTCGCGATTTCGATGTTGGTCCCATAGACAAAGTTGTTCAGTTTGACGGTCTAAACAACCCCCTTAAGAGTTTTAAAAATTTATTGTTACTTATGAAACACCCTGTATACCTAATCCTCTGTGCCTAAAGACACAACATGCGACTATTAGCACAGTGGACGTCTACTGTGGGAATAGGATCAAGTCTCGACGACGCATCGCGGTCTTTTTGGCGCCTGTATTGGATACTGGAAGTATCTCTGCAAATAGCCAAAGCGTGCTATAGATTCAACGAAAAAAAATACCAGCGTAGTGCGAGTCGGACTCACCCACAGGGGTTCCGTACCATAATTTTTATTTATTAGAAATAAAATTTTAAAAAAATCTGGGATCCTTATCGCGAGCCCAACTTTCCCAAAGAAACCAAAGAAATTCGCAAAAAAAAAATTCAACATTTCATACAAACGGTCCATTAGCTGATTGCATTTTGTATCATCATATCATCATATCAGCCGATAAACATCCACTGCTGGACATAGGCCTCCCCAAAAATGGGGGGATTTGCCATAATCGCCACGCTTGGCAGGCGGGTTGGCGATCGCAGTTAGATTGAATGTGTGTACTCAGAGGATGCTGCTGCCCATCCTCCGGTAGATCCCTTCGTCGCCTTTTACGACACCCACGGGAGGAAATGGGATGGTGCTACTCTTAGCCGACACCACACGGACGGATTTTGTATGGAATGTCCAAAAAAAATTCTCGAATTTCAGCAAGTATAGGTTTATTAGGGAAAGTTGTTCAGTATCATGGGTACAATCAACCCTTAAAGTAATGCAACTGTTTATCCCACCATGTAGAGCAAAAACAAAAAACCTCGGAAAAACACATTTTTGTATGACTACCCTTAATTTTTAAGTTTTGTGTTTTGTATTTGTCGGAGACAGTCATTAGAACGGACGGTCTTACGAGGCGCGCAGGTGCGCGCAGGTGCGCGCACGTGCACTGTGGTTGCCGAGCGTGTTCACGTGGCCCCTACCATCGATCGTGCACTATAAATAACAGAGTCGAGCGAGGCACTACACAGTCTGCTCGGGAACGTCACCGGGTGCACACGCTCCCGGACCTAACTCAATACTAGGTCATATTCTAGGACACTATGGAGTTTCTTGCCGTTTCTTCTCCATGGTGTTTACTTGTGAAACGGTGGTAAATGTAGAGTCAGTGAAAGTCATAAAAGATGATGATCATGATGGAAATAAAAGATAAACCGATTCTTACCATTCATTTGAAATCATTACTACGTATCCTACCTGTTGCCTATATATTTGTTAGCAAATTCAAAACACAAGTACTTATTCTGTGAAAATTTAAACTCGATACCTATTACGGTTCAAAGTTATAGCCCTCTAGAGTTAGGACGAATGGACGGACGGACAACGTAGGCTTAAGGGTATATTATTCGGAGCGCGCTCCATACAAACGTACTATGGTGATATTTTCAATACTAACCAATTAAAGTCAGTGAAATTTTGCAGAAACAATATAGAAACAAATTTCTATGCTTGTATGGAGTCCGATTTTCGTTAAAATGTATAGATTTCAAGTTACAATGCCTCAAAGATTTCCATACAAATCTTAAATTAATCCTAGCATTGAAACTGTATATTTTAACGAAAATCTGACTCAATAGAAGCATAGAGATTTGCTTCTAGATTGTTTTTGCAAAATTTTATTGACTTTAATTGGTTAGTATAGAAAATATCACCATAGTACGTTTGTATGCTGCGCGCATTTTCGCTCTCAGAATAATATTCTCTTAATAGGACCCCGCTTTAACCCTTTGGGTACTGAACCCTACAACAGAACAAAACACCGGTTACCATTGCACATACCCTCAGGCTATCCCATTGTTTTTATTTTTTAATAATCTAACCCTCAATGCGCCCAAACCTAATTTTCTTGTGACCTATATAAAAAGGCAACTGTATAAAGGAACGCATTACGGGAGCAAATTGATTCGCCAGGTATACTCCGGGGACCTGGGGGATAACGGTAGGGTTGGCAAAAACAATAGTAAATTAATACCAGAAAAAATATTTTGTGTTTTTTCGAAGTATTGTTCTTTTTTTTTAATAAAATAAAATAAATTGTGGAATATGAATAAATAAATATCTTTCACACAATTTTTTTTGTCTCAATCAAAGTACACACGGCGACACATGAAACTACACAAAACAAACATAAGCTGGCCCCAAGACACTATACTTTATTCCACTTAAGCGAGGCCAGCTTATTTTGATTTCGTATAGCTTGATATGTCGCCGCGTAGGTATACGTTTTGAAGCCATTTGGTTCTGGCTTCCAACCACCTCATTTCTTCCCACACGAGGCGACTAAGAGATAAGGTATCTTAAGACGTGTTTCTATGGCTAAAAGCTAGCCTCGTATGTGCAATTTACATATAACTTGGATTTTAAGAGAATATTATTCCGAGAGCGAAAATGCGCGCTGCATACAAACGTACTATGGTGATATTTTCAATACTAACCAATTAAAGTCAATGAAATTTTGCAGAAATAATCTAGAAACAAGAGTCAGATTTTCGTTAAAATATACAGTTTCAATGATAGGATTAATTTAAGATTTGTATGGAAATCTTTGAGGCACTGTAACTTGAAAACTATACATTTTAAAGGAAATCTGACTCCATACAAGCATAGAAATTTGTTTCTAGATTGTTTCTGCAAAATTTCATTGACTTTAATTGGTTAGTATTGAAAATATCCCCATAGTACGTTTGTATGGAGCGCGCTCCGAATAATATACCCTTAAGGATGGGCACGTGTGCCCAGGTATAGTATAAAAATATGATAACGTCTAAGACGAAGAGGATTACCTCTATAAGGACGGCAATAAGGTAACAATCTTCTTTTTTACCCGACTGCGAGAGAAGGAGGGTTATTACCCGACTGCGGGAGAAGGAGGGTTATGTTTTTCGAGCGTATGTATGTAAGTATGTATGTATGTATGTTTGTATGTCTATTTCTTTGGCACGCCCTACAGCTTAAACGGCTTGATGAATTTTAACGTATGAGGTGTCATTAGATTCGTAAAAATTGTGAGAGTGACATAGGGATACATTATTTCAATATGGCGTCTGCGAATTAAAAAAGAGAGGGGGGAGAATACATTTTTTTTCATAAAAAATTACAATATGGGTATCAAAAATGAAAGCTGATGAAGAGCAGATTCCAAATCCTAACTATTATAAAACTGTAAAATCATGAGGAATAAAGAAGTTGCGGTTCTCTTCATATAAATTCAAATAACATTCGATAGCGCGATTTAAAAACGTGCAGCGCCATCTATTGACAAAATTGTTAGTTTGTTTGTTTGTTCGCGCATCACGCAAAAACTACTGAACCGATTTTGATGAAACTTTTTTTGTTTGATAGCTTATGATCTGACTTAAAATCTGGTATATAATGCGGACGAAGTCGCGGGAAAACACTAGTATATATATATTATAGTACTTTTATGCCACCATTTTGACACAAGACTAAAAAGTATGAAATAAATAATTTGCTATAATGCATCTCTTATTGAGTGAATAGAACCAAAGACCCTCTACGACATTTGCATAAAGTTTGTTATTCGCATTTCAACTCTGTCCCTTTTAAAGACGAATACGATCCCGGAATTCCCGGGAAATTTTCCCGTCAAGTGACAACCCTAATTTTGCTCGAAAGCATTAAAGGTTTAATATTGCAGGGAAATGCGGTAAGTGGTTCTTTGTGATAGTTTTCACTTTTGTTTCTTATGGTTCCGTATTTGTACAGTGACAATGATCCTTAAATGCGTACCTATGCTGACGAATATTGATTCCTTTAGGGGGTAGTTAGGGATGTCAACTGTATACGCTATTTTAATAAGAAAAAAAAAAGATAGAGAAGTTATGCGTATGTGAAGTTTACCAATCCCCGTTGTGCACGCGTGGTGGACTAACGCCCAAACACCCTCCTAGAGGGTAGGCCTGTGCCCTGCAGTGGGACGTATATAGGATGATGATGAGGTAATAAGTATCATTTGAAACTATCCCATTCTCCCTTTTCAATGATGTACGGAACCTCAATGTAACCAGTTTGGCATGCACTTGACTAGCTTTTCACGGACAAAAAAGTTAAAACAATAGTAGAGCATGAAATTTTAAAGAGGTTAAATGGATTTCGTCGTTTGCTTTTTTTACTATACACAAAGGAAAACCAAAAATTTATTAAATAATACACTCTATCCCAATGGGAAACTCTCAAAAAGTAAACAATCAACTTAAACATAACTTGAAAATGTTAAAAAGTTTATAAAATCAATGATTAATTTTCAATTTAAACAATGGATTTTTATATTTTTTGATTCGGGCGTTTTTTTAGATGCAAGCTTAAAAAACTGGCCAGGTTCGAGTCGGACTCACACACGGAGGGCTCCGTACCATCATATAAGGTGCTAGAGAAACATGATTACTTTAAGGGGTGATTGTACCCACAATTCTGCACAACTTCCCTAAGAAACCTATAGGAAATTCGAACAAATTGTTTTTCTACTTTTATACTAAACATCGTTCAGCTGATTGGATTTATGCGGAAAGTCTAATTTTTTTTTTCAATAATATCCTATAGGTTTCTTAGGGAAAGTTGTTTTGTATCATGGGTACAATCACCCCTTAAAGTTGCAACTGTTTACCCCAACACCCTGTATAATGTTTAAAAAAAAATGTATTTTCCACGGGAGCCCGACATACGCATGGCCGTTTTTTATAATTTGTTATTTTACCATAGAGTCTGCATTATAATCAAACCAAGTTTCACGCTTGAATATACTCGTATTGCCGTTTTTACGATCAAGCAAAAACAAATACCCTAAATAAATAAAATTAAAATAAATATACCTAGAATATTATATTATATGTTATGTGACATAGTACAGTGTCACTTAAAAAAATCCGCTCTTCTATACAAAGCTGCGGCAGTAGATTTTTTATTTATTCTCGATGCTGGGTCCTTAGTGAAAGTTGTTCAGTTTGATCGTATGAAGCACCCCTTTAAGTTTTACCAAGGTGTTTATTAACCCTGAATTTATACAAGGTGTTTCATAAGTAAGAATAAAGGGCTTTGAACTTTTTGGCATAGTGGTAACCATAATTTTGCAGGAATTTCGGAAATTTTTCAAAAATTCGGCGCATCCTGAAACCTATGTATATCGATAGAGTATGTATAGACGAACAAAAAATGTCCAATAAACTATAGTCCTAAAGTGCAACGTTTTCGAGATAATGCATGTTAAAGATGTTGTGTATACAGGGTAAAAATAAATACTTAAAACTCTTAAGGGGGTTGTTTAGACCATGAAACTGAACAACTTTCACTATCTGATATCTCATACAATATATATTTTTTTTTCCCGATTTCGATATTGGTCCCATAGTGAAAGTTGTTCAGTATGATGGTCTGATCGTAACCTTAAAATAGTTTCAGCTAATTTTGGTATATTAATAATATAAACTTTTTAGTTTTTATTTGAAGGCGGTTTTTTTTTAATTAGGTATGTTTTTTAAGTCGATTAATAAATAATATTTTCAATTATTTTTAGTTTTTTTTCCTTTTTGTCATTGATTGTCCATAAGCTTAACTAAAGCGGACGTGACGAAAAACGAATTTGACGAAACAAGAACTTGACGAATGTAGTATTTGACGAAACAAGAATTTGACGAAACAAGAATTTGACGAATGTCGTGGCTACCGTCTAAACCACCCCCTTGAATGTTTATTTGTATTTTTGTAACACCTTGTACCTACTTACTTGTAAGGGTGTAAGTGACAGCCTAGCAAATACTGAAACGGTGAACTCAAACCATCAAATAGAACAATTTTCACTATGGAGGCTACCTCAGGAAACGCGAAAAAAAATCTGCGGTCCCATACAAAACTGTTATACCTACCTGACTAAAATGTATGGGACACCAGATTTTTTTCTTGCGTTTCCTGAGGTAGGCTCCATAGTGAAAGTTGTTCAGTTTGATGGTCTGAGTTTACCGTTTCAGTATTTGCTAGGTTGATCATATATCAATAGAATCGCAACGCTCCGTCGGTAGCGAGTTGCAGAGAGCTATGGAATTCAATCTTGAGGTCCAGGTCTGAATCCGCACGGATGACATATGCCATGTACCAATGAGTTTTTTCTGACTTATGTACCTACGTAGCACCAACTGCTCTCAAACGGCATAGGAAAACATTTGAGGAAACCTGCATACGATGAAAAAGAAATTCCGATGCGTATATGAGGTCTACCGCACCGCATTGTGCACGCGTGGTGGACTAACGTACATACACCCTCCATGAGGGTAGGCCTGTGCCCTGCAGTGGGACGTAGGTGGTGGACGTTTGGGGTGGTTAAGGATCTACCTCCTCCACCCCGGACAACGCCGCCACCACAGACTACCAAGTTTGTGGTGACGGCCGAACGATCCCCCCACAGCGGTACTAGGCTCCGCAAGGAGCCGCCTGGCTTGCGCCCACCCTCCTGCTGGAGTCTTGCGCCAAGCAGCTTGCTGCATTCCGTCGGTGTGCAGGAGTGCCAGTGCTATTGGGGAATGGGAGAAAATCAGCTGTGCTGTTCGGAACCGGTCTTGGCCTCTGAGCAACACTGTACCGGGAAACTCATTCTGGAGGGTAGCGGGATCCGAAGCACGGTGACAGTCGTGGGTCGGTACCGCAGTTAGTAGGGGGCCCAAGTAGTGCGCTCGCCACGTGTGCAAGGCTGCCACTGCAGCCTTGGCGACTGGAAGGGAGGTCCCGGTGGCCATTGCAGGGGGGATCGGGCGTCCCCGCAGTCTACAAGTGAGTTTCCCATCAGTCAGTCGAGCCCAAGAGGTCCATCAGGGTAACTGAGGAGCGTATCTCGACGGAGCGGAGCTTGTTTTTCTGGGGGACTTAAATGCCCACCACAGCGAGTGGCTGTTCCTGTTCCAGAAAACTAACCATGCTGGCAGAGAGACGCGTAAGTTTGCGTTATCGCTAGATATCACCCAGCTGGTGAATCAAGCAACGCGGGTATCGGATGTCGATGGCCATACGCCCAATCGTTTAGACTTTCTGCTGACATCAGATCCAGACAAGCATTCAGTATCGGTCTTTGCACAGACTGGCATCCTACCCTTCTGGTAGTACATAAATAGTTCTGGTCCCTTTCAAAATCGGTCGAATCCAATTTCTACCGTCCCCCTTTGCCTCCCATGCAGAAACCTGCGCCCGCGGCATGGTGCCTCGATAAACGTTTTATCGCGCCTGCTAACTCGTTCGTACGCACGCAAAAAGAAAGGGAGCCAGGGCGCGATAGGGCTTTATCGCGTGATCATGCCGCGGCGGCTGGTGGGTCACTGACTGAGAAAGCGAATTTATATGCTTCTCTGTTAAGGAGCAATTCACGTCTGGACGCTCGTGCCAAACAGCCACACATGCCGGAGATGACAATACACACGAAAGAGGTCCGCAGAGCATTGCGTAGTCTGCATGTGAGGCCAGGTCCTGATGGAATACCTGCAAGAGTGCTGAGATATAATGCGCCTGAGTTGTCTCCTGTTTTAACACGCCTGTGTCGCCTCTCTCTCAGAACAAGAACGATTCCCAAGAAGGGCATTCGTTCCGACCCCTGCAACTACCGACCTATAGCCATCACTTCCATTCTCTGTAAAGTCATGGAAAGAGTACTTAACAGTAAGTTGCGGACATACCTACAAGATAATGATCTACACAGTGATCGTCAATATGGCTTTCGCCGGGGGCGATCGACTGGGGATCTTCTTATGTCAAACTCAAACTCAAAATAATTTATTCAATATAGGAGCCTGAAGCACACTTATTAAACGTTAATTCTTTTTTAAGTTACCACCGCTTCGGAACGTGTTGTCGCTGTAGAGAAGATGCGGCCAGAAACTCTACAGCATAACACGACTTAATACTATTGCAATATAAATTCTTACGCTAAGGTTATTTAAACAGTAATACATAGTCTATTTAATTAAATTAATAATTGATGTATGTCACGCACTGGTGGGGGGAGGCCATCGAGAAACACAGTGAAGCACTAGTTGTGTAATTTGACATCTCGAAGGCCTTTGTCAGGGTATGGCACGCTAGATTGCTGAGCAAGCTTCCTGCTTATGGCATCCCTGCTGATCTCTGCAGCTGGATATCTGATTTCTTGAGTGAACGGTCGATTAGAGTTGTCATTGACAGCTGCTCAGAGGTCGGAAGACCTCATGGCAATTGATGCTGGGGTTCTTCAGGGGTCTGTTCTCTCTGCGAGACTTTTCCTGCTACACATCACTGACCTCTTTGTGTCAGGTATTATTGGGTATGCAGATGACAGTACTGTCACAGAGAGATATCTATCCGGCGCTTGGGGCGGGGATGAAATACGTTCGCAGAGGGAAGCCATGGTGGAGCGGACAAACTTGACTTTAAGTATTGCTGCCACATGTGAGATGGCTCAGCTAATTATCAACTAGAGGCTCATTGGCGACAGTAATCTGGTTGGTGGAAACCAAGCTTCATAGCCTAGCCCACCGCCGCAGAGTAGCCTGCTTGTCGGTCTTCTACAGATTGTACTTCGGTGAGTGTGCACCAGAGCTGCATGAGCTCATCCCGCCTTCCCCTTTCTACTATCATCGAACTTCCAGATGCACCGCGGGATACCACCCCTTCTTGGTTGATGTTTATGATACCTACCTAGGTAAACGGACCTGAAAAAAAACCTGACGTAATCTTGTCTAATCACGAGTGAAGCACCCATTTATTTTTGTGTGTGTGCTGACGCGGTACAAAATGGTGGCGGGTTGTAGGTCCTAAGCCTAGAACTGGTGCATCTGTGTGAGTGTAGGTCCCTTGTAGAACAAACGAATATGTAGGACCTTGCATGCTCATGCTTCACATCTTTTTAGTGTCACATTACGTCCGCCTTTTTTTCAAGTCCGTGCTTAGGTATAAACGTTTTCTATTACACCTTTCTCTTTTTGGTGAAAAAATACAGCGGTAGGTACTTTATTTCGAAAAACGTTCTCATTCGATTTTTTGTTATTTCAATTAAATTGTAATTGCAATTAAGAAAAACATAGACATAGCACATGATTAAAATATATTCCATGTGGACATAGCCCAGACAAACATTTATTTCATCTGTTGAGGTACAATAGCAAATACAACCTGCACGACGACGCACTACACACTGCCAGTATTTATTTTTTATTTTTTTTGCTTCTTACACTGCCAGTATAAGTTGACCGCGAAGTATGCAGCGCGTCGTGAGGCGTATTTGTACTTACACACGGCGACACATCAAGCTGTTCATAACCAAAATAAGCTGGCCGCGAGTAGGTTTAGGTTGCATGACATTTATGAGTCGTCGCGCGGCCAGCTTATTATTTTGGTTTTGTATAGGTTGATGTGTCACCGTGTGTACGTGTATACCTGCACAGATGAAATAAATGTTTGCCATTAATACAGGAACTTTTTTCGAAATAAATTATCATCAATTAGTACCTAGGTAGGCCTCGTTATATTTCTCATACTGGGTATTACAGAAAGATGTCATAGAACTTGTTTATGCCAAAAACATTTTCTATTCCATACATCTTCTTCTTCTTATCGTGTGGGCAAGCCCTGGTGTCAGAGTTTTTTCAGACCGCCTTACGGCCTCTGACGTAGTTTTTATATAACGAATAATAACCACCAGAGATAGTAACTGGGACCAACGGCTTATCGTGCCATCTGAAGCACGGAATCATCTTTCTTTTCAGACAATCAGGTGATTCAGCCTGCATTACCCTAACCAACTGGGGAAAAACGCATAAAGTGACATATCACTAGGTGTCCCCCATGGGATTCGAACCTACGACCTCCGTGTCAAGATCCCAAGTCTTATAACCATTGGACCACGGAGATTGGTATTGGAGGAAAATGTGTTAGGATTTTTATCTATACAAGATCCTTAACATGGATTATCTCGAAAACGTTGCACTTTAGGACTATATGTTATTTGACATTTTATGTTCGTCTATAGATCCTCTATCGATATACATAGGTTTCAGGGTGCGCCACGTTTTTGAAATTCCTGAAAATTTATGGTCATCACTATGCCAGCCTCCCATACAAAGAGGTTCAATGGCCTTTTGAAACTCTTAAGGGGGTTGTTGAGACCGTCAAACTGAACAACTTTCTCTATGGGACACACATCGAAATCGCGAAAAAAAAAAAATTCATATCCCATACATATTTTAGCTCTAGTCGATTTGTAGAGTATGGAACATAATTTTTTTTTTTCGCGATTTCGATATTGGTCCCATAGTGAAAGTTGTTCAGTTTGATGGTCTACACCACCCCCTTAAAGGTTTATTTGTATTTTTGTAACACCTTGTATACTACAATAAACACATTTAATTTTACACCCCGTATAGCAAAGTCTCTGGCCACCCCAAAAGGTTTTTATCCAAGCCATATCTTATTGGACATACTATAGCAATAGAACATAGAATAGAATCTAATCCCAAACCGGAAGTAGCTCCTAAACGAAGGAAGATATTAGCGAACAACCGGAAATTACAAGCGGGAAGTACTTTTAGAGAGGGTAACCGATTTTGGTAATTAGTTTTATTTTTCGGTCGGTCGGTATAGCCTGTAGAATCCCACTGCAGGGCAAAGGCCTCCTCTCACGAATAATGGTGAGAGGGAGTGGGCCATACTCCACCACGCGGGCCCAGTGCGTGTTGGTGGAGGCAAGTTAGTGGTCACCTTGCTGTCAGAGAATTTTCAAGCCGCCAATAGGCCTCTGACTTGGCTTAACGAATAGTTACAACGCCATCTGACGGAACTATCCGAGACCAACTGCTTAACGTGCCTTCCGAAGCACGGAAACGCTCGAGATGAAATACCACTAAACGGTCACCCATCCAAAGACGGACCTGACGTTGCTTAACTTCGGTGATCGTTTCCAATACCGAAGCTCCACTACGCCAACGAGCGCTTCTAGTTTTAGCGCGAGTTTTATTTTTAGTCTAGAATAAATTACAAGTTTTGATAATCGAAACTCCTGATTGTCTGAAAAGAAAGATGATTCCGTGCTTCGGATGGCACGTTCAGCCGTTGGTCCCGGCTACTATCTCTGGTGGTAGTAGTCGTTACATAAAAACCACGTCAGAAGCCGTAAGGCGGTTTGAATAAACTCTGACACCAGGGCTTGCCCACACGATAAGAGAGAAATATTTAAAAATCATTAATATTAGATAAGGTAGGGTAAAAAACGTTATATGGCTTTTTGTATGAAGGCTGGTAGCTTTAAAATTCTCTTAACGCGTATCTGCCCTGGACCACGACTCTCCATACTAATCGATGCGAACGAGCGCGTGGCTCCGGTCAGAATTTAGCTGTTTTCTGTGAAAAATTATATGATTTTTTATTAATTTCTAAAAAGTAAGAAAACCACATCATTCTAAATTGTATTGTGAACAATATTGTAAATTTTAATTTTCTTCCGATTCAAAATGTAAGAGTAAAATGGTTACAACTGGAAAAAAAGGGGTGACTTTTTCTTCGGTTTTTTCATTAAAATCGATTTCTAGAAAAACCACATCACTTCTCATATCCTGTAGATGGTTCAGTTTATTTTTCAGCTCAAAAAGTACCGTAGTTAATGAATAAAATGGTTACAAAGTTACCCAAAACCGGCAGGTAGCCCCTTAAGTAAAATAAACGAGATTGCAATCCTACACAGCTTCCCAATAAATTGACAAAATCTTAACGTATTTATCATCGTAGAGCTGTTGTAAATCCAAAAATACGGTATCAAAGCGCCACATGCAGCCAGAAAGCTATCCGCCATAGAAACTGGTCGGCTTTGTCGCCCGACACAAATCCGGGTAGAGATGGGCTGATGTGAGTGATATGACTCACTAAAAATAAGTGATTCGTATTCAGTTCAGAATGCTCAGGCCCCAATCGTTCGGAACGTATCGGGAGTTCAGTAGGCGACACAAATCCGGGTAGAGGTGGGCTGAAGTGACATATATGACTCACTCAGTGATTTAAGTTCAGTTTGTAGAATGGCCAGGTGTTCGGGAACGGGTGAACTGGAGTACCGTATCGCATTTTTCTATGTTTCTAATCGCGAAAAATCGTGTGCAAAAAACTCTGTCACATAAATAAATATCTTGGACATTGCCACACAAATTATCTAGTCATATTTAAAGTCACATTGAAGGTAAAAAAGTACTTTTTGTTTATGGTTTGCTTCATCGTCATTTTGACAGCTCTGGAGTGCGATTTTTGAATCTCATTCCCTGAATTTAGCAGTTGTAATTGACAAAATTACTATGGAGATATTCATCTTTCTACTGCTAATTTGACTTTCAAAAATCATACTTAAGGAGTACTATTTTTGAAAGTCAAATCAGCAGTAGAAAGATGCATATCTCCATAATAATATTGACATTATCAACTGCTGAATTCAGTGAACTGCTGAGCTCAGCGAATGAGTTTCAAAAATCGCACTCCTGATTGCAGAATGCCCTGGCGTTAGGGAGCGGGCGAACTGCGGAGTACAGTATCGGATTTTTCTATGTTACTAATCGCGAAAAACCGCGCGCAAAAAACCCTGTCACATTGCAGGTAAAAAAGTGTTTTGGTTTAGGTTTGTTTCATCGTCATCTTAAAAGCACTATGTTGCCAATGGATCAAAATTTTCACTACCAAAAAAAACCACAATGACAAAGAAAATGTATGTTTGTTGTACATACACGAACATTAACTGCACAGAAAGTAAATTAATGCAAAATATCCATAGGTCTTTCCTACGAATAAGAGAATAAAAACTAAATTATTAAGATAAACAAAAAACCCGACTGCATAAAAAACTGAAAAGATAAAAACAAGCTCCTTAAATCATAATAACTTTGTTAGAGCAAATTAATACAATTTGAATGTTATTACTTATTAGGTAGGTATCGCAAACGGGGACAAAGAAAAATTACGTATGGTTGGTTATGGTTTGTCCCCGCCTGCAATACCTACCTAATAAGTAATAACATTCAAATTGTATTAATTTGCTCTAACAAAGTTATTATGATTTAAGGAGCTTGTTTTTATCTTTTCAGTTTTTTATGCAGTCGGGTTTTTTGTTTATCTTAATAATTTAGTTTATTTCATACTTTTTAGTCTTGTGTCAAAATGGTAGCATAAAAGTACTACAATATATATATATTTGGAATCTGCTCTTCACCAGCTTTCATTTGATACCCATATTGTATTTTTTTACGAAAAAAAATTATTCTCCCCCCTCTCTTTTTTAATTAGCAGACGTCATATTAAAATAATGTACCCTATGTCACTCTCACGATTTTTACGAATCTAATGATACCTCATACGTTAAAATCCATCCAGCCGTTTAAGCTGTAGGGCGTGCCAAAGAAATAGACATACAAACATACATACATACATACATACATACATACATACATACATACATACATACATACATACATACATACATACATACATACATACATACATACATACATACGCTCGAAAAACATAACCCTCCTTCTGTCGCAGTCGGGTAAATATGGAAGAGTAACTCCAAACAAAATCGAAATCATTTTTGGCATCCCATGAAAAATTACATTTTGTATGAGTTTTGGCGGCGAGTTACAATTTTTAAAGAACAAATTTAGAACGCGTTACAATTTTTTTGGTGCCACTTTTTGAGCTTCATTTATACTTCTATACATTCTCTTATTCGTAGGGTCTTTCATATTCTTGCAACCATAATCCTTTTTATAAATTACAAAATTGCTCCCTGAAATTGTGGAAAAGGGTAAATCACGGAACACTGTCGATCTGACTATTAATATTTGATTGTATTACTTTTACCTTATTATTTTCAACATTTTTGTTTTGAAGCCGGTTTTATAAGTGAGTCAAAATCAATTCTGATTCACTACCATCCCACCCCTATTTATAGATACATACAAAATGCCAAACCAATCTGTAATCGGCTTAAAATAAGATACACAAAGCTCGCGCACGGTGTGTGTGACTGAGATAAAAATAACAATAGTCTAGTTGGTAGGTCGTCTTGAAAATACTCGATTTTCTTGGTAAATCTAAATCACATGAGTCCCAGAAAGATAAAGCCAGGCTTCCGTCACTCCACCGTAGGAGATAAGAGTAGAAGACCGAGAGATAAGCACCTACACTTCGGCTAATCGTAAGCGATGCACTTGCTTGATTTCTGCCACTTGCTCCAGACGGCAACGTCGCTTACGTCGCGCGCTGTACCAAGTAATAACAGCGCTGAATCAAGGTTTACTAGGTACATTTACAGTTTTAGTAGTACAAGTAACTAGACATTGCAGTTTAGTATGGAACAGCTGATTTTTTTTGTGCTGACACACACAAACAAACACACATAGTTGTTTTTTATAATTAATGAGCATCTTGCTTGTGCGTTAGCTTAGCACCGCATTTCCGCCAGTGTCAAAGTCAAGTGGTTTGAGGGAGTATCTATTCAATCTCGAGGATTGTTTTTGAGTAAGAATACAACTGAGATGGATTGCGGAGCCTCGTGGCAGGCTGAAAAGCGAACCGCGCTAACACCACGCGGAAGACAAGTGTTCGGGGCAAACCCTGCAACGTGACTCCCCACACACATTTTGTTTGGTCACATAGTAAAAGTTGTTCAGTTTGACGGGTAAGGTACTCGTAAGTGGTGTAAAAGTTAATGATACTTTTCCTTACATACTGTATAGTGTGTTTTGTTACACCACCCTGTCGTAATAATAGTAGGAAAAAATATCTACAAAAATGTCGGTTAACCCAATTTGCCTTTCACCCGTCCAATTATGATTGGTTGATATTTGTAACGTGTGCGCTATCTGATTGGCTTATTAGACACTTGACACGCGCTATGATGTGTGAAGGAACTTGGGAGGTTCCTCCATTGAAAAGGGAAGATCTTCCACCAGGCTTAGTGTGAAGCCTGGGGACCGGCCGTGGTCCAACAGTTCTTAGTTGTTTGTATACAGGGTCCTTCACTTTTTAAGGGGATCAGACCGTCAAACTGAACTACTTTCTGGGAAATTGTGAAAACGTTACTACGTTCGGTTTGACCATCTTATCATCCTTTAAAAAAGTGTCAGCATATTAAGAAGGAAGGAAGCAATCGCGCTAAATAAATAGCAACTGAACCATGATTGGACAGCGTGCAAACCACAACTTTTAACATATTCCGTACCTATTTCGCTGTTCATTTAACAGAGCCGTTTTGACAGATCGCTCAGGAGTGCGATTTTTGAATCTCATTCGGTGAGCTCAGAAGTTGAAAATGTCAAAATTACTATGGAGATACGCATCTTTTTACTGCTGATTTGACTTTCAAAAATCGCTCTCCTGTAGGGGTAAGTAATATTCGATATAAATACAAAGAATATATAGTTTAGGAAATATAACTTCTTTTGATATAATTTTGTTTGAAATACAGGACACTTGCTATAATAAACGTTAGATATAAATTTAAGACCTATAATTTGATAAAGTATAAAACGCATCGGATATAATGAACCTTAAGTATAACCATCACATGTTATAAAATCTATAAAGCATAACATTTAATAAATATAGCATTGATGTCATCTAGTTTTAGAATGTCTAATAATCAATGCTCATAATATAATATTTAAAAACCGCATATCGATATCTAAAATATGACCGCTCTCTAAGTGGTTACACTACACTACATACCGAACCTAACCTAACCTAACCTATAGTTTTGAAGCTACCTACCTTTCTGCCCCCCAAGCAACAAGCAAGCAAGCATGCAGCGAGCAAACAATCATGCAGGGAGCAAACAAACATGCAGCAAGCAAGCAAGCATGCAGCATGCAGGCAAGCATATTGATGCTCCGCTCGCTTCGCTCGCTCCGCTAAGTGTGCAACATGTTCTAACCTAACCTAACCTAGAATTATTAAAACACCTGTTTGTTTTTCTCAGGCAGGGGGCATCCGCCCCCCGCACCCCCCTCGCGGGGGGCGCAGCCCCCCTGCACCCCCCAACATGCATTCAAGCAAACATGCAAGCAAGCACACATGCAAGCAAGCATGCAAGCAAGCACACATGCAAGCAAGCATGCCAGCAGACAAGCATGCATGCACGCACAAATGCAGCATGCATGTGACACACGTTTCGCTTGACTCCACTTGCTCTATACGTGGTCACACTACCTAAATTAACCTAACCTATAGTTTAGAAGGCAATTTACTAGTTATAAAAAAATATTTAATTGTATGTCTTTGGAGCAATACTTCAAGGGATCGTTATGTCTCATAAAATAACATCAAATGATTGATATATCAAACAAATTTTATATTAAGTAATCGTTAGTAATAATCAACATTAGATTTATTAAAATTATAGGATATAAGTATTCGATTAAATGTATGTTATGTTTTTTCAATATTATGCTCGTAGTTAGTATTTCTTACGAGCATTATATCATTTGAACGTTATAAAAATTTTATTATACCAAATGTTATTATACGAAACGGGACGCACCCCTCCTGTAGTATGATTTTTGAAAGTTAAATCAGCAGTAGAAAGATGTATATCTCCATAGTTATTTTGACATTTTCAACTGCTGAATTCATCGAATGAGATTCAAAAATCGCACTCCTGACGTCAAAGGCTGTCAGTCACATAGTAAATAAGTCAAGTTTAGCGCGAAACGGAATTAAATACAGTTGAATAGTAATTGGATTGCAATGTGATTAGAATTGAATTCTGGATTGAACTTGGATGTTTTAAATTAGTGCAATCGGCGTCTTGCATAACAGCCATAAAATATTTTTTCATCAATTTTTCGGTTCATCTTCAGTTACGGAACTCCAAAAATGAATAACTAACTTAAACATTTATGAAGAATTTAATAATTCAAACCCCGCTTCGTACTGCGATGCAATATCAAAACGGACTCTAATGAAACCGGCGTTGTTCTTAAAAAGTAAATAAGTTGAACAAAGAAACGGAACGAACGAATTGTTTTTAAAAGATTACCTTCTTTAAGGGATTAACTTTTTATCCTGCGTCAGTTTTAACCGATTTTAAAAGAGAAGGAAGTTATTACTTAAGAGAATATTATTCCGAGAGTGAAAATGCGCGCTGCATACAAACGTACTATGGTGATATTTTCAATATTAACCAATTAAAGTCAATGAAATTTTGCAGAAACAATCTAGAAACAAATTTCTATGCTTCTATAGAGTCAGGTTATCATTAAAATATACAGCTTCAATGCTAGGATTAATTTAAGATTTGTATGGAAATCTTGGAGGCACTATAACTTAGAAACTATACATTTTAACGAAAATCTGACTCCATACAAGCATAGAAATTTGTTTCTAGATTGTTTCTGCAAAATTTCACTGACTTTAATTGGTTAGTATTGAAAATATCACCATAGTACGTTTGTATGGAGCGCGCTCCGAATAATGTACCCTTAAGGTGGTTGCAGAGTTGTCAATTTCATACAAAACGTTGTCGTAGAACACTCGAGTGTCCTACGACAAAGTTTTGTATGGACGGAAACCACCTTAACTTCTCCTTCTCTTGATATGTTATTATGTCTAGTTGGACAGTCGAAGCGACGAATGCGTCAAGAAAAACATCACCCAATTCTAGGTGATAAACAGTGTCACAGAGATAAGTTGACTGCATAGACATATTACTCTAGCGATAGACAAGCTCGTTCAAACAAACAACATGTCACACAAAACAACACAAAATGACACATTGCGGTCTGTCATTGCCATAGTGACGAAGTGAACTCGGGAACATCAATCAGGTGCGGACACCTCATTCAAGTGGAACATGTTGTGCATGAACGCATTGAACATGCCGTACATACGGACTCTATTGAATCGGTTCAGAAGCGTTTTCTGCGACATCTGTCGTCTAGATTTGGTCAGAGAAGAATATTACCCACTTATGAGGACAGATTGCGTAAGTTCGAACTGGACAGCTTGGATATTAGAAGATCATTTAACGACTTGCTGATTCTATATAAGATACTTAACTCGAAGCTCGATACGGACATCCTTCACCACTTTTCACTGAGACCATGTGCTCGATCTAGTCGCTACCAAAATCTGTTTGCTTGTTCCTTAGCTAGAAATAACATCTCTTATAACAACCCTTTGTTGCGTATGTGTAGAATATATAACGACCACTGTAAAGATCTCGATATATTTCATCAAAATCAGGCTCAATACGTTAACTCTGATGTATTTTACAAACATTTAAATAAATAACTACTTTCTCAATTCCCAACCATTATGTTTATATTTTAAGATAATGTTGTGCGCAGTTGTTATTGAGAGGCAATTTTAGCCCTATTCTAGATATAATATTTGTATAGCATATGATTTATATTGTCTTTTGTTACTGTGCCTATTAAAATAAAATAAAATAAAAATAAAAATGTTGCTTCTATGAACGGGCAAGTCTATCGCTATAGTTTAAGTCTATGGTTGACTGCGATGTTATGGCGGCTAAACGTGTGCATCCTGGGAGATAGGATATCCAAGACCGGGAGATTACACGCTACTTCCCTGAACGTTATTGCCCCGTTTTTTAGGATGAAGAAAAAAAAATGTAGGCGTTGACCACAGACTTAGACTCTAGCGATAGACAAGCCCTTTCATAGAAACAACATGTTCCACTTGAATACGGTACCCGCACCGCATTGATGTTCCCGAGTTCACTTCGTCACTATGGCAATTACAGCCGCAATGTGTCATTTTGTGTTGTTTTGTTTGACATGTTGTTTGTTTGAACGTGCTTGTTTTTCGCTAGAGTATATGTCAGTTGGGTTAACACGAAAAATCTCATTGGGCATGCTAATTTTTTTAAAGATAAAGATCAATTATTTGTAGTTTATTGCATTAATAATAAATATCTAGATGATGAATTATTTTTCCGTTTTTCTATGAGACGTAATACAAAATTACTACAAAGTTCATTTAAATCATCAATTCAACACTTCAATTGGCTTCCACGTACGCGATACAAAACACAATATATTTATTAAAATGATTGATTGATACATCCTCGAATATTATGCTTGAACAAACATTGTCTAGACTATTAGCATAAATGTTTGTTCACGTTACTAAATGAAACTATAGTATAAGCCTTAGGGGATAGCATTGCTGGCTTGCCAAGCCCCATATTAAGATAAGATAGTAGTTATCAAAACTTACATTCGTTCTTGGGCGCCGGTGGTTTCCTGGTGGCCCAGTTGGTCCTGATTGACCTGGACCCGAGCCACTGTCCGTTCATCGCCGTGATCGCTGATTCTGCTTCCTGTAACACAAATATTATCGTTTTAGACAATCATCCTCATCTCACGTCCACTGCTTGACATAGGCCTCCCCCAAGGATCGCCACAACGACCGGTCCTGCGCTGCCCCCATCCAACAGGTTCCCGCCGCCTTCACCAGGTCGTCGGTCCACCTTGTGGCCTGTCCACGCTGCGTTTCCAGGTACGCGGTCGCCACTCGAGACCTTTTTGGCCCCATTGGCCATCGGTTCTGCGAGCAATGTGCCCCGCCCACTGCCACTTCAGTTTAGCAATTTTTTGGAAAATAGCACAGAATAAATACCCATACAGAAGAATCACTTCGAAAACAGATTTACATGAATAGCGCTCTCTGCACGGCAATAAGGTGCAAAGTTATTTGCACCCGTCCTATCGTACAATTCGCAAATAATCTACCAATAGCTCAGATAAATTAACAGGAATGGATGCGATATTACGCGCGTACCCCTCTGCCAAAGGCACATGCTCAGTGAGCATGCCCGTTATATAAAAATAGTTGACGCGCGTCCCGCGCCAGTTGCCAAGTTGTATATAAACCTTCCCCTCACCCCTGCAAAATTGACAGACTTTTTTGCGTAGAAATGAGAGATCATTTCCAATCCATTCCTGTTAATTTATCTGAGACCAATAGTCACAACGGCGCGCGTGCAAACAAAAATGAACCGAGTCATTAGACATTAAAACTTCCTTTACATAGTCCCTCTTTCATTCTTTCACGTGCTGGCAGCGTGACATCGCTAGGGTTTTCAAGTCTCGCATTGACTACTCACAAAATGGTGGCAAGTCTATTGAGATTTGACCAAGAAGTTTACTCGGTATACCTAACCTATTGCCATTCACCCCTCGGTGGGATCGGCCGTCAAGCGTACCTGAGCGGTGGCTGTGTGAGACAGATCTGACAATAGTTCAGAATCTTTTATAGTGCGCACAGCCAAGGAATTTTTGTTATACTTACCACCTTTAGGGTGATATTGCATGGTAGATTTTCTATTGATGTACCAGGAGAGCAGAAGTGTGTAAGGGGACACGTTTAATCTCTTGTACTCTTGTGCTCTCCTGGTAATTCTCAATGCTTAGTAGCCTTTTAGGGCACGATATTGCAACTCGCACTTGGCCGATTTTCTTTAATAAAGAAGTTTGCATTGGTGGTATATATTGCAACTCGAATTTGGCCGAGCAACTCGAACATGGCCGATTTTCTATACACAGGAGGTACATTTTTGATTCACAGCACGTCAGTAGGACCAACAGAAATAGGTGTCCCTGGTGGCCATACTAGTAACTAGGACAAAATTGTAGGACCACGAGAAAACGCCGGAGTGGAATGCCCTGCCTGCGTCAGTATTTCCGAACGCTTACAACCCGAATTCCTTTAAATTACGAGTGAATAGGCTTCTTCTGGGTAAGCTCGCTTCTTCGATCTTTGTCCTGAGGACTGGATTAAGGTCAAGAGCAAACACATCTGTAATAAAAAAAAGTCCAGACTGCATGTTTGTCAAACAGCTATGAAGTGCAGTTTAGGTACTAGTTGTAAAACGGACAGACCGTATCCGGAACACAACACTACGCTCCAAAACTCAAATAGCTAACTTAGATGAAAAGTCGGCAAAACTAAAGTAGAACTGGGCTGCGGGCATGTTAGCAGAATTCACATTGAGCGGTGGACATCAATCGTTACGCGAAGGGAGCCGAGGTCGAGGTAGACCCCGAAAAAGGTGGCGAGACGAGCTGGATGCCTACTGCAATGAGTGGCGGGATGTAGTACCGAATAGAGAGATGTGGAAGAGTTTAGGGGAGACCTTTGCCCAGCATCATTATCAGTCTACATACGTCCCACTGCAGGGCACAGGCCTACCCTCTAGGAGGGTGTTTGGGTGTTAGTCCACCACGCGTGCCCAATGCGGATTGGTAGACTTCACAACTGCATCGGAATTTCTTCTTCTGCATTATGCAGGTTTCCTCATGATGTTTTCCTTCACCGTTTGAGAGCAGCGGATTTGAACCCGGACCTCATGATTGAGAGTCCATACCTCTCCGCAACGCGCCACCGAGCGACAAAATAGATTTATTAAAATAATAGTTAAATAGAGTCATCTAGCACAGTTGAAAGAAAAGGTCTATATCAGGACTCAAGGCACGAGTGAAGAAGTGACAGAATTGGCGAATACTCCACCGAAAAGAATAGCTCTTAAATCGCATCGACTGCTTTTATGCGACAATGCGTAAACGGTGTGCGTCCTTGGTCTACAGGGTGCGGGCCAGCCGCCATGGCATCCTGTCCATGATAGCTGACAGGTTGGACTGTCGCTACGTGAACCACTGTTGCATGCTTCACGTGGCGCACAGTTCAAAGTAATTTTAATGAATGAATGAATGATTTTTGAATGTATATTATGGTATTTTATGTTATTATATTTGTTTTTGATTTTAATTGTAATTTGATGTTACTAACATAGTTGATAAGACCTACTAACACAAATGGATTCACTATGGTATAGAGAACCTGCTAGCTATGTTGTCTTAGTACTTACTTGTAGTTGTAGCAATGTTTCTGACCATCCCGAAAGGGGTTACGGTCGTGAGTTCATGTATGAAATGTATTGTTAGGTTGTGAGTTAAATTGCACCCATGGGAAGCTAGGGATGGCAGTGAATTATAAAAAATCAATTAATCGTGGGATTATTGCAACTGACTTATGCTATTAAAATTAAGTAAGAAATTAAAACCTTGCAAACAAAGGAATTTTCTCTTTTTTTCCCATGCTTTCAGCACGCGTTACTTTAAGGTGGTTGCAGAGTTGTCAATTTCATACAAAACTTTGTCGTAGAACACTCGTAGATGGTATTAATAAAAGTAATGTTTTATATAAGGAAAAATAGCTTAGAGTCACGTTGCAGGGTTTGCCCCGAACACTTGTCTCTCGCGTGGTGTTCGCGCGGTTCGCGTTTCAGCCTGCCACGAGGCTCCACAATCCTTCTCAGTTGTTCTTACTCAAAAACAATCCTCGAGATTGGATAGATACTCCCTCAAAACACTTGACATTGGCGGAAATGCGGTGCTAACGCACAAGCAAGAAGTCCATTAATTATAAATTAAAAAAAATATATATAAAAGTAGCTTAGAAAATCTAGATTGCGCGTATCGAATAATATTTACAATTTATAATATAATTACGAAGAAATAAAGGGTTTGATGTTTTGTATGAATAATTTCAAAGCTTGATATCTTCGTAATTATATTATAAATTGTAAATATTATTTGATACGCACAATCTAGATTTTCTAAGCTACTAATCTGATCCAATTTTGACCCGCATCCCTTATTATTATTATTATTTAGAGTTAAGGGCCTTAACAGACTTACGCCTGTGCCACTGCGACATCTCTGGTTTTATGTGAACGCCCCGTTAAGGGAGTCTATAGGTCCTGTGACCCTAACAATGTCGTCCGACCAATGTGCTGAAGGTCTGCCTTCTGATCTCTTTGCTTTTTTTGTGAAATAGGTAACGATATTGAAGAACTTACCGATTTTTTCAAAAACGAAACGAATCCATATCCTTTTGACTTCAGCGTCTGTGGATCTCTGACAACTCTGCAGTCTCTGCGGACAAAAAAAAAAAATTAGAAATAAGTCTCTGTTTGGCGGAGAAGTCTTCTTCTTATCGTGTGGGCAAGCCGTAGAAAGAGAAGGTACTAGAAGGAAGCACGTCTCTTGTCATATTCACTCAGTAAGAGATGCACGTAGAAAATTCGCTCTAGTTAAAAAAGGAGATCGCTACTTATTGCTGTCCTTATCGGCGTAACCACTTTTTTGTACTGCGGCCACCTGACACCAAAATATCACTTCATATAAATTGTATGGGACGTCCATCTGATTCCGAGATGCCACTTCATATAAATTTATGACTATCACTATCTCATACCCGATTACATTGACATTCCGTCTACCAGCGTAAGCGAATAAATCTATGGGGCATGCCCTGGTGTTAGAGTTTTTTCATATCGCTTTACGGCCTACTGCCGCGGTACCGTGCTTCGAAGTATAGTGGCTTCGCAGTGAGGGTCTTTCGCGGTAACGTGCATCGCAATCTTTTAGCATCGTGTTAACCTTCAGCCCCAACCAGTTTCTCAAAAAACCTGCTACATACAAATATTTTCTAATTTCAAAATAGATGGCGTTGCAGGAAATTAAATCGCGCTATCGTTAGGTTCCAAATTTTCTTTTAGGTTATAGAATCGACAATATTTTCTTATTCTACTTATGCAATGGCTACGGAACCCTATCACGGGCGAGTCCGACACGAAATAACATTGGCTAAATTTACGGACTCAAAAAACCAGACACATATCCTTTCCAACAAAACGAACCGAAAAAATAATAATAAACTTCATAATAAAGTAAACAAATTTGAAACCGAAATAAATCAAAAGTGTCGCCCTCACTGTCCCACTAACAGTCATTTGCATAAGCCCGTCCCTCTCACTCCAGAGGGGGTATAAAATTTTAATGATAGTAGTAAAAAGTTACGAGCGTCCCTGAGAAGGAG
This sequence comes from Agonopterix heracliana, assembly GCA_963693445.1. NCBI lineage: Eukaryota > Metazoa > Arthropoda > Insecta > Lepidoptera > Depressariidae > Agonopterix > Agonopterix heracliana. Next base: position 8,120,778 of record OY856336.1, on the reverse strand, counting down.
GGGGGGAAGAATGAAGGGGGGTTGATAATACCGCTTCAAGTATTTTGGAGTGACGTAATTTTTGACTAAAATTTTGGCGCCTACTTAATGAGAGGAAAAACGGCTTAGGAAGCTTAAATGTCCAATTGTCTGAATCAAATCATCATCAGCTGTTATTTCCACAGCTGGCTTATTAATTATGAATTGCTGAATCAGCAGAATCTTTTATTATTGAGTAGGCTTTGCCCACTGTTTTATAAGCATACTAGTATTTACCCGCGACTTCGTCCGCACAAATTATATCCCAGATTTTAAGTCAGATCATAAGCTATCAAACAAAAAAAGTTTCATCAAAATCGGTTCAGTACTTTTTGCATGATGGGCGAACAAACAAACAAACAAACAAACAAATAAACAAACAAACAAACAGACAGACAAAATTTCTAAAAAAGGTTGATTTCGAGTCAGGGATACCTAAAAACCATATCGTAATCTTTTTTTTATAAATATCTTCAATGTACAGACACACTTCAGTTACAGTTTTATAATAGTTTAGAAGCATAAGCATATGCTCACGACTATATTCCCCGAGGGGGTAGTCAGAGATATTCTGAAACCTCAGAACATCATTGCCATTGTTTTTTTTTAATTCTTTGTTCTCAAATCCGATAAACAAGGTACAACATATTTTTAGTCCCAACATTGATGTATGGAAGTGAATCTTGGGTATGGTAGAAGACGCACGAAAGTAGGCTGACGAGTATTAACGCTGTGGAAATGCGCTCATTGAGAAGTATGAGTGGTGTAACTGTTATGGACAAATTGAAAAATAGTTTAATCAGAGAACGTTGTGGTCTGAAAGAGGATGTAGTGACAAAGATAGAGAAAGGTATGTTGAGATGGTTTGGTCATATGGAAAGAATGGATGAGTGCAGATTGACGAGTGCAACCTATAAGGCAAGCGTAAGTGGAAATGTTGGAAGGGGACGGCCTAGACGTACATATTCGGACCAAATTGGCGACGTGCTTAAGAAGGGCCAGGTCAGATCTACCCGAAACCGACGAGCATGCATGAAAGGACTAATGAATGTGGAGGAAGCTAGGGAGGTTTGTCAGGGTCGTAGCAAGTGGCGTTCCGTTGTTTCTGCCTACCCCAGTGGGAGACAGGCGTGAGAATATGTATATGTATGTAACATATTTTTTGAAAATACCATCTACCTATACAGGGTGTAAGGAAAAGTGTGATTCGCCTTTAAACCATTGTGGCGTGCAAAGAGTTTGTACATAGTAGGCCAAGAAGATGCTCCGTCTTCGTAGTTAACCGGCCGTTTAATAGTTTTGACTTCTGTCACGAATGTCGAACAGGAAAATTATAAATTGTTTTCTTTTGCGCTTTTGTAAATCATAAAAATATAAAGCCAAGATCCTAACTCGATATCGTAGCATCATTTAACCGTCTCAATCCTCTCCCGATCTTCGCCATACCATATACTCTACCCATCAAACTAAATTAACTTTTACTATGGGAGCAAACCGATCTGAGCAAAAAATATCAGCTGTTCCATACTAAACTGCAACGCCTTTTTTATTTTATTTATTTTTTGCTCCGATCGGTTTGCTCCCGTAGTAAAAGTTGTTCAGTTTTATGGGTAGACTATGTGGTTTAAAGGTTATTGATACTTTTCCTTTGTATTACGGTTTAAATTATAAAGCTATACAGGGTGTTTCATAAGTAAGAATAAATTTTTAAAACTCTTAAGGGGGTTGTTTAGACCGTCAAACTGAACAACTTTCTCTATGGGACCAACATCGAAATCGCGAAAAAAAAAAATTTGATATCCCATACATATTTTAGCTCTAGTCGATTTGTAGAGTATGGGACATCAATTTTTTTTTTCGCGATTACGATATTGGTCCCATAGTGAAAGTTGTTCAGTTTGATGGTCTACACCACCCCCTTAAAGGTTTATTTGTATTTTTGTAACACCTTGTATAGGGTCTCTTTAAATTAGTTGGTGAAACTGAACTAGGGCACTTGTTAATGATAACAGATTGCATTATCAATGTTTATAATCGGTATTGATGATTAAACAAATTATTATTTTCGTACGTATCGTACGTAGTGCGCGGCCGGCGCGCGAACATTGACCTCAGAATGATATTTTATGATCGAGGCGGAGGTCATTACCACGTAAATGTACTCAGAAACAGATACCAAATGCGTTTTTTAAGTTTCTGCAACTAATTAAATTTGACCTTAGATCGTAGTAGATGGCGCGCTCTGGTCTCTGCCTACCCCACTGGGAAAGAGGCGTGACGTTATAGATAGATAGATTATAAAGCTAAGACTGTCGAAGTAGGTAGACTTAGTAGCAGGGTCCTGCTGGCATCTTTTGGGTACGGAACCCTAAACAATACATAAAATATGCATGCTAACAACGCACGTAGTTCATTGCGTGACAAACTGACATACATGTATATTTTATCTGTCTGGGCAGTACACACACCTATTGCGTCGAAACATTCATCAAAATTAATGTTCGTAATGTGTTTGTGTGTAAATCCTTTTATTTAATAATATAATTGTATGACAGTGTTGATTAGATGTGTGTGGACGTGCCATAATGTCAACACCCACAAGTTATAGGCAAAGAAGCTAACAGATGGCGATACCGTCGCTCTCGGAAATATGCTCCATACAAAGACAACGTTCACCGTAAATACGTAACTTGTGACATACTACAAATAAGGTTCACAATCGAATGCGAGACATAAATCGCGCAAGAGAAATAATCACAGAGATTCGATATAATATACAAGGTCCAACTAAGAACTGTTGGACCACGGCCGGTCCCCAGGCTTCACACTAAGCCTGGTGGAAGATCTTCCCTTTTCAATGGAGGAACATTTCCAAGAAGCACCTCCATAGATGCGATAGAAAGTGAAAATTCGAAAAAAACTGACTTTCCATACTAAATACAATCAGCTAATCGAAAGTTAGTATGAAAAGTATTTTTTTTTGTTTTTCCTATAATTTTCTTAGGTTTAGTATCATGGGTAGAATCATCCCTTAAAGTTATGCAACTGTTTTCCCTAACACCCGACCCTGTATAGAATACAAGAATAGATATTAATTTTGAATCTGAACGGTTAATAACAAAACACAAAAGCTAGTAAATATAAAGTTAGTTTAACTAGAACTGGGCTAGATTGTAAACTGTGAGACCGTAACTCATATAGTTTGCTTTGAATAGTTTAAAATTTGTTACGAACTGGCCTGAAATATATCGACCCCTCTGGCCTCAATTGTCGTAAACGCCATTTTTGGCCAAAATTTGTTAATAATGCAGTTTTGTTTATTTTTTTTCGCTCTATCGATCGGTGTTTTCCCCTGTAAAAAGTCATTTTTGGCGTTTACGACAATTGAGGCCAGAGGGGTCGATATGTTATTTGTGTTAACTAACGAACTGAGCGGTCCGAAGGAGAATGTATGAATGAAAATAGAAGAATTTATGTGTGAGATTAACTAATGAGTTTTAGTAACTTATGTTAAGAGGATATAATTCGAAGCGCGCTCCATACAAACGTACTATGGTGATATTTTCAATACTAACAAATTAAAGTCAATGAAATTTTGCAGAAACAATCTAAAAACAAATTTCTATGCTTGTTATGAAGTCAAATTTTCGTTAAAATGTATAGTTTTAAAGTTACAGTGCCTCAAAGATTTCCATTCAAATCTTAAATGAATACTAGCATTGAAAATGTATATTTTAACAAAAATCTGACTCCATACAAAGATTCTGCAAAATCTAGATTGTTTCTGCAAAATTTCATTGACTTTTATTGGTTAGTATTGAAAATATCATCATAGTACGTTTGTATGGAGCGCGCTCCGAATTATATCCCCTTATATAGCACACCCCCGACACTGCCTACAAAGAACAGAAATCCTTCTCAGTTGTTCTTACTCAAAAACAATCCTCGAGATTGGATAGACACTCCCTCAAACTACTTGACACTGGCGAAATCTAAAAAGGAAACGCCATTAAATAAAAATAGAATAGAATAGACTTAAAAGAAGAACCAGACGTAATCTCGTCTAATCATGAGTGAAGCACCCATTTCTTTTGTGTGCGTGCTATCACGCGGTACATAAGGTGACGGGTTGTAGCACCTGCGCCTAGAGCTAGTGCATCTGTATGAGTGTAGGTCCCTTGTAGAACAAACGAGATTGTATTACCTTGTATGCTTCACATATTTTTAGTGCAGTATTCGGTCCGTATTTCTTTCAAGTCCGTGGGTAAAAATAAAACATTACCTTTTTCCAAACTTTCCCTGCAATCAAACGAAATAGGCCAAAAAATCTCAGCATTTCTTTTTCATTCCAAAACTGTAAAACTTTTCTCAACCCCGCTACAAGCGCAAGAGGTTTTATTAAACTAAGATCTTTAATTTGTTAAAAGTTGCTCCCGCCGGGCTCGAACCCCGACCCCGGTGGAGTTAACCCAATTAGAAGTTTGGAATTTTTCAGTTTGGTACCTACTTATTCTTTTTTTTAGGGTTCCGTATCCAAAGGGTGAAAACGGGATCCTATTACTAAGCCTATGTTGTCCGTCCGTCCGTCCGTCCGTCCTACCTATTTAGGGCTGTAACTTTTGAACCGTAATAGCTAGATAGTTGAAATTTTCACAGAATATGCGTTATTACGGCGGATTTGTTGACAAATAATAAAAATGTCAAAAAGTAAAAAATTAAGGAAAAGTCTCGACAATAAACTAGTTTTTATCGACGTTTTTTCATCTCGCTCTATAGTAAACACGGTAATACATACAAGCGTCAAACTTGGTGTGATTATAGAACAAACTCTACAGTATGACAAGAAATAATGAAAACCGGCCAAGTGCGAGTCGGTCTCACGCTTAAGGTCCCGAAGAAAAAAGTTTTTTCCAAGTTAATATGTTGTGTTCTGTGGTGGTGTGGTACGGAACCCTCGACGCGCGAGTAGTCCGACTCACACTTGACCGCTTTTATTTTAAACTAGCGGTGTCCGCGACTTCGCGTGTAGACCACTGACTTTAATACTCACAACTTTTGACTGAGTGAACCGATTGCGATGAAATAAACCCTAAATGTTAATCCAAACTATGCTTCTGTGAAAACCCGATTCAAATCGGTTCAGTAGTTTTTAAGTAGTTTTTAGTTTTTAAGTTGTACTTCGTAGCGCCTTAGAATCTTCCCGACACACACTTGGCCGATTTGCTATCGCCTTTGTTGATTATGGAAAAGTACGCATTCTAATGGTGAAAGAATTATTCAGATCGGTCCAGTAGTACCGAAACTCTGTCCAGTGTGACGGGGGGTGAGCCCGTCGCGACTTATAATGGACAGTGGGTACAATACATGCCTCGAAATTGAAGCATGCAGGTACAGAACCTACAGAACATTAGAGTACAATGAGCTAAGTTCGCCATTATAGTCGAGGCTGGATTGTAGCACGAGCTGCAGGCGAGGGCTGCAAACGAACCGAGACTATAATGACCAACGCTCACGCGTTTCGTACGACATTTAGGCAATTGTCAACGCACTCTCGAAGAAAAAATAACAAAATTTCACAAAAAGGTTTAGACAAATATTTGTCAAAAAAACAGCCGGTCTATACATTTGGATTGAGTCGCCATGAGACGTTTTCTGTAGAACTTTTTTTTTTTAGCGATTTCGATATTGGTCCCATAATAAAATTTATTCAATTTGAAGCTAAAGAACTATATTCTATTACCTATTCTGTGGCTAAAGTATGTAAAAACAGCTGGTCCATACATTTGGATCGAGGTCTGTGTAACAGCTTCTTTTTTCTCGTGAATTCAATATTGTTCAGTTTGATAGTTTAAAGAATCTATCGCATTAGGTTTACGCTCTTGTATTATTATGTGTAATTTATTATACCTCCACCCAAACCCTCGAAGAGTCAAAGTTAAAGATATTGTGAGCTGAAGGAGTTGTAGAGCTAACAGTAAGCAAGAACCGAGAGCCGCACTTTTGGCTGACGAGTTACTTCACAAGTAGGGCTTGAGAGCGCGGTCGCACTGTCAGCGGGTTTGTTATACCTACAGTATATTATAGTACATGACAGAGTAGGTGATCTGTCGCTGATGCGTCGGTCATCAGGATTGTCTCTTGGTATGGGGTCCATGGGGGCGGGTACTCGGCAACAAGATAGTCTTATTGGTTTACAATCACGATCACACGGTTTAGCTAATTTAATGTCTACTAATGCACTTGTTGATAGGGTTGATTTACACCTTAGGTACGTGAACTGACAGGTTCGATATGCAGGAGAGCGTCCTTGGTTAGGGCTCGGTTAGCACTGCCGGCCATGATCGACTCCCAAGCATCCCGACTCTGCCCACGTGACATTTGACATAATTACGTCACGGCGTTCACTATACTAATTACTAAGTTGATACTTATTCTAATAACGATAGGGCTCTCTATCGCTTGCTACGACATACATTATAATAGAGCCAAGTTGGCCATTATAGTCAAGGCTGGATTGCAGCACGAACCATAGGCGAGGGCTGCAAATGAGCCGAGAATGTGATAAACAACGCTCACGTGTTTTGTTTCATACTACAAGTAGGCAATTGGCAACGCACTCGCGAGGAAAAAAATAACAAAATTTCATAAAAAGGTTTAGACAATTATGTATTTGTGAAAAAACATACATTTGGATTGAGTCGCCATTTGACGTAGATCGAGATGCCATTGGGCATTTTCTGTGGAACTAAATTTTTTCGCGATTTAAATATTGGTCCTCCAGTAAATGTTGTTCAGTTTGGTAGTTTGAAGCTAAAGTATGTATCGCATTAGGTTTACGCTCTTGTATTATTTATTATGTCTCCACCCAAACCCTCGAAGAATCAAAGTGAAAGATATTGTGAGCTGAAGGAGTTGTAGAGCTAACAGTAAGCAAGAAGCGAGAGCCGCACTTTTGGCTGACGAGTTACTTCACAAGTAGGGCTTGAGAGCGCGGTCGTACTGTCAGCGGGTTTGTTATACCTACAGAATATTATACTACATTATGATACAAGTAAGCTTAGTTGGATAATAAAGTCGAGACTGGATTGCAGCACGAACCGTAGGCGAGGGCTGCAAATGAGTCGAGACTGTAATGACTAAAGCTCACGTGTTTTGTTTCATACGACACTTAGGCGATTGTCAACGCACTCGCGAGGAATAAATAACAAAATTTCACAAAAAGGTTTAGACAAATATTTGTGAAAAAAAAAACAGCTGGTCCATACATTTGGATTGAGTCGCCATTTGACTTAGATTGAGTCGCCATTTGACGTTTTCTCTAGAACAGCTTTTTTTTTTGCGATTTCAATGTTGGTCCTCTAGTAAAAGTTGTTCAGTTTGGTAGTTTGAAGCTAAAGCAAGTACCGCATTTTAGGTTTACAGCATAAGCATAAGCATATGCTCACGAATATATTCACCGAGGGGGTAGTCAGAGATTTTCTGAAACCTCAGAACATTTTCGTTTCACCTGTAGTATCGAAACTTTGTCCAGTGTGACGAGGGGTGAGCCCGTCGCCACTTATAAATGATAATGGACAGTACATGCCTCGAAATTGAAGCATGCAGTTTTCTACGATGTTTTCCTTCACCGAAAAGCCAGTGGTGTTACAAATCGTACATAAATTCCGAATAACTCATTGGTACGAGTCGGCCTGGACGGGATTCGAACCATCGCCTTCTGCACGGCAGGCAAGGTTACTCGCCACTGGACCACCACGGCTATTGATAAAATGTTATGGTTAATACACTCTTAATAAACCTGTGTTAATTGCAAGGTGATTGGCATTTTTATCCGACTTCATTCTATGTTCGATAATATGTTTTTTTTATGTATGTTCAACGATATTATATCACGAAACTAAATAAAAATATCAACTTCAAAAAATGTTTTCTTTTTTTCTTACCCGGCGACAGTGGCGCCACGCCCTGCTGGCGGCCTTCCAAGAAGGAAATCCTACATTTTGTTTATTGTCCCATACATTACTCCAAGTAGATGGACATGTCTTTTATTTTATGTTTTTTTAGTATAATTAAATGAAATTGATTTGGAAGAAAAACATCGTGAAGAAACGGAGGAACGAGAGGAAAATTTGAATAGCTTACTCTCAGTTGCAGAAACGCTCATTAAAGTTAATCCTTCATTAAATCTCTTGCTGTCACTTTCTGTTTTGTTGACGTAGTAAAAGCTAGCAGGAGATTTAATGTAGGATTAAGGGTATATTATTCGGAGCGCGCTCCATACAAACGTACTATGGTGATATTTTCAATACTAACCAATTAAAGTCAATGAAATTTTGCATAAACAATCTAGAAACAAATTTCTATGCTTGTAAGGAGTCAGATTTTCGTTAAAATGTATAGTTTTCAAGTTACAGTGCCTCAAAGATTTCCATACAAATCTTAAATTAATCCTTGCAAACTGTATAAAAACTGAAAACTGAAACTGTATATTTTAACGAAAATCTGACTCTATAGAAGCAAAGAGATTTGTTTCTAGATTGTTTCTGCAAAATTTCATTGACTTTAATTGGTTAGTATTGAAAATATCACCATAGTACGTTTGTATGCAGCGCGCATTTTCGCTATCGGAATAATATTCTCTTAAATTTAATGAGCGTTTCTGCAATTGAGTGTTAGTTGATAGTGAACTTGCCTATTGTGCCGAGGGTTGCGGGTTACGAGTCGGCCTGGACGGGGATCGAATCATCGCCTCCTGCACGGCAGGCAAGGTTACTCGCCACTGGACCACCACGGCAAAACGTTACAAACTTTCACAAATACGAAAGTGTTTATGTCTATTTTATACGTTTTTACGTCTAAACCACTAGACCGTTTTAGATGAAATTTGGTATAGAGATAGCGTGAACCATGAGGAAGGATATTTCATGCAAACAAAGTCACTGGCAACAGCTAATTCAAAATAAAATAACCACAAACAAAATAGAAATTTCTGGTTAAAACAGCTACGCCGTAGAGCTTTAGCTACGGCGTAGTAAACTCCGTAGCGTTGCTACGCAATGCGGAAAGCCGTCAAGTATCAACTATAATGAATCTTGAGTATATTTCACAAGTGACCGTGAATTGTTGGCTGTGGTATACATGGATAAACTTTGCCAGGATTTTGTTAAGATATTGAATTTTTTTTTTTTATCATAATTGGATTCCAAATTCCAAATTTTATTCTAAACTAGTGTTGACCCGCGACTTCGTCCGCACAAATTATATACCAGATTTTAAGTCAGATCATAAGCTATCAAACAAAAAAAGTTTCATCTAAGTCGGTTGAGTAGTTTTAGCGTGATGTTCGAACAAACAAACAAACTAACAATTTTGTCAATAGATGGCGCTGCACGTCATTTGAATCGCATTATCGAGTGTTATTTGATTTTATATGAAGTAAACCGCTACTTTTTTGTTCCTCATGATTTTACGGTTTTATAATAGTTAAGATTAAGATTATGATCTAAGATCTGTAGGTCTACCATGAGTTTTCACCGTACTTTACTACTGTAGCAGTGTTGCCAGATCCAATTTTTAGAAATCCGTAGGTCAAGGTTGGAAAATCCGTAGAAATCCGTAGATGACCTCTTGAAAAATCCGTAGATCTACAGACTTTTTTTTTAATGCTTTATCTGACTGTTTTGAAGTGCACTGACCCAAAAAGTCGTTCTAATTTGGCGAAGAAAATGGAAACTAAGACAAGTTTGAGCGAGAACAATGCCCAAACCACGTGAAAATCAATCAGTGTCATCTTTTTGTTATACATGTCACAATGAAAATATTTCTGTCTTGTATGTATAGTTACAGAAAGTAGAAGGAAGGAGATGGAAAAGAGTAGGGAAAGCAATATTTTACGAAATACTGTCAAATACACAAAAAAAGTAAACATTAATTCGATTTATTTGAAGCTGGGTATCATTTTATGCAGCAAATTGACACTTTAGGGAGGAATTCTGAAGATTTCTAAAAATCCGTAGATTTGCCATTGAAATCCGTAGATCCGTAGGCCAGGCCAAAAATCCGTAGATCTACGGATAAATCCGTAGGTCTGGCAACACTGTACTGTAGTTATGTCACCAATTTTGTATTGAATTTCGTACAGCGCTCCTAGTGGTTACGTTGAGAACTAATTTCTGTCATACGAATTGGCGACGTAACTACAGTAGTAAAGTACAGGGAAAACTCATGGTAGGCCCTCTGAGGCTTTATATTTACTGCCCGAGGTTACTATACTATAGTGGATCCGTTTCAGTTGGTTGGTTTAGTAGATCGGAGTGGAAAGACTGTATTTTTCTCCTCGACGGAGGTGGAAAGCGAAAACTTCGTTGGGAGAAAAAAATATAAATGTCAGGTACATTTAAAATACAATATTGTACAGCTATGTCCTACCACATGGGAAATAATAAATATACAAAATCAAAGCATAGCATAGCATATGCTCACGACTATATTCCCCAAGGGGGTAGTCAGAGATATTCCGAAACCTCAGAACATCCACGTTTCACCAGTAGTACCGAAACTCTGTCCAGTGTGACGGGGGGTGAGCCCGTCGCCACTTATAATGGACAGTGGGTACAATACACGCCTCGAAATTGAAGCATGCAGGTTTCCTCACGTTGTTTTCCTTCACCGAAAAGCCAGTGGTGTTTCAAATCGTACATAAATTCCGAAAAACTCATTGGTACGAGTCGGCCTGGATGAATGAATGAATGAAATTTATTGTGTATGGATACAGGTACAAGCTTTAGCAGAAGTTTTGCAGTGATTAGTCTCACTGAAGCCTACCTTTGCATTTACACAAAGTCTTACAATCTACATTTATTATGTCAAGAGTTGTAATAACAAATGTACGGGGATCGAACCATCGCCTACTGCACGGCAGGCAAGGTTACTCGCCACTGGACCACCACGGCTTTACAAAATCAAAACAGATAGTAAATAGATATAATGTGACTTACGATATTTCTCCGAAGGGAGCGAAGGCGTCCCTCAGGCTTTGGGTCTCAATCTCTGGACTGAGGTCCCCCACGAAGATGTGGTAGTGTTCTGTAACAAGGAGACAACTTACCGTTAAATATTTGTTTAATATACAGGGTGTTAGGGTAAACAGTTACATTATGTTAAGACGCTGTTATCCGGTCGAGGCCGTTTTTTGAACACGAACAAAAGTGTTTTGAACTGTGTTTTAAAGTCTGAAAACCAATTATGTCTTATTTAAGGATCTGGCTGATAGGCGACCGTTCTCAATTAAACGATTAGATTAAGTTTAATAGATAGAAAAATATCCCAAAGTTACCCCTTTTTATTATGTTTTTTCAATACTATGATTAAACTGCTAATATTTAACTTTTTATTCTTGTACTTTACTAAATACATTAAATATTTCTAGTGAACTACGTAGAATGTTGAGCTTAGAAACACCCATGAGCAAAAATATTGTTGAAAAACACTTTTTTTTGCGATCCTGCTTTCAATTGGAGCAGGATGGCTAATTGCAAACTTATGCTTGCAAGAAAGAGACGCTTGCACTTGGATAACCTGGCCTTAAGGGTTGATTGTACCCATTACGTTGAACAACTTTCAATAAGAAACCTATAGGAAATTCGGAAAAAAATACTAAATCTTAAAGTATGATGTATAGCTGGCAAGCTATAGAGCATTCACATCTGTCACCGCCTTTGACACCGAGCGTAAGCAAATATTGTAAATTTTCTTAGCGTTTCCACAGAGTACTACATACTCACGGACTTGAAAGAAATACGGACCGAATATTGCACTAAAAAGATGTGAAGCATGCAACGTAATACTATCTCGTTTGTTCTGCAAGGGACCTACACTCGAGTCGCGTGGCTGAGGGTGTGACAAGCCGTCGCGTCGGCTTGCAATTTTGACAGCCACGTGGCTCCGCCGTTTTATGGCGGTTTCGAGTGTGTGTTTTTTGTTTAAAAACGGGGCTTTGAGATCGCCATATCCTATTGTACCGTACAATATCTAATGAGTATATCCTCAACACTTGACACTGGTGAAATCTAACAAGGAAACGCCATTAATTAAGAATAGAATAGAATAGACCTACACTCACACAGATGCACTAGCTCAAGGCGCAGGTCCTACAACCCGTCACCTTATGTACCGCGTACACAAAAGAAATGGGTTATTCACTCATGATTAGACGAGATAACATCTGGTTCTTCTTTTAAGTCTGTGTATATACTACCGTAAGGTGTTTCAATAACTTTAGTCTAGGATTTTCTTTGTTCGTGATAGACAGCCGTTTATGCGAAAATATTGATGATTGATTGATCGACGGCCCGACAGCACAGTCTGTAGTGAACCTGCCTGCTGTGCCGGGGGTCGCGGGTTCGAATCCCGTAAGGGACAAATTTATTTGTGTGACGAATATGAATATTTGTACCCGAGTCATGGATGTTTGTATCTATATGTATTCTATATCGTTGTCTAGTTATCATAATACAAGTCCAGGCTAGATTCTGGAACTTTAAATGTGACTAGATAATTTGTGTGACACTGTCCAAGATATTTATTTATTTATTGATGGTTGCATATAATATAGCTATTGAAATTTCGCGTTGACACAATGAGGAAGCTTTTTATTTTGTTACTAATGGAATATAAGAAGCGCTCGTTGGCGTAGTGGAGCTTCGGTATTGGAAACGATCACCGAAGTTAAGCAACGTCAGGTCCGGTCAGTCTTTGGATGGGTGACCGTTTAGTGGTATTTCATCTCGAGCGTTTCCGTGTTTCAGAAGGCACTTTAAGCAGTTGGTCTCGGATAGTTTCGTCAGATGGCATTGTAACTATTCGTTAAGCCAGGTCAGAGGCCTATTAAGGTGGCTAGAAAATTCTCTGATAGCAAGGTGACTACTAACTTGCCTCCACCAACACGCACTGGGCCCGCGTGGTGGAGTATGGTCAACTCCCTCTCACCCTTATTCGTGAGAGGAGGCCTTTGCCCTGCAGTGGGATCCTTACAGGCTATAACTTACTTACTTACTTTACCCTTAGCACAGCAAGTAGGCTGACTATCGATCCGTCATTTGTTAACATCCTGTAAAATATAGTGGTCCATATTTCAGTATTATCGACGATACTATTTCAGTACGTCTCCAATTTTGTCCTCTTCATTCTGATCTGATCTTATTACCGGTGTAGCCTAGGGTTGCCGATCCGTATTTATTAAAGTAAAACTAGGTATTGCCATGTGGTGCGGTTTTCAATCCGACAAGATCCGACCGGATTTTTACCGATCGGTAATATCTATAATAATGTTCCTTTTCATTTTTAGGGTTCCGTAACCAAAGGGTTGTCCGTGTGGTGTCGGCTAAGAGTAGCACCATCCCATTTCCTCCCGTGGGTGTCGTAAAAGGCGACTAAGGGATCTACCGGAGGATGGGCAGCAGCATCCTCTGAGTACACACATTCAATCCAACTGCGATCGCCAACCCGCCCGCCAAGCGTGGCGATTATGGCAAATCCCCCCATTTTTGGGGAGGCTTATGTCCAGCAGTGGACGTTTATCGGCTGATATGATGAACCAAAGGGTGAAAACGGAACCCTATTCATAAGCCTACGCTGTCCGTCCGTCCGTCCGTCCTAGCTTCTGAGGGCGATATCTTCTGAACCGTAATAGGTAGCGAGTTAAAATTTTCACAGAAAAATAAAACAAAAAAAAACCTGAACCGAATAAAAACCCTTTTTTTTTTTTTTTTTTTTGTCATTGTACTGAATTTGAAAATAAAAAAAAAAGGTTTTTAGTTATCTCAAAACAGCAATACACAAAATTACACAAGAAACATAGCAAAATATTAATTTAAGTTTAGAGACAGAAAGGTCTATGACTCAGCATAATGGACGTTGACGAAATCGCCAGCAACCGCTGTTATTCTGTCATAGCCTGATGCTCAAGAGACAGGTATTTATACAGCAATACGAGTATGCAATGTTACCTATACAAGGATACAAATTGATACAAGGATACAAAAAAGGGGGTTTCCGTACCAGAATATAGTTTTATCTACGTTTTTTCTTTTCGCTCTGTCGTAAAAACGGTAATACAGAGAAAAGAAACACAAAACATACAACAAAACATAAGAAAGTTTTATTATTTTTTGTTGCAGCTAAATTGTGTTTCATTGTTCTGAATTGTTTATTATTGTTTTATTAATGTAAAATGTAATATGGGTCATGTAATCCGAAACAAAATTATTTTATTTTTATTTTAGTAGTCAGCACTGCTAACTACTAAAATAAAAATAAAATAATTTTTGGCCGGTTTTTATTGTTTGTTGGTATATTCAATATACCAACAAACAATAAAAACCTGCCAAGTGTGAGTCAGCGCGATTTCGTTGTTGGTACCTTAGAGAAAGTTGTTTTCAGTTTTATGATCTGGTTATCCCCTTAAAAAAGTGTCAGCATTATTAAGAAGCACCTTGCAGATATAAGTTACACGTATAATTCTACTAAAAAAAATTCTGCCACTTTTTGAGGGGGGCGAGGTAGCATGAAATCCGCAACTTTGGAGTTTATTCCATTACTTTAGATTCTAATTTTGAATGTTAATTAAAAATCATGAAAAACAGTGTTGTGTGAACCCAAAACGTGATAAGTTCGAAATTATTGTTCCCCAATTAGAGGCTGTTGCGTTTCGTGATTAGGTATAAAATTTTATGTAAATGCGTAAGATTTTTTGATCTTGCAGGTTGGCAGAGGGGAAGACGAGGCGGGTCCCTATATAAATCGTCTAAGATATTATTTATGGTTTAATTATTGGAAGATATCAATTTCCAAAGTTATACAACTATCCTATTGAATATGTGTGACAATGTCCAAGATATTTATTATTCAGCATAAGCATAAAACTCTGTCCAGTGTGACGGGGGGTGAGCCCGTCGCCACTTATAATGGACAGTGGGTACAATACACGCCTCGAAATTGAAGCATGCAGGTTTCCTCACGATGTTTTCCGTCACCGAAAAGCCAGTGGTGTTACAAATCGTACATAAATTCCGAAAAACTCATTGGTACGAGTCGGCCTGGACGGGGATCGAACCATCGCCTCCTACACGGCAGGCAAGGTTACTCGCCACTGGGCCACCACGGCTTCAGATATTTATTATTATTATGATTAATTAAAGTGACAACCTTAACGAAACACTATCGACATTTCAAATTACGTCATCGGTGCCATTAAATTAATTATAAAACACGTCGACAACCCTACGTCCTTAGGGAAGGCTTTTACCTACATTTGTAAATGTAATTCAATTTCTGATATTCATGGCGACCGAAATATCATCTCGGAGTACGTATATTGAGGGCAGTAAGAGCTGGCAACTTAATTTATGGAATACCTACTTTATATTTTGGAATAGTGCAAAATAATCATTGAAGTTAAGCAACGTTAGGTCTGGTCAGTCTTTGGATGGGTGACCGTTTTATATGTTATTTCGATTTCGTGATTATTTAAGTTCTAATGTTTTTATTAGTAAATACATTAGTTTCTTGTTTTGTTCACTTTTATTTACTTAACCCGCGACTTCGTCCGCACAAATTATATACCAGATTTTAAGTCAGATCATAAGCTATCAAACAAAAAAAGTTTCATCAAAATCGGTTCAGTAGTTTTTGCGTGATGCGCGAACAAACAAACAAACAAACAGACAAACAGACATTCAAAATTTCTAAAAAAGGTTGATTTCGAGTCAAGGATACCTAAAAACCCAATCGTAATCTTTTTTTTTAAATATCTTCAATGTACAGACACACTTCAGTTACAGTTTTATAATAGTTTAGATGTACCTACTGTTCTAAATGAATAAAGTCATGTCATGTCATGTCATCTTATCTTATCTTATCTTATCTAACGACTTCGGACAAGTTAATCAGTCGATTCTGGATAGTTCTACCAGATGGCGGTGTATTTCCGTCACATGAGTAAATATCCCTACAGAGAACAAGTATCATACAAGCGGCCCCTGTCGGTGAACTGTCGGTGAACAAGTGCACACACTCAGCATGTACCTATTCGTATGACCTCCAACGCCCGTAATGTGTGTTCGCATCGACAGCGGCCGCTTTCATAAATCTTGTTCTCTGTAGGTAAATTTACTTACACGTCAATACTAGGACCATAGCCAGTTCAGCCTAGGCTAAACTGGTTTCGCTTAAGACGAACCAGTTTGGCCTAGTCAATCAGTTGCGTATACGAAGAATTGGCCTAGGAAAAAATATTTAGCCCTAAAATCGGGTTTGGCAGGTAACTTACATTACGTTACTTGGTTTTATGTTTTTGGTGTGCAAATAAAGAGTATTGTATTGTTACTTAAGGGGGTTGCAGAGACGTTCACAGGCAACTAGATGGCGTTCGGGAGCATCATTCCTTTTTAGCACATTTTATTTTATATCTTCGTAATTATGTTATAAATTGCAAATGTTATTTGAGACGCGTAATCTAGATTTTCTTAACTATTTTTCCATATATAAAATATTACTATTGTTAATACCGTCTACGAATGTTATACGTCAAAGTTTTGTATGAAATTGATTAAAATTAATATGTATATCAAATTCGTATGAACAATAAAATTACTATAACTTGTAGCTAGATCAGTAAAACATAAACACAAGTGCCCGCATAATTGAAAATTTTGATTGAAATAATCACAATTACGAGATATAAAATAAAATGTGATAAAATCAGGAATAATGCTCCCGAGCGCCATCTAGTGTAGAGCAACTCCCTCTGCAACCCCCTTAAGGCCCAATGGTAGGACGAAATACCTTGGAGGCGTATTTTATTTTTCATTTTACGACTAGATTTATACCATTTACCGAAACGCCCAATATGAAGATAAATACAAATAAAAAAAAAAAGTCATACCTCAGTATTTTTGGATAGTTTATCTAGTGAAATCATAAACTGAATACACGATTGGAATTACTTCACTCGATAGAAAATCGTCACTAAGATGACGTATTTTCATGCATTTAAAAAAAAAAATCTCGTTTTAGAAGAACTTTAAATAGTTTCCAATTGTTGGTATTTCTACTCACATATTATTCACCAATAGTTTTCTAGTGAAATAATAAAAAAAATTATGAAAAGTGCTTTTGTTCATTCTTTTTAATCGAAAATACGGCAGACGCACGCACTTTCCGGAGGGCTGGGCAATCGCGTTTTTCATAGAAAATCTTCGTCGGAACACATGGCCCCTTAATATATAATTAAATTAAATTTCTTTCATAAGCAAACGTATAATGTCTACGCACCCCGCGTCACCACAATGTAGCAAACTTTATAATGTAATTTCTATTGTCAGTTGCAATGTGTTACAGGGACAGATTTAGATACTGTAATTATATGAAGGGGGCAACTGTTATTCTACTGACATAAAAAAATAAGGACTCCAAATTCCATTATTATTACTAATGAAGGATTTTCCATAAGCCAATTTAGAAAAAAAGTTCCAAAATGGCTAGATAGATGGGTTGATAAATGGATGGATGGTTGGATGGAGATGGATGGACATTGATGGGCCTAGTTAATTTACAAATACAAATAAGCATAAGTATATGCTCACGACTATATTCCCCGAAGGGGTTATCAGCGATATAAGTACTGAAAAATAAAAACGTCCATGTTTCACTAGTACCGAAATTCTGTCCAGTGTGACGGATAGTGAGTTCATTGCCACTTACAATGTATAGTGCGTAACAATACATGCAACGAAATCAAAGCACGCAGGTTTCCTCACGATGTTTTTCTTCTTTGAAAAGCCAGAAAAGCTAGCCAGAATACTCGTACCAATGAGTTTATTGGAATTTATGTATAAGATTTGTAACACCACTGGCTTTTCGGTGAAGGAAAACATCGTGAGGAAACCTGCATGATTCAGTTTCGAGGCATGTATTGTACCCACTGTCCATTACAAGAGGCGGTGGGCTCACTTCCCGTCCAATATAAAGAGTTTCGGCACTACTAGCGAAACGTAGATGTTCTGTGGTTTCAGAATATCTCTGGAAGGTACATTTAATTTAAGTATTATTAGTTTATTGTCTTGATTGGGACAAATAAATTCTCTAAAAATACTATTGGAACCGAAACAGTTAAATTGCGTAGGCAATTTAATCATTAGTAAGTATACAGGGTCCTTCTTAATATGCTGACACTTTTTTAAGGGGATGATCAGACCATCAAATTGAACAACTTTCTCTATGGGACCAACATCGAAATCGTGAAAAAAAAAATCAGCTGTCCCATACATTTGGCTCGAGTCGGTTTGCAGTTTTGTATGGGATAGTTGAATTTTTTTTCGCGATATCGATGTTGGTCCCATAGAGAAAGTTGTTCAGTTTGATGGTCTGATCATCCCCTTAAAAAAGTGTCAGCATATTAAGTTGGACCCTGTATGTAGCATTTTTTTTTTTTTTTTATTTTTTTTTTTTTTTTATTTATTCATATAGACAACAATACATCATACATTTCACACCTTAGACAATAGGTTTTTGAACTTGACAATAATGTAGGAATGACTTTTTAATTTTTATTATCTAGGCGTTGCAATAGCAATCCAGAATGACCGAAGAGGTCTGTGCCAGGATTAACTATTAAACAATGATTCAAAGGACATGCAGAGTAATTATAATTAATGACGTGTTAATAATACATATTTTAACGTGTTAATAATACATATTTTAGCAAAAATAAAAAATGAAAAATTTTTGGTGGTATATATAAATATATAAGTACTTATGGTATATTAAATAAACTGTATTTTGTATAGTTACTAGTCATATTTTATCGATGATTTTATTTCAATACATTTTTATTGCAATGGTAACATAACATGCTTTTTATGAGGGTTATCACTATCACTACATAGTATAAAACAAAGTCGCTTTCTCTGTCCCTATGTCCCTTTGTATGCTTAAATCTTTAAAACTACGCAACGGATTTTGATGCGGTTTTTTTTAATAGATAGAGTGATTCAAGAGGAAGGTTTATATGTGCATTGCAACCGTGCGAAGCCGGCGCGGGTCGCTAGTAAATATATAATGTACATATATAATATGTAATATAAACGCTTCTAATCTAGCAACAAATATATTTAAGATGTACATAGTAAACTGTTATATATTTTGACAAAATCTTTACACTCTAATTGTAACAAATACTTTTTAATGCTGTAATTTAGGGTTCTAAAAAATGAGCAATGTTTTTTTTCTATAGTATCTTTGTTGGAGTTTATTTGTTGTTTGATGTCAGGGGGCAGGTGTTCGAACATGCGAGGCGCGATTGCAGAAAAATGTCTACGAGCTGAAGCTGTGCGACAGTAAGGAGTCTTGTACGTTCTTACACTAGTTTTTCGGAGATTTCGATTTTTAGTATTATAAGGTACCTTTTTTACATGTTTGGAGAAATGTATAAGTGTTTGCCATACAAATAATTGTCTTGGTGTTAATACTTTCGATATTGCAAACAATGCATCAGTAGCGAATAGCCGTGGTTTGCGTTTAATTATCTTTAAATTTAGTTTTTGTGCTCGTTCCAGGGAAACTAGTTTACTTGAACAACATCCACCCCAGGCTATGATTCCATACAAAAGAAGAGATTGAGAAAGTGCATAGTATACTGACATTAGTGTGGCGTCATCTAACACGTTTCGCAAATCGGCATAAATGTATGATACTCGCTTTATTCGTTTTGTCAGACTTTGAATGTGGGATTCCCATCTTAAATGTTCATCAATTTCAACGTCGAGGTACCTTACATTTTTGGAACTACGAATTATTTTACAGGTGCAATTAACGTTTGTTGGGTTTTTACATGAGTGTATTTTGAGTATTATTTCATTCTTTGGTAATCCAATTTTGTTAAGAGCATAGCACATGTATGTAGTCTTTTCGTCATTTACAGACAACAAATTACTATCGAACCATATCTTGGCCTGAGCAAGTCCTGCGGATGCGCATGATGTTACCTTTTCCCAAGATTCACCGCTGAAACTAATGACTGTATCATCAGCAAAACATAGAGTATGTATATTAGGTACAGCAAGGTGAAGGTCATTCATATAAAGAATAAACAAGATCGGTCCCAGAACACTTCCCTGAGGGACCCCAAATGTATGTGTAAATGCATTAATATTATTATAAGTAAACTTTGTTAATCTGTTTGTTTCAGTGCATGCTGTATTTCCCTTTAATTAGTTGTACATTTAGCTTAAAAGTTTCTTAGATTTATATTGTTGTATTTGTATTAGTGTAACAACTGTTGGGAAATCAATAAAGAAAATAAAAAGTATAATAAAATCTCTGACTACCCCCTCGGGCAATATAGTCGTGAGCATATATGCGTCTCAATTTTCCGTTCCTTTTGCAAACAAAGAGTTGCTTTTTTGTTCATCTTTTTCTAAAATGTTATTCGCCATGACGTAAATAGGGCGATGGTACCCCCTTAATTCTGCCCTGGTATAAAAGCTAGATATTTAATTTCCTAAAGCGTTTGTATCAAACAAAGAAAATGAAATGTCTACTCTAGTTATACAAGTATTTATGTCTAAAGAGTGTTGTATTTATAAGTTTATAACTAGTGTTTTCCCGCGACTTCGTCCGCACAAATTATATACCAGATTTTAAGTCAGATCATAAGCTATCAAACAAAAAAAGTTTCAAATTAAAGATTGCAAAATTTGTTTCAATCTTCAATCTTGTTTGATTTTTCAATCTTTAATTTGATTCGAAATAGCACAACATGGCTGTAACATGTTTATAATCAATAATATAAAAAAAGTTTCATCAAAATCGGTTCAGTAGTTTTTGCGTGATGCGCGAACAAACAAACAAACAAACAATTTTGTCAATAGATGGCACTGCACGTTTTTAAATCGCGCTATCGAATGTTATTTGAATTTATACGAAGAGAACCGCTACTTTTTTACTCCTCACGATTTTACGGTTTGATAATAGTTAAGATATAGAAGCAAGGAAAAGTGAATATTGACATACTAATAAAATAAAACCGGTCAAGGGCGAGTCGGGCTATTCGCGCATCAAGGGTTCCGTACCACAGCACCACACAACATAATTAACTTACAAAAATTCGGGACCTTCAGCGGGAGACTGACTCACACTTGGCCGATTTTTATTACGCGGACGTTTGGACAGCGTCACAGAATAATAACTAGTAACTAGCGTTACAGAAGCTTTACTTCGCAATGGTTTTCAAAGAAATATGTACTCAATCTGATAAACAATATGATTTAATTTAGCTCGCGTTCCAGCCGAGCACGTGTTCATTTACATACCTACCAAATTTTTTTGAGGGAATATGGGCCTTAATTCACTGGACTACGGTTCATAATAAGTTATACGTGGTTATACGTATTGAAAGAGTTTATTGCAGCAGCCTACTAGATTGGCCCTTGCGCAATGGCCGCCGCCTGTAGGTATGTTTTTAATACCTACACGCGGAGTGACACAACCTGTAGGGTTATAGGGTCCCGTTCTCGAACGAACTTTGAACGGCTGTAACTCCTAAACCGACTGGAGTTATACCGGCAGACCTGATGCATCCCCATCACAGAGATGCCTTGCAGCAAACGATAAAAAGAAGTACGTCTATCTCTTATTTTAGTAGCCATAACGCTAATTCCTCCTGAATAAAGAGTAGGGAAAAAACATGGGTGGTCAAACTTTGGCCGGACATTATCATGTCAGCCGATGGACGTCCACTGCTGGACATGGTCCATGGATCGCCACAACGACCGGTCCTGCGCTGTCCTCATCCAACGGGTTGTCAACAACAACAACAACATTTACTTGTACGTGCTATTGTCTATGCTCATTGCACTTTGTTCTTTGAAATTAAAGTTATATTTTGTGGAAACAATATTATGTTTTAATTCTAAAACATGGCGCAGCCACGTAAATAAATTGTTTGAGAAGAACTACGGTGTGTGGGCTACACTTTGTACTATAAGAGCGTTCACACACGATGACGCATGACGGAGCGGCTTGCGGCTGCGTCAGTGCGGGGAATCGTTGCCTCAGTCGCAGTGATGTCCGTCAGTGCGACTTGCAGTCCGTCAGAACGACGTCACTGCGGCAATGGTGTTGCGAGATATGGAATAATTATCCTAGATCTGCGATATTTTTGAGTAGCATGATTGACTACAATATTTCATTATTTTATTATTATTATTTTTTTTTATTCCCCCTCGGGGAATATAGTCGTGAGCATATGCTTATGCTTATGCTTATGCTTATTATTACACGTAACGGATCGTTACCTTACCCGGGGTAACCATGTTGACGGTAAATTTTTCAACGGGTTAAGAGCCTACCGAGCCTATTGTGCTGCCCCCAATCGTATTTTTTTTATTTCTGTACAATTGAATAACATTTCCAAAAAACAAGAATGTCACATTGTAGTCCTGATTGGCTTTCAATTTATCGAAACATTACGGATTATTATGTTTTATGCTTGTAGCTATTATCGTTAAAACTGCAACTGGCGGTTTTATAGTAGACTAGTGTTTTCCTGCGACTTCGTCCGCACAAATTATATACCAGATTTTAGGTCAGATCATATGCTATCAAACAAAAAAAGTTTCATCTAAATCGGTTCAGTAGTTTTTGCGTGATGCGCGAACAAACAAACAAACACACTATTTTGTCAATAGATGGCGCTGCACGTCATTTAAATCGCGCTATCGAGTGTCATTTGAATTTATATATGAAGTGAACAGCAACTTTTTTGTTCCTTATGGTTTTACGGTTTTATAATAGTTAAGATTACACACCGAGGACAGGAAAGTAAGAAAGGTCTCAGATCTCATGTAATGAGGTTTTCTTATTTTTTGTCCGAGGTTAGTATACTATTTTTCTCCCTCACCGATCCCCACTACCACCCCTACGACGTAGGCCGCGTAGTCCCAGCAACGCCCATGGCCGAGGTCCGTACCCACTTTGGGTGCCCCCTGGGCTGGTTGCTTAAGCTCTTGCATTTGGTTCGGTAGACCCTTCGAAGTCCCGCCAATAGTCCGAAGTAAAAAGCAGTAAATGCTCCCTGAGCAATGCTGTATTTAGTCACACAAAAAAAAAAAAAAAAAAATTCTCCTCGAGGGAGGTGGAAAGCGACAACTTTGTTTAGCGCAGCGTTGCAAAAATTTACGCTTTCTGTCCGGAGGGGAGAAAATAGTAGATTACACACCGAGGACAGGAAAGGTCTCAGAGCTCATGTAATTGTTGACCTCGGCCTTAACATGTGATCTGAGGCTTTCTTACTCGGACAGTAAGTCCTAGGTTAGTATACAATTTTGCTTCTCGACAGAGGTGGAAAGCGGAAACTTCGTTAAGCGTTCTCCCCTCCAGACGGAAAGCGTCAATTTTCGTCCCGCTGCGCTAAACAAAGATGTCGCTTGCCACCTCCGTCGAGGAGAAAAATATTAAAGTAAAATAGCTTACGCAGTGGAAAAATCGAAATATAATTTTCTTGACAGTAACAACATTATGGAAACCATAACATAGATCTAAAGTACGTCGAGGATATATAAACACAAGATGTGACAACACTTTACTAGATGTGCCACCTTAACAAAAAATAGTTTACAAAAATAATCTACTATAACAAGGAATCGGTTTTATTATTTATTTTTCTCTAACAGCAAATAATATTTATGTTGCGTTTCGAGTGAAACACCTATATATTTTTCATAATGGGGCAACAGATTGTAAAATTACTCGAAATTTGCAGAAATTTCGGCCATCTAAGGTGTATCTGCTGGCAACTTTACGCGCGTCACTGCGTCACCCGTGTGCCATACCATGCGACTTCGCCGCAGTGACGGACTGCAGTGCGACTGCAGCACGTTTGCCGCATTGACGCACTGCAATGCGGTGACGCATGCTGAGTCGCATTGCAGTGCGTCAATGCGGCAAACGTGCTGCAGTCGCACTGCAGTCCGTCACTGCGGCGAAGTCGCATGGTATGGCACACGGGTGACGCAGTGATGCGCGTAATGTTGCCAGCAGATGCCCAAAAGTTCTGCTAATTTCGATTAAAATAATGAAAAATGTATAGTAGTATTATACGGTTTTACTTTTATATTAACCTCTTAACACGGGTTGAACACGGTTAATTTTACAGGGTTAAAAGGGTGAAATTTTTGTTTGTCAATCAATTCTAGACGGTTGTCAGGTCTGTTTGCTTTTTTTTGTTCAGTTTAGTTTTAGGATATTTTTTTTTATGTATCTCTCTATCTATACTTACATGTTAATTTAACTATTAAAACTTTAGAGGGGGTTACCCACTTTACAAAAACATCTTCTGCTTTCAAAACCGATATTTGGGGGTTTCTAAGGACACCGAACAAGAATCCGCAGTCAAAAATTCAGAAAAGTGACCGCCATCTTGAACTTTTTTGTTTCTCTACCGATTGCTTTCAAAATCGATATTTGGGGGTTTCTAAGGACACCGAACACGAATCCGCAGTCAAAAATTCAGAAAAGTGACCGCCATCTTGAACTTTTTTGTTTCTCAACCGATTGCTTTAAAAATCGATATTTGGGGGTTTCTAAGGACACCGAACACGAATCCGCAGTCAAAAATTCAGAAAAGTGGCCGCCATCTTGAACTTTTTTGTTTCTCAACCGATTGCTTTCATAATCGATACTTGGGGGTTTCTAAGGACACCGAACACGAATCCGCAGTCAAAAATTCAGAAAAGTGGTCGCCATCTTGAACATTTTTGTTTCTCAACCGATTGCTTTCATAATCGATATTTGGGGGTTTCTAAGGACACCAAACATGAATCCGCAGTCAAAAATTCAGAAAAGTGACCGCCATCTTGAACTTTTTTGTTTCTCAACCGATTGCTTTCAAAATCGATATTTGGGGGTTTCTAAGGACACCGAACACGAATCCGCAGTCAAAAATTCAGAAAAGTGGTCGCCATCTTGAACATTTTTGTTTCTCAACCGATTGCTTTCATAATCGATATTTGGGGGTTTCTAAGGACACCAAACACGAATCCGCAGTCAAAAATTCAGAAAAGTGACCGCCATCTTGAACTTTTTTGTTTCTCAACCGATTGCTTTCAAAATCGATATTTGGGGGTTTCTAAGGACACCGAACACGAATCCGCAGTCAAAAATTCAGAAAAGTGGTCGCCATCTTGAACTTTTTGTTTTTACACCGATTGCTTTCAAAATCGATATTTGGGGGTTTCTAAGGACACCGAACACGAATCCGCAGTCAAAAATTCAGAAAAGTGACCGCCATCTTGAACTTTTTTGTTTTTACACCGATTGCTTCCAAAATCGATATCTGGGGGTTTCTATGGACACCGAACACGAATCCGCAGTCAAAAATTCAGAAAAGTGACCGCCATCTTGAATTTTTGACTGCGGATTCGTGTTTGGTGTCCTTAGAAACCCCCAAATATCGATTTTTAAAGCAATCGGTTGAGAAACAAAAAAGTTCAAGATGGCGGCCACTTTTCTGAATTTTTGACTGCGGATTCGTGTTCGGTGTCCTTAGAAACCCCCAAATATCGATTTTGAAAGCAATCGGTGTAAAAACAAAAAAGTTCAAGATGGCGACCACTTTTCTGAATTTTTGACTGCGGATTCGTGTTCGGTGTCCTTAGAAACCCCCAAATATCGATTTTGAAAGCAATCGGTTGAGAAACAAAAAAGTTCAAGATGGCGACCACTTTTCAGAATTTTTGACTCCGGATTCGTGTTCGGTGTCCTTAGAAACCCCCAAATATCGATTTTGAAAGCAATCGGTGTAAAAACAAAAAAGTTCAAGATGGCGACCACTTTTCTGAATTTTTGACTGCGGATTCGTGTTTGGTGTCCTTAGAAACCCCCAAGTATCGATTATGAAAGCAATCGGTTGAGAAACAAAAAAGTTCAAGATGGCGGCCACTTTTCAGAATTTTTGACTCCGGATTCGTGTTCGGTGTCCTTAGAAACCCCCAAATATCGATTTTGAAAGCAATCGGTTGAGAAACAAAAAAGTACAAGATGGCGGTCACTTTTCTGAATTTTTGACTGCGGATTCGTGTTTGGTGTCCTTAGAAACCCCCAAATATCGATTATGAAAGCAATCGGTTGAGAAACAAAAAAGTTCAAGATGGCGGTCACTTTTCTGAATTTTTGACTGCGGATTCATGGTCGGTGTCCTTAGACACCCCCAGACATTGATTTTGAAAGCAATCGGTGTAAAAACAAAAAAGTTCAAGATGGCGACCACTTTTCTGAATTTTTGACTGCGGATTCATGTTCGGTGTCCATAGAAACCCCCAGATATCGATTTTGGAAGCAATCGGTGTAAAAACCAAAAAGTTCAAGATGGCGGTCACTTTTCTGAATTTTTGACTGCGGATTCATGTTCGGTGTCCTTAGAAACCCCCAAATATCGATTTTTAAAGCAATCGGTTGAGAAACAAAAAAGTTCAAGATGGCGGTCACTTTTCTGAATTTTTGACTGCGGATTCGTGTTCAGTGTCCTTAGAAACCCCCAAATATCGATTTTGAAAGCAATCGGTGTAAAAACAAAAAAGTTCAAGATGGCGACCACTTTTCTGAATTTTTGACTGCGGATTCATGTTCGGTGTCCATAGAAACCCCCAAATATCGATTTTTGAAGCAATCGGTGTAAAAACAAAAAAGATAAAGATGGCGGTCACTTTTCTGAATTTTTGACTGCGGATTCGTGTTCGGAGACTGCAGAAAACCCCAGATATCGACTTAGAAAGCAATCGGTTGAAAAACAAAAAAGTTAAGATAGCGGCCACTTTTCTGAACTTTGGATTCTCGTGTTCGGTGTCCTTAGGAATCCTCAGATATAATACATTTGGAAAGAAATCGTTTAGGAAACAAAAAAGTTCAAAAAGGCAGCCACTCCGCTTGTAAAATTAACCGTAAACTCGGTTACCCCAGTTATGATAATAGTAGACACCGAGTAATAGTTACACACCGAGGATAGGAAAGTAAGAAAGGTCTCAGATCTCATGTACCTAATTGTAGCTGAGGTCAACAAACATGTGATCTGAGGCTTTCTTATTTATTGTCTGAGGTTAGTATACTATTCTTCTCCTCGACGAAGGTGGAAAGCGACAACTTCGTTTAGCGCAGTGGGACGAAAATTGACGCTTATATCGCTACTTGAAAACGTTCCGTTACGTGTATATTAAAATAATCAATCGAAATGTTGTATCGCATTCACTCAAAAATATGGCAGATCTAGGATAATTATTGCATGTCTGGCAACACCATTGCCGCAGTGACGTCGTTCTGACGGACTGCAAGTCGCACTGACGGACAGCACTGCGACAGCCGCAACGATTCCCCGCACTGACGCAGACGCAAGCCGCTCCGTCATGCGTCATCGTGTGTGAACGCTCTAAGTTTGTACTTAAATCTAGAAGTACACGGAGATCCAAGTAGATTTTAAAAATAAACATGGAGTCCGATAGCAAAGAGAGTGGAATCACTATGATTGCCGCCAGTGTAAAATTGCCACCGAATTTTGACATGAGATCATTCGCAGATTATCTTGTGGCTAGGGGAAGTGACAACTCTAGCGCCGCGCCCACGCTGCGCTTTCCGATACAAGTCACCACAAGAGAACTTTTCGGCCCCATCAGCCATCGGTTCTGCGAGAAATGTGCCCCGCCCACTTCTTCATCTTATCGTGTCGACTTCAAATTTTGAACAAAGTCGCTAAATAGCACCTTGCCAGAAGTGGGCAACCGATATTGCAACGTCGCTAGCGGTCATGAGCGCCCACTGACACTTCAGTTTAGCAATTATTAGGGCTATGTCAACAACTCTGGTTCTTCTGCGGATCTCTTCATGTCTGATGAGATCTTGCAGGGAAACTCCGAGCATAGCCTTCTCCATTGCCCTTTGCGTGACTTTCTAATCCAGTAAAAATACGGCTCGAAAGGAAATAATTTATAATAAGCAATTTTTTGCTAGATCGTTTATACAAATTATATTAAGATACTTTATTAACGAATCCCACTAAATTTCGTATTTTTAGTTTTTAGTACTAAAATGTAAATTGTTTTATTTATAGTGTTTGATTTCTTTCTTTTTTTTGTTTTTTTTTGTTTTAGGTTATGAGTTTACATACACTGTGTAAATTTTGTTCTCAAATTGATTTTTTCGTAATTTCTACTTATTTAAAAATGGTTCCGTGGTGATTTTTCGTTGGATTTACTTTTCATATAAAATAATATTAATATATTTAACCAATGGCATAATAAAAATTTATATAGGTACTTACATATTTTTTCCAATTTTACATGATTATTTTTTTTACTTTGTTTAATTATTTATTAAATTTTTAGGGGGATTTTCAATCTAAATTATAACTAAAATTAAAATCTGAAATATGAAAGAAAAAAACCACCTATTATAAATTATTTACTTTCGCCATACAAGCGAACCGTAACTTTCCTGGAGTATTCAGCCTTTTTATGAGGCCTTGAGTGAGTGACCACGTCTCTGTTCCATAAGTCATCACTGACAACAAACTGGACATCACAGAGCCAAAACATCCAGACAGCAAGTACACAAACACTTCATAATTAATGAGCACCGCCGCGCTGCAAGAAACAGGTCACCCCCGAGGTTGCGGCGTGAACATACATTATTCAACGTGCCACATTTGCATTTAGGCATCCGTCGGATGCTTAGTTCGTTCATACTTGTCTGTGACACAATTATATACCTTGTGATAAGTAATACTGACTAATTTCAAACTCTGAAGGTAAATCTAACCTTACAAAACAAAAAAAAAACACCAAAACCAAACATTTAAAAAGTAAATATAAATCTGTCACTTATTATTTTTGATATGTAAGCAAATGTATGTTTTACTTCTTAACTCTCTTTAAGATATTTTAGGTCAGTTAAGGGGTACCGCTATGAAATGACCATTGATTTTTTTACAATCACTTGCGGCCCCCGACACATTAATTGACATAAAATATCTTAAAGAGAGTATATCGTAATAGAGTATCTTAGAGAGAAGCACCCATTTCTTTTGTGTGCGTGCTGTCACGCGGTACATAATGTTGATGGGTTGGGTGGTAGCACCTGCGCCTAAAGCTAGTGCATCTGTGTGAGTATAGGTCCCTTGTAGAACAAACGAGATTGTATTACCTTGCATGCTTCACATCTTTTTAGTGCAATAATCGATCCGTATTTCTTTCAAGTCAAATTTTAACTTAAAAAAATAATGAAATTATTGTCTCAATATTTTGTTATAAATCAGTTAGGGTGTATGAGGTTTTGCGCATATTCATTAACACGTTGTATATCTTCACACCCTTTAAACTAAAATACATAATATAACGTAAAAGCCAACGGTTATAAAACTAAAACATGCTATGACCTCTCGTGACCTCTAGTAATTAAACACTTCCCACGCAATGTTCGGAATTTATGATGAATATTAGTGAAACAATCTAATTAGAGCTTAGCTTACCTATGTTATAACGAGCATTCGTAGAGAGCGAGCGATTACGAAACTAAAAAAAAAAAGAGTAAAGAACTTTTTTTTTTTTTTTTAATTTTTTTAATTTTTTTTTTATTTATTTCTCTTATCAAAAATAGTTACAACATTTTAGAATACTGGCTAGCATCGTTAAACCTATTAGGTTTGTCTCGATACTAGGTACTTCACGACATCTGTCTTATACATTGATACTTAGGTACTTACTTACTACACATAACCGATTACACAAATCATAAACACACAGAAAATAAACAGGGCTCAGACACACGAACGAGTTGAATCCACAGATCTAACAAGATATGGGTACCTACATAGCATCTTATTTTCTATCTATTTGGTCCATGGTAGTAGCGGGTTTAGTACATTACACCGAAAGTTAAATAGTCGAACACCTTGTATGAGAGGCCTCCGCACATTGCAGCGATATTATCGAGCGATATTTTGGACAGCGATATCGCGACACCTTAAACACTGCAGCGATTCCGCGATTCGCGTCACGCATGCGCCCCACCACTGAATGTAGTCGAAAGAGTTGCGATAATATCGCGGCAGTGTGTGGGATCGAGCACGTCCCCATACAAAATGTACTGAGAACAATTATCGCAAAATCGCAGCGATAATATCGCGGCAGTGTGTAGGATCGCGCGCGTCCCCATACAAAATGTACTGGAAACAATTATCGCAAAATCGCAGCGATATTATCGCTCGATAAAATCGCTGCAATGAGCGGAGGCCTAAAGATGTGTGTCAGAAATCAGAATCGTATCAAGTGGCGATCTATTGTCTCTGCCTACCCCAGATGTATGTATGTATGATATCAATTTCACCCTGTATATGTTACATAACAACAAATCAAAAATTGTCTAATTTATTCCTTTACTTGTACTGTGAGACCTTGCTTCTTGCCAAATTTCATGATTCTAGGTCAACTGGAAGTACCCTAAAGGTTTTGTTGAGTGAGTTTAAGAGTGCCAAGATATGCTTCATCGTCGTCAAAGTTGTTCAATTTGTTGGGCTGAAGCACCCCTTCAAATATGTTTGCATAAACATAAGTATTTATGCTCACAACTACATTCCCCGAGGCGGGTAGTCAGAGATATTCTGAAAATGATGAAATGTAAGAGATTCACATAGCAAATACGCTCTAGTTAAAAAAGGAGATCGCTACTTATTGCTGTCCTTATCGACGTAACCACTTTGTTGTTCTACGACGGCTGTCTGACTCCAGAGTCAGTCATCTAGCTTCATACAATTGTATAGGATTTTATGACGATCGCTATCTCATACGCGGTTACACTGATGTTCCGTCTACCAGCGTAAGCGAAACAAAATCTTAGTCTATGAACAAATCAAGTCAGCATTTCCCGGAAATTAATAGGAAAATATAAATTAGAGTATTAGAATGAAAATGGCGTCCTGAATCCAGAACAGCCATTTATTTTAATACAAGAAATGCTTCATATTATTATAAGCCGTACGTTACTTTTATTTTCCTCTCCGTAATGGGTTTCACCACGGAGCTTTTTAAGGTTGTTCAGGCAAAACGTTAAACCGAACGATCTAATTTGTTAACACCGAGATTGCAGCGGCCATAATTATGAATAAACCACAGACACCGTTTTTTTTAGCTTAAGAATTTATATTGTAATAGTTTTAAGTCGTGTTATGTTGTAGAGTTTCTGGCCGCATCTTCTCTACAGCGACAACACGTTCCGACGCGGTGGTAGCCTAAAAAAGATTTGACGTTTAATAAGTGTGCTTCAAGCTCCTATATTGAATAAATTATATTGACTTTGACTTTGACTTTGACTTTACTAAAATGGGTTTGCTCTTGACCTCAATCTAGTCCTCAGGACAAAGATGGGGTCGAAGATGTAGTGAGCTTACCCAGAAGTGCACTGGCACTCCTGCACACTGACGGAACGCAGCAAGCTGCTTGGCGCCAGACTCCGGCAGGAGGATGGTCGCGAGCCAGGCGGCTCCTTACGGAGCCTTCCACACCGCTGTGGGGGACCTTCACCGGCGTCTTGTGAACATCAAGATAGCGAGATCAAATCTCTGATTCAAAATGTGTAACTTAGTACTAAATTTGTACTAAATGTAGGTACCTTGAACCACACCGACATTTTGTCGGTACCACAACGCAACTGCAAAAAGCTGCAGCGACATTATTCACACATAACCATTGCTCGACCACCTTTTGTCGCACGGTTGTGGTACGTGTGAAAAAACGCTTAGTCAGAGAACGGAATTCTTCAACCTATTCCGTCTTTTCGGCTGCGAGACGTGGAAGGAAACAAAGGGACTGACGAGCAAAGTGCAAGTCTTCGTCAACAAAAGCCTGAGATCCATCTTACGCATCTACTGATCGAACACGATCAGCAACGAAGAACTGTGGGCTCGATGCCAACAAAATGAGCAAGAAATTGCTCAACGCAAGTGGAAGTGGATCGGGCACACGCTTCGGAGAGAAGAGGACAACTCCGCCAGAGTCACCTTCACGTGGGAGCCTGGTGGGAGCAGGCGACCGGGGCGACCCGAACACACGTGGCAGCGCGGGCGCACCGTCGACGCTGAGCTACGAGCAGCCGGATTGAGTTGGCGCGACATTGAACACCAGGCGCAGGACAGGGAGAGGTGGCGGCGTTTCACGAGGGCCCTCTGTACCATCGGGGTACTATAGGACAACAACATACATTCCGTCCAATCTGGACCCTAATAATTTAGTATTCATACCTCTCCGCACCACAGACGCTCTGTAATGACGTCTCTGTGACAATACAGAACCCCTAAGTCTCAACCTAGATTCGCTCTTAACAAACTTTTCCCCTTTTTTCACAGCTACGTGCCATATTCATTGAAATTTATTACTATCTCCAGTAAAGTATGTTTTGTGATGCATTTTGCATGTTTCCAACTTTATTATAGAGTGTTAGAGTTTCATTTAGTTTAACCAGCAGCTTTAACTAGCCATACATTTTCAGTTCCGACGCAAAAAAGTGTTATTATAAGTTTTTAGCTTTGTCTTTAAGAGAAGTATATTCCGAGAGCGCAAATCTAGAACGATTTAACCACAAATGCGCGCTGCATACAAACGTAGTCTGGTGATATTTTAAATACTATCCAATTAAAGTCAATGAATTTTTTCAGAAACAATCTAGAAACTAATCTCTATGTTTGTATGAAGTCAGATTTTCGTTGAAATATACAGTTTTAATACTAGGATTAATTTAAGATTTGTATGGAAATCTTTGAGGTACTGTAACTTTAAAACGAAAATTTGACTTCATACGATAAGAAAGAGAGAAAGAAAGAGAGAAAGAAAGAGAGAGAGATTAGTTTCTAGATTGTTTCTGCAAAATTTCATTGACTGTAATTGGGTAGTATTGAAAATATCACCAGACTGCGTTTGTATGGAGTGCGCCAACGGTATTATAAGTCTGAATATTATCACATAAATTTGACGGCCCGATAACACAGGTAGTGAGCCTGCTGTGCCGAGGGTCATGGGTTCGAATCCCGAAACGAGTAAGTATACAGAGCGTTAGGGTAAACAATTGCATTACTTTAATGGGATTGTTCCTATGATACTGAACAACTTTGCCTTAGATTTTGATTGTATGAAAAGTTGAAAACAAATTTGGCGAATTTCCTATCGGTTTCTAAGGGAAAGTTGTTCAGTATCATGGGTACAATCACCCCTTGAAGTAATGCAACTGTTTATGTTGATGTTACCCAAAAAATCGATATTAAACGTAGTTCCAACAAACTGCGATTTTCACATATAAATCAATTGACATATGTTTGAAATCCGTATCGATTCATTCACTTTAATCGATGTTTTTAAGCAGGTGAACTCACTATGAAGCTAAAACTGACAAATGTCAAATGTGATCTATTAACTTGGCCCGACTTTAATAGGCTGGGTCCCCTTTTAATAGAATAGCACAACAGGTGACAAAATATTTGCCATAAAGCGAGTATCTAGTCAGTCGCATAGTCCCAGAAGGCATGTCGTATGATAAAAACTCAAATATTTGTTGATGGATTCGACCTGACTATTCTACCTTGAAATTTCCCTTGCGACCGAAATTACATCATCGGTCTCCTAACTGTTTCAATTTGTTTTAACCGACTGCGGTTGATACAAAAAGAAGGTAATACCTAACATAACAAAAAAAACTAGTAATACTTAAGAGGGTTGTTTAGACCATCGAACTGAACAACTTTCACTATGGCGCCAACATAGAGAAATAAAATCTGCTATGTACATGGGACATTTTAGTAAAGTCGGTACTGTAGTTTTGTATGGAAAAGCTGATTTTTTTATTTTTTCTCGATGTTAGCTCCATAGTGAAAGTTGTGCAGTTTGATGGTCTAAACCACTTTTTCAAGGGTGTTTTTTTACACCCTATACAAAGTGAAATTGATATCATTTTAGCATCCTTTTAAACTAAGACTCTACCCATCAAACCGCGTGACATATCACTAGTTGTCTCCCGTGGGAATCGAACCCACGACCTCCGTGTCAAGAGCCCAATGCTCTTAACCATTAGAAGGTAGTTTCTATAAACGCTAGATAAACATCTTTGCGATAATAATCTTAACCCCAAGTAACAACAAGAAACTAAATAAAAAAAATTACTAATGCGACACCGGAGAGGCCATTAGGGCACAGGGATTATCTTCACGGTTCGCAACTTGGGCACTTAGCAGAGTTAAGGGCTTTAACTGCCTACTGGACCCCTAATAGTTTTAACCGACTAAGTCAAATAGGAAGTGTTTTATTGAAAAGGCCTTTTATCGCTCAGTGGCGACGTCATTACAAAAAATATTTCCATAAGCATGTACTCGGAGTCACGTTGCAGGGTTTGCCTCGAACACTTGTCTCTCGCGTGGTGTTCGCGCGGTTCGCGTCTCAGCCTGCCACGAGGCTCCTAAATCCTTCTCAGTTGTTCTTACTCAAAAACAATCCTCGACATTGGATGGATTGGATAGACACTCCCTCAAACTACTTGACACTGGCGAAATCTAACAAGGAAACGCCATTAAATAACAATAGAATAGAAGCATGTACTCATGACTATATTCTAGGACAAGGAGTGCGATTTTTGAATCTCATTCGGTGAGCTCAGCAGTTGAAAATGTCCAAATTACTCTGGAGATACGCATCTTTCTACTGCTGATTTGACTCTCAAAAATCGCTCTCCTGAAGCATGATTTTTGAAAGTCAAATCAGCGGTAGAAAGATGCATATCTCCAGAGTAATTTTGTCATTTGCTACGGCTGAGTTCGACGTATGACATTCAAAAATCGCACTCCAGGTAGCCAGAGATATTCTGAAACCTCAGAACATCCACGTTTCACTAGTACTGAATCTCTGTCCAGTGTGACGGGGAGTGAGCCCGTCGCCACTTGTAATGGACAGTAAGTACAATACATGCCTCAAAATTGAAATATACATGTTTTCTCACGATGCTTTCCTTCACCGAAAAGCCAGTGGTCTTACAAATCGTACATAAATTCTGAAAAACTCATCGGTACGTGTCGGCTTGGACGGGGATCGAACCATCGCCTCCTGCACTGCAGGCAAGGTTACTCGCCACTGGACCACCACTACCTTATAGTTCATTTTCGATGATTGTTCGTTTCTAGTGTGTTTCTGAAAAATTTCATTGACTTTAATTGTTTAGTATTGAAAATATAACCAGACTACGTTTGTATGGAGCGCGCCAACGGTTTTATATACCCTTAACTATTCTTAACACCTCTTCATTTGTTATTCGTCGAACTTATTATACAAGGTGTTACAAAAGTACAAATAAACATTTAACCATCAAACTGTAGCAAATTGCCAACAGATGGACTGCTAGAGTCCCCTAGCAAAAAGTAAGACACAAGACAATTGACGATGGCACATTGGAAACCCGTAAGCTGCTACACTAAGGTTCACAATTGCATGGCAAGACACAAATCGCGCAAGGAGAATTATCACACAGACTCACCGCCTGGCCACGGGACAGGGCGACCGGCGGCGCGAATTGCGATTTTAGAATACACTGAGCGTTGTGTCCCTACAATTACGCAAGCACGCAGCGGCGCGTAGGCAGTGTATTCAAAAATCGCAAGACGCGCCGCCGGTCGCCCTGTCCCGTGGCCAGGCGGTCAGTATATATACAAGGTTCCGACAAACATCAGTAGGACCACGGCCGGTCCCCAGGCATCACACCTAGCCTGGCGGAAGTACTTCCCTTTTCTATGGAGGAACCTTCCACCTCAGTTCCTCTATAAAACTGAACAACTTTCACTATGGGACCAATATCAAAATCGCGAAAAAAAAAATTGATGTACCTACGATACTTATTTATTTATTTATTTAGAATACTCTACAAATCGACTCGAGCTAAAATATGTATGGGATATCAGATTTTTTTTTTCTCGATTTCGACGTTGGTCCCGTAGTAAAAGTTGTTCAGTTTGATGGTCCGAACAACCTCCTTAAGAGTTTTAAATATTTATTTTTACTTATGTATCAGGTCTAACAAAATTAGCTGAAACTATTTTAAGGGGAGTATCAGACCATCAAACTGAACAACTTTCTCTATGGGACCAATATCGAAATCGCGAAAAAAAAATCTACTGTCCCATACATTCGAGTCGAGTTAGTTTGGCATTTTTGTATGGGACAGTGATTTTTTTTCG
The DNA here is from genome assembly GCA_963693445.1 of Agonopterix heracliana. Classification (NCBI taxonomy): domain Eukaryota; kingdom Metazoa; phylum Arthropoda; class Insecta; order Lepidoptera; family Depressariidae; genus Agonopterix; species Agonopterix heracliana. The sequence continues at coordinate 8,084,459 of OY856336.1, read as the reverse complement.
AGATTTCGATATTGGTCCCATAGAGAAAGTTGTTCAGTTTGATGGTCTGATACTCCCCTTAAAATAGTTTCAGCTAATTTTGTTACCTTATATAGTTGTAAAACTTGTAAAAAATTAACTGTTAATTGCGTATCGAGTTTTTTATATGTGATCGAAACTGAAGCACCATAAGGTACCTTTAGTCGACCCAAATAGGTACCTTCCGTCAATTTCGTCTTGTCTTAGCTAACTAGAGTTAAACAACGGTTGAATGAGGGTCCGTTTTAAAACTTCAACAGTTTGGGCTTACGATAAAATGCTTATCTTCCCCCTCTTTACGGCTAAAGTTTATTTTATTTTTGGATTTAGGGTTGTCAGTTTGACGGATATTTTATTTTCAAATCTTTGTAATTGGTTCGGACACTTAAAAATATGATTAAAATCATTCTTTCGATTGATTTATTAATAGGTATAAAATGTTGTTTGCTTATACAGGGTGAAATTGATATCATTAGCATCCTTTTAAACTAAGAGTCTACCCATCAAACTGAATAACTTTTACTATGGGAGCAAACCAATCGGAGCACAAAAAAAATCTGCTGTCCCATACATTTGAGTCGTGTAGGCAGCGGCGGCGGGTGCAGTTTACTATGGGACAGCAGATTTTTTTTGTGCTCCGATTGGTTTGCTCCCATAGTAAAAGTTATTCAGTTTGATGGGTAGACTCTTAGTTTAAAAGGATGCTACTGATATCAATTTCACCCTGTATGGTTCGATCGTGTTAGGGAGAGGCCGTCCAAGGAAAACATACCATTATCAAATCAATGATCTTGCCACGTCAGGCAAGGTTACTTGCCACTGGACCACCATGGCTATTTAATAGTATTATGTCTTATGGTATTTTGCTGTGGGGCCGTGCTACAGACGTTGAGACAGTCTTTATCCTTCAAAAACGGGCAATTCGAGCCATTTATAATCTGCGTTGTCGAGATTCATTACGAGATCTTTTTAAAGATATCAGTATTTTGACTTTCTACAGTCAATATATTTACGAAAATATTTTATACGTTCGCAAAAATTTGTCTCTCTTTCCCAAAAACAGTGAGGTTCATAATTACAATACAAGAAATAAAAATAAATTAGTGTTCCCACATTTTCGACTCAGTAAGGTCAACACATCTTTCATGGGGCACTGTATACGCTATTATAATAAGATACCAGAGGATATTCTAAACTTGCCAGACAAAAAGTTTAAATCCCATGTTAAACAAGTCCTCTGTAAAAAAGGTTACTATAAACTCGATGATTATTTGAATGACCAAAATGTCTGGTCTTGACAATGTTACACTATGTAATTCAATATTTGTACTTTGTATATTTAGTTTTGTTTAAAAGAAGTGTGTTGTAGAGTTTCTGGCCGCATCTTCTCTACAACGGAACACCTTCCGAAGCGGTGGTAGAATCAAAAATGACATCAGAAAGTTATCTATGTGATATTATTTTGAATAAAAAATTTTGAGTTGAGTTGAGTTGAGTTAATTTTAGTTTAGCTATTAAATGGGAATGTACACAACCTGCCTACTCTGAAGGAGATTTTGTTTCATCTTTTATCTTTTCTTGTGACTGGCAGCCCTACGGTACGCATTAACATACATCCACGGCCCAAGACAGTCGTTCATTCCGTAACAAAGTCTTTAGGGCGCCGCGGGGATCGTTCAAAGACGCGAATTATTAAGAAATTTTATAAACAAAGGCACAATAAAAAACTGGTCAGGTGTGAGTCGGATGTTAATTGGTTTTATTTTCTATAGACTCGTGTATTACAGTGGGTCGATGTTTGTTAGTTTACTAAGGCCGGATTTGACCAAACTTTGATTTATAGAAGAGTAACTATACAAGGAACAATTTTACTCTTAGCGTTTATTCCGAAATAACTTCATTCATACTAAAAGAACGAATGTATAATCCACCTAAAGAAAAAGGTCATTTTATCCGTACTTTATGCAATGTAAGTATCGATACCATAGGCGAAGTATTTTTCGCTTACGCTGATATACGTAACATCAGTGTAACCGCGTATGAGACATAAAAGATAGTCATAAAATCCTATACAATTTGTATGAAAATAGATGTCTGACTCCGGAGTCAGACAGCCGTCGTAGAACAAAAAAGTGGCTACGTCTATAAGGACAGCAATAAGTAGCGATCTCCTTTTTTAACTAGAGCGAATTTGCTATGTGCATCCCTTACTGGGTGATATGACAAAACACGTGCTTTCTTCTAGTTCCTTCTCTTTCTACGATCTATACCTACAGTTTTAATTTGATAGGATTCTTTTTCATTTTTTGTTAGTTACGTGACATTGACATTTCCTTAGTCTCATAGATTAGGGTTGGTAAACCGCAAAATCAGTTTACTCTTGAGCAACCGGCGACTTAATCTACTCGCGTTTGGTCGAATCGGGCCTAAGCATTGTAATGTCAAGAATGTCAAGCACTAATACGCTGCCCTTTTTCTGTTTTTTTTCTTATTGCTGTCCCGTTTGCAATGGAGGGAAGTCGGATATTTCTTTTGCCTACTCCTGCTATCTTCTTTGATTAATTCATTGCGGGTTCCGCTAGATATTAGAGTCATCCCCCGGGCTCGCTGGACTTCATTGTCTAGTGTTGTGAATGGTCGCCGCTGTTGATCCTGGTTCACAGGAGTTAGTAAAAAAAAAAAAAAAAAAAAAAAACGGTCTCCTATTTAATTATCTTAAATCGCTGAATAATTCTTTATGAATGACAAAATTAATAGTTAATGAATTCTTACAATAACGACTTCCATTAACGAATTTGCATCTAAAAGAGTATTTTATTGGAGAATGAATAACATTTACATAATTATCTTATTATTATTTGAAAAGTTATGATGGAGTCATGTACCTATTTTAGTGGTTGTAATTAGGCGGGGAAATTGGACTAAAATACAGGGTTACTGTATGAACTAGGTACCTTCGAAAATGATCAATTTTACCGCCCGTTTTCAGACATACAGCAAACAAATTTGACGAATATAAACAAAAAAAGCAAAACATACATAGCATAGCATATGCTCACGACTATATTCCCCGAGGGGATAGTCAGAGATATTCTGAAACCTCAGAATATCCACGTCTCACCAGTAGTACCGTAAGTCTATCCAGTGTGACGGGGAGTGAGCCCGTTGCCACTTATAATGGACAGTGGGTACAATACATGCCTCGAAATTGAAGCATGCAGGTTTCCTCACGATGTTTTCCTTCACCGAAAAGCCAGTGATCTTACAAATCGTACATGAATTCCGAAAAACTCACTGGTACAAGTGAACCTGGACGGGGATCGAACCGCATCGCCTCCTACACGGCAGGCAAGGTTACTCGCCACTGGACCACCACGGCTTTTTCCACTGCACCAAAACATACAGACATGGCCAAAGTCTTTCTCATATTATTCTAGACAGAATTATTAAAATCGGTTTAGTTTTGGAGGAGAAAACAGGGGAATACGAAATGATGTTTTCGTCGATTATATGTCGATAACATCGGTCCGAGCTGCAGTTGTCTCTTTCGCAATCTAGTCGGCGGGGTGTATGGGATAGGACAAATATGTATACAGTCGGAAAAGTGACCTATTCTCCAAATTAGCATTTCAGACCGCCTATCCTCTTAAGGGGCTACCTCCTGGTTTTGGGTAACTTCGTAACCATTTTATTCGTTAACTATGGCACTTAGTGAGCTGAAAAATAAACTGAACCATCTACACGATATGCGAAGTGATGTGTTTTTTCTAGAAATCGATTTTAATGAATAAAACCGAAGAAAATGGACTCTAAAGTCACTCCGTTTTTTCCAGTTTACACGTAACCCTTTTAAACTTATATTTTTAATCGGAAGAAAATGAAAATTTACAACAGTGTTCACGACACAATTTCGAATGATGTGTTTTTCATACTTTTTCGAAATTAATAAAAATCATCTAATTTTTCAAAGAAAACAGCTAAATTCTGACCGGAGCCACGCGCTCGTTCGCATCGATTAGTATGGAGAGTCGTGGTCCAGGAATAAAGGCTTCCGCACATTGCAGCGATATTATCGAGCGATATTATCGAGCGATATCGCGACACCTTACACACTGCAGCGATTCCGCGATTCGCGTCACGCATGCGCCCTTCACTGAATGTAGTACAAAGAGATTGCGTCAGGTTGCGATAATATCGCGGCAGTGTGTGGGATCGAGCGCGTCCCCATACAAAATGTACTGAGAACAATTATCGCAAAATCGCAGCGATAATATCGCTCGATAATATCGCTGCAATGAGCGGAGGCCTTAACGGGAACGACAAATACTTCTGATTAGGTATCTTATATTTTAATTTGTCTGTAAAGTTACCCGCATCAGCTCATAACTTAACAAACAAAATGGAGGAACGGGCCATTGCGTTTCTTTCTTTTTCAAACTGCTTTGTTTTTTTAAATGTTTAAGCCCCAAATCTTTTCGTTTCCTGCTCAATGTAGCGTTAGGTCTTTGTTTAAGGGTATATTATTTGGAGCGCGCTCCACACAAACGTACTATGGTGATTATTTCAATACTAGCCAATTAAAGTCAATGAAATTTTGCAGCAACAATCTAGAAACAAATTTCTATGCTTGTATGGAGTCAGATTTTCATTAAAATGTATAGTTTTCAAGTTACAGTGCCTCAAAGATTTCCATACAAATCTAAAATTAATCCTAGCATTGAAACTGTATATTTTAACGAAAATCTGACTCTATAGAAGCATAGAAATTTGTTTCTAGATTGTTTCTGCAAAATTTCATTGTCTTTAATTGGTTAGTATTGAAAATATCACTATAGTACGTTTGTATGCAGCGCGCATTTTCGCTCTCGGAATAATATTCTCTTAAAAGTAGTAATGACTAGAGGGGGGAGAGGGGGAGAGGGGGATAGATTGATAGATGTCGATGTCGATGATTATTCGAATGACAAAACCCCCCCAAGCTAAAAAACAAACATTTAAAAAGTGAAAAATGATTCGGTCACCTCACAGACTAAAAAGAAGAACCAGACGTAACGTCATCTAATCATGAGTGAAGCACCCATTTCTTTTGTGTGCGTGCTGTCACGCGGTACATAAGGTGACGGGTTGTAGCACCTGCGCCTAGAGCTAATGCATCTGTGTGAGTGTAGGTCCCTTGTAGAACAAACGAGATTGTATTACCTTGCATGCTTCACATCTTTTTAGTGCAATTCTCGGTCCGTATTTCTTTCAGGTCCGTGGGTCACTTATTATTATTAAGCCCCGACGCAAAAAGAGGGGTGTTATAAGTTTGACGCCTATGTCAGTCTGTCTGGTTGTCTGTTTGTCTGTTTATCTGTTTGTTTGTTTGTCTGTCTGTCTGTCTGTCTGTCTGTGGCATCGTTGCTCCCAAACGGGTGGACCGATTTCGATCCGGTTTTTTTTAATAGAAAGCTATTTTTTGCGAGAGTGTTCTTAGCTTTGTTTCATGAAAATCGGTTCAGCAGTTTTGAAGTAACTTTAAAAATTGCGACAAAAGAAAAGAGGGTTGTTAAAAGTTTTTGTCTGTCTGTGGCATCGTAGCTCCCAAACGGGTAGACCGATTTCGATGCGGTTTTTTTTAATAAAAAGCTAATTTTTGCGAGAGTGTTCTTAGCTTTGTATTATGAAAATCTGTTCAGTAGTTTTCTAGTTATTTAAAAATTACGAAATAAAAAATTAAATTACAAAGGAGTTGCGGCCCCGGCCATAGAAAAAATGCCAACGGTTGTATACAGCTGTATATTATTTTATAATGTATGTAATATTACATTTATTATGTATGGATCCTTAAATAATTTTTAAGATGCTTATTTTGGTAAAAAAACACATTAAAATATCTGAATTGTGGAAACAACGGTCATCTCTTTTCTGTGACAATAGTCAGATATTATTTTGTATTGCCTTGGTATTGCCGCTTTATCATTTTTTCTTTTTGAAGTATACAATATTTGGCATTTATCGCCGCATGTCCTTTAAAAAACCCCTTACGCTAAGAACAAACATTTAAAAAGTGATAAAATAAGAAAGAGTATCATATACTATGTAATAAGAGTAACATATCATGTACTATCGAGGTAGACCGAGAAAAAGGTGGAGAGATAACATGGATGCCTTCTTGGAGAGTTGGCCAGAAGTTGCACGCAACAGAGAAGATTGGAGAGTGAAAGGGGAGGCCTTTGCCCAGCAGTGGGACATTGAAGAGGCTACGTAAAAAAAAATAACTGGCCAAGAGCGAGGTGTGTACTCGCACATAGAGGGTTCCAAACCTAATGTTACCGTAAGAAAAGATCAGAACAGTGTTAACGAAAACCGCCGTTGTTCGGAAGGTACAAAGTGGTATAGCGAGCACAACATAAAAAAAGTGCAACGATATAATAGAGAAATTACGTCATGATAATTTGATAGCTTACAGCCGTTTTAATATTATTATATTAAGTAAGTACCGATTTAGAGTTTTAATGTTTCAAGAACATGATGTATGTGACCATGCTCAAAGAAGTGGCAATAGTCTCGCTACATGAACACTTACATCGGACAAGTTTGAGTACCTACTGCACGCAAAATTTTACGTAATATTTGGAATTCAATATGATTACTAAGAAAATCCCTGAATATCCCAATTAGAGAATAGGTAGGGAGTCTTAATGCAAATGTAGGTAAGACATTAATTTTCTTTAACATACCTACCTATTTATTTTTCAAGCGTCTGCGTGGGTCTTGTAATTTTATTTTGATCTAAGGGGTCATGAATTGTTTCCAGTGAAAGAAAGTGGATGGATAATTAGCCAAGTATTTTTGTTAACAAATGGGTGGGTACACCTAACACGGTAGAGAGTAGTATATTCCTTGCCTAACACCCTCTAATGACTACCACCCATAGGCCAAGTATTTCGCTTACTTGCTCTTTCTACGCTACCACCTGTATTTTAAGTTCACCAAGAAGTTTATGCGTTGCAATCTCATTCAATCATTAGCAATCTTTTTTAACTATGATTCTAGAACATAGATATAAACCATGGATTTAGAATGTAGAAAGAGAAGGTATAGAAGGAAGCACGTGTCTTGTATATTCACTCAAAAAGAGACGCAAATAGCAAATTCGCTCTAGTTAAAAAAGGAGATCGCTACTTATTACTGCCCTTATCGACGAAACCACTTTTTGTACTACAAAGGCTGTCTGACTCCAGAGTCAGTCATCTAGCTTCATATAAATTGAAAAGTCATTTTCACCGCCTGTACGGAAGTTTGCTCTCCTCTCCAGGTTCTTATAGATAATGCCATCTTTCTGTTCTAGAAGTTAAAATGTATTGTAATGAGGCGGGTTATTGACGAACAGAAGAAGTAGGTTTATCATTTTCTCACATTAGTACTAGCACCCGAGTTGGATAGAAATACATTACTCCAGTTTGTCTTCTCGGTATGAAAGCCTAAAACCAAGAATTTTGATAATTCAATCTTCATGCCTAAAACACTAAAAGGTGCATAAGCTAGCGTAAGCGAAAGATCATGATCAAGAAGGTTGTAATGTAAGGCACTGTCTCTAATTTCATTGCATGTTAATGATCAAGAAGCTTGGAAAGCGTTGATTGAGTATTTTATAGATTCGCAGACTGGAATGGTCATACTGGAAAGGGACGGAGATATGAAAAAAAATGTATTAAATCTCGTACCTTAGCCCGACTAAGTTGTATGATTTTGATAGCAATTTCAACCTCATCGGCATCAGCATAGCGTATACGTGTGTCTCGTTTTCGCGAGTATTATTATTTTAATGCCTTTTCGAGTCATTGCATTTATACGTTGGAAAGGTATTGTCCATGATCAGCAAGGTGGCATTGGTATTGTCTATACATTGGTTTATATCCATGTCTCACAGCTCACAAGAAGGATCTCTTAATTCTAAAGCATAAAGTCCGCATCAATTTAAGATTGTAGTTAGTCTCTTTTCTCTTACGACATACCTTTAATAGTAGAAAGAGATGGAACTTTAGATATTTTGTTTATGCGGCTGTCCACTTTCCACGTTTTTTGACACTTTTTGACATGCTAGTGTATGTAAAGTTGTGTAAAGTAGTAACTTTTTGTGCCTTTTGTCCTACCAAATGACACAAAACATAAAAAAACAAACTTCAAAAAAAGTGGACCGCCTTGCAAAAGTTATCCTCCCTCTATGCAAGTATAATCTCTTTGATCCATGTCCATGATTCACTACCTGACGTATGACTGACGTGTAAAGATTTTATTCCGATTTGTCCTAATAATGATTAGCATAATGATGCTGATAAATATTTCATTTGTGAAAATCATTATTTCAATCCATCTTAATAACGTAGCTGTTGATATGGCTTAATATTTTGTTACTTTCCGTAATTCTCTTATATTCTGTTAGGATTTTTTCAATAATGAAATACGGTTTGCTGTAAAGTTATAATTTTTAAGTTTCGTGCATTGTGAATCGGACCTCACATCCTGTCATTCAAGCAAAGTTCAAATGTTCAAATTACTGTTACCTTCTCGAAAATATTTAAATACAGTTTATTCCCAATGAAATAGTGATTTTTCACAAAAATCTTAAGCACCTACATTTTAGGTATGCTATCTCTAGATATCGGTACTCTAACTAGCTGTTTACCAAGTTTCACCGATACCGGTGGGTATACCTGTTCTTGCATGGAACCATACAAATCACAAATCAAAATATGGAAACAATTATTCATTTTGTACTTTTTTTAATGAGTAGGAATAATTGTAGGGTGTTATAGAATAGATTTAGTGAAATTTAACAGATTTACTTTTCTTTTAAAAATGTTTTAAGCAAAAAATAGTGACGAAATATGGATAACAACAAAACTTCACATCGGAGTTGGTTATTCATCGAAAAACTAGCACTTTTGTTATCTATGTTTATTTTTAAGACTTAAACTGGTGTTAATTTATTGGATTTTATTTAAAATGTAATATAAAAAGTTTGTGTCTATGCTCATTAACGAAAAACATCAACTGCAACCCTAAGTTTGTTTGTACTGTATTTTTTCAATTTTCTCAAAAACTATTATCAATACAGACACCGCTATAATTTTCCTACAAAATTCAATAGTTCATCGACATGTAAGAATTATTTCAGATTTTTTGGCTTTATATGTTCGGAGATCAGGGGGGGGGAACCAAAATTTTTCGTGCAGTCGGGCTTATAAATGAATAACTACGCATCACTTAGTAAAACGAACTACCAATACGAAATCTACGTTCAAAGCCCTTTCAAATGATACCAAACTCGGCTAGATTGGAAAACTTTTTTTTAAAAGTCATCAGTTTCTGGACCTTAAAAATTTGTAGAAAAATTATTTTCTAAATTTTAAGTCTCGCTTTACGTTTGGGTTAGCATGGTTGACCACTATGCCGAATTTCAAGTCGCTAGCTTTTATAGTTGCTGAGAAAAGTGGCTGTGACAGACGGACGGACGGACACGAGAGTGATCTTATAAGGGTTCCGTTTTTCCTCTTTGAGGTTCGGAACCCTAAAAACATATACTATTGGTATGTGCCCGGTATCAATCGCAGAGGATGTTAATACAGGGTGAAAGGGATAGCCCTCCGCAAACTGAAACGGTGAACTCAGACCATCAAACTGAACAACTTTCACTATGGCGCCTACACAGGAAACGCGAAAAAAAATCTGCTGTCCCATACAAAACTGCCGTACCTACCTGACTCAAATGTATGGGATAACTGATGTTTTTTCGCGTTTCCTGAGGTAGGCTTCATAGTGAAATTTGTTCAATTTGATGGTCTGAGTTCAACGTTTCAGTTTGCCGTGGGCGGTCCCTTTCACCCTGTATATGATAGTTTAAAACGAAATCTTTGCTCTTTTGTAATTTTACCTTTTTAGGGTTCCGTAGTCAAACAAGGAACCCTTATATTTTTGTCCATTCTCTCTGCCTGTAGCCTCAATAACTCGCTCATTTTTGCAACCATTGAATCGAAATTTGGCATGATATAGATAACAGTAACTCAAAAACAGAAATGTTACAGTCATGCACGGACCTGAAAGAAATACGGACCGAGTTTTGCACTAAAAAGATGTGAAGCATGCAAGGTAATACAAGCTCGTTTGTTCTACAAGGGACCTACACTCACACAGATGCACTAGCTCTAGGCGCAGGTGCTACAACTACAACCCGTCACCTTATGTACCGCGTGACGGCACGCACACAAAAGAAATGGGTGCTTCACTAATGATTAGATGACGTTACGTCTGGTTCTTGTTTTTAGTCTGTGCAGTCATGTAGATTTTTTTGACGCATACAACGATAGAAAGGGATGAAAAAAAACGGTTTTTGTTTAATAAATCGAATGAGGTGTCGTTGGATAGGTCTTGTCCAATGAAACAAAACTCAGATTGGAACCAAATCGTAATAATACTAATGTCTCGAGATATAAAAATAAATAAATACCTAAATATCTTGGACAGTGTCACACAAATTATCTAGTCACATTTAAAGTACCAGAATCTAGCCTGGACTTGTATTATGATGACTAGACAACGATATAGAATACATAATATATAGATACAAACATCCATGACTCGGGTACAAATATTCATATTCGTCATACAAATATTTGTCCCTTACGGGATTCGGACCCGCGACCCTCGGCGCAGCAGGCAGGTTCACTACAGACTGTGCTAACGGGCCGTCATCAGCGCTCAAAGTAAAAAATAGGGAAACCATGAATTTTCCCGCTACTCTAAAAACATGTGAAATAAAAATAAAGAAAAAGGAAAACGTTTCGCCTTAGTTACTTCCAACAGAGACCCACAAATCAAGCAATTGTAATTCTTACTGCTTTGACTCAAAAGCTATGTTAGGAGGAACGAAACGAAAGCCGTTTTTTTCTTTACTTGGCGTGTTTCTCTTTTTAAATTAGCCAATGAGAGCCCGGGGTTGACAAAACGGCAATCGATTTAAGTTAAGTTATTGGTTTCTGAAGACTTTTTGGCTGGAAATTTTAAAGCTTTTTAGGGTTCCGTATCGAGAGGGTGAAAACGTGACCCTATTCTTAAGTCTACTCTGTCCGTCCGTCCGTTCGTCCATTTGTCAGGCTGTCTGTGCGCCCTACCTATTTAGGGCTGTAACTTTTGAGCCGTAACAGCTAGTCAGTTGTAATTTTGAGAAAATGTGCTTTATTATGGCAGATTTATTTACGAGCATATGCATATGATCACGAATATATTCCCCGAGGGGGTAGTCAGAGATATTCTGAAACCTCAAAGCATCCACGTTTCACCAGTAGTACCGAAACTCTGTCCAGTGTGACGGGGAGTGAGCCCGTCGCCACTTATAATGGACAGTGGGTACAATACATGCCTCGAAATTGAAGCATGCAGGTTTCCTCACGATGTTTTCCTTCACCGAAAAGCCAGTGGTGTTACAAGTGGTGGTAGAGTAAAAAAAATGCATAGAGGTCCTCATACAAGAAACTAGTTTTATCAATGTTTTGTTTCTCGCTCTATCGTAAAAACGGTAATACATACAAGCGTCAAACTTGGTGTTATTATAGAACAAACTCTACAGTATAACAACAAATAATAAAAACCGGCCAAGTGTGAGTCGGTCTCGAGCTAAAGGTCCCGGAGAAAACAAAACTTTTTTGAAAGTTTATATTATGTTGTGTGGTACGGAATCCAAGGTGTGAGAATAGTTCGACTCGTACTTGACTGTCTTTTGGTTTTTGTTGAATCCTGCTATCTTAATCTATCCTATCGGCCCGATAGCACAGTCTGTAGTGAACCTGCCTGCTGTGCCGGGGGTCGTGGGTTGAATCCCGTAAGGGACAAATATTTTGTATGATGAATACACGGACCTGAAAAAAAAAACCGACGTAATGTGACTCCAACTGAGGTCCAACATTTTCGTTTGTTCTACAAGGGACCTACACTCACACAGATGCACTAGCTCTAGGCGCAGGTCCTGCATCCGTCACCATTATGTACGTGATACGTCTTTTTTTCAGGTCCGTGGATGAATATGAATATTTGTACCCGAGTCATGGATGTTTGTATCTATATATATGTATTCTATATCGTTGTCTAGTCATCATAATACAAGTCCAGGCTAGATTCTGGTACTTTAAATGTGACTAATAATTTGTGTGACAAGACAATGTCCAAGATATTTATTTATTTATCTTACTAATAAATGTGAAAGTTTTTGACGATGTTTGTATGTTTGTTACTCAATCACGTCTAAACGGCTGAACGAATTTGGATGAAATTTGGCACACATATAGAGGATAAAAGTGGCAGTCTGGCAAATACTAAAACGCTGAATTCAGACTATAACAACGGAGCAACTTTCACTATAGAGCCATTCTCAGGAAACGTGGAAAAAAATCAGCTGTTTCATACATTCGAATCGAGTAGGTACGTACAGCAGTTAGCTGATTTCTTTTCCTGAGGGTGGCTCCATAGTGAAAGTTGTTCAGTTTGATGGTCTAAACAACCCCCTTATGAGTTTTAAATATTTATTTTTAGTTTTCTTACACCCTGTATAGGTGGATCGGAACTTCGCATCAGTGTGCTGTTAAAGAGACCGCAAAAATGTGCTTAATTGCTTTACGTTACTGCATAATGACCGAAGACATTTGAAAGTACTTGTGTGGAATGTCAGCGGCAATGTATGAAAGCCAAGAATATTATACTCTTTTTTTTTTTATTATTTTATATGGACTTCTTGCTTGTGCGTTAGCACCGCATTATCGCCAATGTCAAGTGGTTTGAGGGAGTATCTATCCAATCTCGAGGATTGTTTTTGAGTAAGAACACAACTGAGATGGATTGCGGAGCCTCGTGGCAGGCTGAAACGCGAACCGCGCGAACACCACGCGAGAGACGAGTGTTCGGGGCAAACCCTGCAACGTGACTCTACTCTTTCTTACACTGTGACTGAAGAACACAAAAGTCGGGCCAATTTAATAGATCACATTTGACATCTATTGATATTTCATCAAACGTAACCTTGTAACGGCGGGCATAGAATATTGACAATTTTATCGAAGTTAGAACTGCACAATTGCTTTACTTTTTTTAATTACGATTACATATTTATTGTAATAATGACCAAAGAAGGTACTTTCACTTATAAACCTTTTTAAACCAAATAAACAATTTCTGTTCTAAAAAACTGAACGTCGTTACAATGTTGCGTCAGTGAACTTTTTTTCTTTTTTAACACTAGGTATGTTCCTTAAAAAATCTATGTTAAACGTAGTTCCTACAAACTGCGATATTCACATATGTTTGAAATCCGTATCGATTCATTCACTTTAATCGATGTTATTAAGTGGGTCACCTCACTGTGAAGCTAAAACTGACAAATGTCAAATGTGATCTATTAACTTGGCCTGACTTTAAAGTGACAGAGACATGTGCCATTTTTGGGTTTTGTTATTGTATGACGTGGTGAGTCCATGTGTATAGAATGTCATTGGTATCATGCAAACTTTCATGTTGTAGCAACTTGCCAACAGATGGCGCTAGCAGTCCCCTAGCGAAAAGTAAGACATAAGACAATTGACGATGGCACATTGGAAACCCGTAAGCTGCTACACTAAGGTTCACAATTGCATGGCAAGACACAAATCGCGCAAGAAGAATTCTCACAGAGTCTCAGTATATATACAAGGTTCCGACAAACATCAGTAGGACTACGGCCGGTCCCCAGGCATCACACCTAGCCTGGCGGAAGTAATTCCCTTTTCTATGGAGGAACCTTCCACCTAGGGATTGCAATCCGGTTTTCCGGATCCGGTAATCCGGCGGATCCGGCACCATTTACGGCCTACCGGATCCGGCACTAGCTAGCCGGATCCGGTCCGGATCCGGTAAATGTCTTGAAAATCTAATAAAACAGCATTTTTAATGAAAATTCTCGCGGCGTACGTCGCTTACGACGTTATTGAGTCACCTGCTACGACAATCCGCACCTACAAGTACATTTAAAATAGAAATTTGTCCTAGGTACGGAGCCTTTTTCTTCCCTACCATATTAATATAATTATTGTCATTATAGAAATGACAGCAGAAAAGTTTTATTTTGTTATCCTGTTAAAAGTATACAAATTAACAGTAGGTATAGCAGTACATACCTGTCTTAGTCTGACAAAAGAAAAATAACCATAAATGTGAAAAGTGTGGATGTTAGGCAGTCTCTCTTTAAGTTAGTCAATGCTTTCAGGCCTGACTTAAGTTTCTTTTCACGTGAAGTTGAATAGTAGGTACCTAAGTAGGTAACAACGTTTAATTTCAAGTCAAAGGTTGAATTTTTTTTCATATAAGCTACTGGTAACATATCTACTGATAGGCCCTAAAATCAATCTACTTTTCAATTTTGTTTCTTTTTTAACAATGTTCTCTATTAAATTTAAAAAAAATGATTTTTTCGCATTATTAATACGATAGAAACTATCACTTCGTAACAATAATAATTGTTTACACAGTTGCTAGAAGCACCTTTACTGTTTTACAGTTGATTTTAAAATGAAAACGCAAATTATTATGGATATAACCAATCCGGATCGGTGAAAATCCGGTCGGATCCGGCCGGATTGAAAATTGCACCGGATTGCAATCCCTACTTCCACCTCAGTTCCTCTATAATGTCATGCGTGTGGATTTGAACCTGGGTTTTCATGATTGACTCCCCATACCTCCCCAAAACGCGCCAACTACTCTCATTTGTTTACCACCCGCCAATAAAAACTTATTACTTCCAGAAAATCTCCATTACTTTTTTTTTCAAATTTCTAAAATGGATTTACGGATTGGTTGAAGCGGGAAACAATCAGCTGATTGGTCGTTTTCCAGCGAACGCGGGTGAATGGGAGATTTAAAAATGGAACGCGTCTGATTTTATGGTCCTTCGAGCCGGATCGTAGGTTTAGTTTTATTGTTCTTGTGTTCTTTGTGCAAGTCGGTTTTTGTTGTTGATTTCTTCATTTTACCCTACTGCGCGACCGACGCAAAGGAAGGGTAATGTATTTATCAGACTATTTACGTATGTATGTAAGTTTGTACCTTTGTGGCACACTAGAGACCAAACGCGTGGGCCAATTTTAATGATTCTTACGTCAATAAATTTGTCTTAATCTTGCAAGTACAAGTGTCACTAAAGACATGAAAGTAATCAAATTTCAATATGGCGCCAACCAGACGCCATAATATTGAGAAAAAGAAAAAAAAAGTTGAGCTCGTAGCCACTTATAATGGTCAGGTCAGGGACAGTCATCATGGCATTATCATCATCATCAGCCTATTTACGTCCCTCTGCAGGGCACAGGCCTACCCTGGTAGACTTCACATACGCATCAGAATTTCTTCTTCTGCATATGCAGGTTTCCTCACGACGTTTTCCTCCACCGTTTGAGAGCAGTCGGTAATACGTACATAAGTCAGAAATTATTGGTACGTGGCATGTTGTCCGTGCGGATTCGAACCCGGACCTCATG
This sequence comes from Agonopterix heracliana, assembly GCA_963693445.1. Taxonomy (NCBI): domain Eukaryota; kingdom Metazoa; phylum Arthropoda; class Insecta; order Lepidoptera; family Depressariidae; genus Agonopterix; species Agonopterix heracliana. The sequence continues at coordinate 8,068,899 of OY856336.1, read as the reverse complement.
ATTGAGAGTCCATACCTTTCCACGCGCCACCGAGCTCTTAAACAGAATAATATAGCCTTAGCTAATTCGGTATGTCAAGTTTTTTTTGGTCGTCATTTTTATATTTTTTACGGATAGAAGACATAATTTTAAGACACCTATTTCATTTTTATTGCGATTCATCGAGTTTATCAATACAAATTTAATTTTTAAATTATTTTGATCTGTAATCTCTAAGTGCAAAAATGGTGGAGAAAAAATAATTCGAACTCCATGGAGAAACACTACCTACTGCTATATTTAAAAAAAATAAAACCTGCCTCCTCTTTCTAACTCTATGCTGGAAACAGATACGGCAACATCAAATGTCAAATTCTGACATTGTGAATGTATTTTTTTTCTTAATGGCCGGGTATTTCAAGTTGATTTTATGTTTAACAAGGAGTTCACAGGTATGCCAGTGACGTCACTGGACGTACCAAAAAACGACGTTATTTTATGAAAAATATTTGTAATCCTTTCATTTTAAAATCTTTGACGTAGAAAATATGATTATTGAGACAATTATCTCGAAATGGTTTTCGATTCAGCCCTCCAAAAAAAACTTGACATACCGAATTTCATCGACAATTTATGAAAAGTCAGATTTTCGAACCCAAATAGAACCAAGGACGATTGGACCTACAGCTTTGGTGCAATAATAATAAATGTTTAGACGAACAAGTTCTAACAGAATGTAGAATTTTTTGTTGTCCGGCATTTTTGTGAACCAAAATGGATGATTGATGACCACCCATTTAATTATGATCTTTTCACGCTCTTACTCTGTGAAAACTGGAAGTAAGACGGATAACACCGGAAGTAGGGTCCCATTGACAACTTTTAGGTACGGAACACTAAAAATGGGAAAGTAATTGAGATGGTTGTAAACCAAGTTATTTGCCTCCGTAGTGTAATGGTTAAGAGCGCTTTGGGCTCTTGACACGGAGGGCGTGGGTTCGATTCCAACGAGGGGCACCTATTGATATGTCACTTTGTGCGTTTTCCCCAGCTGGTTAGGACATTGCAGGCTGAATCACCTGATTGTCTGAAAAGAGAGATGATTCCGTGCTTCGGTTGGCACGGTAAGCCGTTGGTCCCGGTTACTATCTCTGGTGGTAGTATTCGTTACATAAAAACCACGTCCGAGGCCGTAAGGCCGTCTGAAAAAACTCTGAATCCAGGGCTTGCCCACACGATAAGAAAGAATGTAATCAGGTTGACATTTTTAATTATAACTTAGAAAGGGCTCGAGTATTTTTCCGTTTAGTCTGAATTGACCCTAAGGCCACATTTTCTCAGTATAAAAATATTATTTAAGGCGCCGTAATATTTTCTATCCGACGATAACTTTTGAGCCATTAGCTCTTTTAACACGCTAAGCGGCCACCCCTAAAGTACGCCGTTTGGACAAATTTATGGTCACTCTGTTATATGAACCACGCTTTTATGTAAATAGTAGGACATCGTATGATGATATGTCGTTAAGAAGGAGTTTTTTGTGAGATATTTAAGAGAAAAAATGGAGTGGTTCTTAGATGGTTATAAGGATCTATGATGTTAAGTATATAACATAACATAAAATAAATAAAATAAAATAAAATATAAATATTCTTTATTTGCGAACCAAAAACATACAGCAACAAAAACAGAATAAAAAGAACGTAAGGGTACAAATGGCGGTCTTATCACTAAAAGCGATTTCTTCCAGAGGGATAACAATGGGATGGAAGAACTCTTAAGTAAAAAAAACGAGTATAATGTGAGCGAATAAAATAATCTAAACTTTTAAAAACTGTAACTGAAGTGTGTCTGTACATTGAAGATCTTTACAAAAAAAAAGATTACGATATGGTTTTTAGGTATCCCTGACTTTTAGAAATGTCGTCTGTCTGTTTGTTTGTTTGTTTGTTCGCGCATCACGCAAAAACTACTGAACCGATTTTGATGAAACTTTTTTTGTCGGATAGCTTATGATCTGACTTAAAATCTGGTATATAATTTGTGCGGACGAAGTCGCGGGTAAACACTAGTAAATTATAATATAACATAGAAAACTTTATTTCTTTCGATTGTCCATATTTTGTTAGTAGCACAAGCTTACATCTAATATCAGTATAAGTATAGTACAGGGTGAAATTGATATCATTAGCATCCCTTTTAATACTAAGTGTCTAACCATCAAACTGAACAACTTTTACTATAGGAGCAAACAGATAGGAGCAAAAAAACATCTGTTATTTCATACATTTGAGTCGAATAGGCATTGGCGTGCAGTTAACACATTTTTTTTTGTTCCGATCGTTTTGCTCCTATAGGAAAGTTGTTCAGTTTGATGGGTAGATTCTTAGTTTAAAATGATGCTAATGATATCAATTTCACCCTGTATACAGGGTAAATTTTATATCACTGCGGATGATTTCATCATGTATTCTACTCATCAAACTGAACAACTTTCACCAACATCGAAATCGCGACAAAAAAACAGCTGTCCCATACCTTTGAGTCGAACAGGGGCTGCAGTTTTGTATGGGACGGCTGATTTTTTTTCGTGATTTCGAAGTTGGCTCCATAGTGAAAGTTGTTCAGTTTCATGAGTAGAATACATGCTGAAGTCCTCCGCAGTGAAGAATTTACCCATCAAACTGAACAACTTTTAATTTACGAGCAAAATTATCGGAACAAAACAAAATTTTTAACTGCAATTAGACTCAAATGTATGCAACAACAGTTTTTTTTAGAAGATAGAAACATGAAAGGCAAGGCATACATGCTCTACAGAGGATGCAGAGGAAAGGAAAGATTTTTCGACAGTCAACCCCTACCACGGACTTGAAAGAAATACAGACCGAATATTGCACTAAAAAGATGTGAAGCATGCAAGGTAATACAATCTAACTTGTTCTACAAGGGACCTACACTCACACAGACTAGCTGTAGGCGCAGGTCGAGTGCTACAACCCGTCACCTTATGTACCGCGTGATAGCACACACACAAAAGAAATGGGTGCTTCACTCATGATTAGACGAGATTACGTCTGGTTCTTCTTTTAAGTCTGTGACCCCTACAGGTTTCTTCGGAAACTTAAACGTTGTTGAAGTTTTCCGAAAACCAAGCGGATTAAGTCGCGTACAAAAGCTAGTACATAAATACAACACCTCTCACCACCAAGTCGGTTAAACTAACCCAATACCTTTTGTGTATTTTGTTACCCAATACTCTAAAAAGAAAACACGAAAAAAATACGAGCAAAAAACCACTTTATGCCTTTAAAACAAGTTAGAAAATCCAATAACCAAATTCTATTTCATTAAAACTTAGTTTTCAAGCCAAAATAGCTTCTCTCTTAAAACAAGAATGTTGAAATTTGTGTGTGAAAATTCTGTGAGTCATCTTCAAAGGAACGTAGACTTTGTGGAGATTTCAATAAGGTGGATTATTGAATGTAATGTGGCGTAAATTTTTCCCTTACGATTTCGCCGAGCGACTACCTACGTAGGTATAGATAGGATGAACTGAATTTTTTATTTTTATTGCTTTCAGCCTATTTTTAGGGGTCTATTGACTTGAAGTGAGTGATACGTGTTTTAAATTAAATATACAGGGTGTAAAAATGTCTACCGCGTTTATCGTGGAGTGAAAATTATTACAGAAGAAAAGTAACGTGTCAAAAAGGTACCTTGTACCATTGAGGTACTATGTTAACTAGAGAAGCTACCGAGAAGTAATGTTTTGTAACACTTGTTAGGGTGCACGCGCTCTAACCCATAGCCTGTGCCAGGCGCTCGTCGCAGCCTGACGCTCCCAGCACGCATCCCACACTGCTGATCATGGTGCACTGATTTTGTTCGCGTTGTCTGCTCTATACATAATTTCTCAATGCCTTGTACCTTTATCCGGGTCCGTAACGGATGTCCGAATTACACATATCCGAAATCCGTGGTCTAATGGTTAAGCATTGGGCACTTGAAACGGAGGTCGTGGGTTCGATTCCCACGGCAGCACCTAGTGAAATGTTACTTAGTGTGTTTTTCTCCAGTTGGTTAGGACATTGCAGGCTGAATCACGTGATTGTCTGAAAAGAAGATGATTCTGTGCTTCGGATGGCACGTTAAGCTGTTGGTCCCGGCTACTATCTCTGGTGGTTGTAGTCGTTACGTAAGCTCTGAATTTACTTTTTCAGCATTTGCCTGGCTGTTTTTTACACCCTGTATTTATAAATGATATACAGAGTGGATTTTCGAGACAGGGCAGTATAATTAAAACAAAATGCTTACAAGGTTAAATCTAATTAGTTGGCGAAACATAACAAATGCATTTGGCATCTGTTACTAAGTTCAATTGCGTGATAATGACCCGCCGCCCGGTCATATGATTTACAGGTCAATGTCCGCCCGCGCCCCGCGCACTGCAGCCTTACGCACGATCAATTATAAACATTGATAATGGAATTCGCGAAATAATTTGAAATAACCTTATATGCAGTGCTGCCAATGTAAATTTCTTGATTCCCCGCTTAAGCCGGCTCAATTCCCCGAAATTCCCCGATTTCCAATCTTCCATTCCCCGAAAATTCCCCGACACCGTAATATTCAAGAAATAAAGCATTTTTTCATGCAAAATGTGGTTTAATGTTTCACAAAATTAGCTTATCAACTTTTTTGCCTTCTAATTTTTATCAAAATATATTTAGAATACAACGAGTTTCTTTTATTATTTATATTTCTCCCATACTTCCGATGTAAGGATAGTCATATTATGTTCGAATTTTAACAATTCCTCTTCTTTTGACATCTTTTGTTAGATATTTATTACAAATAGTCGATTCCTCGAAATTCCCCGATTTGACTCATTCCCCGCGCTCTCCCCACACGCACCTCTCATACCCCGAAAATCGGGAAAATTCCCCGGAATCGGCAGCACTGCTTATATGTATACATTTAACACGAGCCGTGGTGGTCCAGTGGCGGATAACCTTGCCTGCCGTGCAGGAGGCAATGGTTCGATCCCCATCCAGGCCGACTCGTAGCAATAAATTTTTCGGAATTTAAGTACGATTTGTAACACCACTGGCTTTTCGGTGAAGGAAAACATCGTGAGGAAACCTGCATGCTTCAATTTCGAGGCATGTATTGTACCAACTGTCCGTTATAAGTGGCGACTCGCTCACCCCCTGTCACACTGGACAGAGTTTCGGTACTACTGGTGAAACGTTTATGTTCTTTGGTTTCAGAATATGTCTGACTACCCCCTCGGGGAATATAGTCGTGAGCATATGCTATGCTATGCTACATTTAACACTGTGATGTTATAAACTGACAAACCGAATGAGATATATTTATATAACATCATTGTAAAGCCTTCACTCTAGTGTAAATGTAAAGAGAATAATTTATGTACATCTCACTTGCTTTGATCTCAGGCTTTGTATACGTACGTAAGTATAATATATTAGGTACTATAGTATAGTCTATGCATATTTTGAGAGAGATCGTTAGTGGCGCGTTTCGGAGAGCTACGGAAGCTCAATCTTGTGGTCGAGGTTCGAATCCGCACGGACGAAATGCCATGTACCAAGAGTTTTCCTAAAATTATGTACGTAATACCGACTGCTCTCAAACGGTGATAGTCCAGTCATTTTAGGGTTTGACCCTAACAATAATTCGTCTATCGCTGAAACTTTGCAGTGTGATAAATTAAAGTAAGTATACAGATTACTGTTGACAAATAATCTAGGACCGGAAAAAACTAAACCTAGATTGTTTGTCCACCGTAATCTGTATACTTTAATTTATCATACTGCAAAGTTTCAGCGATAGATGAATTATTGTTACAGTGTCCATACAAGGAAACTCTAAAATGACTGGACTATGAAGGAAAACATCGTGAGGAAACCTGCATACGCTGAAGAAGAAATTCTGATGCGTATGTGAAGTCTACCGCACCGCATTGTGCACGCGTGGTGGACTAACGCCCTTGATAGTATATGGGCGTAAGTATAGGATAGGCCTGTGCCCTGCAGTGGGACGTATATAGGTTTCTCGGGTACACAGGTTTCACTACCATGTTTTCCTTCACCGCCGAGCTAGTGACAAAAACAACCGTACATAAATTCTGTAGAACTTAAAGGCCGAATAGAACCGCTGCCTCGTTATTGAGTCGCAAGCTCTCTTTCCTTTAGGTTAGTACCACTCTTCTAATGGGGGTAGGCAGAAACGGTAGTGAAATTAATTTAGTAACTTTGGCTTGGACTTGCCATAGATGTCAACACCCACAAGTTATAGCAAAGAAGCTAACAGATGGCGATACCGTCGCGCTCAGAAATATGCTCCATACAAAGACAACGTTCAACGTAAATACGTAACTCGTAACCTACTACAAATAAGGTTCACAATCGAATGCGAGACATAAATCGCGCAAGAGAAATAATCACAGAGATTCGATATACATACACAAGGTCCAACTAAGAACTGTTGGAACACGGCCGGTCCCCAGGCTTCACACTTAGCCTGGTGGAAGATCTTCCCTTTTCAAAGGAGGAACATTCCCAAGTAGCACCCCCATATTAGAGCGCGACGCAAGCCCTAAAATGTTTGGACCTACGAACAAATAATAAGTCAGGAAGCGTAAACGTGAACAAAATGCGTGAGAAATTCGACCCCACAATTCACTACATTGACAAATTATCTCGAGTATTCGAACGAAAGACTCATACATGCAAACCGGCCAATCAAGCTGCGCTTGTGTGATGCGCTGTACACCGGAAAGCGCGGTGATTGGTTTCGGGCGTAACCGATAGCGGCTATTGGTCCGCGCGCCTGCTGCAGTCAACTGCTGTGTCAAATGCGTGGACGATTTTATGCATTAAGTAAGAGAGGACAAGTCATTTTAGAAATATTGTATTTTTGCACTTTACTTAATAGTTGAATAAGTAAGTTACAATTTTACTAATATGTTGTAGTATTGTATCTTATCATAATAGTAGATTATTAACCAAGGGGATAAAGCAGTGTCTTCTGTCGCGGGTGGGGTTTTAAATCGCGAGCGTGATGAAGGACTCGATGTTTACTCCCGAGCGTAGCGAGGGTGTTAAAAACTTAAATCACGAGCGAAGCGAGGGATTTAAGACGAGTCCTGAGTTTAGCGAGGGTTTTAAACTCACCCAAGACTAAGACAGCTTTATCACCGAGGAAAATACTCTACTTTTCGTACCATTTGCGAAAAAATTAACACAATAATAATATGAGATAAGCATTTATTAAAAATAATGACAATTAAAAGTAAAAGTTAACATTCGAAACATTGGTCCAATTATTGATAGAGAGAGTTACATTTTTGTTTGCAAAGGCATCAAGCTCATACGGCCTCGTCGGTTTTCGTAATTTTATGATTTTTTTTTGACATAAATGATTTTTTTTTTATTTTTGCATGCGGAAGGGTCGGTTTATGGGTAACCTAGGGGTTCGAAAAAATTGTTATTTTTTCGCTAGGATTCACCGTTATCGAGATATTTCATAAAAATAAATGCGTATTCCTTTTACAAAAGAAGTATAATGCTTTATATACAAACTCAATGGTGTAAACACAGATGTAGTTCAGTTCCAAATTTAAATCACATTCTCTCCCTAGGGGATGAATGAAATTCAGTACAACTTTCTTTCCCTGTTTTTAACAGGTTAATAATGACTATTGTTATGTTCGCTTTTTGTGGCATAGAATGTCACTTTTTTGAGCAAGTGGTACGAAAATTAAGATTTATAATCCAATTCGATTCCAATCTAGGTTCTAAATGTTCTAACTACACATTTAGATAGGATAAGTTGTTAAACTTATAATAAAAACGGCGCACCAAGGGTTCTGTACAAACTTGTGTGTAGATTAGATATTTCTTCCAACACAGGATCTAGTTTCCAAGATTTTTCCTTTTTTTTCGTGTAGGTACTTGTCTTTAGTTTTCTTCCAAAATCAGTCCCATTGCTCTAACGAAAATATAAATCGGATTGAAACTCAAACTTTTCTAAGTATTTTAAAAGTTAAATCTCCCATAGACATACGTCATAGTTAATTCTCTAACTCAAATGTAGGTTACCAATCCGTATTGGGCTCGCGTGGACTAACCCCATACACCCTCCCTGAGGTAAGCCTGTGCCCTGTAGTCGGACGTATATTATAATAGGCTGTGTGTATGGTGATGATGATATAAATACATTTTTTTTTTTCATATTTTTTACTTTACTTTATCTGCGAGACCTTAGATATTTATTATTGTAGGTCAACTGCAGTACCTAAACACACACAGACTGCCAGACACAGACAAACGGACAACGAAGTGATCTTATAGGGATTAAAATCAATCAAAAAATCAAAACTTTCTTTTTTGTAATATTAGTGTAGGTAGTACTATAGATTATTGCCACTTTATATTCATCATGTCGGAATTACCCGACACGTAAGTAAGCTGCTTGAGTTCATGTTGCATAATATTGACCACTATGAATTTAGAATAAATTTGTTTTTAATATTAATAAATTAATACTTACGGGTGAAAACTGATCCCTGGGCATATAATACTGGTGTGGCTTCTGCACCACTTCACTACACAAGAGGGCATAATGTTTTGGGCCGGTAAAATTGAATATTTGTAAGCAAATGTCTCACGTGCGTTCGCCACAAAGCCAAATTGACACTAACAACGCGTCCCGGCCACCTTTTTAAGCCCCGCCCTCTCCGGCTTACTTTTCGTGGCGTCATTTTTTATGGACAGTTACGCTTCCTGACTTATCATTTGTTCGTAGGTTTGGACTATATTCCGCCTAAAATAAAACAAGTATCTCAATCACGCAATGCCGTTCGTATAGCGACTTATTAAATTAGGCGACGGGGACTCAATTTACGCGGTCCATGCACTAAGCTAGTCACCTATCTATCCTATTTTAATTTAATCAAAGTTTAGTAAAACAAAACGCAGCACCCTGTGTGTATGTAAATTACGGCATCAGCCGTCTCTCGGTTCGTTAACCGATCCTTTTACAGCCGCGTCATGCTGCGTGGTGTTAGTTAGAGGCAGTAGCGGGGAAATAATAGTTCAGTACAATACATATTACCATCATCATCAGCCCGGTAAACCCCACTGCTGGGTATATGCCTCTCCATTTTCACGCCAACCAGAACGGTCCCCCGCTTGTCTCGTCCACTGTTTACCTATTATATTACTATGCAGAGCGTTTGTCTCAAATATTCTTATTTACTGCCCTAGGTTAGGATACTATTTTTCTCCTCTACGGGGAAAGCGGTAACTTCGTTTAGCGCAGCGGGACGACAATTGACGCTTTCCGTCCGGAGGGGAGAAAAACATAATAGCGTACCAACGAGTTTTACTAACTTATTTACGTAATACAGACAGCTCTCAAACGCTGAAGGAAAACATCGTGAGGAAACGATTACGGAAGCTGGTACGGATGAAACTGCGGGAAAAATTTAATAAGGTTTATAAAACCCATAACTTGTACCAAACAGAAAGTTACTAAGGCCCTTTCACACGGCTGAGTACGTGCGGACGAATGGCACAGCCACTTTTTTGCGTCGCTATGAAATACATGTGTGAAGTGGCCTATATATGGGGCAGGTGTGGCGCGGAAAAAGTTCTGGGATGGAGTATTTTACCCGACTTCGGAGAAAAGAGAAGGTGGTTTGAGTGTCGTGTTGTGACGGGTAAGACCACCACCATAAGGGTACAGTTGGGCGAAAGGTTTTCAGCGTGACTGACGAACAAACACACGGGGCAGGGTTAGTAATCTTAACTATTATAAAACCGTAAATCCATAAGGAACAAAAAAGTAGCGGTTCACTTCATATAAATTCAAATGACACTCGACAGCGCGATTTAAATGACGTGCAGCGCCATCTATTGACAAAATAGTGTGTTTGTTTGTTTGTTCGCGCATCACGCAAAAACTACTGAACCGATTTAGATGAAACTTTTTTTGTTTGATAGCTTATGATCTGACTTGAAATCTGGTATATAATTTGTGCGGACGAAGTCGCGGGAAAACACTAGTATTACATAAACCTAAAAACATATAGGGTCCTTCTTAATATGCTGACACTTTCTGAAGGGGATGTTCAAACTGAACAACTTTTTCTATGGCACCGACATGGAAATCGCGAAAAAAAACAGCTGTTCCATAAAATGCAAACCTACTTGCGCCAAATGTATGGACAGTAGGTTTTTTTTCGCTATTTCGATGTTGGTCCATAGAGAAAGTTGTTCAGTTTGTTGGTCGGATCATCCTCTTAAAAAAGTGTCAGCATATTAAAAAAGGATCCTTTATACTACGAATTCATAATCCTCCTTTGTTCAAGTCGGTTAGAAAGCCAAGATACAAGATAGCTAAACTAAAACTATTTCAGTCATTCACATATTCATACATCACAGTAATACATTGTCCCATAAAAGATGTGTTGACCTTACTGAGTCCGAAATGTGAGAATAAAACATACTGCTAGAAAGGTTGGAATATTTCCTAGTCAAGCCAAATTGTTCTGAGAGCAATGTGCCCCGCCCATCGCCGCTTTAGTTTAGCAATTCTTTGGGCTATGTCGGCTAATCTGGTTCTTCTGCGGATCTCTTCATTTCTGATTCGATCTCGTAGGGAAACTCCGAGCATAGACATCTCCTTTGCCTTTAGGATGTTTTTCAGCCTTTTTATCTTCTTCTATCGAGTCGATGGCATGTCATTTCAAATTTTTCCAGCCCAGTATTCTGCCACACGGACGGCATCATCGGCCGCGTCCATAAGCTCCATTCGCGTGCAAGTTTGCGGGCAGGAAGGGCAAGATGTGAGACGGGCCATAGTCTGAGGAGCAGCACCACATTCACACCTTTTTATGAGGCCTTGAGTGAGCCACGTCTCTGTTCCATATGTCATCACATCACTGGCAACACACACTGATCGAAGACTTTCGTTTTAAGACACTGCGGTATTTGGGACGTGAAGATACTACGTAGCTTCCCGAACGTTGTCCAGCCTGATTCGACGGTTGATCTCTTTCTCAAAGTTGGACCTACCTAACTGAATAGTTTGTCCCAGGTAAACATAATCATCAACAACTTCGAGGAAACTCCAAATCTCTCCTTTGTCCTTGGGTGACTTTCAGCCTTTTTATGAGGCCTTGAGTGAGCGACCACGTCTCTGTTCCATCTGTCGCAGAAAAGATGGCCAGTGAGGCCGAAGAATTCTCGAACGGCGACAGTGTACCGGAAAGCATAGCGTGGGCCACAAGGTATGGATGGACGTCCGTCCAGAGTGTGAGAGACGTGAAGGCGGCGGAACCCGTTGGATGAGGGCAGCGCAGGACCGGTCGTTGTGGCGATACTTGGGGGAGGCCTATGTCCAGCAGTGGACGTCTATCGGCTGAGATCATGAATTGTGTGATGGTATGGAGCTCTTGGTGCGGAAGCCCGAGTCTCATTTGGCTAGTTTGTTTTTGCATAAAACTCAAATAAGATTGGTTTCTTCTTTTTTTAGGGTTCCGTACCCAAAAGGTAAAAACAGGTCCCTATTACTAAGCCTACAATGTTTTTCCGTCTGTCTATTTGTCCTAACTATTTAGGGCTGCAATTTTTAAACCGTAATAGCTAGATAGATGAATTTTTCACAGAATGTGCGCATTTGCTAACAAATACGCATTATATCAAAAACATAAAAAATAAGGAGGTCCTCATACGAGTACAAGAAACTAGTCTTTATCAACGTTTTTTCTTCTCGCTCTATCGTAAAAACGGTAACACATACAAGCGTTAAACTTGGAGAGATTATAGAACAAACTCTACGGTATAACAACAAATAATAAAAACCGGCCAAGTGTGAGTCGGTCTCGTGCTAAAGGCATGCATGCATATGCTCACGACTATATTCCCCGAGGGGGTAGTCAGAGATATTCTGAAACCTCAGAACATCCACGTTTCACCAGTAGTACCGAAACTCTGTCCAGTGTGACGGGGGGTGAGCCCGTCGCCACTTATAATGGACAGTGGGTACAAATTACATGCCTCGAAATTGAAGCATGCAGGTTTCCTCACGATGTTTTCCTTCACCGAAAAGCCAGTGGTGTTACAAATCGTACATAAATTCCGAAAAACTCATTGGTACGAGTCGGCCTGGACGGGGATCGAACCATCGCCTCCTGCACGGCAGGCAAGGCTTCGGGTCAACATTTTGTAAGTTAATATTATGTTGTGTGGTGGTCTGGTACGGAACCCTCCGCACGCGAGTAACCCGACTCGCATTTGACCGGATTCTTATTTACTCATAAACAGACCAGGATAAACAAAATTCTCGCACATATGACACTCGGGTTAGAAAAATCGAAGTCGCCCCACGTGCCCCTCCCACCCCCCAACCCCCCGCACTCGCCCCCGGGGACCGACCGCACCATAAATTTCGCTAATTATAACCTGCGACCTACATTGTTATTGTAGGGGTGATTCCGTAAGGGTAGTTTTAATTATTATTTTTTACTAGAAGCATCGCTTGATGTGGCATGATAATTGGACCACTAAACAATTCGGTACGTTAAGTTCTTTTATGGTTTTTATTTCATATAATAAAAAATAAAAATAAATAAAATAAATAAATATTTTTTATGAATATAAGACATCATTTTAATAAACTTAATTAACTAATTTGTTTGCAATACATCGAGTTTATCAATACAAAGATTTGTAAAAGGCAAAAGTAGCCGCGAGAAAATCATTCGAACTCAATAGAGAAAAACCTTTGCTTGGTTAAAAAAAGAATAAAAAAACCTCTCTCTCAAAAAAAATATCTTTCTAACTCTATGTTGGAAACTGAAACGGCAACATCAAATGTCAAATTAGGACTTTGTGAATTTTTTCTTAATGACCAGTTATTTAAGTTGATTTTAAGTTTACCAAGGAGTTTACTACGTTATTTTATGATAAATAATAAATAATAATAATAAATAACGCTCACAGGCACATACATTGTAATGATCCCAAACTAAGCACTAAAGGCTTTTATTATGGAAACCATACAACAACGGCACGAACATATAACATCCATGACCGAACCGGGATTCGAACCCAGGACCCTGGTTTGGCAGTCCGGCGTGGTAACCATTACACCAACCGGGTCGTCGTATGAAAAATAGGTATCTGTAATCCTTCCAATTATAAATGTCTGACATAGAAAATATTGTTATTACGATACTTAGCTCGAAACGGTTTTCGATTCTGCAGCCCTCCAAAAAAGAAACTTAATTGACATACCGAAATACAATTTACTCAAAAAAATCGTGTTGGCTGTATCGCACTCAGTTGCAGCAACGCACATTAAAGTTAATCCTACATTAAATCTCCTGCTGTTACTTTTTGTCTTTTGACGTAGCAAAAGCTAGCAAGAGATTTAATGGAGGATTTTGTTTTTAATTTCAATTTCTCCCCCCGGACGGAAAGCGTCAATTTTCGTCCCGCTGCGCTAAACGAAGTTGCCACTTTCCACCTCCGTCGAGGAGAAAAATAGTATATTAACCTCGGGCAGTAAACAAGAAAGCCTCAGATCACATGTTTGTTGAACTCTGCTTCACCTCGGTCAACAATTACATGAGATCTAAGACCTTTCTTACTTTCCTGCCCTCGGTGTGTAATCTACTATTATTTCTGATTATATACAGATTAATTCTAATGAGCGTTTCTGCAACTGAGTCTCAGAGATGCAGCCGCAGTGGAGTAAGCTGGAGATCTAAGCTTGTACCGGCTTTTATTTTCTAAATAGAGGTAATAAAATAATGCTACAAATAAGAATACATACATACATACATACATAAACTCACGCCTTTTTCCCAGAGGGGTAGGCAGAGATTATGGATCTCCATTTTGGGCGGTTCTGACACACTTCTCTTGCTTCCTCTAAGTCCATACATCTTTTCATACATTCCCGTCGATTTCGGCTGCTTCTAACCTGGCATTTTTTAATGACGTCCTTGATCTGATCTAGGTACGTTCTCCTAGGTCTGCCTATACCAATATTTCCTTTCACGCACGCTTTATATATCTGTTTTGTAAGTCGACTTTCATTCATCCTTTCAATATGTCCAAACCATCGAAGCATTCCCTTCTCTACTTTAATCACTACATCTTCTTTCAAACCGCAACGTTCCCTAATCACAGTATTTCTGATTTTATCCTTTATAGTCACGCCACAGAATAAAATATCCGCATAATTTTTGGCACCTAATGAAAAATTGCATTTTTTTTTTAATTTATTGTGTGTCTTAAAAATTACGACACCTAACTGCACAACAGTTTATAGGCGATGAGTTTTGGCGGCAAGATACAGTTTTTAAAGAACACGTTTTAGAACACGGTACAGTTTTTTGATGTCACTTTTTGAGCTTGATTTACATTTCTAAACATTCTTATTCGTAGCGGTAGGTGCTATACTTCCAAAGTAATGAGCTGTCTTGTCGTAACATATTTCGTTACTCGAGAAATATATTCCTTGAACAAATTGCTAAGATATATTTTTGGTAATTTAATCTTTTAATATTAAATATCACTTAAAACACTCATAATTAATATTCCATGACGTAAAAGCTAAAAGATTTTGCGTACATCAATTTAATTATTAATAGTGATGTTCCTTTGAGTAACGCATTTTAATTAAAGACACATAATTAATTAATATTAATTAAAGAATACATTAGATTTATTCCATTAAGCAGAAAAACGTTTTAACTCAAGGGAATTCGTAATGGATTTGTTAGAAAAGTATATATTTTTAGGGTTCCGTGCCCAATAGTTACCGGAGAAAAAAAGTTGAAAGCGATGACTGCAGGAACTAAATATTTTAGTATAAAATCAGGGGGGAGTCACGTTGCAGGTATTAACCCGAGCACACGTCACGCGTGGTTTTCGCGCGTCGTGTTTTTGCCTGCCACGAGGCTTCGCAATCCTCAATCTCTTCTTGTTCTTGATCAAAAATAATCCCTGAGATTGGGATAGATACTTCCATAAACTACTTGACACTGGTGGAAATGCAGTGCTGACGCACAAGCAAGAGGCCATTAATTATAAATAAAAAAATCTGGGACGGTCTTATCAGGTTATGTGCGATTTTTACGTTCATACAAGGAAAGTGGTGCTCTCAATTTTTATCTACTCTTTTAAGTTGCACCTTACTAGGCCTACACCATATGTCCGTCCGACCGTCCATCTGTTCTACCTTTAAAGGGATATGTTTTTGAACCATAATGTGATCCAGCAGGTAAATAAATCTAATATTAAGAGGCCCATTAAAGAAATAAGTTTTTTTTGTTTTTGCTGTATCGTAAAAATTGCAGAACATACAAGCGTCAAACTTAATGTAAGCATAAGCATATGCTCACGACTGTATTCCCCGAGGGGGTAGTCAGAGATATTCTGAAACCTCAGAACATATCCACGTTTCACCAGTAGTACCGAAACTCTGTCCAGTGTGACGGGGGGTGAGCCCGTCGCCACTTATAATGGACAGTGGGTACAATACATGCTTCGAAATTGAAGCATGCAGGTTTCCTCACGATGTTTTCCTTCACCGAAAAGCCAGTGGTGTTACAAATCGTACATAACTTCCGAAAAACTCATTGGTACGAGTCGGCTTGGACGGGGATCGAACCATCGCCTCCTGCACGGCAGGCAAGGTTACTCGCCACTGGACCACCACGGCTTTAATTACTTAATGTAATTATAGTTTAAATCTCTAGTAAAACAACAAATAATAAAAACAAGCTAATTTAGAGCCAGGATCTCGCTAATTATCTCAAACTGAATGAATACAATTGTTTAATCATAACACAGTAGATATTATATAAATTAAGTATGTTAGTACGGAATCCTCGTTGCGACAGTCGACTCGAACTTGACCGGTGCTTTTTTACTGGTAGGTAAATGAAGAATATTGCTTAATGAATTAATTATTAATTTACAGATTTTTGTTAAAAACATATTTCTTTTAAAACCCATAATGGAAATTACTTATGAATGCATGAATTTATTAAGATGCTGTTATCCCGTCGAGGCCGTTTTTTGAACACGAACGAAAGTGTTTTAAACTGTGTTTTAAAGTCTGAAAACCAATTATGTCTTATTTAAGGATCTGGCTGATAGGCGACCGTTCTCAATTACACGATTAGATTTTAAGTTTAATAGATAGAAAAAAATCCCAAGATTAAACTGCTGATATTTAACTTTTTATTCTTGTACTTAACTAAATACATTAAATATTTCTAGTGAACTACGTAGAATTTTGAGCTTAGAAACACCCATGAGCAAAGATATTGATGAAAAACACGTTTTTTTGCGATCCTGCTTTCAATTGGAGCGGGATGGCTAATTGCAAACTTATGCTTGCGAGAAAGAGATGCTTGCACTGGTATCCCAGTGCCTATTGCCTTTTTTTTAATTAATTGAGAAAAAAATATCTTTTTCTCTTTGTCCGCGTGGATTACCAACATCCCATTTCACTCCCTTAGCTTTTAGGCAATATAGGGTGTTAGCTTTTAGGCAAAACTTTCTCTGAGAAAATTTTCGGTTTTTCATACAAATGTTTGATCATCTATAGGATTTTTTTTGTGTGAATTTCCTATATATTTCTTAAGGAAAGTTGTACAGTATTATGGGTACAATCACCCCTTAAAGTAATGCTACTACTCCCTACTCAGCATATGCAGGGTGTTTCATAAGTAAAAATAAATATTTAAAACTTTTAAGGGGGTTGATTAGACCGTCAAACTGAACCACTTTCTCTATGGGACCAACATCGAAATCGCAAAAATCGGATATCCCATATACAGGGTGAAATTGATAATCATTAGCATCCTTTTAAACTAAGAGTCTAGCCATCAAAATGAACAACTTTTACTATGGGAGCAAATCAATCGGAGCAAAAAAAAATCAGCTGTCCCATACTAAACTGCACCCGCCGCCGCTGCCTAAACGACTCAAATGTATGGGACAGCAGATTTTTTTTGCTCCGATTGGTTTGCCATAGTAAAAGTTGTTCGGTTTGATGGGTAGACTCTTAGTTTAAAAGGATGCTAATGATATCAATTTCATCCTGTATATAGGGTCCTTCTTAATATGCTGACACTTTTTTAAGGGGATGATCAGACCATCAAACTCAACAACTTTCTCTATGGCACCAACTTCGAAATCGCGAAAAAAAAATCTGCCCCTCCATACAAAACTACAAACCTACTCGTGCCAAATGTATGGGACAGCAGATTTTTTTTTCGCGATTTCGATGTTGGTCCCATAGAGAAAGTTGTTCAGGTTGATGGTCTGATCATCCCCTTAAAAAAGTGTCAGCATATTAAGTTAGACCCTGTATGTTAGCTCTAGTCGATTTGTAGAGTGTGGAACATCATTTTTTTTTCGCGATTTCGATATTTGTCCCAAAGTGAAAGTTGTTCAGTTTGATGGTCTAAACCACCCCCTTAAATGTTTATTTGTGTTTTGGTAACACCTTGTATGCTATGCTACGCTAAATATTAGGAACCTTGATAAGTTTAATAAAAACGGTTCAAATAACATTAAATAAAGGAATGTTATGAAGAACACCCCTACACATAAAATTTAAAATAATAATGACAGAAGAGAGGTGTGGTACCGTGATACTCGCGTATTTATGCTTTGTTCCAACACATTAACATATTAATATGTATTATAGCTGAAACCACAGATTACTATATACTACGGTAAGGCTGAAACTATGACAAAACTGCCACAGATAAAACAAAAACGAGTTGTCTATCTGTATTTACAGGGTCCAACTTAATATGCTGACACTTTTTTAAGGGAATGATCAGACCATCAAACTGAGCAACTTTCTCTATGGGACCAATATCGACAAAAGCGAAAAAATCTGTTCTTCCGTAAAAACTGCAAACCTACTCGAGCCAAATGTATGGGACAGCTGAATTTTTTCCCATCCCATAGAGAAAGTTGTTCAGTTTGATGGTCTGATCATCCCCTTAAAAAGTGTCAGCGTATTAAGTAGGACCCTGTATGTCTATTTACACCTACAGTTAAAATAAGTTACAGTTAGTTAAGTATAAGAAACTGTACTACAGTACGACCAGCACGGCTAGCATGCCACCCACGACAAAGCGTTTAAACGAGAAAAACGTCATGCGCGCTCTTTTCGGCGTACGTAAAATAATAAAGATTGAGGCACGTCTCGATTTTTGTCGTTTTCTCGGCGGTGGCATGCTAGAGGGGCTGGAATATAAGTGCGCTCGTCAATCTTCTTTTATGGGTTGGTACTGGTACTTGAGTTTAAATCTAACATTTAAGCATAGCATATGCTCACGACTATATTCCCCGAAAGGGTAGTCAGAAATATTCTAAAACCTCAGAACATCCACGTTTCACCAGTAGTACCGAAAACTCTGTCCAGTGTGACAGGACTGACAGGGCGTGAGCCCGTCGCCACTTATAATGGTCAGTGGGTACAATACATGCCTCGAAATTGAAGCATGCAAGTTTCCTCACGATGTTTTCCTTCACCGAAAAGCCAGTGGTTTTACAAATCGTACATAAATTTCGAAAAACTCATTGGTACGAGTCGGCCTGGACGGGGATCGAACCATCGCCTCCTGCACGGCAGGCAAGGTTACCTAACATTTATATTAACAAATAATTCACGGGCTGTATTGCGCTATATGGTGGTAGTGTCGTGCACATAGACAATAGTTTGTACACTGATTATCGTGTCAAAGTAAAAGTGTTATATTGCATACTATTCAAGTGCTTATACAGCTCGAGACAAAAGCATTCCAGTTCGGCATTCACCCGTTTTGTTACTTCGTGTAAACCAGAGAGCGTATAGAATTAAATTAGATACTGAAGTATAAAACATTTGGACACTAATTAAACTATCAAAAGTTAAATTTTACGGGTTCTTATTTTTACGAGAGTTGTTTTCATTTCATTAGTTAAATTAAAACAGTATTTTATTTTTATAATTAGACATATAATGGGTTTCTAGTCCATTCCTTTTAATTAAACACTCACAAATACTTGCGATTTTGTCTGACTTGTAATTTGATGACCTATATTACTCATTATGCCTTCTATTATTGAAAGAAATTTTAAAATCGTAATAGAAACTAACATTTTAATGTCATTATTACTAATGTAATACATGTTATGCTTCACTATGGATAATTAATTTACAGAAAAACCACTATAAAGGGTCTAAATTAATATGCTGACAATTTTTCAAATAACTTTTTCTGATGGCCCAAAATCGAAATCGCGTAAAAATATCAGCTGTCCCATAAAGCGTGCAGTATTTATTCTACGAAACACCTGATTTTTTTCGTATACAAGTTGTTCAGTTTGATGGTCTGATTATCTCTATAAAATACCGTCAGCGTATTAAAAAAAGACCTATATAGCCAATTGAATAAATGCAATATTGATAGCGTTGTTGACAATTGACAATTTTTCAAATAACTTTTTCTGATGGCCCAAAATCGAAATCGCGTAAAAATATCAGCTGTCCCATAAAGCGTGCAGTATTTATTCTACGAAACACCTGATTTTTTTCGTATACAAGTTGTTCAGTTTGATGGTCTGATTATCTCTATAAAATACCGTCAGCGTATTAAAAAAAGACCTATATAGCCAATTGAATAAATGCAATATTGATAGCGTTGTTCTCATAAAATATAAATATATATAGTAGATTACACACCGAGGACAGGAAAGTAAGAAAGGTCTCAGATCTCATTTAATCGGCTTCGCCTCGGTCAAAAAACGTGATCTGAGGCTTTCTTATTTACTGTCCTATGTTAGTATACTATTTTTCTCCTCGACCGAGGTGGAAAGCGGCAACTTCGTTTAGCGCAGCGGGACGAGAATTGACGCTTTCCGTCCGGAGGGGTGAAAAATATATTTAAGTTGATATTTTCGTTAATCGTTCTGTGCAAACGTTTAAAAAATGTATCTAATAGAAAAGCTAAACAAGAACTTACCGAGTTTATTATTGTTGTGTTGGTGTTGTTGATGGTGATGCGGCTGGGGCTGTTGGGGCAGCTGCTGCATAAGCGCTGGATGTGGCAATTGCAGCAATTTCGGTTCTAACTTAGTGGCGGCAGCAACTGGAATCGGCCCAGCATTCGTCATAGTCGTCATCGTGGCAGCAGGCATCATTAAAGTGGACATTGTTAGCATTTTGATCAGCACTACACTATGTTTTAATTAACTCCTTTTTACAGCCGTTCCATTGTTACAAAAAGCTGTACAAGAGATTTTAACACTTTCACTTAAGTTTTAATATTGTATATATTTTTTTGTGTATTTTTTTATTTGCTAATTTATTTTGTATATTAAACTACGGTTTGGTGTTTTGACATTTCAAATCACATTTTCCGATGATTCACGGTTGCTCGGGTGTACTGACATTATATTTTGAAATATTTTTGGTTTTTAATGAATAGTTATTATTTTGACTATTCTAATTGGCGTCTGTAAGTATTTTTAATTGTTAGGTTCACAGTATTCTCTATAACTTAAACTTGTATACACAATGCAGATGACGGAAATTTATTAGATAGCTTAGAAGTCCGAAAAAAATAAAAATAGAGCTCAATATAAAACAAAACTGTGTCAATGCTGTCTCTTTCCACAGATGAAAAAGTCCGCTAACTATCCGCCTTCTGCATTAGACTTAAAAAGTGTAAGTGAGATAGAAAATCCTGTGACATTAGACGTTTGTTTCAAAAATTGTCAATAACTATTTTGGCGTTGACAGAAGTTAACGAAATTGTGGCCTTTTATAAAATTGAGTTTATTGCGATTGTTAAACAGAAAAAATAGTAAATTAATGTAGTAAAAGTGGAGAGAAAGTAAGTTAATTATATTATACAAACTGTATATTAAAGATATGATCAGGAGTGCAATTCTCCAAGGTAGTATCTTTCTTGCATCCTTCAAATCGTCAAAGATGTCACATTAAGTTTGATACAACGCATACCGAATTGAATTGAAGTGTACGCTAAACACAGATGTACTCTCTCGTCCTTACCCTCCTATGTCTGATGGAACGAGAGACCAATACGATCAGAGTTGGGGTTTATAACCGGCTATAACCGGCAGCCAGATGGTTTGGGCTTGAAAGATGAATGAGACGCCTGAAGGAATTAATCGCCCAAATACCTTATGAGGTTTCTGTTAATGTATTGTTATTAGTGATAACAATTGATTTGATTTCTTTATTTGTATTACCACATTTTCTTTGCTGCGCCCTTTCAGGGTTCGTGTTGAAGCTGTATCTACAATTATGTATATTATTTAGGAACTTGTGTACAACATGAATGCAATAATGTATTGAATTGAATTGAAACAATTAAAGGAAGTTTCTTGTAAAGCCTAAGGCTTACAAAAGCTGAATAGCGGAACTTTATCTATAAAGGGTGTTAAAATAAATACGTTTGATATCGAACAGGTTGCTGCAAACCATCAAAGTGAACAACTTTCACTATTATTCAGACAACATCGAAAACGCGAACAAACAATTAGTTGTTCCATAGAAAACGTCAGTCGCTGCTCGACCCAAAGTTACTACTAAACTAGTGAAAGTTGTTCAATTTGATGGTTTCAAGTATTCCATACATTTCATTCAACTAGTGAAAGTTGATCAGTTTGAAGTTTGAAGCACTCTATAAAGTATACCGCTTGATTTTTTTTAACGTTCTAAAGCACTCAGGAGTGGTTCAGATCATCAAACCGAACCACTTTTACTATGGAAACAAATCTGAATTCGTAATAAAAAATCGGCTGTCTCATACATTTGAGTCTAGTACCTAGGCATTGCAGTTTAGTATGGAACAGCTGATTTTTTCTTGCAATTTCAGGTTTGGTCCTGTAATAAAAGTTGTTCAGTTTGATGGTCTGAACCACCCCTGAAAGTTACGCAACGTATTAAATTTTACAGTATAGAGGCACGTATTAAAAGCTAGACTAAGGCTATAATGACCCCCATTAGTCGTTAAGTAGAACTCGGAAACCCTTTCACACGGATTAGCCCCCTACAGTGCTTCTAACTGTGAACTCTAGGGGGTGTTTAACCAACCTAGGAATAAAATAAGGGTACTGTGTTAAGGTAAGAAAAACAATTATAATTAGTATTTTTTAATTTGTATTTGTTAGTGTTGGCAGTGGCATATGACTTCGTCCCGGTCGCGTTTGAGACTGCAGGTCCTTGGGGTACGGATGCCAAAATTTTTGTGCAGGAGATCGGGCGGCGGTTGAGAGCTAAAGGTGGCGACCCGCGCTCTGGCGCTTTTTTGGTGCAGAGGTTGTCTTTGACAGTTCAAAGGGGAAATGCCGCTAGCGTCTTGAGGACCTTGGAGCCGGAGTGGCGTGGGGCTGGGCCTAGGAGAGTGAATTAGTCTGTATGTTGACGAAGCATGTGGCGGATAAGGAGTGTATAGGTTTAAGTATTGACGAAGCATGTTGCTGATTGTGATCCTGTTTATAAATTATTATATGTTTAACTTTTGACGAAGCGTGTTGCAGATGCAGATAGTTATGTCGCCATTTTTGTCGAGGCGTGTTGCAGATTTGAAGTATGTATATTCTTTTAAATTAGTATTTAACCTAAACTATTATAAAATTGTAACAGCTGTAAAGCAAGCTTTACAGATAACCAACCATTTTGTAACATCTTTATGACCTGTGATTCACAAATAAATTTCTCAAACATGCTTGGAAATTTGAGCATTTACTGGCCACTGCAGCAATGTACTAGAAATCGAAATTGAATCAGAAGTGTGTCTTAACTTTACATTGAAAAAGATTGCGAAATGGTTTTTAAGTGTCCTTAATAGACTCTAAATAATTCTTTTTAAGAATATAAATACTCACCTAAACTAATACAAATTTTAGTAAATAAATAATTTTGTATTTGTATAATAAAAAAAACTTTTTCACCTCACAAGCTCGGAAAGAATCTGTTTATCATTCGAAATCTGAGTGCAAAAGTAAATTTTATCCGCTAGCGTGGAATGAGTTTTTAAAATTCCAATCTCTCTATTCAATATTTTTCTATAGGTACTTACCGCCTTATTGCGCCAATTTTTCATTTTTTATTTTTTTTTCTTGCATCCTGCCAGCATTTTCCTCACCGTTGTGAGGTGAAAAGTTGTGTGTTGCGCTCGGCAGCAAAGTTATTCTGCGTCTCGTACCTTTGAAACCTTCGCTGCGCTCAGGATTCTATATTTGAACTCACTCGCTTCGCTCGTGGTTCAATCCTAGAATCCTTCGCTTGCTCAGGTTTCAACACAAGTACTCGCGCCAAAAAACAGCCTAGCATAACAAATAACTATTATTAGTCATAGTCATAGTCATAGTGTTTTATTGCTTCATGTGTTACAAAAGATCTGTTATTTCAGACATTACAACCATAATATGTTGTTAGTAACACACTTACATAACCATGTTAGTAAACACTTAAGTGTAGACCGATCCAGTGCTTAATATTCGTGTCTGTTTCTCTGTTTGTTTGTTTCTTTGAAATAGCATCACGCAAAAACTACTAAACCGATGTTGATAAAACTTTTTTGTTTGATAGCTTATGGTTTGACTTCAAAACTCGTATATAATTTGTAAAACTCTAGTATAATAATATAACACTTTTATAAGGGTACTAGTGTTTTCCCGCGACTTCGTCCGCACAAATTATATACCAGATTTTAAGTCAGATCATAAGCTATCAAACAAAAAGTTTCATCAAAATCGGTTCAGTAGTTTTTGCGTGATGCGCGAACAAACAAATAAACAGACTTGTCAATAGATGGCGCTACAAGTCATTTAAATCGCGCTATCGAGTGTTATTTGAGTTTATATGAAGTAAACCGCTACTTTTTTATTCCTCACGATTTTTACGGTGTTATAATAGGTACTTAAGATGATAAGACTGTCAAACTGAACAACTTTCTCCACCAACGGCACCAACATCGAAAGCGCTAAAAAAAATACGCTGTTCCATACAAAACTGCAAACCACGGATTTTTTTTGCGTTTTTGATGTTGGTGCCATAGAGAAAGTTGTTCAGTTTGAAAATTGGAAAAAAAAGTGTCAGCATAATATTAAAAAGGATACTGTATAAAGTTGTGTAGGCATCCAGAACGTTGGTAACGTCAACATAAAACGAGGAATGCTCTAATTATGGGAGCAGCTATCCTTTTTAATGTTCCTGATGGAATGCGCCCTCGTATTGTATGTACGGTCGGCAGAAAAGTACTATTATACAAGGTGTAAAATTAAATGCGTTACATATTGAACGGGGTCCATCAAACTGAACAACTTTCACTATGGAGCAAACATCGAAATCGCGGGAAGATATCAGCTGTTTCGTTTCACACTTTCGTTCTTGTTCAAAAAACGGCCTCGACGGTATAACAGCGTCTTAAATAAAACCGGTCAATTGCGAGTCGGTCTATTTGCGCACCGAGGGTTCCGTACCACACAACATAATTAACTTACAAAAAAAGTTTTGTTTTCTCCTAGAAACCGACTTACACTTGGCCGGCTTTTCTGAAGGTGGTCGGTGGTTAACACGAGTGTCCCATTGCCCACCACTGGTCTACGGTACTGGTGGGTAGGTTTTAAGGGTATATTACCGTTGGCGCGCTCCATACAAACGCACTATAATGATATTTTCAATACTAACCAATTAAAGTCAATGAAATTTTGCAGAAACAATCTAGAAACAAATTTCTATGCTTGTATGGAGTCAGATTTTCGTTAAAATGTATAGTTTTCAAGTTACAGTGCCTCAAAGATTTCCATACAAATCTAAAATTAATCCTAGCATTAAAACTGTATATTTTAATGAAAATCTGACTCTATAGAAGCATAGACATTTGTTTCTAGATTGTTTCTGCAAAATTTGATTGACTTTAATTGGTTAATATTGAAAATATCACCATAGTACGTTTGTATGCAGCGCGCATTTTCGCTCTCGGAATAATATTCTCTTAAATGTCATTAGTAACTGTACGAAAGTGTATGCTGTTATTTTTTTTCAAAGATTTCAAATATGATCCTGTAGTCGAAGTTGTTCAGTTTGATGCTCTGGACTCTAAAGCACCCCCTTAGGTATGTAATTAAATTTTACACCCTTTCTGTCAATTTAATAGATCACATTTGACATCTATTGATGTTTCATCAAACATAACCTTGTAACGGCGGGCATAGAATATTGTTAATTTTATCGAAGTTAGAACTGCACAATTGCTTTACTTTTTAATATCACGATTACATATTTATTGTAATAATGACCAAAGAAGGTAATTTTACGACTTACTTTCACCATTTTAAACAAAATAAACAATTTCTGTTCCAAAGAACTGAACGTCTTTACAATGTTGCGTTAGTGAATCCTTTTTCTTTTTTGAAACTAAGGATGTTACCCAAAAAAATAGATGTTAAACGTAGTTCCAACAAACCGCGATATTCACACATAAATCAATTCACAAATGTTTGAAATCCGTATTGATTCATTCACTTCATCAATGTTTTTACGCAGGTCACTCCTATTCTATTCTATTTTTATTTAATGTCGTTTCCTTGTTAGATTTCGCCAGTGTCAAGTATTAGAGGGAGTGTCTATCCAATCTCGAGGATTGTTTTTGAGTAAGAACAACTGAGAAGGATTTTGGAGACTCGTGGCAGGCTGAGACGCGAACCGCGCGAACACCACGCGAGAGACAAGTGTTCGAGGCAAACCCTGCAACGTGACTCGCAGGTCACCTCACTATGAAGCTAAAACTGACAAATGTCAAATGTGATCTATACTGTAACTTGGCCTGGCTTAGTTATTTATTACTAACAACATTTTACTGGTGTATTACGACAATGATACTATACCACTCTTCCAAATACGACCCATGTGGTCATACATGAAAAAAAAAAAAAACATGAAAAACACACATGAAACAAAAAAAAACACATGAAAATAAATTGTTTGTTTGTTTGAAAATTGGACCTCCCATTGCGAATAATAATAATCATTAATTTTAGACTTTTGTACACAATGTCTGAATAGACCCTTAAAATTGTGTTTGTTAAAAAATCTAGAGGCGTATTATATCACAGTATTTCCGAGCGTTTACAACCCGAATAACATTAAAGTACATCTTCGACCCCATCTCTGTCCTCAGGACTGGATTGAAGTCAAGAAAAAACCCATTTTTAATTAAAAAAAAAACACGATTTCCAACAAGTTTAAATTTTCTGTAAAAAAAATTATACCAATGGAAATATTTTGTAATGTAACTTTTCTGCTGCCAGTACTAACAGATGTCATGCCTTTAAAAAGGGTTCCGTACCACATTAGAGGCTTATTTGCCAAATTTGACCCCGTGGCCCCGGCCGCTTAATGCCTACGCCGTAGCGGGCTGCTACGCCGTAGGCGAGCTACGAAATTTTAAATTTTTACCTGCTAAGATAAATATTTGGTTTTAGACTTTGGGGTTAGAGACTTATAATTTAATTGTATATAATTATATTTTATACAGGATGTTAGGGTAAACAGTTGCATTAACTTATGGGATGATTGTACCATGATACTGAACAACTTTCCAAAGGAAACATAGGAAACTCGCAAAAAAAAAATCGGACTTTCCATACTAAATGCAATCAGTTGATCGATCGTTTAGTATGCATGGCATAGCATATGCTCACGACTATATTCCCCGAGGGGGTAGTCAGAGATATTCTGAAACCTCAGAACATCCACGTTTCACCAGTAGTACCGAAACTCTATCCAGTGTGAAGGGGGGTGAGCCCGTCGCCACTTATAATGGACAGTGGTAGGGTACAATACATGCCTCGAAATTGAAGCATGCAGGTTTCCTCACGATGTTTTCCTTCACCGAAAAGCAAGTGGTGTTGCAAACAGTGGCGGATACAGAAAAAACTCAAAGGGGGGGCGCAAATATATCTAGAGCTTGAATTTATTGTAATAAAAACACAAGTCACAGAAGTAGCGTGACAATAAACTCGTAATTAGAGAGAGCTCAAAGGAGAATGTTGGCTTTGGCAGCCGGTGTTTTATCCCGTGCGCATACATATGGGGGACGGCGCGGGCGGCACTACAGGCGACCCCGCAAGGGGGGGGCGCGCGCCCCCTGCGCCCCCTGCGCCCCCCATTTGTATCCGCCACTGGTTGCAAATCGTACATAAATTCCGAAAAACTCATTGGTAAGAGTCGGCCTGGACAGGGATCGAACCATCGCCTCCTGCACGGCAGGCAAGGTTACTCGCCACTGGACCACCACGGCTTAAAAGAGTGTCAGGATCCTGTATATTCGGAATTTATGTACGATTTGTAACATCATGAGGAAAACATCGTGAGGAAACCTGCATGCTTCAATTTCGAGGCATGTATTGTACCCACTGTCCATTATAAGTGGCGACGGGCTCACCCCCCGTCACACTGCACAGAGTTTCGGTACTACTGGTGAAACGTGGATGTTCTGAGGTTTCAGAAGATCTCTGACTACCCCCTCGGGGAAAATAGTCTGCTTATGCTGTATATATTGTGGTATAGCCAATAACTAAATAAATACAGCATTTATTAAGCAGTTTGCAAACAAATCTGTACCCATTTCTAAAATAAATCCTTCTAAATAAACAAAGGAAAATCAACCATATTCCTATTCCACAAGAATGTTTTTACAAGTCTGTTTCCTTGTATAAACCAGGGCAATGTTTTTTTATTCATATCATTATTTTTCTTCGGTCTCATAAAGTTGTATGGGAAGGATATTTATGTACAGTTAGCAACGAAAGATGAACATTCTATTTTTAAAATAAGGCTGCCATCTTGGTTTGTGATGATTTTGCCAATGTCGAGTTTTTGTAGCAAAATTGCTTGACGTTGTACGGTTATGAAGATATTTTGGTGACTTCAAGGGTTGTTCTTACAAAAGAACACTATCTTGAGCCACCACTGGAGCCCCGCTGTCGAGCTGGGAGGGGGCAACCGACGAGCGACACGCGACACGCGACCACCCACTAGCAGATCCACAACGCGACTCCAAGATGAACATTCCTGATACAGGGTGTTACGGTGACCAATCACATTACTTTGATGGGTGATTGTTTGGAAGAATTTATTATAAGGAACATAAAAAAAATTCGCAAAAAAATATTTCAACTTTTTACACATAAACGTTCGATCAGTAGATTGAATTTAGTATACCTCCGTGGTTTAATGGTTAAGAGCATTGGGCTCCTGACACGGAGGTCGTGGGTTTGATTCCACGGGGGACACCTAGCGATATGTCACTTTTTCCCCAGTTGGTTAGGACATTGCAGGCTGAATCACCCGATTGTCTGAAAGGAAAGATGATTCCGTGCTTCGAATGGCACGTTAAGCCGTTGATCCCGGCTACTATATCTGGAAGTAGTCGTTACATAAAAACCACGTCAGAGGCCGTAAGACGGTCTAAAAAACTCTGACACTAGGGCTTGCCTACACGATAAGAAGAAGAAGTATGGAATGTACACATTTTTTTTGTGCAAATTTCCTGTTTCTTATTTATTATTATATTTATTAAACACTTTATTGTACACACGGAAATATACATGAAAACAGCATAATAATTAAAAAGGGCGAGCTTATCTCTAAAGAGATTTCTTCCAGCAAACCCGAGAAAGGGAAAGTTGTTCAGTATAATGGGTACAATCACCCCTAAAAGTTTAAGAGGTATTTTACTTTACCATAACAGCAACCATAACCCAGCACTCAGTTGCAGAAACGTTCATTAAAGTTAATCCTCCATTAAATTTTTAAATGACCAAAGCCGCGTTCACAAACTAGTCATATCACAAATTACCGCAAACCGTTGAAAAGAGACGGAAAATACCGGTTCAATTTCAACAAGTAATGAAAAACAAACATTTGGAATTCGCTCCAATGTTCTACCCATAGCACGGTAATTTAGATCTTCTGTCTATTGACATAGAGTCGATACTGAACGAAAGATTTTCTCGAAGATTAAAAATAAAAAATCTTGTGAAATGTCTTCTGGGAGTTTCGTATTAACCGACTTTAAGAGAAGAAGGGGGTTATTATTAATGTTACTTGTATGTTGGATACCATTATTTTTGTACCCAAATCAAGGATGACTCGGACGATTCGGGCGTAATTTGGAGCGCGCTCTGTATAAAAGAAGTCTGGTTATATTTTCAATACTAACCAATTGAAGTCTATGAAATTTTTCAATAACACTCTAGAAACAAATCTCTCACAAACAAATCACTCTCTATGCTTGTATTGTGTCAGATTTTCGTTTTTAAAGCGTAGCATATACTCACGACTATATTCCCCGAGGAGTCAGAGATATTCTGAAACCTCAGAACATCCACGTTTCACCAGTAGTACCGAAACTCTGTCCAGTGTGACGGGGGGTGAGCCCGTCGCCACTTATAATGGACAGTGGGTACAATACACGCCTCGAAATTGAAGCATGCAGGTTTCCTCACGATGTTTTCCTTCACCATAAAGCCAGTGGTGTTACAAATTGTACATAAATTCCGAAAAACTCATTGGTACGAGTCGGCCTGGACGGGGATCGAACCATCGCCTCCTGCACGGCAGCCAAGGTTACTCGCCACTGTACCACCACGGCAGATTTAAATGTATTGTTTTAAAGTTACAGTGCCTTATAGATTTCCATACAAATCTTAAATTAATCCTAGCATTGAAACTGTAGGTAATATTTTTACGAAAATCTGACAACATGCAAGCATAGCGACCCGGTTGGTGTAATGGTTACCACGCCGGACTGCCAAACCAGGGTCCTGGGTTCGAATCCCGGTTGGGTCATGGTATTATATGTTCGTGCCGTTGTTGTATGGTTTCCATAATAAAAGCCATTAGTGCTAGTTTGGGATCATTACAATGTATGTGCCTGTGAGCGTTATTTATTTAGTTATTATTATTTATTATAGCATAGTTTCAAGACTGTTTCTGAAAAAAATCATTGCCTTTAATTGGTTAGTATTGAAAATATAACATGCCTTCGTTTGTATTGAGCGCGCTCCAAATTACATTTAAAATTAGTTTTCAATAATATTTCCAGGTGTTAAATCCGACACTAACTCCAGCAATTACAGTTCAAAACTAAAACAATTTCCGTAAGCCATAAAAACTTTATTTTGAGATTTTATGTTCTCATTAGGTTTTATACCTATTTTTGGAACTATTCGCGTTTATTTGTAACTAGTGTTTTCCCGCGACTTCGTCCGCACAAATTATGTACCAGATTTTAAGTCAGATCTTAAGCTATCAAACAAAAAAAGTTTCATCAAAATCGGTTCAGTAGTTTTTGCGTGATGCGCGAACAAACAAACAAACACACAAACAAACAGACAGACAAAATTTCTAAAAAAGGTTGATTTCGAGTCAGGGATACCTAAAAACCATATCGTAATCTTTTTTTTGTAAATATCTTCAATGTACAGACACACTTCAGTTACAGTTTTATAATAGTTTAGATTAGATTAGATTAGACTAGTGACCCGCCCCGGCTTCGCACGGGTGATATACCTACACAGGCAAAGGTTGATGCGCGGCAGAGGATGGCGAAGCGTGTCTTTTACTCGGAGCTCAGAGACGGCAAGCGCAAAAGAGGGGGCCAGTTATTTTTTTTTTTTTGACATTGTCACACAAATTATCTAGCGATATAGGATATATAGGATCAAGTCGGGTGAACGCCAGTTCTATACAGGTGTAAACTTAAATATGTGTTACAATGTACTTCAGGCTTAGACAATTTATACAGGGACCCGCCTCGAGGTAGCATTTCCGCTCTGCCATCGTGCAAGATCAAGAAATCTTATGCATTTACATAAAATTTTATACATTATCACTAAACGAGACAGCGTATAATTGCGAAACAATAAAAAAAAATATCTTGGACATTGTCACACAAATTATCTAGTCACATTTAAAGTTCCAGAATCTAGCCTGGACTTGTATAATGATAACTAGACAACGATATAGAATACATATATAATATATAGATACAAACATCCATGACTCGGGTACAAATATTCATATTCATAATACAAATATTTGTCCCTTACGGGATTCGAACCCGCGACCCTCGGCACAGCAGGCAGGTTCACTACAGACTGTGCTGTCGGGCCGTCAAAGCTAAGTTTCTTCGCTACAAGGACGAGTTGAAGAGGCACATGAAGAGCTGTGCTATAGACCCGGAGATTTGGAAGGAATGCGCTGCTAAGTACCCGGAATGGAGGCATCTTGTCCAGGCAAATGTTTCCACTTTTGAGGAAAAGTGAAGAAAGGATCTCGATGCCA
This sequence comes from Agonopterix heracliana, assembly GCA_963693445.1. Classification (NCBI taxonomy): domain Eukaryota; kingdom Metazoa; phylum Arthropoda; class Insecta; order Lepidoptera; family Depressariidae; genus Agonopterix; species Agonopterix heracliana. The sequence goes on along the minus strand of OY856336.1, from coordinate 8,037,477 downwards.
AACGGGACCAACTTAAAGCCAGACCACCTACGGCTATATAGTACAACTATGAGAATGAGTGAGTGAGTGTAGTTTGTCGTGCTGGACCAAGTGTGTCGTTAAATATTACAAACCGAGAAAAAAGTGACGATGACTTTCGAGTGAGTTCCGATAGTGGTCGGAGCAAACGAAGAAGAATGAGGGTAGACAGATTTGTCTGCTCTTAAAAATCGACCTGCAGTTCTACAGTCATCCCGTGATCATGGCAGTTGTAACACTGCCGAAATATCGGGAACTCCAAAATAAATACTCTTTCTGGTTTATATAAACGATTTACCCTACATGGTACAGAACTTGTCGAACATAGTGTTATTTGCTGATGATACTTCTCTTATTTTCAAAACAAGTAGAAAGGCACAAGATGTTGATGATATAAATGAGAATGTAAATTATACTCTTCGACAAGTTCTGAATTGGTTCAGTGTTAATAATCTTGCATTAAATGCAAAGAAAACTAAATGTATTAAATTCACTCTACCAAATGTTATTAATAATGAAAATCGAATAATTTTAGATAATGATATATTGCATTTCACAAATAATACTGTATTTTTAGGGATAAAGATTGACTCGAAGCTGCAATGGGGTCCTCATATAGAAACCCTAGCGGGTAGGCTGAGCTCGGCAGCTTATGCAGTTCGAAAAATCAGACAGCTAACCGATATAGCTACTGCAAGACTTGTGTACTTCAGCTACTTCCATAGTATTATGTCTTATGGTATTTTGCTGTGGGGCCGTGCTACAGACGTTGAGACAGTCTTTATCCTTCAAAAACGGGCAATTCGAGCCATTTATAATCTGCGTTGTCGAGATTCATTACGAGATCTTTTTAAAGATATCAGTATTTTGACTTTCTGCAGTCAATATATTTACGAAAATATTTTATACGTTCGCAAAAATTTGTCTCTCTTTCCCAAAAACAGTGACGTTCATAATTACAATACAAGAAATAAAAATAAATTAGTGTTCCCACATTTTCGACTCAGTAAGGTCAACACGTCATCTTTCATGGGGCACTGTATACGCTATTATAAGAAGATACCAGAGGATATTCTTAACTTGCCAGACAAAAAGTTTAAATCCCATGTTAAACAAGTCCTCTGTAAAAAAGGTTACTATAAACTCGATGATTATTTGAATGACCAAAATGTCTGGTCTTGACAATGTTACACTATGTAATTCAATATTTGTACTTTGTATATTTTGTTTTGTTTAAAAGAAGTGTGTTGTAGAGTTTCTGGCCGCATCTTCTCTACAACGGAACACCTTCCGAAGCGGTGGTAGAATCAAAAATGACGTCAAAAAGTTATCTATGTGATATTATTTTGAATAAAAATTTTGACTTTTGACTTTGACTTTGACTTTGAAATAAAAACGCGGTAAGAACCCGTTATAATGATTAACTTTAGCTTAACTATGAGAATGGCACGCTCAAGTGCGTCATATGCGGCCGTACTTTCACCGCAAAAATTGGCTACATTAGCCACATCCGGGCACATCAGCGAAGCCCATCATACCAGCAGCAGTCGCCTTAGCCGTGTCGGCGAGGAAGACATCATCATCATCATACCTACACATATAATAGTACATAGTACATATAACAGTACTGTAGCCGGCGGACTTTTTAATTACCAAAAAGATTGCCGATTGCCGTTTAGAAATTGTTGTAAGGTACTAAATGACTAATATAAAAACCAAAGACATACAGATCACAACCCGCCGTAGAAAAAAATATTTAATAAAATTGTCAGAATTTTTTAAATTTCGGGGTTACCGTTTTTTTCTATACTGTCATGTTCTTCACCTTAGTTCAATACCCATACATAATAGTTAGGCTGTCTAAAGTTGCCATACAACTCTAGTCCATTCAACTAGGCTGGGCTGCTTTTGGGAAACTACGTCATATATTCTCCTCGGCCCTACCACAATGCCTCAAAACAAAGGTGTTCAATCAGTGCGTTCTGCCAGTGATGACCTATGGTGCGGAAACGTGGACCCTGACGATAGGAGTAGTTCATCAATTCAAGGTCGCTCAGCGAGCTATGGAGAGAGCTATGCTAGGTGTTTCTCTGAGGGATCACATCAGAAATGAAGTGATTCGTCACAGAACTAAAGTGGTTGACATAGCTCAGAAAATTAGCAAGCTGAAGTGGCAGTTGGCTGGTCATATCTGCCGAAGAACTGACAACCGATGGGGTGTCAGAGTTTTAGAGTGGAGACCGCGAACTGGTAGGCGTAGTGTGGGACGCCCTGCTGCCCGCTGGACAGACGACCTAAAAAAAAGTAGCGGGGAGCGACTGGATGAGGAAGGCCGAGGACAGAGTTTTGTGGCGCGCCTTGGGAGAGGCCTATGTTCAGCAGTGGACGATGATAGGCTGATGATGATGATGACGTAATAGTTAGACTGTCAAAAGTTGCCATACAAAGCTATAAGACCAGATGAAATGTGTGGCGACGGGCTCACCCCCCGTCACACTGGACAGAGTTTCGGTACTACTGGTGAGACGTGGATGTTCTGAGATTTCAGAATATCTCTGACTACCCCCTCAGGGAATATAGTCGTGAGCATATGCTTATGCTATGCTGTACATACCAGTTCATTTTAATGGCCTAATCAGGACCTTACCTAATTAGAAAGTTTAGAACTATTTCGGGGATTCAATTATGAAAATACTCATCGTAAAAGGGGAACTAACAAACCAATTATGTGAAAATTTTGGGTTATTATTGGATTGTTACCTGAGCCGTGTCCTTCTGACTTAAAATAAGGGGAAAAGTTTCTTTTGTAGTGCCACAGAATCATAAAAGTACGTACAGAAGTTTCACTTTTATCTGTACGTAAGGACCTGTATGTAAGGAAAAATATCATTAACCTTTACACCACATACTCTACCCATCAAACTGAACAACTTTTACTATGGGAGCAAATCGATCGGAGCAAAAAAAATCTGCTGTTCCATAATAAACTGCATTGCCTACTCGACTAGATGTACCAAGCGGCATACGTGACCAATAGAACCATTTTCTAATCTCTTACCAATTTTTACAATTCGGTTTCCGTGAATAATTGTGAATCTAAAGTGAAATCGTAGATAATTTTGTGAAATGTACCGACACTACTTCATTAATTTATCCACGATTTCACGTTAGACTCAGAATTATAGACAGTATTCGAATTTTTGCCTGCGAATAGTCTCCTCAAAACATTTAAAAAACGGTTCAATATGACAGGTAGACCGTTACCTTTACGAGTAGACTTTGACAGATAAGTATGGGAAAGTACACGAAAGCCCACTCCTCTCCGGGCGTTGGAGTCACGTGTTTTTCTATGTATGGGACCGCTTATTTTTTTAAATATGTTAAAATTTAGGAGTCTAAAACTTTGAGTGTAAAAACGATTTCCGTTTTTGTATGGATACTGCTAGCTTACCTCGTGAGACACCCACGCAAAGATCTATCCATTATAAGCCTGAACTACAAGGCAAACAACAAAAATGACCAACCCTATTAATTCCAAAAACTTGTCATTTAATTTAGTAAGACATTTCAATAGATCTCTCAAAGAATTTTAATTTGCAAACTAAATTGAATCTTGTTGCCAAGACGAGAGAGGCCGTTTTCACTCGTCAAGGAAACTTGCTTAACTTTTAGAATTTTCCTCGTTAAATTCTTTTTGTTTGAAATCACGTTCGCAGTTAAAAAGTGTTTCGGTTGTTACTTAGTGAGATAGATGCCATGTATTCAATACAGGGTGTTCGTGCACTTTATCTGTGGCACTCACAACATTTGACGTCTGTCAAATTATAATTTTTATTCTAACCTAATCCTTCTCAGTTGTTCTTACTCAAAAACAATCCTCGAGATTGGATAGACACTCCCTCAAACTACTTGACACTGGCGAAATCTAACAAGGAAACGCCATTAAATAAAAATAGAATAGAATAGAAAACTAAAACTAATATACTTAAGGATAATTTTGTTGTAAACCGAAGGAAGAAATAAAGCCACGAGTTTTGGATATAAACCAATCTATTTATTTTCACATAGCAAGATTCATTAACACAGGGTCCTTATTAAGGCTGCACCCAGCCTATTGTGCTGCCTCCAATCGTACTTTTTATTTCTTAACAAATAAAAAAATAAAAATAAAAAATTGCACAGTGTAGTAATTGCTGATTTTCAATGTATCGGGTCACTGCGGTTTTTTTTGTATAATGTTTGTAGTGTAGTTATTATCGTTGAAACCACCAAAAGTGGTAACTTTTGGCGGTTTTAAAGATAATAGCTACAAGCATAAAACATAATAATCCTAATGTTTCGATAAATTGAAATTTGATCAGGACTACAATGTGACAATCTTGTTTTTTGGAAATGTTGTTTAATTGTATAGAAATAAAAAAACACGATTGGGGGCAGCACAATAGGCTCGGTAGGCTCTTAATTTGCTGACACCTTTTTAAGGGGATGATCAGACCATCAAACTGAACAACTTTCTCTATCGGACCTACAATCTACAGATGATTTTTTTTCATATTTTAATAATTTACTTTTTCATTTACATGTAACATTCATTGTTGATTGGGAACTTGTTGGCATCTGATCATCAATTTGTCTATTTTTACACCAAACTATTATTTAGCTGTGAGTTCTCTAAAACGGAAATAATTAAAAAAAATGATAATAATTGTGATGATTATCAGGTTTCAGAAGTTGTGATGATTAATTCAGCTGCACCTATGAAATTGTTTTACTTCTTTTGGCCTTTATCATTTATACTGATTATTAAAGATGAATGATGATTAACAGGTTTCAAAACTATTGATGATAAAGTTGCACTTTGAAATTGTTTTTCAGTATTTTGTCCAACGATATCAATGTACTAAAGTACTAGATACGGTGATCAGTAGGAACTGCATGTTACTCTTAAATGGGGTGTATGCACCTGATTTATGTTAGTCTCCTTTGCACTAATGAGAATGGCAGACCATCTGTTTGACAATCTGTCATTTTTTACAATAATTTATAACAATTTATTTAAATATTTTTAATAAATAAAAACCACCTGTAATCTTTTGTAAGGTAAACTACTATTCTAATATAAGGTCAGTACGTAAAATTATAAGGAAATGTAATTATTAATTTAAATTTGCGAAAATAGGAAAGTCTATTAATTTCCTCAAGATTGGGTAAGTCCATTATATTTTGTCTCATTTCGTCATCCAATAAGTGATATTTGAGAAAAAGAGACAAGTTATAATGATCATAGATGAATCAAGAGACTTAAATCAGAGGGCACAAAATAGGCACAATATAATGAACTTATCGCGGTTCCCGGACGAGCATTGAAAATGACGCTAAGATCGTTGCTACTTGAGATTATTTTATAAGTACCACTTGTTTACCTTGAGATGAAAAAAAGACTTATTGACAGCTAGAGTCGTCATCACGACCGGGTGGCGGTGGGCAACGAGATTTAAATCTCTGTGGACTAAATCTCTTTTTTACGCTACAAGTTTTCTTTTCATTCGCATATTAATTTCTGTTTCTTTTTAGGGTTCCGTACCCAAAGGGTGAAAACGGGACCCTATTACTAAGCCTACTTTGTCCGTCCGTCCGTCCTACCTATTTAGGGCTGTAACTTTTGAACCGTTATAGCTAGATAGTTGACATTTTCACAGAATATGCGTTATTACGGCGTATTTGTTGACAAATAAGAAAAATGACAATAAGTAATTAAAAAATTAAGGGGGTTCTCAACAAGAAACTAATTTTTATCTACTTTTTTTCTTCTCGCTCTATACTAAAAACGGTAATATATACAAGCGTCAAACTTGGTGTGATTATAGAGCAAACTCTACAATATAAGGTCTAACAAAATTAGGTGAAACTATTTTAAGGGGATGATCAGACCATCAAACTGAACAACTTTGTCTATGGGACCAACATCGAAATCGCGAAAAAAACAGCTGTTCCATATTATAAAACTGCAAGCCTACTCGAGCGAAATGTATGGGACAGCTGATTTTTTTCGCGATTTCGATGTTGGTGCCACAGAGAAAGTTATTCAGGTTAACGGTCTGATCATCCGCTTAAAAAAGTGTCAGCATATTAAGAAGGATCCTGTACACAGTGTGTAAAATTAAATGTGACACTTTGTTAAAGTATTGCTTCAGACAATCAAACTGAAGAACTTTTACTAAGGGACCAATATCGAAATCTCGAAAAAAAAAGTTCTGCAAACATAACTCGACTCAAATGTAAGCACCCCTTTAAGAATGTGTCGCACTTAATTTTACACCCTGTGTAAGGATTTGCCTGGGAAACATTTTAATGTTTGTTTCATAGCAATCAGTTCACAGTTCACACAATCAAAAGTTATGATGAACTTATGAGTAAGTGTTTAATTCTTAAGTTTCAGGTACGTATTTCAGTGTTCTGCGCGTAGGTAGTCGAGGGCACCACTAGTATTTAAACAACATTGCACATATTCATACACACATTCTTGTTTTCTCAGATAATAGGTATAATACCTAGCATAAATATGAACTGTCGCATCTGTGTTGGTCGGTCTTGGTCTTTGACCAAATTATAGTAGTTTCTGTTTATATAAACTAGATGGCACTAATGTTCCCGAAGAGTTTTGGAACATGTTGTTTGTATGAACGAGCAAGTCTATCGCTAGAGTATAGGTCTATGATTTCGTCCTTTATTAACGTATTTGACGACCCGGTTGGTGTAATGGTTACCACGCTGGACTGCCAAACCAGGGTCCTGGGTTCGAATCCCGGTTCGGTCATGGATGTTATATGTTCGTGCCGTTGTTGTATGGTTTCCATAATAAAAGCCTTTAGTGCTAGTTTGGGATCATTACAATGTCTATGTGCCTGTGAGCGTTATTTATTTATTTTATTTATTAACGTCTTAAGTTTCATTAACTTGTTAAACTGATTATTGATGATTATCAAACTTCAAATGCTGATGATTTAGTTGCACTTTTAAATTGATGTTTATCATTTTCGACAGTTATTTGTTCGTCGATTCATCGATCGTAATCGGTTCGTACGACTTTTCAAATTGATTATTGACACAGGGGTCCAATTTGAAATGTATACCAACCGAGCACGGACCGAAATTCTGCTTTGCTTTCAGCACGATATGCTTAATACCGGAAGAATAGGATATTTTGGAGGCAAAATTTGTACATCAATGAAACTTTGTTATTTAACTTTATCTTGGCACTATAAATGAGGATCTGCACGGTCCACCCAAAATGTAGAGGTCCTACTCGTTTCAGAGGTTATGGGTAGAAGGGGGACAGTATTGGAAATATAACCTTGACTATACTATCCAATTAAAGCCAATGCAATTTTGCAGAACAATCTAGAAACAAATCTTTATGCTTGTATGGAGTCAGATTTTCGTTAAAATATACCGTTTCAATGCTAGGATTAATTTAAGATTTGTATGGAAATCTTTGACGTACAACGTACCTTTAAAACTATAAATTTTAACAAAAGTCTGACACGATACAAGCATAGAAATTTGTTTCTAGATTGTTTCTGCAAAATTTCATTGACTTTAATTTGTTAGTATTGAAAATGTAACCAGACTTCGTTTTTGTGGAGCGCGCTCCGAATTTTATCTCCTTAATGTGCCGAAACACGGAGGCAATCGAGACCAAATACTGCTAAAACGGTCACCCATCCAAACACTGACCGGACCTGACGTTGCTTAACTTCAGTGATAATTTCCAATACCAAACCTCCACTGTACCAACGAACGTATATTCTACTCTCATGAAATATTTTTTATTTCCCCTTTTTCTTACGTAAATTCTAGTTTCACTCAAACAAAATAAATCTCGCAAATCTATTTTCCTATTCCTACAACGTGTATTCCTAACCTTAAAGCTAGAGAAATAGAGTTTGTTTCTCTCTGGCAATTTGAAGGGTGGAATATTGGAGAATGCCTCATATTTCCCAGTGAGAATAATTTTCAATAAAATTGTATGAATGTTACACCTGATTCTGAGGTTGACTTCGCATTGGACGGGCAGTTATCTGAAACAATGAAAATTTTAAATTAGAAAAATCATTAACTAAAATATCTTGGACATTGTCACACAAATTATCTAGTCACATTTAGAGTACCAGAATCTAGCCTGAACTTGATTATGATGACTAGACGGTACATGGAATACAAAGGTACTTTCTTAATATGCTACTTTCTCTATGGCACAAAAATCGAAATCACGAAAAAAAACTGCTGTCGCATACATTTGCATCGAGAGTAGGTTTTCAGCATTGTATGGAATAACTGGTTTATATTTTGCGAATTCAATGTTGGTCCCATAGTGAAAGTTGTTCAGTTTGATGGTCTGATCATCCCCTGAAAAAACTTCAGTACATTAAGAAAGATCCTGTAGATACAAAGATCCATGACTCAGGCACAAACATTAATATTCATCATACAAATATTTGACCCTTACGAGATTCGAACCTGCGATAATTGGCACAGCAGGCAGTTTCACCATCAACTGCTCAGATAGCTGTATCGACCCGTCACACACATAAGTTATAATAGTCACATACATAATAATTTATTCAGTATACACCACTAATTATTAACTAACTTAACTTTAAGGGTGTATCCAGGCCATGAATCTAAACAACTTTCTCTATGGAACATGGGTCGAAAAATGAGAATTTTTTTTGGACCTTCCATCAAAAAGCTAGTGATGTATGTTTGATTGTGTGTTTGTTTGTTTGTTCGCGCATCACGCAAAAACCACTGAACCGATTTTGATGAAACTTTTTTGTTTGATAGCTTTATGATCTGACTTAAAATCTGGTATATAATTTGTGCGGACGAAGTCGCGGGTAAACACTTAAGTTAGAAAAACTCATTGATACATGGCATGTCTTCCGTTCAGATTAGAACCGGCGAAAAATTATTGGTCAATGATGATGATGATGATGAAGCAGTCAAGTGCGCATATTTAGGTGCACAAACGTACGCAATGGTCAATGATTAGAACCCAAACCCTCATAATTGAGTTTCCATACTTTTCCATAACGCACCACTGACGCTGTGTATTTCTGTCAGTCTATTTAAACTAAATTGCAGAAACTACTAGTGTTTTCCCGCGACTTCGTCCGTACAAATTATACACCAGATTTTAAGTCAGATCATAAGCTATCAAACAAAAAAAGTTTCATCAAAATCGGTTCAGTAGTTTTTGCGTGATGCGCGAACAAACAAACAAACTAACAATTTTGTCAATAGATGGCGCTGCACGTCATTTAAATCGCGCTATCGAGTGTTATTTGATTTTATATGAAGTGAACCGCTACTTTTTGTACCTCATGATTTTACGGTTTTATAATAGTTAAGATTAAGATAAGATTATTGTGATACTGTTTTCACTAATAGATAGACTGATTCACATGGAAGGTTCACGTACCCGTGCGAAGCCGGTGAATTATAGTAGACACACCGAGGACAGGAAAGTAAGAAAGGCAGATGAGAATCTGCCGGTCAACAAACATGTGATCTGAGGCTTTCTTATTTACTGTCCGAAGTTAGTATACTATTTTTCTCCTCGACGGAGGTGGAAAGTGACAACTTCGTTTAGCGCAGCGGGACGACAATTGACGCTTTCCGTCCGGAGGGGAGAAATAGTATATTACACACCGAGGGCAGGAAAGTAAGAAAGGTCTCATTTGCCGGTCACCAAATATGGTGATCTGAGGCTTTCTTATTTACTTTCCGAGGTTAGAATCCTACTATTTTTCTCCTCGACGGAGGTGGAAAGTGGCAACTTCGTTGGCGAATTGACGCTTTCCGTCCGGAGGGGAGAAAAATGCATTTTTGATCTTCATCCTAACATATTGATATCGACAAACGCACACAAACAAAAAACCCAAAATTCTCTCTCTGCACGTAACACATAATTATTAAATCATGTACACACACAGCCAGGCTGGAGTCGTTTAAATTTATTACTATACACATCTCTTTCTTGCACACACGCTCAAATAGGATTCGACCGATGTCCCGTCTCTGTTTTACCACGCATGCGTACTAAGTTTCTCTTTGTTCGGATAGAGAATTTAATGTATACAAGCATAGGTATGTGCTGTATGTTGTATATGTTTGTTTAAGTTTAAATATTATGGTTTTAGAAGAGATTTTGTTCATTGAGTTTTGTTACAATTATAATATACAGGGTGATACGAGATATAAGAGCAACTCTAAACAAAATCGAAATTTTTTTTGGCAGCCAATGAAAAATGACACAGTCATGTTGAGACTAGGTAGGTACAGTTTTTAAAGAATAAATTTAGATCACGGTACACTTTTTGAGCTTCATTTACACTTCTATACATTCTTATTCGTAGACAGGGTGTTAACTTAAATGCATTACTTACTTTTAGGTTGAATCAAACTGAACAACTTTCAATTTGGGACCAACATTGAAGTCACGAAAAATACGTTGCCATAAAAAATGTCGAAGAGGCTGCTGGAAGAAATCTCTTCAGATATAAGCTTGCCCTTTGTACTTGTAAACATGCTGTATCCATTGTATTTCCGTTTGTACAATAAAGTGTTAAAATAAAAGATAGTTACTCTAACCAAAATGTGTGAAACAATAATTTTCTTTTTCGCGTTTTTAATGTTGGTCCAATCCGGGGTGGTCTAGTGGCGAGTAACCTTGCATGCCGTGCAGGAGGCGATGGTTCGATCCCCGTCCAGGCCGACTCGTACCAATGAGTTTTTCGGAATTTATGTACCTACGATTTGTGACACCACTGGCTTTTCGGTAAAGGAAAACATCGTGAGGAAACCTGCATGCTTCAATTTCGAGGCATGTATTTGTACCCACTGTCTATAGTGGCGACGGGCTCACTCCCCGTCACACTGGACAGATAATCGGTACTACTAGTGAAACGTGGATGTTTTGATTTCAGAATATCTCTGACAACCCCCTTGGGGAATATAGTCGTGAGCATATGCTTATGCTATGCTAATGTTGGTCCCATGGTAAATGTTGTTCAGTTTGACGGTCTGAAGCTTCTTCTAAAGTATGTAACGAATTTAAGTCTACACCTTGTATACAGGGTGGTCCTATAGAGAAAGTTGTTCATTTTGATGGTCTGGGCCCTATTCAACAAACGTTACAATTGTAATTAAATTACAATTCTGGGTACATTGCTGAGAATGTTAGGCATATGTTACCTACTGCAAGTTTAGCGTCATAAGTAACCAGCAATGTACCCAGAATTGTAATTGTAAATTACAATTGTAACGTGTAGCGGAGCTACGAGCATCGCCGCGGCCGAGCCGCGGTCCCGGGCATTCCAACTAGCCCGTGGAAGATCTTCCCTTTTCCTCCAAACTGGTGACCACCGACAATTGAGCAATCAACCTTCTGGTACGTCAGTCACTGAAGATGGCAGCAACACGGAGCAGCAACGAGGTCCTGAACTAGCCTACAAAGCATAAAGGTCCCGCATCTCCGCAGCAGAGGTTATCGGCCAGCGCAACGGTACAGCAACCATTGGGGTCACACCGTCACACGCCGAACACATGCCTTCATGAAAAATTGCCATACCTGGACTGAATGCGTACCAAGCAAGCTGAAGACAAGTTTCGACGCTCCGTCTGGAGGGGGAGTACTGTAGCGGAGCTACGAGAGCTGACTAAGCAACAATGCCGAACACATCGATCGAGTCGATGTAAACAGAGATCTATCTAGGTCAGCGCATGCGACCTAGCACGTCACACAGAAGACGGCCAATCACAATATGGATCTGTCCAACGCATCACAGCTCATTACGAATAACAACCAATCATATGGCGAGTCCTGAATCGCACTATCGAAGTTATCAAGAGACTTTGCATATATACATCATCCAACTAAGAACTGTTGGACCGCGGTCCCGGGCATTCCAACTAGCCCGTGGAAGATCTTCCCTTTTCCTCCAAAAACGTTTGTTGAATAGGGCCCTGGTCATCCCCTTAAAAGAACTGTCAGCATAAGTATATTTCTCTAGTGCCCAAAATCTGTCAAGTTAGAGAGGGAGGTAGTGAGCCAATTTCAAAAGGCAATAATAAAAAGAGGACCTAGTAGGATCCCACAGCAGGGAAACGGCCTCTTCCCACAAATAAGGGTGAGAGAGAGAGTGGGACATACTCCACCACGTGGGCCCCGTGCGGATTGTTGGAGGCAAGTTAGTGGTCATCTTGCTGTTAGTCAATTTTCAAGATAAGTACCTTAATAGGTCTCTGACCTGCAACAGAACTTATCCGGGAATAACTGATTAAGTGCGTTCACACACGATGACGCACTGACGGAGCGGCAGATGTCAGTCCATTGAACCACAACCAGGTGCGTCAATGCGTCACCGTGTGTGCTTCTACGTGCGGTTTCATACAACTCCTTGCTTCTCATATGACGGACTGTCGTCTGCTGCTCCATCAATGCATCGTGTGTGAACGCACTAAGGGTATATTACCGTTGGCGCGCTCCATACAAACGTAGTCTGATGATAATTTCAATACTATCCTATTAAAGTCAATGAAATTTTTCAGAAACAATCTAGAAACTAATCTCTGTGGTTGTATGGAGTCAGATTTTCGTTAAAATGTATAGATAGTAATAAAGTTATTGCCTCAAAGATTTCCATACAAATCTTAAATTAATCCTAGCATTAAAACTGTATATTTTATCGAAAATCTAACTTCGTACAAACATAGAAATTAGTTTCTAGATTGTTTCTGAAAAAATTCATTGACTTTAGTTGGATGCTATTGAAAATATCACCAGACTACGTTTGTATGCAGAGCAGCGCGCATTTGCGCTCTCGGAATAAACTTATCTTAACGTGCCTTTCGAAGCAGGAGACGACGGATGAAGCACTCAAATTCAATTCAAATTTTATATTGTAATAGTCATTAAGTCGTGTTATGCTGTAGAGTTTCTGGCCGCATCTTCTCTACAGCGACAACACGTTCCGACGCGGTGGTAGCTTAAAAAAGAATTGACGTTTAATAAGTGTGCTTCAGGCTCCTATATTGAATAAATGATTTTGAATTGAATTGAATTGAAACGGTCACCAATCTTAATACTGACGTTGCTTAACTTCGGTGATCATTTCCAATATCGATGCTACGGCAGCGAGAGCGTCGAGATCGTCGCCCTGCTGTAAAAACCTCGTTAAACACAAATTCTCTGTTTTTAACCCTTCTGCGGCAGAAGGAGGGTAATGTTTTATGTTTTTATGTATTTATTTGATGGATAGAAACACTCTTTTTCCTTATTACTTACTAGCTTTTGTCAGCGACTTCGTTCGTATGGTTTTAGAAAATTTTCAAAATCTGGTTGCATCGATCGAAAAATCCTTTTTTGCAACTCTAGATGCTCTGTAGAATCATCATCAGCCTATACAGGGTGTAAGTATCATCATCATCATCATCTCAGCCGATGGATGTCCACTGCTGGACATAGGCCTCCCCCCAAGGATCGCCACAACGACCGGTCCAGCGCTGCTCTCATCCAACGGGTTCCGCAATTCGCAGTTTAGCAATTCTTTGGGTTATATCAGCTACTCTGGTTCTTCTGCGGATCTCTTCATTTCTGATTCGATCTCGCAGGGAAACTCCGAGTATAGCCCTCTTCATTGCCCTTTGGGTGACTTTCAGCCTTTTTATGAGGCCTTGAGTGAACGACCACGTCTCTGTTCCATATGTCATCACTGGCAACACACACTGATCGAAGACTTTCGTTTTAAGACACTACGGTATTTGGGACGTGAAGATACTGCGTAGCTACCCAAATGCTGCCCAACCGAGTTGGAATTAAGGAAATGTATTATCAATCTTTAAACCACATGCTCTGCCCAAATTGAACAACTTTTACAATGGGAGCAAACCGATCAGAACAAAAAAAAAATCAGCTGTTCCATACTAAATTGCAATGCCTACTCAACTCAAATGCCACAGCAGATATTTTTTTTGTTCCCATTGTAAAAGTTGTTCAGTTTGATGGTCTGATCATCCTGTTAAAGAACCGTCAGCATATTAAGTTGGACCGTATGCAACCAACTGTCAGACGCAGGGGTCCATATCTCAAACTCATCTAATACCATAAGATCCTTAGGGATGTGTCAATCTGTAAGTAAATCCCTTTTATAATATATCTGACCCTTTTAGGGACCTCTGGGTTTTCGAGTGCAGTTAGGGTTCCGTGGTTAAATGGTTCGCACTGACAAAAATTCATGCGATACTTCTTCTTATCGTGTGGGCAAGCCCTTGTGTCAGAGTTTATTCAAACCGCCTTACGACCTCTGACGTGGTGTTTATGTAACGACTACTACCACCAGAGATAGTCCGGGACCAACGGCTTAACGTGCCATCCGAAGTATGGAATCATCTTTCTTTTCAGACGATCAGCAGTGCTAGCGTGATACCCCGCGACTTCGAGTCTCTCTATACCATATCTCTATTTCAGCGCGTCTTCGCCTCTGTCTCTACAGTAGCTAACATGATGCCCGCGACTTACGATGACGCGAGCTCTCAACTGTCATTCGTAGACTCTAGTCTTCAAATGCGAGCATGATCACCGTTCGGTAGAGTTTGTGGCTCTACGTTTACGCAACGAAATAGGTAAAAGAACGAATGATTTTGGGGCAGCTCTAATCATCGATTCGGCGATACCCTATTCAAATTGATCTATTTAACCGTATGGTAACCTAGCGAACCCGGGCCGCGACTTTGCTTTCTCTTGGTAGAGTGGCTGACGAGCTGTCAAATCATGCTCACCATCGCGGGATAAATGACAGGCGCGGGTATGGATTTCAAACCCGCAGGCGCGCGTCATGCGACTAATCATGCTAGCACTGCAGGTTATTCAGCCTGCAATATCCTAACTTAACCATTAGACCCCAGATGTAGTGCGTTACTGAGTGAGTGAGAGAGGACTACACCATTGCCTATAATCGTCTTACTCCTGTTGGCACGAGGGGGTGAGGTTAAAATTGGTGGGGGGCAGAGTGTTCGTACTGTATGTAGTACCATACTCTTTCTTATTCTGTGGTAAAGTGTCAAAATTCAAGACGCCATTGATATACTACCCTATTTTAAAGAATAATAGGGTGTTATAGAATAGATTTAGTGGAATTTAACAGATACATAAAATAGTGACACAATGTAAAATTACAAATAAAATGTCTTATACTAAACTACATATTTTAAAACCTTTTCAAAAGTTCAACTTTAACTATACGAGCAAACATGAAAAAGTAAAAAAAATTGTTGTTTCATACATTTGACTCTAATGGGCATTGCAGTTTAGAATGGAACAACAAATTTTATATTTGCTTCCATTGTAAAATATCAAATCATGCAATATTTCCTATTTTATTATTATAGGGATAAATCCCCCCCCTGGATACGTGCTTGCATTTAAGCTAACCTGTAACAAGGTTTGCACCTTCATAATTTGAACCCTCTGTGCACGATTACGACTCACGCTTGACATATTTTCAACCCTTACCAATAGGGTGGACATATTGAAGGTACTATCGCTATAAAATATTTTTTCTGCAATCATGACGGATTTGTTTTATTCTTGGACATATATTTTTTGACTATTTTCCCAAAAGGCGTAGCAATAGATATTCTTTTAAGGTAAACCCATATTCAGAATATCCACCTAATAGTAGCAGTGCCAGTAGAAGGCTCTCTTAGTGTATTTATATTCATTTATTTTGTATCCGCTCGCTTGCCCCGTAAACTACCACCTTACATAGATTTTGTACTCCAAAATGACCGTGTCAGGTATAGTACCACTTGACATGGGGCCTTCGCTCCCATCCTCAGTGTTATTGAAATATGCCTGTCTCTGTTTGTTTAAGACGCTGTTATCCCGTCGAGGCCGTTTTTAAACACGAACGAAAGTGTTTTAAACTGTGTTTAAAAGTCTGAAATTAAATTATGTCTTATTTAAGGATCGGGCGGATGGGCGACTGTTCTCAATTACACGATTAGATTAAGTTTACTAGATAGAAAAACATCCCAAAGTTACCCCTTTTTGTTATGTTTTTTAAATACTATGATTAAACTGCTGATATTTAACTTCTTGTACTTAACTAAATACATTAAATATTTATAGTGAACTCAGAAGAATTTTTAGCTTAGAAACTCCCATGAGCAAAGATATTGCAAAAACACGTTTTTTTGCGATCCTGCTTTCAATTGGAGCGGGATGGCTAATTATAAACTTATGCTTGCAAGAAAGAGACGCTTGCACTGGGATTACCTAGCCTTCAGGTCTATTTGTATTATCTGTCTCGCTTCTCTGTAAAATTTACTACAAATTGCACGTGTCAAGTACCACTTGACATGGAGGCACAATCACAAAACCGAGCCGCGGCGCGGCGCGGTGGCAGGTAAAACAAATGACGGGGCAATGTAGGGTGATCGTCAAGAGCCCGTCCGGGCAATTCGGTATGTCAAGTTTTTTTTGGTCGTCATTTTTATATTCTTTACGGATAGAAGACATAATTTTAAGACACCTATTTCATTTTTATTGCGATTCATCGAGTTTATCAATATAAATTTAATTTTTAAATTATTTTGATCTGTAATCTTTAAGTGCAAAAATGGTGGAGAAAAAATAATTCGAACTCCATGGAGAAACACTACCTACTGCTATATTTAAAAAAAATAAAACGTGCCTCCTCTTTCTAACTCTATGCTGGAAACAGATACGGCAACATCAAATGTCAAATTCTGACATTGTGAATGTATTTTTTTTCTTAATGGCCGGGTATTTCAAGTTGATTTTATGTTTAACAAGGAGTTCACAGGTATGCCAGTGACGTCACTGAGCGTACCGAAAAACGACGTTATTTTATTTAAAATATTTGTAATCCTTTCATTTTAAAATCTTTGACGTAGAAAATATGATTATTGAGACAATTATCTCGAAATGGTTTTCGATTCAGCCCACCAAAAAAAAACTTGACATACCGAATTTAGCGAGTATTGAAGATTACAAAAATTAGGTTTTAAATTGTGATAGGTGGCTTAGAGTTGAACTACACCACGTAGCACAGCATCGCATTTTTCCGTCTCTCCATCCTTTTCTGTCACTCGAAACGTCATTTGCTAGAGCATAATAAGATAGACGGAACGCGATCGCACGCGGCGTGCTGTCGCGTTGTGACAGAAAAGGATGGAGAGACGGAAAAATGCGATGCTGCGCTGTGTGGTGTAGTTCAACCCTTAGTCTTACGCCCACAAATACACTTAATAAGAAACTCTTTTCCCATAGTCGCCTCATATGGTACCAACGAGGGGTGTACACCTACCAACCATAACCAGGGCACAGAATAATAACTAGTAACTAGCCTTACAGAAGCTTTACTTCGCAATGGTTTTCAAAGAAATATGTACTCAATCTGATAAACAATATGATTTAATTTAGCTCGCGTTCCAGCCGAGCACGTGTTCATTTACATACCTACCAAATTTTTTTGAGGGAATATGGGCCTTAATTCACTGGACTACGGTTCATAATAAGTTATACGTGGTTATACGTATTGAAAGAGTTTATTGCGGCAGCCTACTAGATTGGCCCTTGCGCAATGGCCGCCGCCTGTAGGTACCTACACGCGGAGTGACACAGGCCTGACCAGGGTGATTATAAGGGTAAATTTTATATCACTGCGGATAACTTTAGCATGTATTCTACTCATCAAACTGAACAACTTTCACTATGGAGCCAACTTCGAAATCGCGAAAAAAAACAGCTGTCCCATACATTTGAGTCGAATAGGTACCGCAGTTTTGTATGGGACAGCAGATTTTTTTTTCGCGATTTCGATGTTGGCTCCATAGTGAAAGTTGTTCAGTTTGATGAGTAGAATACATACTGAAGTTATCGGCATTATCGTGTATTTGAAAAACTATTAATTTCGTATTTTTATTTTATTTTTTAGTTTAGATACTTCCCGTGTCAACTAGGGACCAGAAATGACGTTTAATGGACACGATTACGACTGCCCTAACGTAGCGAGGGTCACAGCCATTTTATTTTTAATTGTCAAAGTTCGGACCTCTCGTAAAATGTACAGTTAGCTGCAGTTGTTAGTTAAACTAAAAACTGACATACATACATACGGACACTTACGCTCGTTATCCCTAATAGGTAGAGCAGAGACTGATCGGTTGGTTGGAATACTGGTTTAAGCATGCATAATGGAACTCATACCACCAACTACCGTTTTTTGAGTCTTGGTGTGTGAATTTTAAGTTCGATTCGCTCGCTCCAACCTTTAAAAAAGGTTAAATTTAATTAGTTAGCAAAACTTAAGAAACGTATTTGGTATCTGTTTCGAACTACAATTGCGGGATAATGACCCCCCGCTAGATCATATGATTCTGAGGTCAATGTCCGCTCGCGCCCGCATACTGTACGCACTGCGCGTACCATACATACGCACGATAATAACAATTTTGTTAATCATCAATACCATTACAAACATTGATAATGCAATCTGTTATCATTAACAAATGCCCTAGTTTAGTTTCGCCAACTAATAAAAAATGACCCTATACTACCACCCACTATCATTTTGAGTCTTACACCTGTATTCCTAGTTGTTTCCTTGAGGCTTCCTCACTCGACTCTAGGACGTTTTTGACATTTTTGTCATACAAATTATGTCGGAAATGTCCTCCACTCGAGTAAGGAAATGTCAAGAAAACGTGTTAACGTGTTAGTGTGTGAAATCTCTAGCTTGCTTCGCTTGCTCCAAATGTTGAATGGTATAAGCTTGCATAGGCTAATGGAATGCCCACCACCTACCACGGTTCTTGTTGTGTGTGATTTATTTGCCCTTATCTTTCCTGGAGGGACGTTTTCACAGTTTTCATAGTTTGCCTACCTAAAAAAATTTAACATTTTGCTTCTTGTCTTAAAATTTGTGTGTCGTACAATTAATTCGCAACCTTAAGATTTTTCAAGGACGCAGTAATAGAAGCTCGCGCCGGGTGCATAGAAGACTATTTAAGGCACGGCCTGCCCACACAATTTAAGATAAACTTTCTTTTGACTTTACAGTAATTCTCGCAGCCGACTGTACCTCCCTTATTTTACGGGGGGTGGGTAGTTGAAAGGGTATTTACTTTATCACTTTCGGTCCTTAATTTTGTTATTTATATAACGCAAATAGGGGTTGTTGAGTTTACTGTTTGTTTTCAAAATCGAGGGGGGGGGGTTGGAAGTTTTACTTAATGCGTATGATTTAGTTACTGAGCTCATAATGAAGTCATAATTACATTGGTAGGTACCTTATAATAAAGGAAGATTATTTCATATTTTCATTATTATAGATTTAAGGGGATGATCATACCATCAAATTAAACAACTTTCTCTACAGGAACAAAGTAGAAATTGTGCTGAAATTAATATTTTATTATTAGCATCCTTTTAAACTATGACTATTTTTAACTATATACAGAATAGAAAATAGTCTACCCATAAAACTGCACAACTTTTACTATGGGAGCAAACCCATCGGAGCAAAAAAAAAATCTATTATTGCATACATTTTAGTCGAGTAGGCATTGCAGTTCAGTATTATAGTAATACAAACAAAATAAGAGTTGTTCAGTTTGATGGGTAAAGTCTTAGTTTAAAAGGATGCTAATGATACAAATTTCACCCTGAAGTAAGTATTTCAGACCATCAAACTAAACAATTTTTACTACGGGACCAACATTGAAACCACAAAAAAAAGTTAAAAATTAGGGCGGAGTTGGACACATTCTGTGAACATTTTAACAGGCTGCATTTTGCGGTTTAAAATAGACAGACGGAAGGACGGACGGACGGAGTAGGCTTAGTAATAATGTCCCGTTGGTCTCTTAGTCTATGGATCCTAATAACGACTTATCCAATCACCATTTTAATAAGATTACCAAATTCCAAGTAAATCTTGTAACAAAACTTTGTTCAAACCTTAGTACAAGTGAAACAAACTCTTGAAACTCGTCGAGTTAACAAGTAGTATCGGGTGTCAACAACCGGCCGGTTCGCCCTACCTCCGCTCGGTACTTCACACAAACTCTGTAGGGTAAAGGGTACTAGTGTGACCCTCGTTGATTTACATTTATAAATTGAATTCGAAAGGCATGGCAAATAAAATTAGCTTATTTAAGATCACGACCTTCTCTCCTTTTGAGAAGGTCAGCAACTTTGCTACAACTTTTTTAAGGTGTAGTCATGGTTTGCTGTCAACTTTTGCGTATGGTATAAACTTTTTTTGAATACTTATTATCATTTTTTCTGTTTTATTTATGTTATAGAGTTTATCCGCAACTTCATCCGCAGAAATTTCATATCAGATTTTAAGTCAAATTATAAGCTATCAAACAAAAAAAGTTTCATCAAAATCGGTCCAGCAGTTTTTACGTGATGCGCGAACAAACACACTGACAAAAAATAAAAACATTGGTGATTTGTAGTCAAACACCATATTAAATAACACTTTACCTAAAAACCATTTATTTATCGTAAATATCTTCAATGTACATACACACTTCTGTTACACTTTTATAATAGTTTAGATTAGGAAGTGGCGGGGCATACATACATACAGACAGAGAGAATGGACGAAAGTATAACGGTTCCTTAGAACCCTAAAAAACTGAAAAAATTAACCACCTCCTTTTTAAAAGTCGGTATTAATAAATAGTCAAAGGCAAAAACGCAAAGAAGCTCAATCGATAACAGTACCTACTTTCTATAGTATCAATAATCAGAGGTCATTACTTCCCCGCCACCCTAATGTCTCTTGACTCAAACTATTTTCGCACTTAAAGCTTTGCCATAAGAACCTTCTAAGGGGTCTTATGTGAAATGAACTGCAGGACCCTTTCTGACGACGTCGTAAAAAGGGACCGGAAGGCTTAGGGCCTTTCAAATTCCTTCACTTGTGTATTTTAATATAATGTAGTGTTAATAATAGTGGGGGAGGCAACTGTCAACACGCTTGGTGAAAATGCTTGTGGAACATACTTGGTGAAAATGCTTGGTAAAAATGATTGGTGAAAATGCTTGATTCACAAAAAAAAATTGAAAACGGGTGATTTTGTTTGACCATGAATTTTTATTTTAGTTTTGTATGAAAACGCTTATTTTATAATTTGTTTTTCGATAAAAAGGAGGCTTCAGATCATACAACTGAATAACTTTCACTAAAGAACCAATATCGAAATCGCGAAAATAAATCTTCTGTTCCATAGAAAATGATTGACATTTTAGACTTAACCAAAATATATTGAAAAACGGTTTTGATTTTCTTTAGTGATTTCCCATGAAGTTGGTCCCACCATGGTAAAAGTTGTTTAGTCTGTTAGTCTGAAGCACTCCATAAAGTATTTAACGGGTTTAAAAACCAGCTGTTCCATACATTTGAGTCAAGAGCAGCTGATAACTTTTGTCATTTTTCAGGTTGGTTAAAAATGTATATACCCTTGTATACAACTTTTACCATGGTGGGACCAACTTCATGGGAAATCACTAAAGAAAATCAAAACCGTCCACAAGTCCGTCCGACCGTCCGTCCGTCCGTCCGTCGTGTGTTTCATAAGTAAGAATAAATTTTTAAAACTCTTAAGGGGGTTGTTTAGACCGTCAAACTGAACAACTTTCTCTATGGGACCAACATCGAAATCGCGAAAAAAAAAATTTGATATCCCATACATATTTTAGCTCTAGTCGATTTGTAGAGTATAGAACATCAATTTTTTTTTTACGATTTCGATATTGGTCCCGTACTGAAAGTTGTTCAGTTTGATGGTCTACACCACCCCCTTAAAGGTTTATTTGTATTTTTGTAACACCTTGTAGTTTATTTTATGGGAGAGGTTGACGCTGTTGGCTCTTATACTATGATATTCAAGGGTGTTTGATGTAGCTGCGTTTTATGGCTTTGACCTAGGATATAAGGACTAAATCACGGAGTTAGTTAGTTAGGAGCCTGGTTTGGGAATTAATAACAGTTGCCTGTGAAGGGTTGATTCTAACGTAGCAGTTAAGCGGCACGATTCCATACGCGTAGATTCCATAGCATGCATAGCATATGCTCACGACTATATTCCCCGAGTGGGTAGTCAGAGATATTCTGAAATCTCAGAACGGAGTGAACCCGTCACCACTAATAATGGACAGTGGGTACAATACATGCCTCGAAATTGACGCATGCTTTCCTCACGATGTTTTCCTTCAAAGAAAAGCCAGTGGTGTTACAAATCGTACATCAGAAATCTCATTGGTACAAGTCAGCCTGGACGGAGATCGAACCATCGCCTCCTACACGGCAGGCAAGGCTACTCGTCACTGCACCACCATAATAGACGGCTATATTAGAACACTAGTGTTTACCCGCGACTTCGTCCGCACAAATTTTATACCAGATTTTAAGTCAGATCATAATAGCTATCAAACAAAAAAAGTTCCATCAAAATCGGTTCAGTAGTTATTGCGTGATGTGCGAACAAACAAACAAACAAACACACAAACAAACAGACAGATAAAATTTCTAAAAAGGTTGATTTCGAGTCAGGGATACCTAAAAACCACATCGTTATCTTTTTTTTTGTAAATATCTTCAATTTACAGACACACTTCAGTTACAGTTTTATAATAGTTTAGATTAGATTTGACACAAGAAGAAGACAGGTTCTAAATAAAACTACTAGTTCGGGTATAGCCAAATCTCTTCCATTGGGCTTCCATTGCTCATTACATTACACCCTTAAACTATTGAAAGCAAACAGAACCCCTCTCTCCGCAGTCGGTCTAAAAGAGACATATCCGCAAGTAAGTGGTTCGTTAATTTTCATATTTCCTACGTTCGGGTCGCTACGATGTGATACGTTAACACGCAATCATCGTCGTTACGGTAACCTTGTGGTACATACGAAGCTATGCTATATTTTAACGTAAAACCATTCTCACTCCGCAAACCGAATAGATAGGTACTTCTATTTTTCCTAATTTTGTTATTCAGGGATTATCGTAATAACCATTGCAGTGCTTAAACTTTTCGAACGTATTCATGTAGCGAGCCCGTTTCAACTTTTTTGTGGTCACAACCTAAACTATTATAAAACTGTAACTGAAGTGTGTCTGTACATTGAAGATATTTACAAAAAAAAGATTACGATATGGTTTTTAGGTATCCCTGACTCGAAATCAACCTTTTTAGAGATTTTGTCTGTCTGTTTGTTTGTTTGTTTGTGTGTTTGTTTGATAAAACAAAAAGCAAGTACCTTTCTTAACTATTATAAAACCGTAAAATCATAATGAATAAAAAATTTGTGGTTCACTTCATATAAACTCAAATAACACTCGACAGCGCGATTTAAATGACTTGTGGCGCCATCTATTGACAGGCACATTTGTTTTTTGTTTGTTCGCGCATCACGCAAAAACTACTGAACCGATTTTGATGAAACTTTGTTTGTTTGATAGCTTATGATCTGACTTAAAATCTGGTATATAATTTGTGCGGACGAAGTCGCGGGAAAACACTAGTATACGATAAACGTAAACCCTTAATTTTTTTTTAAATTAAACATTTTGAATAGGTAAACATTTATTATATCTTTTGTCTCTCTCAAGTACCTACTTACATTCTTCTCGATTCAAATGATATTGCGGCTTTTTTATTTATTTTGTGCTCATACTATACTTTGCACCTTCAGAACACGTTCTGACACAAATCGAAAATCTGTTGCTAGCAGAAAATATGATATTAGATTATATATTGTCATTGTTATGTTATATCTTATTACGTTAACATTCGAAACCCTCGGATCTATATTCGAGTACACATCTCGCTTTTAGTCACTCATTTTTTTTTATTTACCGAGTGTTATATAATATAATCATTCCTAAATTGTATTGATTTTATTTCGAACTGATGCGTATAAAAGTAGTAAATCGATTAATAGCAAAGCTTGTGCTGTAAAACGACTCTTAACCGACGTATAATAAAGCACGCAAGCCAAGCGTCACGAATACACCCGTTTATTTGAAAATATGTTTTTTATGTTATAATTGTATGTTTTTTACGTTTAACAGTTTTTAGTCTGGAAACGCCTATTTTGTAAGGCTCGGCTTGACCTATATTTTATTTTAATGTTATGGCCGAATACCGGATTGGAAGGTTACGTGTTCTAGTACCGTTCATCATCATCAGCCTTCGAATCCGCACGGACAACATCTTATTACCGTGTGGGCAAGCCCTGGTGTCAGAGTTTATTCAAACCGCCTTACGGCCTCTGACGTGTTTTTTTATGTAACGACTACTACCACCAAAGATAGTAGCCGGGACCAACGGCTTAACGTGCCATCCAAAGCACGGAATCATTTTCCTTTTCAGACAATCCGGTGATTCAGCCTGCAATGTCCTAACCAACTGGGGAAAAACGCACATAGTGATATATCACTAGGTGTCCCCCGTGAAAATCGAACCCACGACCTCCGTGTCAAGAGCCCAATGCTCTTAACCATTAGACCACGGAGGACAACATGCCATGTACCAATGACTTTTCTAACTTATGTACGTACAACCGACTGCTCTCAAACGGTGAAGGAAAACATCGTGAGGAAACCTGCATACGCTGAAGAAGAAATTCTGATGCGTATGTGAAGTGTTATGTACCAATCCGCATTGTGCAAGCGAGTTGGACTAACGCCCATACACCCTCCCTGAGGGTAGGCCTGTGCTCTGCAGTGGGACGTATATTTAGGCTGATGATGATGATGATCCGTCCCACTGCAGGGCATAAGCCTGCCCTCGGAGCCAGTCCACCACGCGTGCCCAATGCGGATTCACATACGCATCAGAATTTCTTCTTCAGCGTTACAGATTTCCCCACGATGTTTTCCTTCACCGTTTGAGATATTTAAGGCCTCCGCACATTGCAGCGATATTATCGAGCGATTTTATCGAGCGATATTACCGACAGCGATATCGCGACACCTTACACACTGCAGCGATTCCGCGATCCGCGTCACGCATGCGCCCCACCACTGAATGTAGTCCAAAAAGTTGCGATAATATCGCGGCAGTGTGTGGGATCGAGCGCGTCCCCATACAAAATGTACTGGAAACAATTATCGCAAAATCACAGCGATATTATCGCTCGATAAAATCGCTGCAATGAGCGGAGGCCTTAAATTTGATGATCACTATTTGGTACTTACAACCTATGATCATAACATAGCATTTGCTCACGACTACAGGGTGAAATTGATATCATTAGCATCCTTATAAACTAAGAGTCTACCCATCAAACTGAACAACTTTTATTATGGGAGCAAACCAAAAATCTGCTGCCCCATATTAAACTGCACCCGCCGCCGCTGCCTACATGACTCAAATGTTTTGACTTTATTTGCTCCAATTTGTTTGGTCCCATAGTAAAAGTTGTTCAGGTTGATGGGTAGACTCTTAGTTTTAAAGGATGCAAATGATATCAATTTCACCATGTATATTCCTTGAGTCACAGATAATCTGAAATCGCAGAACATCCACATTTCACTAATGCCAAAACACTGTCCAGTGTAACGGGGAGTAGCCCGTCGCCACTTGTAATGGACAGTAGGTACAAATGGTACAATACATGCCTCAAAATTGAAGCATGCCTGTTTCCCCACGATGTGTTCTTTCACCGAAAAGCCATGTGTTACAAATAGTACATTAATTCCGAAAAACTCATTGGTACGAGTCGGCCTGGACGGGGATCGAACCATCGCCTCCTGCACGGCAGGCAAGGTTACTCGCCACTGGACTACCACGACTATAACTACTAATAGTAAAGGGAAACAGTTAAACTGGGCTACATCGTTGCTGCCATGTAGCTGTCAGTTATTTGTCATATTGCAAGGTGATTCGGGTCGGGCCGGGTTAACAGCTGATTAACCGACATCCGCTTTGTGCCGGCCTCCTTTATGACGTCTACCTCTGTGCCAAATGGTCTTTAAAAAATTGATTTGTTTTTAGATACTGGGCCCCTAAATAAAGTACTTTCGATTAGCGTTAACGACAGTAGAAAACATAAAAAATGTATGGACTTTTCGTATGGTGGAGGTAGCAAACGTCAATATGTTTCGATCGCATTATGTCAAATCCATACATTCTTTCATTTCGTTTAGCGTCTAAGCCAATAGAAATGTTAAGTACTTTGTGTATCGACCCTGTATATAGATAGATAAATAGATAGATAGATAGATAAATAGATAGATAGATACATACATAGATAAATAGATAGATAGATAGATATCTTGGACAGTGTCACACAAATTATCTAGTCACATTTAAAGTTCCAGAATCTAGCCTGGACTTGTATTATGATAACTAGACAACGATATAGAATACATATATAGATACAAACATCCATGACTCGGGTACAAATATTCATATTCGTCATACAAATATTTGTCCCTTACGGGATTCGAACCTGCGACCCCCGGCACAGCAGGCAGGTTCACTACAGACTGTGCTGTCGGGCCGTCCTAGATAGATAACTCATTTATGTAGGGTGTAACCTTAGACGATTTATACAGGTTGTAAGGAAAAGTATCATAAACCATTAAACCCCATACGCTGACCATCAAACTGAACAACTTTTACTACGGGAGCAAACCGAGCGGGACGGGAGAAATAAGCGAGGAAAAAAATTAATGACATTTTCAAATGTTATACAAAAACGAGCTTTTACTCGCGACTTCTTCCACACAAACTATATCCCAGATTTTAAATCAAATCATAAGCTTTCAAACTAACAAATTTCATCAAAATCGGTTCAGAAGTTTTTGCGTGATGCCCGAACAAACAAAAAGCAGACAGACAAAAAATAAAAAAGAAAATCATAAAAAAATTCAGGGTCACCTTAAAATCCAAAAGTAATTGTGAAGGAAAAATGGCGCACGTATTTTTTTTTAATAGTTATTTGCGTGCAGGTATTAACACACTAGTGCGGTAAAACAGACCACGTGTTTTAAAACCTGCATTATGAACTTACAGGCGGTAGAATAGGAACCAGTTTACGATCAAGTGTGTTGACAATAAAACCTAAAGGAAAACTCCCGCTGTGCTCGGGGCATTTGTCAAACGTCAAAGTGACAGGCGGCCATCTTGTTGCTGTCGCGTTCAACAGGTCTGATCGCTTTTAAATGAATCGGTTTCCTTTTGCATTGTTTTTACAATACTATGGTTACAGCACAGACTTAAAAGAAGAACCAGACGTAATCTCGTCTAATCATGAGTGAAGCACCCATTTATTTTGTGTGCGTGCTGTCACGCGGTACATAAGGTGACGGGTTGTAGGACCTACGCCTAGAGCTAGTGCATCTGCGTGAGTGTAGGTCCCTTGTAGAACAAACGAAATTGTATTACCTTGCATGCTTCACATCTTTTTAGTGCAATATTCGGTCCGTATTTCTTTGAAGTCCGTGGGTTACAGTAAAAATTTCAGTTTTAACTTTCTGATATCATTCCTGCTGCCCTTCGTCAGATTATGAATATAGGAAAGCCTTTTATTTGCTCTTTCAATAAGTATACTCTATATGCAATATTGTATTCATTGGGGATTGTATTAGAGTGCATTTTGTAATGTATTCAGGAGAAAGAATGCTATCTGTGCACTCAGTTCTCTGAGTAAATGCTCTGATAATGGTATTGACCTACTTATTTATGATTATCTACAGCTACTGATTCTACTTCCATCTTTATACGTTATTTTCTATAACGTACACACGGCGTCTGCTCAGGCTACCCTGTTTGGACTTTGAACTATTAGAAGTTGAACGCTGCGAATCGTGCGAGAGGGTGCGGTATGTTGTTGTTGTTTCGTCTCACGGCACGCTGCGCCCGCGCCGGTAGCCGCGTCTATGCAGGCTCTCTACCGCACTATGCTGTGTTTTGTACGTAGCGTAGTTATGGGTATACAGGGTGCGTAACCTGATGTGTCGCCGTGTGTACGTCTCTTTCTTAGCGGTGTAGACAGAAACCAGGGTGTGCCATCTACTACGATCCTTATATACCTCTTTTGCCCCATGCACATCCATACATCTCTTCATACATGCCTGTCGGTTTCGAGTACTCCACAAAAAGGAGAACTTTTGTAAGACTCAACCGATTTACATATAATTAGTGTTTACCCGCGACTTCGTCCGCACAAATTATATACCAGATTTTAAGTCAGATCATAAGCTATCAAAAAAACAAAGTTTCATCATAATTGGTTCAGTAGATTTTGCGTGATGTGCGAACAAACAAACAAACTAACAATATTGTCAAAAGATGGCGCTGCACGTCATTCAAATCGCGCTATCGAGTGTTATTTGAATTTATATGAAGTGAACGGCAACTTTTTAATTCCTCATGATTTTACGGTTTTAAAATAGTTAAGACTAGTGTTTACCCGCGACTTCGTCCGTAGGTACAAATTATACAGGGTGAAATTGATATCATTAGCATCCTTTTAAACTAAGAGTCTACCCATCAAACTGAACAACTTTTACTATAGGAGCAAACCAATCGGACTACCAAAAAATCTGCTGCCCCATACATTTGAGTCGTGTAGGCAGCGGCGGCGGGTGCAATTTAGTATGGGCACAGATTATATAATACTATACAGTGTATGGGACAGCTGATTTTTTTTGCTCCGATTGGTTTGCTCCCATAGTAAAAGTTGTTCAGTTTGATGGGTAGACTCTTAGTTTAAAAGGATGCTAATGATATCAATTTCACCCTGTATACCAGATTTTAAGTCAGATCATAAGCTATCAAAATAAAAGTTTCGTCAAAATCGGTTCAGTACCTAGTTTTTGCGTGATGCGCAAACAAACAGACAGACAAAATTTCTAAAAAAGGTTGATTTCGAGTCAGGGATACCTAAAAACCATATCGTAATAAATTTTTTTTTGTAAATATCTTCAATGTACAGACACACCTCAGTTACAGTTTTATAATAGTTTAGATACGTCCTACGAGGGCGCCTCTGCCCACACTTCCACTCACTTTAGCTCTATTCTATTCTTTTCTATTTTTATTTAAACACTTGACACTGGCGAAATCTAACAAGGAAACGCCATCCTTGTTAGATTTTGCCAGTGTCAAGTGTTGAAGATATATTTATTAGATATTGTACGGTAATAGGATATGGCGATCTCAAAGCCCCGTTTTTAAACAAAAACACACACTCGAAACCGCTAATAAAACGGCGGTGCCACGTGGCTGTCAAAATCGCAAACCGACGAAACGTCTACTTGTTACCCCCCTCAGCCACGCGACTCCCACTTTAGCTCCATATATCTCTTTCGTACATCTGCTGTCACTCATCCTCTCCACATGACCAAACCAACGAAGCATACCCTTCTCTATTCTTGTCACGTTATTTGCATCTTTGTAATATTTACATAATTGCTATGGCAAAAATATCTTTTCACGACAAAAACTCGATTAAAAGCATTAATTATTTATAATTGATGGACTTCTTGCTTGTGCGTTAGCACCGCATTTCCGCCTATCCAATCTCGAGGATTGTTTTTGAGTA
Organism: Agonopterix heracliana; assembly: GCA_963693445.1. NCBI lineage: Eukaryota > Metazoa > Arthropoda > Insecta > Lepidoptera > Depressariidae > Agonopterix > Agonopterix heracliana. Next base: position 8,007,795 of record OY856336.1, on the reverse strand, counting down.
AGAACAACTGAGATACTGTGGAGCCTCGTGGCAGGCTGAAACGCGAACCGCGCGACTACCACGCGAGAGACAAGTGTTCGGGGCAAACCCTGCAACGTAACTCCCAGATGATAGTTATCACAGTTTCTGACCACACCGGCAAAGATTGCGGTCGTGAGTATAATAAAACAAGGACAACAATGCTGTTAGAGCGAGACGACATGAACTAAATACCCGGTGACGTTTCAAAAGCCAAAGTCATCCGTGTCATCGCCAGTTGAAGGGTTAACAGAGGGGTTAAGTTACAAGCGAACGTTCACAAAAAACTTGGTTTGGTAGTACACAAGCCATCACATTAATAGTACATTAGTTAGATTACACACAGAGGGCAGGAAAGTAAGAAAGGACTCAGATCTCATGCAATTGTGTTGAGGCGAAGCCGAGTATACTATTTTTCTCCTCGACGGAGGTGGAAAGCGGCAACATCGTTTACCGCAGCGTGACGAAAAATGACGCTTTCCGTAATTAGAAATTCCGTAATTCATAATTCCGTTCTGGAAAAAATTATGATCTTGGCGTTTCTGTATATATTGTATTTTGTAGGTTGAATATTGTACATAATATATTTATTTATTGTTTGTTTGTAAACAATAAGTTTGCCTTGTAATTATTTACTGTCTCTTTTGCGGGTCTGCTGGAAGAAATCTCTTCAGAGATAAGCCTTTGTACATGTTTTCTCAACTTTGTATATTTTTATTTCTTTGTGTGCAATAAAGTGTTATAATATAATTCATACTAGAATAAAACGATTGTATTCAACTTTAAAACTGTCTAACTGTATTCTATCTATCTATGTATCTAACTAACATTCAAATCTAGTAATCGAATTTTCATCCACTATTTTACACACAAATGTGCAGTTTCGATGACAATATAATATTAATGGCGTCATGGAGTTGATCTAATGATGGAGACAAAGGGTGCTTGAGGGATTTCCTTAATTTTTTGTCGGATAATACTCGTGTTTGGCCTTATTTACTTTGTCTTGATAATAATTGTATAATTTGTAGTCTTACTGCTATGGAAACTAAAAAGATGTGCAAGGATTTTGTCTTTATTAAATTGTATACTTAACTTAAAAAAATATAACAGAAAAGGTTACGATAATTGTGTTTGATTGTTTGTTTGTTCGAGAATTACTCAAAAACTACTGGGTCTATGGACAAAGTATCTTTCGATTAGCGTTAAGGCCAGGTTTTCCCAGTGCAAGCGTCTCTATTTGCAAGCATAAGTTTGCAATTAGCCTGCATCCCGCTCCAATTGAAAGCAGGATCGCAAAAAAACGTGTTTTTCATCAATATCTTTGCTCATGGGTGTTTCTAAGCTCAATGTCATGCTCATGTATTTAGTTAAATACAAGAATAAAAAGTTAAATATCAGCAGTTTAATCATAGTATTGAAAAAACATAACAAAAAGGGGTAACTTTGGGATTTTTTTCTATCTATTAAAATTAATCTAATCGTGTTATTGAGCACGGTCGCATATCAGCCAGATCCTTAAATAAGACATAATTGGTTTTCAGACTTTAAGACACAGTTTAAAACACTTTCGTTCGTGTTCAAAAAACGGCCTCGACGGGATAACAGCGTCTTAACGACAATAGAAAACAAAAAAAAATATGGATTTGACGTATGGAGATGAAAGCAAATGTCAAAATGTATCGATCGACAATGTCAAATCCATACATGTAATTTTTACTAGAGTGTACGGCAATAGAATGTCACTTTGTCTAGGGATACCGACATCGATAATCATTTTGTTTCCAAAAGCTTGTGATTAGTCTTTCTTCTTCTTCTTGTAGTTCCATTATAGTGCCATTATATCGGATATTACACTTAAGGGTATATTACCTTTGGCGCGCTCCATACAAACGTACTATGGTGATATTTTCAATACTAACCGATTAAAGTCAATGAAATTTTGCAGAAACAATCTAGAAACAAATCTCTATGCTTGTGTGGAGTCAGATTTTCGTTAAAATGTATATAGTTTTAAAGTTACAGTGACTCAAAGATTTCCATACAAATCTTAAATTAATCCTATAATTAAAACTGTATAACTTAACGAAAATCTGACTTCATACAAGCATAGAGATTTGTTTCTAGATTGTTTCAGAAAATTTTTATTGACTTTAATTGGTTAATATTGAAAATATCACCATAGTACGTTTGTATGCAGCGCGCATTTGCGCTCTCGGAATAAACTTCTCTTAACTTAACTTGGTAATATTTTATTTTGCTACGATAACGGGAGCCCGGGAAGGCTGCGGGCACAGATTATATAATACTATACAGTACAGATGCCCAACGTCAAACAATGAAACGCGACTGCCGTAACGCGGGCAGTCTTCGGGCAAAGTAAATTGCTTGATTTTCCGAGGCTCATGAGATTTTTTTGTAGTCAGATTTTAGTAACAATTTACACGTTTACGTAAACATTAATTACAAATCGATACCATAACGCCATATATTGCAATTTTTAAACTAAAATTTAATTTGTATGGGATGGGACACCACTGCGGACGAAATCCAGTAATTCGATAAAACGCTATCGCCTATAAACTCACACCACAACCCCAACCCTTTGTCGAAACCCCTTTGATGTTTACCCTAAATACATAAACTGTGTTAAAATTTGAAACTTGGCGACATTTATTGCTTCAGAAATGTTTGGGCGTTAATTTTGATTTGCTAGTGGACCTAAACTAACAAGTTTTAAGATTCAAATTTCATTAAATTAGCGTTGGGGTGGAATGCTTAAAGATTACAGGGGTATTCCCCGTTAAATTAGATGGACGACGATTTGAAATCGGAGACGGTCAGGACGGCTAGCATGACATGGCAAAGTGACAAAACATTCTTGTCAAGCTCGATCATTTCTTTTTTAGGGTTCCGTCATTGACTTACCAACTACTGGACGTAGGGTCTGCGCTCAAAAGTGTCCTAACCAAAAGTGCACCAAAACGTAAAAAGACCCGACTCCGCCGACTACGCGCAACCCGATGGGGGAGTGGGATGGAAAAGAATTTCAGCATTTTCAATGTGTTTACCCGACTGCGTGACGCAAATCTAGAATTATGTTAAAGTAATATTGAGGCGGCGGGAAACCGGTAGATGAGGGCAGCGCAGGACCGGTCGTTATGGCGATCCTTGGGGGAGGCCTATGTCCAGCAGTGGACGTCCATCGGCTGAGATGATGATGATGATGATGAATATTGAAGCGACTTTAACAGTTCGGACCCATTTAAAATTCCAGACCGGATAAAATTTTCCTAATAATGTATTCCGACCTACGATTCCTTTATTTGTAGGTCCCGACTGTGAAAGTCGCTTCAATACTACTTAACAGAATTCTAGACAGTGGACTTATTTATTTCTTTTCAGATTTTATTAAGTAGTTGGTTTATATTACTACACGTATATGTGTAGTTTAGTCTCGGACACTTTTTTCGAGAATTTTGCACTAGACCTGGCGTCCATAGTATTCTACGTCAATGGGTTCCGTAGTCAAACAAACCTTAGACTTGCGTCCATTCTGTCTGTCCGTATGCCCCACCTCAATAACTTTAATGTTAAAAATATTTAAGAGTATATTATTCCGAGAGCGAAAATACGTGATGCATACAAACGTACTATGGTGATATTTTCAATACTAACTAATTAAAGTCAATGAAATTTTGCAGAAACAATCTAGAAACAAATCTCTATGCTTCTATAGAGTCAGATTTTCGTTAAAATATACAGTTTCAATGCTAGGATTAATTTAAGATTTGTATGGAAATCTTTGGGCACTATAACTTGAAAACTATGCATTTTAACGAAAATCTGTCTCCATACAAGCATAGAAATTTGTTTCTAGATTTTTTCTGCAAAATTTCATTGACTTTAATTGGTTAGTATTGAAAATATCACCATAGTACGTTTGTATGGAGCGCGCTCCGAATAATATACCCTTAAGTAGGTATTGTATTATAGTAAGATAGATAGATGGTCATAGATGGTTGGATTTTAATGGTTACCACGCCGGACTGCCAAACCAAGGTCCTGGGTTCGAATCCCGGTCCGGTCATGGATGTTATATGTTCGTGCCGTTGTTGTATGGTTTCCATAATAAAAAGCCTTTAGTGCTTGCTTGGGATCATTACAATGCATATGCCTGTGAGCGTTATTTATTTTAATTATTTATTTATAGATAGACAATTTATTTGCATAAGTATCACAAACATAATCACAGTTCACAACAAGTTGTAAGTTAGTTAGGTAAGTTTGGTTGGTAAGTCAGAGTAGCACTTTTTAAATAAAGGGTTACTTGATTAAATACTGTAATGATGGCGCCATTGAACAGCAAAAGGACTTTGTCACAACCCCAGGCTATCACCTCTTTCAATCGCCGAATGTAAATCATTTATTGTTAGAACACACAACTAGCGAAAGCTCAAAGTTGAAACTAATGCCCTGGAGCACAGAAACAAGCTTAGTTTAAAATGTAAGAGAGAAATAACCAATTCCTTTGATCTACCGCCCTTTGTTTGCCCGCCGTTTGATGTTAAGATGAAGCTGATATTTTATAGTATTTAGAAATAGCAATTAGGTACATATTACGCTTTCGAACATGATTACGCAGGGCCTGTAGAAGGAATTTTTGATAAGGTGATATTAATTTATAATTAGGAAGTGTTGTTCGTTTTCGAAATTGAAGAGAGAACATTGAAAATTATAATTATTTTTTTACCCAAAGGGTGCCATTGGGACCCTTTTCGTAACCCTACGCTACGCTGTCCATTTAAGGGTATATTTTCGTTTGTGACGTCATCACTTGCTGTCAATTTTCAATAAAAAATGTTGATAATGTTTTGTAAGTTTTCCGTGACCTTTTGTTTGAGCTCCCACCATCGATAAGAAAAGTGTTAAGTATTTTTTGTGAAGAATACCTAGTTAGTAGGTAGGTTTTTTTCACACAATAAGAAATTCATTACTTAACTAAAACATTTTAAATTAACCAAAGTGGGAAGTTTCGGTTAATTTAAAGTGTAACCTACATACATACCACTTTTTTCAAACTAAATACGATCATCACTGTGGGCAAAAAAATTGTGTATAGAGATACAAAAATTATGATTTCACAATATGTAGAGTAACGGAATATGCCTACATAACTAATTAAATCTATTAAACACTTATTTTTTTTAATATTTTTATAGTTTCAAAATTACACATGTGATATTTTTTACTAACCGACAAGGAGGAGATTCTATGATATATATACCGCCGGTATTCTAATTTTGAACATACCTACCTACTGAAAAAAAAATCACCGACATTTTCGTCAATTCGGTATGTCAAGTTTTTTTTTGGGAGGACAAAATGGATAACCATTTCGAGATAATTGTCTCAATAACAATATTTTATATGTCAGAATATTTAAAATGAAAGGATTAAACTAAATATCAACTTAAAATAACTGGTCATTCAGAAAAAATATGTTCAAATGTGTCAGAATTTGACATTTCATGTTGCCGTTTCTGTTTCCAACATGGAGTAAGAAAGAGAAGGCAGGTAATTTTTATTTTTTAAATTAAATTTTTAAACAACAAAATTAACAACGTGGAGTTCGAATAATTTTTTCGAGCCCACTTTTGCCATTTACAGATAAACTTCATGAATTGAAAAAAAAAATGTTTCTTATAATGATATCTTCTATCCGTAAAAAATATAAAATAAAGACAAAAAAATGCTTGACATACCGAATAATTGTGTGAATAATATAGTAGATGACACACCGAGGGCAGGAAAGTAAGAAAGGTCTCAGATGTCATTTGATTGCTGACCGAGGTGAAGCCGAGGTCAACAAACATGTGATCTGAGGCTTTCTTATTTACTGCCCGAGGTTAGTTTACTATTTTTCTCCTCGACGGAGGTGGAAAGCGGCAACTTCGTTTAGCGCAGCGGGAAGAAAATTTACGCTTTTCGTCCGGAGGGGAGAAAACTACATTTTCTATGTTAGAGATTTTAAAATGAAAGAATTACGGATATTTTTAAAAAAATATAAGGTCGTTTTCGACCAGGAGTGCGATTTTTGAATCTCATTCGGTGAGCTCAGCAGTTGAAAATGTCAAAATTACTATGGAGATTTGCATCTTCCTACTGCTGATGCGACTTTCAAAAATCATACTTCAGCAGTGCTACTTTTGAAAGTCAAATCAGCAGTAGGAAGATGCATATCTCCATAGTAATCTCCATAGTAATTTTGACATTTTCAACTGCTGAGCTCAGCGAATGAGATTCAAAAATCGCACTCCAGGGCCCTATTCAATAAACGCGACAATTACAGGTGAAAGACGACAGGCGAAAATTCGACAATTATTTACAGTTCAATAAAAATGTACATTGTCAAAATTGTCAAGAGCATTGAGTTCTGCTTACGTAGGTCGTGGGTTCGATTCCCACGGGGGACACCTAGTGACATGTCACTTTGTGCATTTTTCCCCAGTTTGTTAGGATATTACAGGCTGAATCACATGATTCCATGCTTCGGATGGCACGTTAGGCCGTTGATCCCGGCTACTATCTTTGGTTAGGTACATAAAAACCACGTCAGAGGCCCGTAAGGCGGTCTGAAAAAAACTCTGATACCAGGGCTTGCTGCCCACACGATAAGAAGAAGTGTTTAATAAAACAAATACTTATGTCAAGTTTTTCAGGACAAATTGTCATTATGTCTATTCTATTTTTATTAAATGGCGTTTCCTTGTTAGATTTCGCCAGTGTCAAGTGTTGAAGATATATTTATTAGATATTGTACGGTAATAGGATATGGCGATCTCAAAACCCCGTTTTTAAACAAAAACACACACTTGAAACCACCATAAAACGGAGGAGCCACTTGGGCAATCAAATCGCAAGCCGACGACACGTCTACTTGTTACCTCCTTAGCCACGCGACTCCTCTGTCACATGTCACCTGTCAGGAGAAAAATTATTGAACAGAAATATGTCAAATTGTCGCTACAACCCGACAAATTTCTTTTCTCAAACATGCTTGGAAATTTGAGCATTATTTTGACAACCTTCTTTGAAATAAATCGAAATTGCTGTACTATGCGAGCAGTGGCCGGCAATAGTTGTATGAAAATCTATATCTGTCGTAGTTTAGCGGCCAAATAAATTACATAGTAAACTTATATTATGTCGTGTAATTTAAAAATGGAACGATCTTTTACTCCGAAACATGGCAACCAAGGAGGTAACTTATCAAAGGTTTGGTTTAAATTTTGAACTGGCTTGCAAATAAAAAGCTTTATAATGAAAAAAAAACGAATGGACACTTTAACCACAGATAAGTTATAAGTTACTAGCTTTATCGCAGGAAAAATTATTGTTGTTTGTCATTGATTTTGAAAAATTGATTAATTTTCATTTCCGCGCATTCATAATTCATAATATTTATTGCATAATCATAATAATAACATAATAGCATTGTTTGAGAAAAGCACTATACAAGCCTTGGCCACAACTAGGCATTGATGGACTTACGTATGTGTGCCTTGGCTTCGCCTCGGCCCACATTTACACGTTCGTCCATCGATGCGTCTTTTGCTGGCCACTGCAGTAATGTACTATAATTTTCCACCATGACATTTTGACGAAATTATCAGATTTTCCACCTGTAATTGTCACGCTTATTGTCACGTTTATTAAACCGGGCCCTGTAAACTCCTCGGTAAATTTGAAAAGTACATAAAATAACTGGCCGATAAGAAAAACAAAATTATAATGTCAGAATTTGACATTTTATGTTGCCTTTTCTGTTTCCAGCATCGAAGTAGAAAAAGAAGGAAGGTGTCTTTTTTAGATTATTAAAGTTTTTTCTACATGAGTTCGAATGATTTTCTTGTGACCACTTTTGCATTTAGAGATTACCGTTCAAATTCATTTAAAAATGTATTTGTATTGATAAACTAGCTAGCTTTTACGGTTCGCTTTCATTGCAACAAACTATCTTTCATAAAAAATACTTATTTTATAACTATCTCCCATAATCTGTATATTCTTCTGTCTAGCCCCACACCAAGAAATGGTGGTTGGGCAAAAAATCTCGAGAGAAATATATCTCAAGACAATAATTATATTACTACTATTGTATTGTATGGTATAGTCAAAGTGAATTTACGCTATGGTATGGTGCTAAGGGACCCTCCGTACGTGAGTCCGACTCACATTTGGCCGGTTTTCTTTAAATATAGTAGTTTACTTAACAAAATTTTAAAAATATTGCTTTTATGACTAGTGGAGAAAAATTAGCCGTGGAATTTAAATATTCCCATTGTTTTGGCAGACGTGCCTAAACCACTGAACCGATTTTGATGGTTGAGATGTCATTCGACTGCAATTTAAGTCTGTGATTGAGTCATAATTGCAAACATGACGTGGATGTACATTGAAGATATATATAAAAATGTTAATTGGCGGTGGTTGGAATAGGTACCTACGTAATGGAATACATTGAGACCATTTTTAGAATTTTTGTCTGTTTGTTTGTGCACACGTTATTTTAAAACTACTGAACAGATTTGGATTTCACGAAAGCATAGGGCTTAGTTTGGATTGGCATCAAACTAGTACCTACCTACCTAAGTAATAAAATCTTTTCTGTTCAATTATTCATTGAAATTGGTAGGAAGCAAGTTTTTAGTTGTTTTGATATTATTTGCAGTGATTTAATTTCAGAAGTAAATAAAAATTGCATGATTTTCTTATCAAGAACTTTATACTACGTAGGTAATTTAATCTTCTTGCTTAGAATTTATTTGAAACTGAGCGCGACTGTATTGGTAATTGTATATTGAAAAGCCGACCAAAGAGAATGGTCATAGATTTGGTATACGCTACTTAGACGACACTGACATAATTGAAGTCATTTCAATTTGATTGAACAATATGACAAAAATTATCCTAGAATTCGTTAAAATTTTTTGGAATACAACATAATTTTAGCTTTAGAAAAATACAAATAATGAATTATTCCATTCAATTACCTTTGTGTTTCAGTCATCCACAGACGGATCGAGAAAAAAATTGTCGCAAATTATTTTTAAAACATTTGACGCGGACGTGCTCCAGTAACGGCATTTCGCCGTACAATGAAAAAAATCAGAAACAAGGATAATTTTGCAGTTGTCACAGGATGTCAAAAGCTTGAATTTGTTCGCCATTTTGTATGGTAATCACAATATTTGATTTTAAATAATATGTTTTCAAAAATATTAGTGTTTCAGACTGGTATTTCAAAAAATCGATTCATTATGTTTTTTAAATTTATATAAACTTTCTTTTTACGTAAACTGTAAATTCAACCGTGTAACGTAACCCTTCTAAAAATGTTCCTAAAGTAACCCCATTTTTAGCAATATTTCGACGAACAGTGTCCGGATTTTATGCGATTACTAAAATAAATTATATGAAACATACAAAAAAACGATTCATTACATTTTTAAGTAAAGGCAGTTCTTTCATAATAAATATAAAACACTGGATATGCAATAGCATATCACTGAAAACAATGTTCCTAAAAGTAGGGGTTTTAGAAAATATACCCTTAAGGCTTCCGCACATTGCAGCGATATTATCGAGCGATATTATTGAGCGATATTATCGACAGCGATATCGCGACACCTTACACAGTGCAGCGATTTCACGATTCGCGTCACGCATGCGCCCTTCACTGAATGTAGTAGAAAGAGATTCCCCCCCCCTGCTGTCAGAGTGACAAGACGTGTTTATTTGCTGTCCGCTCAATTTTAAACCAAAAAATATATAAAAGTGCTTTATATCGCAGTTACTTACATAGATACAGTGTGAACAACAAACAAGAAGAGAAAATAACAATCGGAGGACACTATTTGTATTCGATCGTACGTAATCAAAAGATTTCTTTTACACCTGTGTCTATCAATCAACCCACAACATCGTTATTGATTTTTTGTCTAAACTACCGACATTGAGGAATAAATTGAAGATGTATGTCAGCAAATAAATACCACTAGCGCCATCTGATAAATCGCACCAGGAATTAACTCTACTGCCATCTGTCGATACTGGCCGATACTGCTTCGAAAGATACTGTCTAAGAAAGGCAATACCTACATGCGCCTACGCCGTTCACTAACAGGCTGACTAGAAGCTAACCACCTAAGCTTCCGCTTACTTAAGTTAGAGGGCCCTACGTGTACGAAGTATAGGGTACGTTTTGTGAGAAAACAGTCTTTCTTTTTTTCTATTGGTATTACTATGCCTTTGAAGCTTACCCCACCTAAAACTACCATAGAAGACTTAAAAGCTTCCTCTTCTGAGCCTAACCTTAATACCCACGAAAGAGAAAAGGAAAACTACAGTTCCCCACGTCCAAAGCGTAAGAGGCAAGATCTTGACTCTCCCAAAAAGATGGACAGCATGATGGCCGAGATCAAATCAATGTTTACTGAACTGAAAGTTCAGCAAGAGGTAAAGTTTGAAACCCTGAAGCAAGCTTTCACCGAGGTCAAGGCTCAAAACTCGGAAATTCTAAAGTCTGTGGAGTTTCTAGCCATAAAATATGATGAAGTTGTGGAAAGTATGGACAAAATTCAAAAAGAGAATGACACGAATAAGAAGTACATAAAACTACTGGAAAACAGGGTGGATCAACTGGAGAGGCAGTCTCGATCAACTTCCATCCAAATCAGAAACGTCCCAAAAAATAAAGGCGAAACGAAAGAGGATTTATCTAACATCATAAAAAAGGCGGGAACTGTACTCGAAAAAACTATACAAGACTCGGATATAAAAAACATTTACCGTGTACGAACCAGGGAAGAATCGCAAAACCCAATTATTGTGGATTTTAACAACTCCTTCCTACGAGATGCGATTGTAAAATCGGCAAGAATCTACAATAAGGAAAACAAAAATAATAAGATAAGTACTACACTTTTGGATGTGGAAGGGCCCCCAAGACCAGTTTATATTTCAGAAAATCTTACTGCTAAAGGCAAAAGATTATACTTTCTTTCGCGAGAATTTATCAAAGAGAATGATTATGCCTACTGTTGGACTTATAACGGCCAAGTTTTCCTGCGCAGAAGGGAAGGTGAACCCTCAATTAGCATTAATGATGAAGATGATCTTCTTAAGTTGCTTAAACAGGAATGACTAGTCATAAGTCTAAAACTAACAATTTTAGTAAATAGCTTCTGTTTAATCTTTTTATTCCTTTGCTATAATATTGTAATTAATTTTCTAAAAAAAATAAGGGTTACAAGCTATGTCGATGCAATTTATTTGAACATCTCATTTCTTATCCTAAATTATTATGTTAATGACCTAACTTATATTACGTCCTTTTGTCACACTTTTTCATCACACAATAACAAAAATTCAAGACACACCATACTCATGCACTCTTCACAATACTCAAACAATAAAATAAAAAACACCTTAAAAGCAGTTGTAAGAGCAAAGCTTTTCTCGAATTTTCCTGATATTTCAATTTCATATTTATATTCAATAATTATTGAATCCGAGCCCTCTACTAACTTCACGCCTATCCTTGAGTTTCTACAGCAATTCTACGGTGTATATAACTATGAAAAAAATAATGATGTTGGCTTAGAAAGCAATCACATTCCTTACTGTTCCCTTGGTACACCCATTAAACAAAATTCGCAGCAATAAACGACCTTATGAATAGTCTCGATAATATCAAGATATCAGATAATACGTGTTGTGTCGCAGAGGAACTGAACACTTTAGTGCCCGACCCTTTTAAATTTATAAAAATTATATCCCAAAATATACGTAGTATAAATCGTAATTTTGACGAATTTACTACTTTCCTGACACGCATTCCCTTCGACTTTGACATTATTCTTTTAAATGAATGTTGGCTATCATACTGCTCAAATATCCCCAAGATTATCAACTATGATTCTCACTGTACTAATGATTATTACAATCAAAATGATGGTGTTGTAGCCTTTATTAAAAGTTCACTGAATTACAAAATTGAAGAACCTCCTTTTCTTGACGCAAACTGTCTGCTCATAAAATTACGTCTAAACATAGCTATAATTGCCATTTACCGCCCCCATTGTTTTAAACGAAATGCTGATAACTTCTTAGCCTCGCTAAATACAATATTGCAACAGTTGAGTGCGTTCCAAACTATTATACTGATAGGCGATATAAACATTGATGTTTCTCCGAACAATATCGACCTGCATAGCTAGCATGCCGCAGTGATACAGCGCTATCACACCTTCGCTCTCTTTCTATTTGCGTGCGAACGAACGAGATAAAAGACGTGATACAGCCGTATCACGTGCTGCATGCTACCAGTGCAGTATTCTGACGAATATCTCACTCTAGCAGCATCTCATGGACTACTCCCGGCGTACACAACTACTACTAGATCATTAACTTGCCTAGACCATATCTTAGTACGCTGTAAACAAACTGTAAAATCATTTATCATACAGTCATCTCTGACTGATCATGATGCTATTTCCGTCATCCTGGAAGGTCAGCAACCGAAAAGTATCTTACAGAGCACAACAAAGATAATTGACTCAATAAACTTAGAAAAAGCCGTTGAGGCCATTGATTTTAGTCCAATATTCTCGAGTGATGATCCAGATAACGCGGCCGCTGCGCTAGTGAGTTTATTATCGACGGCCATCGACGAAAACTCCAAGATAGTACACTTATCCCGCCGGTCTCGTACAATAAAGCCTTGGATGACACCTGGCTTACTGAGATGCTTAAGAAATCGAGACAATTTACGAATCAAACTTAAAAAAGATCAAAGCAATGACATTCTTAAAATCACATATTGTCGCTATCGAAATTACTGTAACAGTATCCTAAAAAAAGCTAAAAGAACCTATGAAAGGAATGAGCTACAGAAAGCAGGTACAAACAGTAAAAAGTTGTGGAATGTAATTAAAAAAACTGTCAACATTGAAAGGTCTTCGGAGTCAAAAAATAATTTACTATCAAGTTTGGCTCCGATTAAGGATATAAATTCCATAAATGATTATTATGCTAATATTGGTAAAAAGCTAGCAGAAACAATTATAGAAAGAAACAAAGATAAGCCACACTCTGCCTCCATTACTGAAGTACCATTAGCCCGTGATTCTTTTGTTATGTTGGATACCGATGAAACCGAGGTGCGAGGAATAATCATGTCACTTAGATCGAACTGTTCTGTGGGATGGGATGGAATATCATCAGACTTTTTAAAACAGTTTAAGTCCATACTTGTACCACCCATCACTCATATCTGTAACATTAGTTTTCAACGTGGGATTTTTCCCGCCGTTTTAAAGAAGTCGCTTATCCGTCCTATATATAAGAGTGGGGATAAAGATAGTGTATGCAATTATCGACCGATTTCCATTCTTACGACCTTATCTAAAATATTGGAGAAACTAATGAATAAAAGACTTGTCAAATACCTTGAGAGTAAAAATCTTCTATCTGATCAACAGCATGGCTTCCGTAATGCGAAGTCGACCTCTGATGCTGTACTAGAATTAACAAACCATGTTGTCAACACTCTTGATAAGGGGAAAAAATGTTTATCAATATTTCTCGACCTTTCCAAAGCCTTTGACACGGTTTCAATTCCCTTGCTGTTGTATAAGTTGGAGAGGATGGGTGTGAGAGGTTTGCCTTTGAGACTTTTTGAGGATTATCTGTCTGGGAGATATCAATGTGTAAAGATTGACCAGTATGTTAGTGAAGACTTATCTGTAGTCTACGGAGTCCCACAAGGAAGCATCCTCGGTCCTACCCTATTCTTGGTCTTCATTAATGATCTGTGTGCAACAAACCTAACAAATGGCAGGATTGTGTCTTTTGCAGATGACACGGCCCTTATTTTTCACGGATCGACCTGGGAGGACACGTACAAATGTGCTCAGATAGGACTAAATGAAGTTGTTGCTTGGCTAAATAATAATTTACTCACTCTTAACGCCGATAAAACAAAGTTTGTAGCTTTTGGTATGCGTAAATCCTCTCTCCCTTGTTCTGAAAATCTATCTTTAAAGGTTCATTCGTGTTCTATGACCGATATCTGCTGTGTCTGTCCCAAATTAACCAGTGTTCCGCATATTCGATACCTCGGTATTATAATCGATCAACACTTGAACTTTAACGTCCATATCGATGCACTAAAGACTAGAACCAGAAAACTTATGTACATTTTTAGATCCTTAAGACATATAGCGACCTTTAAAATAATTAAGCTGGTCTACCAAGCCCTCTGTCAATCCGTTCTCGTTTATTGCATTACCTCCTGGGGAGGTACTTCAAAAACGAACTTAAAGAAACTAGAAATCGCCCAGCGTGCCGTTTTAAAAGTAGCCACTTTTCGGCCTTTCTTATATCCTAGTACTCAACTATACCGTGATTGCAAACTTTTATCAGTTAGACAACTGTATATTTTATACACTCTGCTTAAAAAACACTCTCTCCTACATTTCAAGCCTATTTCATCTTCAAGGAGAAGACAAGATTTGGTCTGTGACCCACCTCTATTACGTACGGCATATAGTAGCCACTACTTTTGTTTTCAAGGATATTACCTCTATAATATCTGTAATAAAAAATTTAACATTTACCCCCTGCACACATGGCAATGTAAGAAACTTTTGACGGAATGGCTCTTAACCCTCTCTTACGATGAAACTGAAGATCTACTGATAGTCCCTGTTTAGCTCATAACACACACACACACTCACACACATACACACACGAACACACTCTTTACATATTTTAATTTTAATTTAAGTATAATGTGCTCTAGGCACTTAACCATATCTATTGTTTTTGCTTTTATTTTGTAAAGTAAGCACTATCCTTTTGTCTTACTATCATCTTTCGTTCACAATTAATGATAGTACACACGCTGTTACTCTGTCCTTGGGGTGGAGACCTGGTAACCTGAGGCACGAGAACCTTCATAGGTATCTTGAGTCAGGCACCAGTCTCCACAATACAAAACTGAATGCTCTAAATTTATTTAGCTCTAAGAAGTATTACTTGTATTTGTGGAGAACAAAATAAACAAATTTATTATTATTATTATATAGATTGCGTCAGGTTGCGATAATATCGCGGCAGTGTGTGGGATCGAGCGCGTCCCCATACAAAATGTACTGAGAACAATTATCGCAAAATCGCAGCGATATTATCGCTCGATAATATCGCGGCAGTGTGTAGGATCGAGCGCGTCCCCATACAAAATGTACTGAGAACAATTATCGCAAAATCGCAGCGATATTATCGCTCGATAATATCGCTGCAATGAGCGGAGGCCTTTATCTGTCTGTCTAACCTATAAAGGGCTATATCTTTTAAACTAAGTATAATAGTTAGTGAGTTCACACACGATGACGCATTGACGCAGCGGCAGACGTCAGTCCGTCATTTGTGAAGCAAGGAGTTGAATGAAACCGCACGTAGAAGCACACACGGTGACGCATTGACGCACCGGATGTGGTTCTATGGACTGACATCTGCCGCTCCGTCAGTGCGTCATCGTGTGTGAACGGTTGAAGGTTTCATAGAAATCACGGTGAATTTGCTAACAAACAATAAAAAATGAAGGAATCCCCATGTTCCCCATACAAGAATCGTGATTTTTCAACTTGCTATGTTTTTGCTCTATCGTAAAAACGATACCTAATACATATAAAGTCAAACTTGTTCTGATTACAGTGCATACTCTAATACGTAAAACAACAAATAATAAAACCGGTCAAGTGTGTGTCGGGCTTGTGCGAAGTCAAAGTCAAAGTCAATATAATTTATTCAATATAGGAGCTTGAAGCACACTTATTAAACGTCAAATCTTTTTTAAGCTACCACCGCGTCGGAACGTGTTGTCGCTGTAGAGAAGATGCGGCCAGAAACTCTACAACATAACACGACTTAAAACTATTACAATATAAATTCTTAAGATACGGTTATGTATACAATAATACATAGTCTATCTAATAAAGTAAAATAGTTGATACTATACAGTAATGTAAATAAACTATAAGGTAGTGACCTCAGACCCAAGCATTTTGATCATTTAAATAATCGAAAATAAGAGTGCCCACTTTTGATGCTGATCCAGGATGAGATCGAACCGCGGTACCCTCTGCACGTAATGAGAGGCTACTACTAACTAGACCGTAGCCACTGAATAGGTTTGGTAAGGTCAGGTGGGGTAAGACAAACACCGGGGTAAGGCAAACACACTAACATAACTAGTAAAATACTGACTCAATCTCTAGGGTTTGATCAAAAACATGAACTAAATCAGACTCATATTGAATTAAACAAATTGTTTCTTTTATATTAAGGCCAGGTTATCCCAGTGCAAGCGTCTCTTTCTTGCAAGCATAATTTTGTAATTAGCCATCCCGCTCCAATTGAAAGCAGGATCGCAAAAAAACGTGTTTTTCATCAATATCTTTGCTCATGGGTGTTTCTAAGCACAAAATTCTACGGAGTTCACTAGAAATAATTTAATGTATTTAGTTAAGTACAAGAATAAAAAGTTAAATATCAGCAGTTTAATCATAGTATAGAAAAAACATAACACAAAGGGGTAACTTTGGGATTTTTTTCTATCTATTAAACTTAATCTAATCGTGTAATTGAGAACGGTCGCCTATCAGCCAGATCCTTAAATAAGACATAATTGGTTTTCAGACTTTGAAACACAGTTTAAAACACTTTCGTTCGTGTTCAAAAAACGGCCTCGACGGGATAACAGCGTCTTAACTGTCCCTATCCCATAACACTCATATTTACAGAGCTAGTAAAAGTGTCTGTCTTACCCCACCTGACCTTTTATAGTTATATATACCGTAGCGTTATTTTGTAAATTAAAACTATAAAACATGTAATAACCTAAATTCAAGGAAAGATTACAAGGTTATTAAAAAGTGCTTAATTATTAAAAATACATTAAGAACGAATGAAAACAACGGTAAAATTAATTCTGATTAAATAATTGTAATTTATGGGTAATTTGGGTCACTAATTAATACGGCATTTCGATTCCAGCATAGATCAAGCTTGACCCCATTTTTTTTTGGAACATACGAATACCATACGGCGGGTGCAGTTTAGTATAATAAATAAATAAATAAATAACGCTCACAGGCACATACATGATCCCAAACTAGCACTAAAGGCTTTTATTATGGAAACCATACAATAACGGCACGAACATATAACATCCATGACCGAACCGGGATTCGAACCCAGGACCCTGGTTTGGCAGTCCGGCGTGGTAACCATTACACCAACCGGGTCGTCAGTTATTTTTTAGTATGGGACAGCAGATATATTTTTTTTCTCCGATTAGTTTGCTCCCATAGTAAAAGTTGTTCAGTTTGATGGGTAGACTCTTAGTTTAAAAGGATGCTAATGATATCGATTTCACCCTGTATAGTATTAAGAAAAAAAAACGAATAGAAAATGTCCAAAGCTTTTCAAAATATCACAAGGCTTTAACAATACGTCTATAAGACAAAGTAATTCAAAAATTCACAGAGCGGAATGATAATTTTTCTTTATAATTTATTACGGCAGCCGGATAAATGGAAAGAAAATAATATTCTTGTCAAGGGTGACGTTTTAATTTGCCATAGGGTTCCGTCGAAATTACGTGCTGCTCGTAAAAGCACGTATAAAAGTCTTACCGATGTACTTGCGCAGTTGACAAATTTTAATAGCATAGGCATATGCTCACGACTATATTCCCCGAGAGGGCAGTCAGTGATATTCTGAAACCTCAGAACATCCACGTTTCACCAGTAGTACCGAAACTCTGTCCAGTGTGACGGGGGGTGAGCCCGTCGCCACTTATAATGGACAGTGGGTACAATACATGCCTCGAAATTGAAGCATGCCGGTTTCCTCACGATGTTTTCCTTCACCGAAAAGCCAGTGGTGTTACAAATCGTACATAAATTCCGAATAACTCATTGGTACGAGTCTGCCTGGACGGGGATCGAACCATTGCCTCCTGCACGGCAGGCAAGGTTACTCGCCACTGGACCACCACGGCTTTTTTAATAGCGCGCGAAATTATAATATTGACCTGAAATTTGATAACGCAATTCCCCGGTTTAGAATTGTGCGGGTTCAAGTCCCGCCCGAGACTTAATTTTTCAGTCTTTAAGCATAGCATAGCATATGCTTACGACTGTATTACCCGAGGGGGTAGTCAGAGATATTCTGAAATCTCAGAATATCCTCGTCAGTTAGTCCTCGTCGTTGTTCAGTCTTTAATTTGATTCCAAATAGCACAACATGGCTGTTTAAGGCCCTCTTATCCGAGTGCATGCGTCTCTTTCTTGCAAGCATAAGTTTGCAATTAGCCATCCCGCTCCAATTGAAAGCAGGATCGAAAAAAACGTGTTTTTCATCAATATCTTTGCTCATGGGTGTTTCTAAGCTCCAAATTAAGCTAATTTCACTAGAGATATTTAATGTATTTAGTTAAGTATAAGAATAAAAAGTTAAATATCAGCAGTTTAATCACAGTATTGAAAAAACATAACAAAAGGGGTAACTTTGGGATTTTTTTCTATCTAGTAAACTTAATCTAATCGTGTTATTGAGAGCTATCGCATATCCGCCAGATCCTTAAATAAGACATAATTTCATTTCAGACTATAAAACACTGTTTTTCATGTTTCGTTCGTGTTCAAAAAACTGCCTCGACCGGATTATAGCATCTTAAAATCAAAAATATTGTTACACCACAACAAAACAAACATAAATGCATACATTTAACTAAAAGGAAGCAAAAATATTGCTAAAACTACAAACAATATTTTTTAAGCGTGAGAAGTGAAATATGCAATGAGGCAAAATAAAAAAAACGTCGCCCAGCCTCCGACAACGACCGTCCACAAAAGGTTCACGTATTTAGCCGCGGGAACCCTGAAAAATTCCCTTATCAGTATCATTGTCTATTTAGTATTCCGGTAGAGAATTTTAATATAAACAACGGAGAGGGAAATTGAGGAAAATTATTCGCAAACGCTACCGCGTAGAAAAATACACCTTATTGTTACTAATTTTGGTTTAAATTGGGTTTGCAAATTTGTTGTGTTTGGTTTTGGATATACAGGGCGTAAGGAAAAGTATAATTTACCTTTAAACCACATACTCTACTCACCAAACTGAACAACTTTGACTATAGGAGCAAACCGATCGGAGCAAACCTAGCCTAAGCTTAATAATTTATATTGTAATAGTCATTAAGTCGTGTTATGTTGTAGAGTTTCTGGCCGCATCTTCTCTACAGCGACAACACGTTCCGACGCGGTGGTAGCTTAAAAAAGATTTGACGTTTAAGAGGTTTCCCTGACCGAACGACCTTGACTCTTTCAGAGCCGCCTCACCTCTACCACTATATACTAAACTACGTCATTTCAGTAGGTAGACCTATTTTTGACTTGCTTGTCCTTCATTATGTCACTGTGGTGCCTTCTAATCCAAGGAAATCACATTCTAATATCATAAGAATTCGCACCAAATCTAACAATTTTCTAATTAACTCATTAAATTTGGGTCTTAAAAAAAATTTGCTTTATAGCAATTTTAGATCTTGATGTTGTCTACACAAAGTGTGTGTCTCAAGTAAAAGTGACTTCAACTTAAAAAGTAGATGCACATAATACAGATTTTTTCCAATATTTAGGCTTTCCTTTAAACACAGGTTTCATATGTATTTTATAGAAAAATAAGAAATATTATCTATAGCAAATAAAGCCGAGATGTTGAAGATCATTGCTACACTTTTCAATCATTTGTATGTCTTTCAAATAACGAGAAGATAGCTTCTAAAAACCAGCAAAATATGGCCCGGTGCTGCGTTTACCTATGGGGAGCCTCTTAATAAGTGTGTTTCAGCTCCTATATTAAATAAATCATTTTGAATTGAATTTGAATTGAATTGTCAGAACAAAAAAATACCTGCTGTTCCATATACCTACACGACTCAAGATGTATGAGATAGCCGATTTTTTTGTTTTGACAGGTTTGCTCCCATAGTCTTTTTGACGTGGTTTTTATGTAACGACTACTACCACCAGAGATAGTAGCCGGGACCAACAGCTTAACGTGCCATCCGAAGCACGGGATCATCTTTCTTTTCAGACAATCAGGTGACTCAGCCTGCAATGTCCTAACCAACTGGGGAAAAACGCACAAAGTGACATTTCACTAGGTTTCACTTGGGAATCGAACCCACGACCTTCGTGTCAAGAGCCCAATGCTCTTAACCATTAGACCACGGAGGCAGCTCCCATAGTAAAAGTTGTTCAGTTTGATGAGTAGAGTATAATGTGGTTTAAAGTTTAATGATAGTTTTCCTTACACCCTGTACTGCAATGGGTGTAACGAAACACCCGAAAATACTTAAGGGGGTGCCTCAGACCATCAAACTGAACAACATTCACTATAGAGCCAACATCGAAATCGCGAAAACTAAAATCAGCTGTCCCATACATTTGAGTGGAGTTGGTACTGAAGTATGTAATGGATTTTTTTATTTTTTTATTTTGGCTCTATATTAAAAGTGGCGAGTAACCTTGCCTGCCGTGCAGGAGGCGATGGTTCGATCCCCGTCCAGGCCGACTCGTACCAATGAGTTTTTCGGAATTTATGTACGATTTGTAACACCACTGGCTTTTCGGTGAAGGAAAATACGTGAGGAAACCTACATGCTTCAATTTCGAGGCATGTATTGTACCCACTGTCCATTATAAGTAGCGATGGGCTCACCCCCCGTCACACTGGACCTACGAATAAGAATAATTATAGAAGAGTAACTCTAAACAAAATCGAAATAATTTTGGCACCCAATGAAAAATTACATTTTGTATGAGTTTTGGCGGCTAGGTACAGTTTTTAAAGAACAAATTTAGAACACGGTACACTTTTTTTGGTGCCACTTTTTGAGCTTCATAATTCATTTACACTTCTATACATTCTTATTCGTAGCACTGGACAGAGTTCCGTTATTGGATGGAACGTGGATGTTCTGAGGTTTCAGAATATCTCTGACTACCCCCTCGGGGAATATAGTCGTCAGCATATGCTATGCTTATAAGTTGTTCAGTTTGAAGATCTGAAGCACCCCCTTAAATATTATTAGTGTGTTTTTTTACACCCTGTATAATCGTGAGCTTATTAAGAAAAGCTCCATGTCCACCGGTGGTTAGGATCTTTGATGATGACATAACCTTCATAGCGGCACGATCAAAGAGAATCTACAGTTAAACTAGCGGCCTATCTCTTTGATCTCTTACCAAGTACCCGATAACAAAGATAGGCCGCTAAAGTTCAGTTTGACTTGAGAAGTAATATCTTAACCACAATGTGGGTTAGTAGATACTTAGTTACAACTGATCCTTACTTAACTAACTTTTACTTAGCCTAGTATACAAGGTGTTACAAAAATACAAATAAACCTTTGAGGGAGTAGTTTAGACCATCAAACTGAACAACTTTCACTATGGGACCAATATCGAAATCGCGAAAAAAAAAGATTTTTATATTCTACAAATCGACTCGAGCTAAAATATTTATGGGATTACTGATTTTTTTTTCGCGATTTCGATTTTGTTCCTTTAGTGAAAGTTGTTCAGTTTGATGGTCTTAACAACCTGCTTAAGAGTTTTAAATATTTATTTTTACTTATGTAACACCCTGTGTACAGGGTATAAATACAACGAGTTTTTCTATCTTATGTACCTATGTGTTACGTTAGGTTACGTTTACACGTTCGTCCATCAATGCCTCTTTTGCTGGCCACTGCAGTGTACTATAAACTCAATGATCGCAAAAGTTCTACAACAAAATATATCACAAACATGTAACAAAAATTGAACCATACACGATTTCCGTCAAACGTAGGTAAAGTCGAGAAGAATTTCAAGTTTCACGCTCGACCAGTTTCCGAGAGCTTTGTGCGAAAGGGAAAAACGCTGAAAGGGCTGGGTTAGATGTTTTTTAATAAAGGCTTTAAGCGTGCTTTGAAAATCTTTTCAAACAATAATACACGTGAATAAGTCTTTTCATACTGGGGTGCTCAGAAATATTTCTACAACTACAGTAGGTAGGTTACGATCAGGAAGATAATCAAAGTTGACTCTTTCATCTGGTCTTATAGCTTTTGTATGGCAACTTTAGACAGTCTATTACGTATGGTCAAAAAAAGTCGGGCGGCGAGCGGGATTCGAACCCACGACCTGCCTATCCGGGGCATGCTCTACTCCAACAGAGCTGTCGTCGCCCCGCAAGCCACGGCGAAATTTTCAATCTATATATTTTATCGTCTTAAAGGGACGTCAGCGCCATCTACCAGAGTTATACAAACTACTTACTGACCCACACGTCTAATGTTGCAATTAGATTCATGCGATATAGATGTCACACCTTATTCCAATAGAATTTTATTATTTTACATGTATGTGTGTGTGTCCCGGATAGGCAGGTAGTGGGTTCGAATCCCGCTCGCCGCCCGACTTTTTCAATCTTTAATTTGGGTAACGAAATTTGAAAATTTCAGACAATAAGTTTAAATTTTTTTTTCTACGGCGGGTTGTGATCTATAAGATTTTGGTTTTTATATTAGTCATTTAGGACCTCACAACAAATTCTAAATGGCAATCGGTAATCTTTTTGGTAATTAAAAATTATTAATAAAACAAAAAACCCGACTGCATAAAAAACTATTAACTGAAAAGATAAAAACAAGCTCATTAAATCAGCTATAATAACTTTGTTTGAGCAAATTAATACAATTTTAATGTTATTACTTATTACGTAGGTATCGCAAACGGGGACAAAGAAAAATGACATATTTGTTGGTTATTGGTTTGTCCCCGCCTGCAATACCTACCTAATAAGTAATAACATTCAAATTGTATTAATTTGCTCAAACAAAGATATTATAGCTGATTTAATGAGCTTGTTTTTATCTTTTCAGTTAATAGTTTTTTATGCAGTCAGGTTTTTTGTTTTTCTAAATAATTTAGTTTATTTCATACTTTTTAGTCTTGTGTCAAAACGGTAGCGTAAAAGTACTATAATATATATATATATTTGGAATCTGCTCTTCACCAGCTTTCATTTGATGCCCATATTGTAATTTTTTACGAAAAAAAAATGGATTCTGCCCCCTCTCTTTTTTAATTTGCAGACGCCATATTAAAATAATGTACCCTATGACACTCTCACGATTTTTACGAATCTAACGACACCTCATACGTTAAAATCCATCAAGCCGTTTAGGCTGTAGCGCGTGCCAAAGAAATAGACATACAAACATACATACATACGCTCGAAAAACATAACCCTCCTTCTGTCGCAGTCGGGTAAAAAGTCCCCCGGCTACAGTACTATAATCGATGGGAACGAGCGCATGGCTCCGGTCAGAATTTAGCCGTTTTCTTTGAAACATTAGATGATTTTTTATTAATTTCGACAAAGTCAGAAAACCACATTATTCTAAATTGTGTTATGAATAGGTAATATCGTAAATTTTCATTTTCTTCTGATTAAAAATGTAGGAGTAAAATGTAGGAAAAAAAAGCTGGAAAAAAAAGGGGTGACCTTAGATTCCCTTTTCTTCTGTTTTATTCATTGAAATAGATTTCTAGAAAAACCACATCACTTCTCATATCGTGTAGATGGTTCCGCTTATTTTTCAGCTCAAAAAGTGCCATAGTTTATTAATAAAATGGTTACAAAGTTACCCAATTTCATGGTAAAACCAGGAGGTAGCCCCTTAAGGATCTGGCGGATAGGCGATCGCTCTCAATAACAACATAAGATTAAGTTTACTAGATATAAAAACATCCGAAAAATTACCCCTTTTATGATAAACTGCTCATATTTAACTTTCTATTTTTGTACTTAACTAAATACCTAATACATTAAATATTTCTGAAAGATATCTAGGTTATTATAACGTCTAGACTAGGATATTCTATCGGAGCGCAATAAAACACGTTCACTCGATACCACGGTTTATTCGAAGAGAAAGAAACTAATCTACCTACATAATTCCTTAGAAAAATAATAAGCTTAATAACTACCGCATACATCACAATTTCTTAGACAAAATTCGCAGAATTTGGAGCTTAGAAACACCCAAGAGAAAAGATATTGATGAAAAATACTTTTTTTGAGATCCTGATTTCAATTGAAGCGCGAAGGCTAATTGCAAACTTATGCTTGTAAGAAAGAGACGCTTGCACTCAGATAACCTGACCCTAACGTGCCTTCTGAAGCCCGGAAACGCTTAAAATACCACTGAAAAAGGTCACCCAACCATCTAAAGAGTGGTCCATAGCTCATTATAACGTCTCTCGACGTTCCCTTTTGTTTTAAACACAATTTTTACTTATTCAAAAAGCGCTACAACTTTTTCGTAACAAGTTAAAATGTACTCTCATTTCTGTTTTCAATTTTCGTCGTCGACCGCCATCTTGTCGGCGGACTTCAAAGCAAATAAATTGTTATTTCAACCAACTTCCGCTCATCAAACGACGCGTAAATGTAGGTAATATTGTTCAAAATTCGCCTAAACTTGCGCTAATAGATTCATTAGTGTTTTGATATCGGTGCCGTAAGCATGCACTTTGGAAGAGACTATTTTGACGTCATCATCAGCCGTGGTAGTCTAGTGGCGAGTAACCTTGCCTGCCGAGCAGGAGGCGATGGTTCGATCCCCGTCCAGGCCGACTCGTACCGATGACTTTTTCGGAATTTATGTACGATTTGTAACACCACTGGCTTTTCGGTGAAGGAAAACATCGTGAGGAAACCTGCATGCTTTAATTTCGAGGCATGTATTGTAGCCACTGTGTATTATAAGTTGTCCGTTACAGAGTTTCGGTACTACTGGTGAAACGTGGATGTTCTGAGGTTTCAGAATATCTCTGACTACCGCCTCAGGAAATATAGTCGTGAGCATATGTAAATGTACATGTACATCAGCCTATAACCATACAGGGTGTAAGGAAAAGTATCATTAACCTTTAAACCACATACTCTACCCATCAAACTGAACAACTTTTACTATGGGAGCAACTCAGAACGAATCTGCTGTTCCATACTAAACTGCAATACCTACTCGATGCAAACGTATAGGACAGCAGATTTTATTTTGTTCTGACAGGTTTGCTCCCATAGTAAAAGTTGTTCAGTTTGATGGGTAGAGTATGTGGTTTAAAGGATAATCATACTTTTTCTTACATTCTGTATACCTACATCCCACTGTAAGGGACAGGCCTAACCTCAGGAAGGACGTATGGGCTTCAGTCAAATCCGCGTGCCTTTCTTTAAAAATTTTTTTATTGATTTTAGTTATGTTTTAGTTCAGTTTGACTGACCTTGTTTCAATTGTTTTATACTTGTGGGGATTTACCATAGATGTCAACACCCACAAGTTATAGCAAAGAAGCTAACAGATGGCGCTACCGTCGCACTCAGAAATATGCTCCATACAAACACAACGTTCACCGTAAATACGTAACTCGTAACCTACTACAAATAAGGTTCACAATCGAATGCGAGACATAAATCGCGCAAGAGAAATAATCACAGAGATTCGATATATATACAAGGTCCAACTAAGAACTGTTGGACCACGGCCGGTCCCCAGGCTTCACACTAAGCCTGGTGGAAGATCTTCCCTTTTCAAATGGAGGAACATTCCCAAGTAGCACCTCCATATATACTCTGTCCTGTTTACACGGAAATATCCAGGAACTTCCACCCCCTTCTTTCAAGGCTAGGATTAATTTAAGAGTTGTATGGAAATTTTCGAGGCACTGTTACTTTAAAGGCTTCCGCACATTGCAGCGATATTATCGAGCGATATTATCGACAGCGATATCGCGACACCTTACACACTGCAGCGATTCCGCGATTCGCGTCACGCATGCGCCCCACCACAGAATGTAGTCGAAAGAGTTGCGATAATATCGCGGCAGTGTGTGGGATTGAGCGCGTCCCCATACAAAATGTACTGAGAACAATTATCGCAAAATCGCAGCGATAATATCGCTGCAATGAGCGGAGGCCTTCAAACTATACATTTTGTTGCAACTCTGACAACATAGAAGCATAGAGATTAGTTTGTTTCTATTATCTCTGCCTATCCCAATAGGAGACAGGTGTGAGAATATACAACACTAGTTTTTTAATTAGGAACGAAACTTTATGGGTGTATTCAGACCGTGAATCTGAACAACTTTCCCTAAGGAACATGGGTCGAAAAACGAGAATTTTTTTTGGACCTCCCATACAGAAGTGCGGACCGGCCGATCGATTTTCTTCAGAAAGTTGTTCTGATTCACAGTCTGAATACACCCTTAAAGTTTTGTTACTAATTAAAAATTAGTGGTGTATTTTAACTGGTTTTTAAACTATTGTATCTAGTAACTACAGAATAAAATAAATAATAAATAAATAACGCTCACAGGCACATACATTGTACCTAATGATCCCAAGAAAGCACAAATTGGCTTTTTAATATGGAAACCAAACAACAACGGTACAAACATAATATATAACATCCATGACCGAACCGGGATTCGAACCCAGGACCTTGGTTTGGCAGTCCAGCGTGGTAACCATTACACCAACCGGGTCGTCAACAGAAGGACGAATCTAACCAAAAAAAAAATTAATACAAAATCCAGGTTCATTTCAAAGTCTAATATCAAAAATTAATGTCGAATTTCACATAAACCAAAGCTTTTATCCAACACAAAATGAATTCTGACATTTTTAGTGACCGGCCACCTCTACTGGAATTAGATTTATTGATCTATTCGGCATTCCCCGTAAATTTTCTATCGTCCGGAATTCCACAAAATTATTGGTACCATTCTAAATTTCCTTGATAATATTCGGGAAATTGAATTTCGGTTTTATGGTTGAAGGTTTAGCTTATCGACCGATTGCGGTAAAGTAGAAAAACCTGCCAAGTACGAGTCGGGTTACTCGTACGCCGAGGGTTCCGCACCACCACCTCACAATACATTAACATCATCATCATCAGCCTATACAAGCAAGGTGTTTCATAAGTAACAATAAATTTTTGAAACTCATAAGGGGGTTGTTTAGACCGTCAAACTGAACAACTTTCTCTATGGGACTAACATCGAAATCGCAAAAAAAAAAAATTTCATATCCCATACATATTCTCTCTAGTCGATTTGTAGAGTATAGAACATAAATTTTTTTTTTCCCGATTTCGATATTGGTCCCATAGTGAAAGTTGTTCAGTTTGATGGTCTACACCACCCCCTTAAAGGTTTATTTGTAGTTTTGTAACACTTTGTATAAGGTCTAATAAAATTAGGTGAAACTATTTTAAGGGTATAATCAGACCATCAAACTGAGCAAGTTTCTCTATGGGACCAATATCGAAATCGCGAAAAAAAAATCAGCTGTTCCATACAAACCTACTCGACCTAAATGTATCGGACCGCAGATTCTTTTTTCGCGATTTCGATATTGGTCCCATAGAGAAAGTTGTTCAGTTTGATGGTCTGATCATCATATTAAATCAGTTTCACCTAATTTTGTTAGACCTTATAAACGTCCCACTGCAGGGCACAGGCCTACCCTCTAGGAGGGTGTTTGGGCGTTAGTCCACCACGCGTGCCCAATGCGGATTGGTAGACTTCACATATGCATCAGAATTTCTTTTTCTGCATACGCAGGTTTCCACACGATGTTTTCCTTCACCGTTTGAGAGCAGTCGGTAATACGTACATAAGTTAGAAAAACTCATTGGTACGTGGCATTTCGTTCGTGCGGATTCGAAACCGGACCTCATGATTTAAAGTCCATACCTCTCCGCAACGCGCTACCGAGTTCATAGGCATAAGCATAAGCATTTCATCTTTTTAAAGATATCAGATTTACGATTAACATTTTTCCACCGATCTGTTTGTGAAGTAATTGAGGTGCCATCTGAAGGAGATCAATGTAAAGAACTGAAAAAAACTAGGGTTGCCAGCTCTCAGTATGCCGCAACTCTAGGGTTGCCACCTCTCTGTCTGTCGCAACTCTAGGGTGACCAGGTTCAATGAAGTCATTTTTAACCCTAAAGTTGCGAAGTTGTGACAGACTGAGAGGTGGCAACCCTAGTTTTTTCAGTTTTTCAGATTGTCTACTTCAGATGGCATCTTATTTACTTCCCAAACTGATCGGTGGAAAAAATGGTACGATAAAGCATAGCATAAGCATATGCTCACGACTGTTTTCCCCGAGGGGGTAGTCAGAGATATTCTGAAACCTCAGAACATCCACGTTTCACCAGTAGTACCGAATCTCTGTCCAATGTGACGGGGGGTGAGCCTGTCGCCATTTATAATGGACAGTGGGTACAATACATGCCTCGAAATTGAAGCATGCAGGTTTTCTTACGATGTTTTCCTTCACCTAAAAGCCAGTGGTGCTACAAATACAAGTCCAGGCACGATTCTGGAACTTTAAATGTGACTAGATAATTTGTGTGACAATGTCCAAGATAAATCTTAGGTACATAAATTCCGTAAAACTCATTGATACGAGTATGCCTGGACAAGGATCGAACCATCGCCTCCTGCACGGCAGGCAAGGTTACTCGCCACTGGACCACCAAGGCTTTGGTAATCATAGTAAAGGTACTTACGGCAAGATTTTGCTAGGCAACATCACATTTCGTTCGCTAAACAAATAGATGCATAAATTTATGGTCGGATCTTAGGCTATTATAAAACAAAAGAATCTACATCAAAATCAAAAGAAAGCCTACACAGGAATAACATAAATGATTCCCTTTAATATCAGGAACTAGAAGCGGCATAAATAAAGGCAGGTGTACAAATACTGGCGGGCGTCCAACGCTGCCAGGTGGGGCGAAATGATAATTTGAAATGCAGACTAGTATCGACCTTAACCGACTTTGGAGCTCGCTTGGATTACGGGCTTTATTCTTTTTGAATATTGGTCGAATTTACATATTGAAGGCTTAATTATCAGCGCACTGAAAGGGTGCCAATACCTATACCAAGTTCCGACCGTAAAATTATGCACCTATTTGTTTAGCGAACAAAATGTGATTCAATTGAAAGTATGATGGTGTCATTATGATTTTTGGTACAATTTTTTGTACCTACCTGTTTGGGAAGTAAATGAGGTGCCATCGGAAGGAGACCGATGTATAGAACTGGAAAAACTAGGGTTGTCACCTCTCAGTCTTCCGCAGCACTAGGGTTGCTGCCAGGTTCAAAAATTACTTCTTTTAACCAATGGCAGACTAAAAATTAAATTAAATTAAAATTAAATTAAATACTCATTTATTTCAGATAAAAATCCATAATTTTGTTAGTAGGTTGATTAATAACAATGTTTACTTAAAATGAGGTGGCAATCCTATTTTTTCCAGTTTTTTGGATCGGTCTGTTTCCGATGGCACCTCATTTACTTCCCAAACAGATCAGTGGAAAAAATGGTACCATAAATCATCATGGTAAAGGTACTTGCGGCAAGATTTTGCTTAGCAACCCAGTGGGGTTGCATGAACCCCTGTGTTAACTTTTCGTTTGCCAAATAAATAGTTGCATAATTTTACGGTCGGATCTCGGACCACAACGGGACTCTATTACTAAGCCTTCGCATTCCTTCCGTCTGTCGTACCTATAAAGAATTCTAAATACCTTTTGAACACAAGACTCTCCACCATCTGTATGCAATCACCACCAGCCCGGTAAACCCCACTGCTGGGCCCCTCTTCATTTTCACGCCAAACAGAACGGTCCCACACTAGTCTCATCCACTTTTTGCTGGCTACTCTACATATTATTGTCATCCGACCACCTGGCTGCTGGTCTGCCCACGACCGCCACTCAATTCGATAAGACGGTAAACGTAAAAATTAAGATTGACACAGCATTGTTATAACTTCATACAGCACGCAACGTATGCGAATTTGCCGTCTGGAGCGAGTGGCAGAAATCAAGCAAGCGCATTGCTTACTATGTGCCAAAGTGTAGGTATGTTTTTACCTACGGCCAAGTGACGGAAGCCATGTAAGGCTTATAAGCGTGATAAAACTGTAAAATGTTTCAGTCCCACGTGCTTTTATATTTTCATTTTTATTGCGAGAGACAAAACAATTCTCCAAAGAGTCCCCAGGGAGACTTCTGTGACAGAGAACAAGTTGCCATTCACTCAATGTCACTCATTCACTCGCTTACTTAGTTTGTCAAGGGGATTTAAGAAAATATGAACATAACTGGCTTTTTGGTGAAGGAAGACATCGTGAAGAAATCTGCATGCTTCTATTTCGAGGCATGTATTGTACCCACTGTCCATTACAAGTAGCGACGGGCTCACTCCCCGTCACACTGGACAGAGTTTCGTTACTATTTACTTGGTGCATGACCTGAGGTTAAGAATATATCTGACTGCCCCTTCGGAGAATGTAGTCGTGAGTATATGCTTATGCTTCATCATCATCATCATCATCTCAACCAATGGACGTCCACTGCAGGACATAGGCCTCCCCCAAGGATCGCCATAACGACCGGTCCTGCGCTGCCCTCATCCAACGGATTCCCGCCGCCTTCACCAGGTCGTCGGTCCACCGTGTCGGGCCTACGAACGCAGCGCTTTCCGGTACGCGGTCGCCACTTGAGAACTTATGCTTATGCTTAAGAAAATATAATTTTAATGTACCTCAGTAAGTAATAGCCTACTGTAAGATCCACATCAGAGATAAGGCCTCCTCTCCCGAATTAGGGTTAGAGGGAATGGGGCATATTCCACAACATACTCCTACTACCACCATCTTTCTTGATAAGCACCTTTACCCTGCAGTAGGATCCTAAAAGCTATGATATAAAAGCTGTCGAAATGCGTTCTTTGCGCAGTATGTGTGGTTTGACTTTGAATGAAAAAGTGTAATTAGAGAAAAATGTGGACTGAAAGAGGATATAGTGACAAGGATTGAAAAGAGAATGCTGAGATGGTTTGGTCATGTGGAAAGGATGAGTGATAGTAGACTGACGTATGAAATATATAAAGCAAGTGTGAATGGAAAAGTCGAAAGGGGTCGCCCTAGACGTACGAATGCAGACCAAATTGGCAGCATACTTAAGAAGAGCCAGATCAAATGTACCCGAAACCGACGAGCGTGTATGAAACGACTTATGACTGTGTAAGAGGCAAAAGAGGTATGTCAGGATCGTAGCCGATGGCGATCAATTGTCTCTGCCTATCCCAATGGGACACAGGCGTGAGTATATATATGTATGTATGTACTTACTGTTGGTATTATTTATAGAAAAAGATCTCAAAGGTTGGACCATCACTTTTGTCTCATAAAATGCGGTCCAATCGAAATTGAGATATTAATAGAAAGGAAGATTTAATAAGCTTTATTCCGTCCATCATTGTTTGATCAAAAGCGACTTAAGAAAAATGTATCGACAAATAACAATCAATGAATACCTTGTCTGAGAATTTTCATATTATAAGGAATTGTTCTTAATAATACGATATGGATAGAATTGACTAAAGACTTATAGGTCAACGACAAGTAAAATTCTAGTAAAAGTACAGTATGTTATAAAGAGTACGGCCCGCTGGACAAACGACCTAAAAAAGGTAGCGGAGACCGACTAAATGAGGAAGGCAGAGGACAGAGTTTTGTGGCGCGCCTTGGGAGAGGCCTATGTTCAGCAGTGGACGATGACAGGCTGATGATGATGATGATTCCAATACGTACCCTAACTGCCCCCAATTAATATTTAGGCAAATAATGTTCAATGTACGTACACACCAAGTTTACAATTTTATTATATGTATAGTAAGTTATAGCCTGTAGAATCCTACTGCAGGGCAAAGGCCTCCTCTCACGAATAAGGGTGAGAGGGAGCGGGCCATACTCCACCACGCGGGCCCAGTGCGTGTTGGTGGAGGCAAGTTAGTGGTCACCTTGCTGACAGAAAATTTTCAAGCCGCCTCAATAGGCCTCTGACCTGGCTTAACGAATAGTTACAACGCCATCTGACGGAACTATCCGAGAACAACTGCTTAACGTGCCTTCCGAAGCACGGAAACGCTCGAGATGAAATACCACTAAACGGTCACCCATCCAAAGACTGACCGGACCTGACGTTGCTTAACTTCGGTGATCGTTTCCAATACCGAAGCTCCACTACGCCAACGAGCGCTTCTTATATGTATAAAGGATGAAATTGATATCATTAGCATCGTTTTAAACAAATCTAACCTTAAAAACGAACGGTGCAAAAAAATCGGCTGTTGCATACATTTCAGTCGAGTAGGCTCTGCAGTTTAGTATGGAACATATGGGTAGATTCTTAGTTTAAAAGGATGCTAAAGATATCTATTTCACCCTGTAGTGATACATAATATTTAGGCATAGATTTCTATTAGTTTTGGCAGTGCTTTGTCTTTCAGTCAATTCGGTATGTCAAGTTTTTTTTTGGAGGGCTGAATCGAAAACCATTTCGAGATAATTGTCTCAATAATCATATTTTCTATGTCAGAGATTTTAAAATGAAAGGATTACAGATATTTTTAATAAAATAACGTCGTTTTTCGGTCCGTGCAGTGACGTCACTGGCATACCTGTGAACTCCTTGGTAAACATAAAATCAACTTAAAATAACCGACCATTAAGAAAAAAAAATACTTTCACAATGTCAAAATTTGACATTTGATGTAGCCGTATCTTTTTCCAGCATAGAGTTAGAAAGAGGAGGCAGGTTTAAATTTTTTTAAATACAGCTGTATGTAGTTTTTCTCCATGGAGTTCGAATTATTTTCTCTCCACCATTTTTGCACTTAGAGATTACAGATCAAAATAATTTAAAAATTAAATTTATATTGATAAACTCGATGAATCGCAATAAGAATGAAATAGTTATCTTAAAATTATGTCTTCTGCCCGTAAAAAATATAAAAATGAAGACCAAAAAAAACTTGACATACCGAATTACAGGACTGTTCTACAATTATGTTCACTGTTCACTCACTCTATTTTCACCCCAGACTCACCCTTTTGACAAAAATCAAATCAAATCCCCTGACAAAAGTCTAGTTTTGCGATATTAAAATTAATACTAGGCATTGGCATCGAGCCACAATGCCTTCTATCTGTCACATAGCTTTACTTCGGTTTCAATATACTGCGATCCATATCTCGAATGTTCCACTATTGATTTGTTACTCATTTTATTGTTGACTGTTCGAGAGAGATTTGGGAAAAATAAGCATAATAGATTTATTTACTCTATGATAATAGGTTAGGTTAGGTTAGGAAATATGGGCCAATAGGTGGATTGCAATTCGGTATGTCAAGTTTTTTTTGGAGGGCTGAATTGAAAACCATTTTGAGATAATTGTCTCAGAAATGTCAGAGATTTTAAAATGAAAGGATTACAGATATTTTTAATAAAATAACGTCGCTTTTCGGTCCGTGCAGTGACGTCACTGGCATACCTCTGAACTCCTTGGTAAACATAAAATCCACTTAAAATAACCGGCCATTAAGAAAAAAAAAATACTTTCACAATGTCAGAATTTGACATTTGATGTTGCCAGCATAGAGTTAGAAAGAGGAGGCAGGTTTAAATTTTTTTAAATACAGCTGTATGTAGTTTTTCTCCATGGAGTTCGAATTATTTTCTCTCCACCATTTTTGCACTTAGAGATTACAGATCAAAATAATTTAAAAATTAAATTTATATTGATAAACTCGATGAATCGCAATAAGAATGAAATAGGTTCTTAAAATTATGTCTTCTGTCCGTAAAAAATATAAAAATGAAGACAAAAAAAAACTTGACATACCGAATTGGTGACATCAATACTCGTAGAAGCGTATAGTCGTTTGGTTCCAGCTTAGAATAGACCATCCCATTTTCTTCCGTGGGTGTCCTACGAGGCGACTAAGGGGTTAAAGGTTTCTTATGCAGTGTTTATGTGGGCGAAAGCTACCTCTCACTACTTGACACGTCATTCCATCCAGGGTTGCGATTTTTGAATGTCATCGGTGAGTTTGAACAAAAGCGTTCTCATGCATCTTTCTACTGCTAATTTGACAAATATAAATATAAAATCGCACTCCTGAATTATGATTTTCGGAAGTCAAATCAGCAGTCGAAAGATGTATATCTCCATAAAAATTTTGATATTTTCAAATGCTGAATTCATCGAATGAGATTCAAAAATCGCACTCCTGAAACTTAAATTGCTAAATGTGAGCATTGCTACAACTACATTTAGAAAGTTTGTAGTTATAGCAATGTTTCTGATCACCCCCTTAAGGATTACAGTCGTGAGTTTATGTATGTATGTAATAAAAAGCATTAGAAGTTATAACGCTCGAAGCGAAATGTGTTTTCGGCACTTTTCACATCTGAACTTCCATACAAAGCGAGGGGTAGACAAGGAATTTGATTTCATGTCTAAACTACACCCAAAAGAAACCATAAAGAACAATTTGTATGTTCCACCGAAGAAAATGCCCCTATTCAATTTTCCCCTATCCAAAATAGTATGCTTAACAAAATTGGATGTGGTAATTCGTGAAATTTGTCGAAATGAAAACGGTTGTATAGTCAGCTATTTGACAGCTACTCCCGTCCGCCATGTTGTGCCAATTGCTCATAAGACCTTCGTCACAGCGGAAGCGACAAAAGTTTTTGATTTGAAACCATTGACCTCCTATACTAGACCCACACTGTCATAAATAAAATCTTAGCAAATTTTTGTGCACATTGACGCAAAAAACCGCACAAATTAAGTATGCATGCTGCTGGTTGTCACTAATACGTTGTGTTTGATTTATAAAAATAGTCGTATTTCGCTTGTTAACTGTCAGCTAGTACAAAAAAGAGCTCATCCGAGCTCTTTTGGTTGTGCCATTTTTCGAACGTTGATTGTGAGTCTTGTTTGTATATAAGATGTCTATGTTTGAAACATAATATTGGCGCGCCTTCCTTTTCAGGCAAAGGCCCACCACACATTCCCACCGCTGTAACTCCTGTAAACCAGGATCAACAGCGGCGACCATTCACAACACTAGACAATGAAGTCCAGCGAGCCCGGGGATGACTCTACTCTAATCTGTCTTGGAACCCGCAATGAATTAACCAAAGAAGATAAGTGGAGTTATTATTGGCGCCATTTATCTCGCTCTAACATACGTTAATGGTTTGCCCTTTACCACGCACAATAGCTTGTTGGTTAACGAATATTTGTATAGAAAATTGATTATAGTACTTACTTTTTCATTGTTTTCTTATGAATATCCCCCCCCCCCCCCGAAAATTAAATGTCCCTCCCCCCGAAACAAAATTCTGGATACGTGCTTGATATATGGGAGTGAAAGTTGGGTGTGGCAGTAGAAGAATGAAAGCAGAATAAATGCAGTGGAAATAAGGACTTTACGCAAGATGTGTGGTGTACAAGGTGTATAAGGGATAGAATGAAGAATAATATATGATTAGGGATTGTTGTGGTTTGAATGAAGATGTAGTGGTTAAAGGAATAAGGGAATGCTTCGATGGTTTGGACATATCGAAACGAAAGGATGAATGAAAGTCTACTTACGAAACAGATATAATTATAAGTTTCGTAGAAGCAGACCTAGACCAAATCAGGGTCGTCATAAAAAATGCCAGGTTAAAAGTAGCCGAAATCGACTGGAATGTATGACAAGATGTATGGACCTAGAGGAAGCAAGAGTGGTGTGTCAGAACCGCCCAAAATGGAGATCCATCTGCCCTGCTGAGAAAAACGCGTGAGTTTATGTATGTATGTATGTTGGATTTCGGTCCCTCCTTCTTCTTATCGTGTGGGCAAGTGTGTGTCAGAGTTTTTTCAGACCGCCTTACGGCCTCTGACGTGGTTTTTATACTTACTACCACCAGAGATAGTAGCCGGGACCAACGGCTTAACGTGCCATCTGAAGCATGGAATCATCTTTTCTTTCAGACAATCAGTTGATTCTGCAATGTCCTAACCAACTGGGGGAAAACGCACAAAGTGACATATCACTATGTGTTCCCCGTGGGAATTGAACCCACAACCTCCGTGTCAAGAGCCCAATGCTCTTAACCATTAGACCAAGGAGGCAGGTCCCTACTTATAGCGTGTCACTCGCTCGCTACTACAGCACCATCCTAACCAATTGCGAATGCTTCTCACGTACGAACGCCGGAATTTCGGACAAACGACGGCCGACCGTCGGCTTATTCTATTTGATATATTTGTTTCTATTTGTTAATTTGTTGTGTTAATAAAAT
Organism: Agonopterix heracliana; assembly: GCA_963693445.1. Taxonomy (NCBI): domain Eukaryota; kingdom Metazoa; phylum Arthropoda; class Insecta; order Lepidoptera; family Depressariidae; genus Agonopterix; species Agonopterix heracliana. The sequence continues at coordinate 7,971,346 of OY856336.1, read as the reverse complement.
AGGTGGTCTGCTCATCGAGTCAAGATGATTTTTCTCTGTGGGTGTTATATTATGAGACGCCTGCGTTCACACACGATGACGCATTGACGGAGCGGCAGACGTCAGTCCGTCATTTGTGAAGCAAGGAGTTGTATGAAACCGCACGTAGAAGCACACAAAGTGACGCATTGACGCACCGGGTGTGGTTCTATGGACTGATGTCTGTTTTTTTGTTACACCCTGTACAATTGTAAGCCGGAAAAACTACGGAACTCTTTGTCCAGTTTCCCGATTCACACTTAGCAAAAACCGATATTAATAATTAGTAAACCCGAACGGTTTCAAAGTTATTTCAATTTCAAATCTCATTCAGTACGATTGTATGGAGAAACCCGGCTTTAAGGGTATATTATTCGGAGCGCGCTCCATACAAACGTACTATGGTGATATTTTTGATACTAACCAATTAAAGTCAATGAAATTTTGCAGAAACAATCTAGAAACAAATTTCTATGCTTGTATGGAGTCAGATTTTCGTTAAAATGGATAGTTTTCAAGTTACAGTGCCTCAAAGATTTCCATTCAAATCTCAAATTAATCCTAGCATTGAAACTGTATATTTAAACGAAAATCTGACTCTATAGAAGCATAGAGTTTTGTTTCTAGATTGTTTCTGCAAAATTTCATTGACTTTTATTGGTTAGTATTGAAAATATCACCACAGTACGTTTGTATGCAGCGCGCATTTTCGCTCTCGGAATAATATTCTCTTAACGACTTTGAAGAGAGCTGACATTTAAGTCATGCTAAACGAAACGGTGTGAGACAGGTTATTAAAAAATCTGTCAAGTGCGAGTCGGACTTGTGCACCGAGGGTTCTGTACGCCACATAATTATATGTAAAGCCCGACCAAATATAAAAAACCTCGCCATGTTGCGGAAAATCAATGGAACTAATTTGTGTACTTGGAACACTGACATTAAAGGTGAAAATCGATTGCAGCGCCCCCAAACCAGGTTTTTTATATTCCTGGCCAGGCTTTACAAAAATGTTTAAAATGTTCAGTACCAAAATTGGCGAAACGGAACACTTATAGAATTAGCTCGGTGTCTGTTCGTCTGTCCGTCCGTCTGTAACATTCATTTTTCTGAGACCGTAAGACATAGGAAAGATAAGCAGGGAGTCGCGTGGCTAACTGGGTAACTAGTTGTCGTGTCGGCTTGCGATTTAATTGGCCACGTGGCTCCGCCGGTTTATGGCGGTTTCGAGTGTGTGTTTTTGTTTAAAAACGGGGCTTTGAGATCGCCATATCCTATTACCGTACAATATCGAATAAATATATCTTCAACACTTGACAATGGCGAAATCTAACAAGGAAACGCCATTAAATAAAAATAGAATAGAATAGAAGATAAGCAATTGATTAGCCAATATCATAAAGGAAGTCAATAAAGCTTAATTTCTGTAAAGGAAGTCAATTTCGTGAGGAAGAAAGGATACAAAAAAAATGTTTTTGTTGTTAAATTTGTTTTTAGTTAGACTTCGATGTTAAATATGAAAATGACAAAACCATAACAATAGTCATATAAGTGTTGCTTTAAGGGGCTACCTGCCGGTTTTGGGTAATTTTGTAACCATTTTATTCATTAACTATGGCACTTTTTGAGCTGAAATTTAAACTGAACCATCTACAGGATATGAGAAGTGATGTGGTTTTTCTAGAAATCGATTTTAATGAATAAAACCGAAGAAAAGGGACTCTAAAGTCACCCCTTTTTTCCAGTTGTAACCATTTTACTCTTACATTTTTAATCGGAACAAAATGAAAATTTACTATATTGTTCACAATACAATTTAGAATGATGTGGTTTTTTTACTTTTTCGAAATTAATAAAAAATCATCGAATTTTTCAAAGAAAACAGCAAAATTCTGACCGGAGCCACGCGCTCTTTCTCATCCATTAGTATGGAGTGTGAGTGAGAGGAGAGTGGTCCACGGCTGATACGCCTTAATGACAATTCATCAACAAATGAAGATCGCGTCCCGCGTCGCAGTCGCGCTGGTTTAACCGCACCTTCAAAATTTACTGTAAGCTTTTATATAGAATCCCAGAAACTAGAAGCCATAGAAATATGGTTCAACCATCGCCTCCTGCTCGGCAGGCATGGCTATTCGCCACTATACTGCATTCCAAATAAGGACGACGAGATTTTCCAATCCCTATTTAGCTTTCTGGCCAATTCTGATAAGCAAATAATTTATTCGATTCGATCCCCGTCCATGCCGACTCGTACCAATGAGTTTTTCGGAATTTATGTACGATTTGTAACACAATTGGCTTTTCGGTGAAGGAAAACATCGTGAGGAAACCTGCATGCTTCAATTTAGAGGCATGTATTGTACCCACTGTCCATTATAAGTGGCGACGGGCTCACCCCCCGTCACACTGGACAGAGTTTCGGTACTACTGGTGAAACGTGGATGTTCTGAGGTTACACAATATCTCTGACTACCCCCTCGGGGAATAGAGTCGTGAGCATATGCTATGCTATATGCTAAATAATTTATTTATCAGAAAGATGTACTATCTGACATATCTTGGACGTTACTAAAGCTGTTCTAAGAATAAGTGAGAGGAAGTGTTTCAAATCTCTGTTTCTGTAATTAAAAATTGGCTTAAATTTTCGTTGCTATTTGTAATGAAGTATAGACCATCTTTTGTCTAGAATCGGGCTTTATTAGGACTACATCACTAACATTCGATATTTCATTACACGTCATTAATATTATATACGGTGTCAATATAGGCGTCTACCACCAGTATTTGAATTGAGATTTATAAATAGAAGTTAATGAATATTCTGCGAACTCATTTGAAGCACAAACTCTCACATTTGGAATTCAGTTGAAATCTGAGACGTTTTCTCTTTACTTTAGGGCAGAGGTGCTCAAACTTTCCTTTCAGAGTTTTTGAATATTTTTGATTACATTTAAGGGGAGCGTCGGTGGCGCGTTGCGGAGAGATGAACACTAAATCATGGCTGGACCGGGTTCGAATCTGCCGACGACATGCCATTTACAAATGAGTTTTTCTAACTTATGTACGTAAAACTGTTCTAAATTGGTGAAGGAAAAGATAGTCAAGAAACCTAGCATACGCTGAAAAAAAAATTCTGATTATATTATGAAGTACACCAATTTACTCTGAGGATGTGTGGTGTTTCTAGAATGGGCAAGACTAGGAATGAGTATATTAGAGGAAGTTTGAAAGTGGCTCTTGTGAATGAAAAGCTGCGCGGTAATCGATTATCGTGGTATGGACATGTGATGAGAAGAGATGAGTGTCATATTACAAGACGAATGTTAAATATGAATGTGGATGGCTGCATGAAGAGAGGACGACCAAAGAAAATATGGATGGATTGTGTGAAAGATGACATGTGTAGAAAAGGAGTGAACGCTGAAATGACGGCTAAAAAAGATGAATGGAGGGAGACGACATATTGCGCCGACCCCAAGTAATGGCATAAGGGCAGGAAGATGATGATGTGAAGTCTGCATTGGCAGACGGGATTGGGGGACGGGTTGTGCTGATTGCAGCACGGGATAGAGAAGGCTGGAAAAGTTTGGGGGAGACCTATGCCCGACAATGAGACGAAATAGGTAAAATAATTTTTTTGTTATTGGGTCTGTTTGGGGGAAGAGTGTAACGGTGTATATCGGAGCATAGCAAGCTAATTGAACAGAACCTTAGCACATAATAGATACGCGTATCCACAATCCCTCTAGATCAAACAGACGGTTCTGCATCGAAGCCGATACTCATCCATTTATTAAATTGGGTCAAACATTCCCTCCATTACCAATGCCTACTTTCACGACTCTCTAAGTGCTAGCCTTATTTTACATTCATACAATATAGCTGCCCGAGACTTCGTCTGAGTTGACTTTAAAAAACCGGCCAAGGACGAGTCGAACTGGCGCACTGGGTTCCAGACTACCACAAAATACATATGCCATATGCCATGTGTTTACCAATGAGTTGTTCTTACTTATGTACTTAATACCGACTGAAGGAAAGAAAACATTATGAAGAAATCTGCATACGCTGAAGAAGAAATTCTGATGCGTATGTGAAGTCTACCAATCTACATTGTGCATGCGTGGTACTACACTAACGTAGATACACCCTCCTTGAGCTGGACGTATACAGGGTGTAAAAAATCCTGTCTGAGCCTTTAGGAGGTGCTTCAGACCACCAAACTGAACAAACATTCACTATTGAGCCAACATCAAAATCTCGAGAAAAAAAAACTCCAGTTTTATACAAAACTGCAGTACCAATTCGACTCAAATGTATAGGAATAGGAAATCTTTTTTTTTTCGCGATATCCAAATTGACTTCTTATTGAAAGTTGTTCAGTTTGATGGTCTGATGCACCCACCCTCTAAAGGCTCCAACAGAGCTTTTTTACAGCCTGTATACTACTAAGGTTCAAAAGATACAGCCCATTAAAATTAGGACGGAAGGACGTTGTAGGCTTAGTGATAGCATAGCGTAAATATAATAAAGTGGATGCGCTTAGTGGTCGCGGCGAGTCTATGCTCGCGTGGTGTTCGGAGGGGTGAGGCACCGGCCGTTGGGGTACAGCGCGCAGGTGATGGGGTACTCGGACCGCGCTACCCGCGCCACCCGCACCCCCAGCACGATAGGCCTAGAGCGACCCGAGAGCGCCCTCACTATTATTATTATATTCACTTTGGTGATAGATAGGTTGTCGTAGGTCTCGTTAGAACCCTTTGGGTACGAAACCCTAAAAACCGGACAAGTACGAGACGTACTCGAATAAAACACAATTTTCTTATGTATTTAAAAAAAAGTGTTCTTTCATTCAGATCGGGATCCTTAGCGAGAGCCCGACACACACTTGGCCGGTTTTTATTATGTGTTTGTTTTACTTTAGTACTATAATCGCACCAAGTTTGACGCTTGGAGCAAATTTGCCTTAAAAAAACGAATAAAAGGTAAAATGTTTAAGGGACCTTCAGACCATCAAACTGAACAATTTTCAATAATGGGTCCCATATTGAAAAAGCGAACAAAAATCAGCTGTTCCATTGAAAACGTAAATTTCTTGGCCGCCTTTTGTACCTACTTTTCTTGTTCGTGTATAAATATAGGTGTAAGGGACAGCCCTCCGCAAACTGAAACGGTGAACTCAGACCATCAAACTGAACAACTTTCAATATAGAGCCTACCTCAGGAAACGCGAAAAAAAATCACCTGTCCCATTCAAAACTGCCGTACCCACGACTCAAATGTATGGGACTGCTGATTTTTTTCGTGTTTCCTGAGGTAGGCTCCATAGTGAAAGTTGTTCAGTTTGATGGTCTGAGTTCACCGTTTCAGTTTGCGGAGGGCTGCCCCTTACATCCTATACCTTAGATTATCAAGATAGACAGTCAAAGCTACGAAAGCGTCGAAAAAAATAGGAACCAGTACTGGTTCCAAAACCCTATACATATACACGCACACATACATTGTATGGCGCCTCACGCACACCAACCTAAGAAAGTTAGCCCCTTTTGTTTTATACGGAACAAGTGTGAGGCTCATTCTAGACATATACTTTTTCTAAGTCCTATACATAACATATTGTTGTTGTTTTTTGTGTATTTTGGTGTGCAAATAAAGAATATTTATATTTTATCTTATCTCTGACCCAAATGCATGGGACAACTGATTGTTTTTTCGCCATTTCAGTGTTGGTCCCATAGAGTATATGGTTCATTTTGATGGTGAAAGAAATACAGACCGAATATTGCACTAAAAAGATGTGAAGCATGCAAGGTAATACAATCTCGTTTGTTCTACAAGGGACCTACACTCACACAGATGCACTAGCTCTAGGCGCAGGTGCTACAACCCGCCACCTTATGTACCGCGTGACAGCACGCACACAAATGAAATGGGTGCTTCACTCATGATTAGACGAGATTACGTCTGGTTCTTCTTTTAAGTCTGTGGTCTGAAGCACCCCGTTTAGAATACATAGACGCAGTTAGTAACGCATAATTAAATTTAAACCCTCAACATCGACCAAATTGATCAGACTTATAGTGTCTATCTAGGTTTTTGGCATCACTGCAACCGTTTTAAAAATGCACTAACACTTGCAAAGTGTCATTGTACATCTACAAAGGCAACGCCATTTTCCGAAATCGGTAAAATTGCGCGGCAGACGCTAATGGAGTGGGTATTTGACCTAATTTCATGGACGTGAGCGATTCGGTCTTGATACAAGACCGTCAGTTATCTGAGATAGGTGATAAACGGATACAGACGAGAGTTTGGGATTAAATATGGAGGCATGTACCACTAAGTTCTACGGAATTTCGGTACTTATCTATGGCTGTGTTTGCCACTAGTAAGGCCCACGATTTCGTACGCGCAGAAACTTAATTTATTTTTCGGGCCTGTGTCCACCACACATTCCCAGCGCTCTAACTCCTGTAAACCAGGACCAACAGCGGCGGCCATTCACAACACTAGACAATGAAGTCCAGAGAGCCCGGGGGATGACTGATGAAGATAGATTATCTTGGAACCCGCAATGAATTAATCAAAGAAGATAGGAGGAGTAGGAAAAAGAAATATCCAACTTCCCTCCATTGCAAACGGGAGACAGCAGTAAGAAAAAAACATTGCTATTAGAGAGCACCGAATTATGTCTCAATCATCATCATCAGCTAATAAACGTCCCACCGCAAGGCAAAGGCCGAAGACCGCACGGGGAAACGGGGGAACGTGGCGAACAATATGGATTGGTAGACTTTAAGCATCAGAATTACTTCAGCGTATGCGGGTTTCTTCAAGATTTTTTCATTCACCGTTTGAGAGCAATCGGTATTACGTACATAAGTTAGAAAAACTCATTGGTACATGGCATGTGGTCCGTGCGGATTCGAACCTGGGCCTCAAGATTGAGTGTCCATAACCCTACGCAACGCGCCACCAACGCTCTACAATTTTTTTTTATCCTGTTTTTCAAACTGCTGGGCAAAGGTCTCCCCTAAACTCTTAAACTCTCCCCTAAATTATTAATTATCAATTATGAATTGATGCTGTATTATTGAAATCTTCAAATTCATTATACAGGATGTAAGGAAAAGTATCATTAACCTTTAAACCACATACGCTACCCATCAAACTGAACAACTTTTACTATGGGAGCAATTCTGTCAGAACGAAAAAAAAACAGAGAGAGAATTTGAGTCGCGTAGGAGCAATCCTGTCAGAACTTAACGTTAGTATATATTTTCTTTGGCAGAACGAAAAAAAATCAGCTGTGTCATACATTTGAGTCGTGTAGGTATTGCAGTTTAATATGGAACAGAACAGCAGATTTTTTTTTTGCTCTGACAGGTTTGCTCTCATTGTCAAAGTTGTTCAGTTTGATGTGTAGAGTATGTGGTAAGGTTACTGATACCAACAGAGGGTGTTTAATAAGTAACAATAAATTTTTAAAACTCTTAAGGGGGTTGTTTAGACCGTCAAACTGAACAACTTTCTCTATGGGACCAACATCGAAATCGCGAAAAAAATAATTTTATATCCCATACATATTTTAGCTCTAGTCGATTTGTAGAGGCATATGCTCACGACTATATTCCCCGAGGGGGTAGTCAGTGATATTCTGAAACCTCAGAACATCCACGTTTCACCAGTAGTACCGAAACTCTGTCCAGTGTGACGGGGGGTGAGCCCGTCGTCACTTGTAATGGACATAGTGGGATATACATGCCTCGAAATTGAAGCATGCAGGTTTCCTCACGATGTTTTCCTTCACCGAAAAGCCAGTGGTGTTACAAATCGTACATAAATTCCGAAAAACTCTGTAGAGTACTTGTAGAGTATAGAACATAATTGTTTTTTTTGCGATTTCGATATTGGTCCCATAGTGAAAGTTGTTCAGTTTGATGGTCTACACCACCCCCTTAAAGGTTTATTTGTATTTTTGTAACACCTTGTATACCTGATACTTTCCTACCCATAATTACCTAATAACTGATTGCATCAGCAGGTAGCTATCAAATGAACAAAAATAAAGGCTTCCGCACATTGCAGCGATATTATCGAGCGATTTTATCGAGCGATATTATCGACAGCGATATCGCGACACCTTACACACTGCAGCGATTCCGCGATTCGCGTCACGCATGCGCCCTTCACTGAATGTAGACAAAGAGATTGCGTCAGGTTGCGATAATATCGCGGCAGTGTGTGGGATCGAGCGCGTCCCCATACAAAATGTACTGAGAACAATTATCGCAACATAGCAGGGATATTATCGCTCGATAATATCGCGGCAGTGTGTAGGATCGCGCGCGTCCCCATACAAAATGTACTGAAAACAATTATCGCAAAATCGCAGCGATATTATCGCTCGATAAAATCACTGCAATGAGCGGAGGCTTTTATGCTACTCCGAGTTATGTCCTATGTGTTTCTGTAAACCCTAACCAAAGTTCAGTGATGCATGCTCTAACAGACTGACAAAGGACTTATTTCTTTTACTCTGGGCGCAAATATCTCGAGATAGAAGCATTATAATGACGTCTCAAACAATATCTCGTTCCATTTTATAAGAACCAACGACTTTCAAGGAGGTATAGATGATTGTTTTTCGTATGAAAGGGTCGAGAGATTCTTTCTTCTTAAGGTGGTTGGAGAGCTGTCAATTTCATAAAAAACGTTGTCGTATAACACTCGTAGACAAAATCTAGGTTGCGCATATCAAATAATATTTACAATTTGTAATATAATTACGAAGATATAAGGGTTTGAAATTTTGTATGAATAATTTCAAAGCGTGATATCTTCGTAATAATATTATAAATTGTAAATGTTATTTGATATGCGCAAACTAGATTTTCTAAGCTATTTTTTCATATATAAAACATTACTTTTATTAACACCGTCTACGAGTGTTATACGACAACGTTTTGTATGGACGGAAACCACCTTAAGTATCACATTGCGTCATTATTACTCGTATCTGTCCTTGTGCCAAATTTTTTTTCATCATCATCATCAGCCTATACAGGGAGCATAATTCATATTATAAGCATCCTTTTAAACTAAGAGTCTGCCCATCAAACAGAACAACTTTTACTATGCGACCAAACCAATCGGAGCAAAAAAATCAGCTGTTGCATACATTTGAGTCGAATAGGCACTGCAGTTTAGTATGAAACAGCAGATTTTTGTTTTGCTCCGAAAGGTTTGCTCCCATAGTAAAAGTTGTTCAGTTGGATGGGTAGTTCAGTTTAAAAGGTGCTAATGATATCAATTTTACCCTGTGTACAGGGTGTATGAAAAATAGTTATTTGTTATGCTAGGCTGCAAAGTTGCTTTTTGGCGCGAGTACTTTTATTGAAACCTGAGCAAGCGAAGGATTCTAGGAATAGAATCCTGAGCACTTAGCGAAGGTTTCAAAGGTACGAGACGCAGAATAACTTTGCAGCCGAGCGAAACACACAATTTTTCACCTCACAACAGCGAGGAAAAAAAGTGAATTGCTAAAACGAACATTTGAAAAAGTTTTACTTTCGTGCTGGCCAGTGTCATGAAATAGTTATTAAGCATTTTCTGTGGATTGACGGTATATAAAAATATTGAATAGACAGATTCGAATTTCAAAAACTCTTTCCACGCTAGCGGATAAAATACACTTTTGCGCTCAGATTTCGAATGATAAACAGAATCTTTCCGACCTTGGGAGGTGAAAATATTATTAACCTTTAAACCACATTACTATACCCATCAAACTGAACCACTTTTACTATGGGAGCAAAACTGTCAGCAGAAAAAAAAATCTGCTGGTCCTCACGTTTGATTCGAGTAGGTATTGCAGTTTAGCATGGAACAGCTGACTTTTTTTTTGCGCTGACAGGTTTGCTACCATAGTGAAAGTTGTTCAGTTTGATAGGTAGAATATGTGGTTTAAATGTTAATGATACTTTTCCTTTCACTTTGTATAGTAAAATATCTTGGACATGGTCACACAAATTATCTAGTCACATTTAAGAATCTACCCTGGACTTGTATTATGATAACTAGACAACGATATAGAATACATATTATATAGATACAAACATCCATGACTCGGGTACAAATATTCATATTCACCATACAAATATTTGTCCCTTACGGGATTCGAACCCGCGACCCTCGGCACAGCAGGCAGGTTCACTACAGACTGAGCTGTCGGGCCGTCGAGTGTATACGTCCCACTGCAGGGCACAGGCCTGCCCTAAGGGAGGTCGTGCCACTATGAGTACACAATGCGTATTGGTGGACTTCACAATACGCATTATAATTTCTGAAATCTAGTTTCAATAGGTGCAAAAATGAATACACGCAGACAGATGAAATGTACGGAGCTAGAACGGTTCTTAGTTTGACTACGGCACCCCAAAACTCTTGTTAATTATTTCCCAATAAAAAGGTCATCAACCCCAAATAGCTGTTTACCCAAACTGGATTGATAAATCACATAAGATCAATCAAGTGTTGTCTAGAACAAGGGGGAAGGGGGAATAGTTGTTCTTCCCGATAATTGACCCCGTTTCTGTATCCTCTGGATTATGTTGACAAGTTTATAGATTACTAGTGTTTTCCCGCAACTTCGTCCGCACAAATTATATACCAGATTTTAAGTCAGATCATAAGCTATCAAACAAAAAAAGTTTCATCAAAATCGGTTCAGTAGTTTTTGCGTGATGCGCGAACAAACAAACAAACAGACAGACAAAATTTCTAAAAAAGGTTGATTTCGAGTCAGGGATACCTAAAAACCATATCGTAATCTTTATTTTGTAAATATCTTCAATGTACAGACACACTTCAGTTACAGTTTTATTATAGTTTAGATTAGATTAGATTAGATATACTTTGTCTGTTTATCTCTTATTAGGGCCCTCTTATCCGAGTGCAAGCGTCTCTTTCTTGCTAGCATAAGTTTGCAATTAGCCATCCCGCTCCAATTAAAAGCAGGATTGCAAAAAAACGTGTTTTTCATCAATATCTTTGCTCATGGGTGGTTCTAAGCTCCAAATTCTACGAATTTCACTAGAAATATTTGATGTATTTAGTGAAGTACAGGAATAAAAAGTTTATTATCAGCAGTTTAATCATAGTATTGAAAAAACATAATAAAAACATAATAAAGAGGGGTTACTTTGGGATTTTTTTCTATCAAGTAAACTTAATCTAATCGTGTTATTGAGAACCATCGCCTATCCGCCAGATCCTTAAATAAAACATAATTTCATTTCAGACTTTAAAACACTGTTTAAAACACTTTCGTTCGTGTTCAAAAAACGGCCTCGACCGGATAATAGCAAAGCTGCCTTCGTGGTCTAATGGTTAAGAGCATTGGGCTCTTGACACGGAGATCGTGGGTTCGATTCCCACGGAGAAAACCTAGTGATATGTCACTTTGTGCGTTTTTCCCCAGTTGGTTGGACACTGCAGGCTGAATCACCTGATTGTCTGAAAAGAAAGAGAATTCCGTGCTTCGGATGGCACATTAAAGCGTCCCCTAGGACGTACCCTGGAAACGCATTGATCATATTCTCATTGGGTGTTGTAATAAAATTTTATTACAACATCCAATGAGAATATTATGATATTACATTGATATGACATAACATTCTCATTGGATGTTGTAATACAATTGTATTACAAGACTACAACATCCAATGAGAATATGATCAATGCGTCTTGATTCACTGTATCAATACAGTACAGTAGTACCAGTACAGTGGTACAATGTTGTAATAGTAGATTTACACACCGTGGGTTGGAAAGTAAGAAAGGTCTAAGATCTCATGTAATAGTTGACCGAGGCGAAGCCGAGAGAAAGTTGTTCAGTTTGATGGTCTGTCCACTCCCTTAAAAAAGTGTCAGTAAGTATTTATTAAGAAGGATCCTGTATATTTTGTCTCGCTGCGATGATGGGAGCTAGTAAGAACAAAGTGTTTGTTTTACTTTAGACTACTATTACCAATTAGACTTTATTATTTTCAAAATACGTTTTTTTTATGTAAATATTAGTTTATGTTTTAAATAAGAAACTTTTTCAAAGTCTACAAAAAACATTTTATAAAAGCAAAAACAAAAAATTATTTTAACCAAAAAAATTTAGCTTCGGTAAAGAAACTAGCACTTTCTTATTACAAAAAGAAGGTAAAAAGTTTCGCTTTGTTCGTAATTGAAACAAAGAGAATGCAAAGACTAGAATTCGTTGAAACTAAATAAGTAGTACAGTTAAGGAGAGAACATTAGCATTTATGAACAATTAATTCATGTGCTACCTACAGCATAGCAAGTAAGAAAGTAAGTTATAGTCTGTAGAGTTGCTTTGTGGGTCTGCTATTGGGCGGTCACGTGCGCGTCGGTTGCCCCATCCCCGGTCCACAGTGGAACTCCAGTGGTGGCTCAGGATATTGTTCTTTTATAAGAACAACCCTTGAAGTCACCAAAATATCAATATAACCGTACAACGTCAAGCACTTTTGCTATAAAAACTCGACATTGGCAAAATCATCATTAATCAAAGATGGCAGCCATATTTATAAAAATAGAATAGAATAGAATAGTCTGTAATGTAAGATCCCAGTGCAGTACAAAAGCCTCTTCTAATGAGTAAAAATTAAATCATAAAATAAAATGAAAAATGATTAAGTGCTTTATTGCCAATTTTAGTCGTATGGCTGATTCTATTACACTTCAAAAAAAGTAATTCTAAAAGAACGTAAAAACCGGCCAAGTGCGAGTCGGTTTTCTCGCGCACCGAGTCCGTTCCACCAAACAATATATTAAGACAGAGAAATAGTTATTTGTTATGCTAGGCTGCAAAGTTGCTTTTTGGCGCGAGTACTTTTATTGAAACCTGAGCAAGCGAAGGAGTCTAGGATTCAAATAATAGAATCCTGAGCGTTTAGCGAAGGTTTCAAAGGTACGAGACGCAGAATAACTTTGCAGCCGAGTGAAACACAAAATTTTTCACCTCACAACAGCGAGGAAAAAAAGTGAATTGCTAAAAAGAACATTTCAAAAAGTTTTTATTTTCGTGCTGGCCAGTGTCATGAAATTTTTCAGTGCATTGGCGGTATACAAAAATATTGAATAGACAGATTCGAATTTCAAAAACTCTTTCCACGCTAGCGGATAAAATACACTTTTGCACTCAGATTTCGAACGATAAACAGAATCTTTCCGAGCTTGTGAGGTGAAATAAATATTTTTCACACTTTGCCAGTTTTTATCATTTGTTGTGCTACTGTCAAGTTTAAATCACACCAAGTTTGATGCTTGTATGTACCTATTACCGTTTTTACGAGGGAGCGAGAAGAAAAAAAAAAGATGAATGAAACGAGTTACCTTGTACATTTGTTATTTTTTATATTATTTGTCATGAAATCCAATACACTCTCACTAATATTATAAATGCGAAAGTTTGTGACGATGTTTGGATGTTTGTATGTTTGTGAGTTTGTGAGTTTGTGAGTTTGTGGCTCAATCACGCATAAACGGCTGAACGGATTTGGATGAAATTTGGTTTTCAGACAAAATATGTTCTGGATTAACACATAGGATACTTTTTACCCCAGCTGTGGGACTCTGTGGGATAATTTACAATGTTTTATCACGCTCACTAGCGCCGACTTGACTCTGACAGATGCATTTGGGCAGATTCCAGTGTTAAATAGCAGTTCCTTTTTTCAACACTTTTCATAAAATCAGTTTAGCGTGGTTGGTAAGCGGTTAGATTTTCGCGCATGGGGTCGAGGTTCGATTCTTGGTCGAGATGACTTTTTTTATTTTAAAATTTTACATGGGTTGGCTTGATTTGCTAAGGACCTGACTTCCAATCGTAATATCCTGAGATCTGGAGTGCGATTTTTGAATCTCATTTGCTGAATTCAGGTAGTTGAAAATGTCAAAATTACTATGGAGATACGCATCTTTCTACTGCTGATTTAACTTTCAAAAATCGCACTCCCGCAGTATAATTTTTGAAAGTCAAATCAGCAGTAGAAAGATGCGTATCTCCATAGCAATGTTGACATTTTCAACTGCTGAGCCCACCGAATGAGATTCAAAAATCGCACTCCAGATCGATCAGTTGAAGTAAATGGTAAAAGGTAAAAGGTGAATGGTCAGAAACTTACTAGGTAAATTGGAAAAATACGAAAAAATCCCGCTTTTCTAAAGTTTGTAGGTAGTTCGTTTTCATATAAATAGATGGCGTTAGGCGTATTTTGAAAGCAAGTCGTGTGCAACAATTATTTATTCTAAAACCTAATGAGCTTAACAAATTTGGTTGATTATCGTGGTGTTATCGTTATAATTCATCGTTCTTAGTATATTGGTCATTTGAGTCAAATCTGAGCCAAAAAAACGGTATAGTACACTACGATCGACGTGTGCCCTAAGTTAGTCCATTATTGCACGGCGTGAAATAATGTCACGAGTATCATATACTATTTAATAGCTCGTGTGACCTAAACCCGCCAAGTTTTAAGTAATTTTTTTAATCATCTTTTGGAAAAATACAAAAAAAATCCTCTTTCTTTTAAGCTTTTCTTAAGTAAGTAGGTAGTTCGTTTTCAAATAAATAGATGGCGTTAGGGGTATTTTTTTATAGCAAGTTTGCATCAATTATTTATTCCAAAACCTACTGAGCTTAACAAATTTGGTTGATTACCGCGGTATTATCGTTATAATTCATCGTTCTTAGTATATTGGTCGTTTGAGTACCTACAATCTGAGCTAACGCAACGGTACGAAGCTTTGCCAAATGTTTACCAAAAGGCCCCGGCGGGGTGGAGGGGCGAAGCCCCCCCGGGGGTACGGGGGGCGGAGCCCCCCGAAGCACATAACCATGACTTCAAAAGCTTCGTTAATTATCACAATCACAATAATTAATGTCAGACGTGAATTTTACAGAAAGACGAATTTTGTTGCAGAATGTTTAGCCGAATGTTTGCCCGTAGCCCCCGGTCGGTGGGGTAGAAGTGCGGAGCATTTTATTTATTAGGTCTTGCAGATTTTTTTGTATACTTAGATACTAGGTGAATTGGAAAAATACCAAAAAAATCCTCTTTCTTTTAAGCTTTTCTAAAGTAAGTAGGTAGTTCGTTTTCAAATAAATAGATGGCGTTAGGGGTATTTTTTATAGCAAGTTTGCATCAATTATTTATTCCAAAACCTAATGAGCTTAACAAATTTGGTTGATTAACGCGGTATTATCGTTATAATTAATCGTTCTTTAGTATATTGGTCTTTGAGTACAATCTGAGCTAACGCAACAGTACGAAGCTTTTCCGCATGTTTGCCCAAAGCCCCCTTGGGATGGAGCGGCGAAGGACACAACCATGACTTCGAAAGCTTCGTTAATTATCACATGCCCGAAGCCCCCAGTCGGTGGGGTGGAGGGGCGGAGCCTCCCCGGGGGTACGGGGGGCGGAGCCCCCCGGAGAACACAACCATGACTTCAAAAGCTTCGCTTATAATATCACAATCAAAAACAAGGCGTGAATTTTACAGAAAGACCAATTCTGTTATGTAACGTTTGACCGAATCCCCCGGTCGGTGAGGTGGAGGGGCTTTGCACCCCCGGGGGTACGGGGGCGGAGCCCCCCGAGGGGCACAACCATGACTTCAAATGCTTCGCTAATATATATCACAATCAAAACCAAGGCGTGAATTTTACAGAAAGACGAATTCAGTTGCAGAAAGTTTTGCCGAATGTTTGCCCGAAACCCCCGGTCGGCGGGGTGGAGGGGCGGAGCCCCCCGGGGGTACGGGGGGCGGAGCCCCCCTGAAGGACACAACCATGACTTCAAAAGCTTCGCTAATATATATCACAATCAAAACCAAGGCGTGAATTTTATAGAAAGACGAATTCTAAACGAAATTCGTAACAAAAATCTGACTTCATACGAACATAGAGATTAGTTTCTAGATTGTTTCTGAAAAGTTTCATTGACATTAATTGGATAGTATTGAAAATATCACCAGACTACGTTTGTATGCAGCGCGCTTTTGCGCTCTCGGAATAAACTTCTCTTAAGTATTTTATCGCACTATTTATTAAATCCTCTCTGAATTAAATTCTAAAGTCAACGCAGACGAAGTCGCGGGCAAAAGCTAGTGATACATATTTATTTACCTACGCGCTACTTTGTCTTTAGTTTTTCTCGAGAATCGGCGGAATTCTCGGAAAAAGAAATTTATACTGACATTTTTTCTCTTTGCTTTGAAGCCTTGGTGGTCCAGTGGCGAGTAACCTTGCCTGCCGTGCAGGAGGCGATGGTTCGATCCCCGTCCAAGCCGACTCGTACCAATGAGTTTTTCGAAATTTATGTACGATTTGTAACACCACTGGCTTTTCGGTGAAGGAAAACATCGTGAGGAAACCTGCGTGCTTCAATTTCAGGCATGTATTAATTGTACCCACTGTCCGTTACAAGTGGCGACGGGCGTGACCCCCGTCACACTGGACAGCGTTTCGGTACTACTGGTGAAACGTGGATGTTCTGAGGTTTCAGAATATCTCTGACTACCCCCTCGGGGAATATAGTCGTGAGCATATGCTTATGCTGATTTTTTCTCTTTACTTCCCCCCTAAACACCACAAATTTCACATCCCAATTCTATGAAATTTAGAAGTTGTTCCAAATTAACTGCCTTTGCTAGGGTTTTCACATTTGTATCCGTATTTTATTGACTTCATTATTCCGATATTGGTGGATCTATTTTTTCTGACCCTCAAAATAAGATAAACGTAGAAAATGTTGCAGCCGGATCTTGGTTTATTTCTGTCATTTACAATAGCCTTAAAACGCTGATGCTATCAGGAACAAAGTATCGGTTTTAAGGCCCTTAAAAGACAAAGTTAATTCAAAGAACAAAACCCCGTTGTTTTAATATTCATTTTTATCTCCTACCTTATCTCCCAGTTTAATATTCAGTGGAAATGTAAGAGGAAATGAAAGTGATAAAAAGTGGGTATTTGGGAATATTTTAAAACTTTTTTTCTTTTGTTACGGCTTTTTTTGTATTTTAACCTTGGAAAAGAGTGGCGGAAGAGCCTGTTATTTCAGGCCCAGTCTTAGAGGTATCTTATAAAACAGGTGATTGACAGACGGACAGACAACGCACAACCTAAACCACTGTAGATAGAAAAAAAAGATGCACCTTTACCTCGCCACCCTTCATAATTTTCATAATCGTTAATGACATAGTTCGCAGCAGGTCTCTTACTACCGCTAATGTTCTGTGTGTGCTGGAGCCCCCTGGTTTAAGCCACACAGACGGAAAGAGGCCTGATGGGCTCACTCTGATACCATGGCAGAGAGGCCGTTGTCTTTTGTGGGATGCTACGTGCGTGAGTACTCGAAAATCGACCGCTAAAGCGGTTTTTCAAGCAAAAATACAGGGTAAATTTTATATCACTGCGGATAACTTCAGCATGTATTCTAATTATCAAACTGAACAACTTTTACTATGGAGCCAACATCTAAATCGCGAAAAAAAACAGCTGTCTTATACATTTGAGTCGAATAAGTACTGCAGTTTTGTATGGGACAGTCATTGACGTAGAATACTATGGACGCTGGGTCTAGTACCAAATTCTCGAAAAAAGTGTCCGAGACTTATAACCTACACAAACCAAAGTACGTGTATAGTAATAATATAATCATTGAAAATGCTGAAATTATTTTTCATTTTGTTTGCGTAATTTTTACCCCATAGCGGCAAGGCGTGCACCGTGCGCGCTCGCGTGCGCGTCGTCGACCGTTCAAACAAAGACTGTCGCGTAATTAGGTCTCTTTTTTTGTTTTGCTTTTTTTGTTTATATTCGTCAAATTTGTTTACTGGATGTCTGAAAACGGGCGGTAAAATGGGTCATTTTCGAAGGTCCCTAGTTCTTACAGTAATTAATTAATGCAAAAAAGCAAAACATAGGAACATGGCAGAGGTGAAATAGATTGTATGGTAAAAAATATTTGCTCTAGTGTTAATATCCGGGAAAATAGGGTAATACGTTTGTATGGAGAAAACTGTACTCGTCTATCCTCTTAAGGTAAGAAAAATCCGGTTTTCTTTTTATTAACTTTAGAGACGGAACCCTTGGAGTATGGTACCTCTCGCACTTAGCAGTTTCGTATTCTGTAAGCACTTTCGTTACTTCAATGCATTACAAACAACTTGGACAGTGGGCAAAGGTAAACTTTTATTGCTTTTTTACGCCTCCAAGTTTATTGGTGGAAGTTACGCACGATGCTAAACCCTTGAGTGCGTGCTGACGTGCTATTGTAAATTGTCGAAAGTGGTTTAACCGACTTGGAGAAGGAGGTTATCTGTTAAGTAAATGAGGGCAGGGAAGAAAAAGAAAGAAAGATGAGAACGAGTGAGATCATCGGTAAAGAATGTAGCAAGAATTGATGAGAGGAAGAAAGAAATCAAAAACTCAATTTTTATTTATTTAAAACTAGAGGACCGCGGAGAACTTTGTAACGCCTTTGAATCTTCCCGATACACACTTGGCCGTTTTTTATTTAAGACGCTGTTATACCGTCGAGGCCGTTTTTTGAACAAGAACGAAAGTGTTTTAAACTGTGTTTTAAAGTCTGAAATTAAATTATGTCTTATTTAAGGATCGGGCGGATGGGCGACTGTTCTCAATTACACGATTAGATTAAGTTTACTAGATAGAAAAAATCCCAAAGTTACCCCTTTTTAACCGACTTCAACAAAAGGAGGAGGTTCTCAATTCGACCCGTATGTTTTTTTTTTGTTATGTTTTTTCAATACTATGATTAAACTGCTGATATTTAACTTTTTATTCTTGTACTTAACTAAATACATTAAATATTTCTAGTGAACTCAGGAGAAGTTTTAGCTTAGAAACTCCCATGAGCAAAGATATTGACGAAAAACACGTTTTTTTGCGATCCTGCTTTCAATTGGAGCGGGATGGCTAATTGTAAACTTATGCTTGCAAGAAAGAGACGCTTGCACTGGGATAACCTAGCCTTAATCACTGATAATGTAGCATTCTAATGGTGAAAGAATTATTCAGATCGGTCCAGTAGTTTCGGAGCCTATTCATTACAAACAAACAAACAAAAAATTAAATCTTTACTCTTTATAATATTAGTATAGATTAGTATAGATAATATTATGGTTTAATAGGGTATGATCAAACCATCAAACTGAACAACTTTCTCAAAGGAACCAACATCGAGATCGCGAGAAAAAAACAACTGTCCCAATTTTGTCTGGGACAGCTGCCATTTTTTTCACGATTTCTTTGTTGGTGTTATAGAGAAAGTTGTTCAGTTTGATGGTCTGATAATGTCCTATGTCCTGACAAATCCGTCAGCATAAAGAGCCTGTAGATAGCTTTTTGGCGTCACTTTTTTGACTCTACTTAACTAACTTTGAATGTGTGTGGTTGTCTGAAAGAAATAACTTTCAGTGATAACTGATAATGCCGTCATTTGTACCATCTGTTAGAGTATGGCTCACTATCTCTCATCCTGTATTCCCTAGAAGGTACCTTTGCACTACAGGGGTCCGATTGTGCTAACTGAAAACATCCAATTCCAGTTCTATTCACATTGCAATCCAATTACTTTACAACTCTAAACTCTATGTAACTGACAGCCCTTAACATCTGAGCGATCTCTCAAAACGGCTCTAACCTCTGTCAAGAGAAGTACCGCGATTAGCGCAATACCAAATGTATCAAAAGTTATGGTTCGTACGTAGTCCAATCACAGTTCAATCACCGAATAGCAGCCGCGATTGCAGCCCAGCGCCAGAGTTGAACTCTCTGTCTGCACACGACGTAACCACATCGACATTGTGTCGGTGCCACAACGCAACTGCAAAAAGCTGCAGCAACAACCCTACTTGACCACCTTTTCGCTGCTTTGTCGTGTGGTTGTGGAAGGTGTGAAACAACCCTAAGATTTGCAGAAAGGCCTTTACCCTACAGTGCGATTTTACAGGCTCTAACTAACTAAACATTGATGGAAACAAATACTACGATCAAGATTTTACCAGCTATAAAAACTGGAATAAAAAAACCGTGGTGGTCCAGTAGCGAGTAACCTTGCCTGGCGTGCAGGAGGCGCTGGTTCGATCGCCGTCCAGGCCGAGTTTTTCGGAGTACGATTTGTAACACCACTGGCTTTTAGGTGAAGGAAAACATCACGAGGAAACCTGCGTGCTTCAATTTCGTGGCATGTATTGTACTCACTGTCCATTATAAGTGGCGACGGGCTCACTCCCGTCACACTGGACAGAGTTTCGGTACTACTAGTAAAACGTGTATGTTCTGAGGTTTCAGAATATCTCTGACTACCCCCTCGGGGAGTATAGTCGTGAGCATATATGCTTATACTTATGCTTGTGCTTGTGACTAGCACTGCATTTCTGCCAATGTCAAGTAGTTTATGGCATATGCTCACGACTATATTCCCCGAGGGGGTAGTCAGAGATATTCTGAAACCTCAGAATATCCACGTTTCACCAGTAGTACCGTAAGTCTGTCCAGTGTGACGGGGAGTGAGCCCGTCGCCACTTATAATGGACAGTGGGTACAATACATGCCACGAAATTGAAGCACGCAGGTTTCCTCGTGATCTTTTCCTTCACCGAAAAGCCAGTGGTGTTACAAAACGTGCATGTTCTGAGGTTTCAGAATATCTCTGACTACCCCCTCGGGGAGTATAGTCGTGAGCATATGCGTGCCAGCTTAAAGTAGACCACCATATTCCCGTGGGTGTCATACGATTTCGTTTGCAGTGTCTTTGTGGGTTAGTTAAGAGGATAGACGAGTACAGTTTTCTCCATACAAACGTATTCCCCTGATTTCTCCCTGGATACTAACACTAGAGCAAATATTTTTTTACCATACAATCTATGTCACCTCTGCCATGTCCCTATGTTTTGATTTTTTGCATTAATTAATTACTGTAAGAACTAGGGTCCTTCGAAAATGACCAATTTTACCGCCCGTTTTCAGACATCCAGTAAACAATTTCGACGAATATAAACAAAAAAAAACAAAATGTACAGACATAGCCAAAGTCTTTCTCATATTATTCTTGAAAGAATTATTAAAATCGGTGTAGTTTTGGAGGAGAAAACAGGGGAATACGAAATGCTGATTTTATGTAAATAAAATCGGTCTTAGCTGCAGTTGTCTCTTTCGCACTCTAGTCGGTGGGGTGTATGGGTGAGGAATCGGACAAATATGTATACGGTTGGAAAAGTGACCTATTCTTCAAATTAGCATTTCAGCCCGCCTATCCTCTTAACCAATAAAAGCATTTGATACGTAATCTAAACCTGAAACCAATCTTCAATATGCTAAAAATGAGCAACAACTAGATGCTTGAACATTGTTAGTAAGTTATAGCAAAGTTTCAGACTATACCCCAAAAGAGATTTTAGGTCGTGAGTTTATATTCGTCATCGTCATCAGCCTATATACGTCCCACTGCAGGGCACAGGCCTACCCTCTAGGAGGGTGTTTGGGCGTTAGTCCACCACGCGTGCCCAATGTGGATTGGTAGACTTCACATATGCATCAGAATTTCATCTTCTGCATACGCAGGTTTCCTCACGATGTTTTCCTTCACCGTTTGAGAGCAGTCGGTATTACGTACATAAGTTAGAAAAACTCATTGGTACGTGGCATGTTGTCCGTGCGGATTCGAACCCGGACCTCATGATTGAGAGTCCATACCTCTCCGCAACGCGCCACCGAGCTCTACCGAGTTTATATTGTACGTAGAAAATTCATACATTCATACGGTTAGACAGGGTGTAACAAAGCACCCTATTAATAATATTTAAAGGGATGTTTTTGACCATCAAACTGAACAACTTTCACTACGGAGAAAATCTAAAAAAATCTGCTGTTTATACAAAACTCCAATACTAAACTCCAATGTATGGAATAGTAGATTTTTTTTCTATTTTTCTGCATAGTATAATTTGTTCAGTTTGATGGTCTCAACGACCAAATGAAATGTTACTATGATGTTTTGTTACACCTTGTATAATGATGCTGGAAAAGTCATTACATTAGAGCTATAAAATATAACCCTCATTCTGAGGCATTTGGGTTATTCTTTAAAATACTTCAAAAATCATGACTAATAAATTCGCTCCAATTCAATCCCTAATTCCCAAGCCGCAAACGGAAATTTTCACCTGTAAATAAAAAATACACACACACAAAAACGCATATTCGCGTAAACGCTAAAATTCAAAATGGTAGCGAGAATATGAACGGAAAGACTTACTACCTTTTGTCATTGCGCCGTCTTCCATACGAAACAACTACAGTGTCTACAGTGCACCCAGGAACAAAGGATCTTGCTTGCAATCCCCTCCCCTCGCACAGTTTAAAAAAAAAACTGAAAAATAGCAAAGATTTCGTGCCAGAAGCACGCTTAGAACAATAAAACACTAAATGGGTACAAAAAAAGACTTTTTTAGAACCAAAAAAAAAAGAAAAGTCACTTTTTTTTACTAAAACGCACTGTTAGAAAATTGACACGTATTTTTTTTTATTTATTCCGGTCCGCAATAAAAAAAAAGGCCACAATTTCTGCGCGATCTTTTGTTAAGAGTAACGCAGTAAGCTTCAAAAATATCCAATACTGGAGCCAAATAGCGCCAAAATTATCATCTATTATTAATCTCCTAATCGTTATTGACAGTTATTCGGTTTTTAATTTGTGTTTTATTGTATTTTTAATTCTTTTTTTTTAATAAAAAGGTAACCACAGACCGCCACGTTACACGCGAGAACACGATAAACTGAAACCCTCTGCAGGCTTCAGGCAAGGCTGTATGCATTGATTAGGCGTAGCTTTCGCTGTGTAGACGTCTCGCTCGCACCCACGCATCTTCCGTCGCACTCGCTCGACTGGCCAGTCGTTAGCGTTTGCGAATTTTGGCTTCGCAAAAGCTCGTTGGTTCTCAAACGTTGGTGAATTTAATTATCTTAGTGCTTTTTTGGAATTTATCTTAGTTTCGAGTGTGTTTTTTATACAGGGGCT
This sequence comes from Agonopterix heracliana, assembly GCA_963693445.1. Taxonomy (NCBI): domain Eukaryota; kingdom Metazoa; phylum Arthropoda; class Insecta; order Lepidoptera; family Depressariidae; genus Agonopterix; species Agonopterix heracliana. The sequence goes on along the minus strand of OY856336.1, from coordinate 7,948,202 downwards.
TGTTTTGTGCGGCCGGCTTTTCGATAACCGTGTGGGTGCTCTTATGGGCAATGGACTTAGTAATAATTTGTTCGCAGTGCGGCCATCCAAACCAGGTTTGATGGTTGTATACAGTAAATTTTATATCACTGCGGATAACTTCAACATGTATTCTACTTATCAAACTGAACAACTTTCACGATGGAGCGACGAAATCGCGAAAAAAAAACAGCTGTCCCATAAATTTGAGTCGAATAGTTACTCCAATTTTGTATGGGATAGCAGATTTTTTTTTTCGCCATTTCGAAGTTGGTTCCATAGTGAAAGTTGTTCAGTTTGATGAGTAGAATATATGCTGAAGTTATCGGCATTAATATAAAATGTATCCTGAATATGATGGTTTATTTGCAAAACAAAAAAGTTAAACAAAACACACGTTACGTGTTTTTTTTATTTTTTTTATTGATGGGTTTGCTCTTGACCTCTATCTAGTCCTCAGGACAAAGATGGGGTTGAATATGTAGCGATCTTACCCAGAAGTGCACTGGCACTCCTGCACACTGACGGAACGCAGCAAGCTGCTTGGCGCCAGACTCCGGCAGGAGGGTGGTCGCGAGCCAGGCGGCTCCTTGCGGAGCCTACCACACCGCTGGGATCGTTCAGCCGCCACCTCAAACTAATACCCCTATTTTTTTTTTTTATTTCAAAATAATAAAACAAAATTTCAACCGGCTTCCTATAACAGTTTTCAAAAGATATAGCTCTTTAAAGATATGAGTATAGACAGACGGAAGGACGGTGGTATGCTTAAGGCTAGGATATCCCAGTGCAAGCGTCTCTTTCTTGCAAGCATAAGTTTACAATTAGCCATCCCGCTCCAATTGAAAGCAGGATCGCAAAAAAACGTGTTTTTCGTCAATATCTTTGCTCATGGGAGTTTCTAAGCTAAATCTTCTCCTGAGTTCACTAGAAATATTTAATGTACTTAGTTAAGTACAAGAATAAAAAGTTAAATATCAGCAGTTTAATCATAGTATTGAAAAAACATAACAAAAAGGGGTAACTTTGGGATTTTTTTCTATCGAGTAAACTTAATCTAATCGTGTAATTGAGAACAGTCGCCCATCCGCCCTATCCTTAAATAAGACATACTTTATTTAATTTCAGACTTTAAAACACAGTTTAAAACACTTTCGTTCGTGTTCAAAAAACGGCCTCGACGGGATAAGAGCGTCTTAATAATAGGGTCCCGTTGGCACTCCTTGGGTACGGAACCCTAAAAAAGAACATGTATAATTGTTGTTTTTAAACCTGTTGAAGGCTTTAACAAGAAACTAACCAAAACCTGTACTAGATTTTAAAGTAGGAGAGCAAATTCTTTCCAAAATCTCCAGAGAGATCTAACTTTTAATTAAATTCACTCTACACAATACTCCACTCGTAAAGTCTGGAAGCATAAACATTGAGCTACCTTGCATGGTGGTTATAAGGTGCCCTGGTCTTGGGATTGAATCCCGGTTCAACATATAAAGGCCTACTGCTAGGCACATGCCTACCCTCAGAGAGCTCGTATGGGCATTAGTCCACCACGTGCCCAATGCGGATTGGTAGACTTCAGATACGCATCAGAATTTCTTCTTCAGCGTAATATGCAGGTTTCCTTCACCGTTTGAGAGCAGTCAGTATTAGGCACATAAGATAGAAAAACTCATTGGTATGTCATGTCTTCCGTGCGGATTCGATCCCGGACCTCAAGATTGAGTTTCCATAGCTCTCCGCAACGCGCCATAGACGCTCTGTGTGAAGTCTACCAATGCGAATTTAACCCTTTTCCCGCAGTCGGTTAAGAAAGTTTAACCACCTCTGCTATACGCAATGATTGCACCAAAACATATTTTAATGGCGGACCCTCTGATGTAGACAGATATAGGATTCACAAAGTTTAGTGCCCCGATTTATAGACCTAGCTCTTCGGAAGTCTAGATTTTTAGAATTGAATTTCTGGCGTTTGGGTCGGATTTAAAAATTATTTTTCAAATGTTCATCGTTGATATTTCGCTTCGTAGTTGGCTTTTTATAGTGGCAGATTAATGAGCTGACTAAGGGATATGGTTTAAAAATTATACGTTCATTGGCGTATTGGAAACGATCACAGTAATTAAGCAACTTTAGATACGGTAGGTTTTTGGATGGGTGACCGTTTGGTGGTCTCATCTCGAGCGTCTCCGTGTTTCGGAAGGCACCATAAAGTCTATACAACGTTGGATTGGAAATGCGAAAGAGAAAGGGCATAGCATTGACGTATGTTAGATCGAGATAGATAGACGAGACCATTCAAGAACACGCTATGAGCCTGTATGGACCTAGCGTCAGTTGTCAACCGAACGAATCCCGATTCTTTTTCCAAAATCTCATGTTTTTGTGTTCTCGCCTTGGATAATCTGTAGCCGATCTAACGTAGTACACAGGGTGAAATTGATATCATTAGCATCCTTTTATAAACTAAGAGTCTACCCATCAAACTGAACAACTTTTACTATGGGAGCAAACCAATCGGAGCAACAAAAAAATCAGCTGTCCCATACATTTGAGTCGTGTAGGCAGCGGGTCGGCGCGGCGGGTGCAGTTAAGTATGGGACAGCTGATTTTTTTTTGCTCCTATTGGTTTGCTCCCATAGTAAAAGTTGTTTAGTTTGATGGGTAGACTCTTAGTTTAAAAGGATGCTAATGATATCAATTTCACCCTGTATACTGACACTTTTTAAGGTGATGATCAGACCGTCAAACTGAACAACTTTCTCTACGGTACCAACATCGCAAACCTACTCGAGCCAAATGTATTGGACAGCAGATTGTGCTCCCATAGTGAAAGTTGTTCAGTTTGAGGGTAGAATATGTGGTTTAAATGTTAATGATACTTTTCCTTACCTGTATAGGGTGTCCTAAAACTCAACGTCAAGCCGAAAACAGGAGATGGAGAGGATTGGTAGACTTCACATACGCGTTAGAATTTCTTCTTCAGCGTATGCAGGTCTCCTCACGATGTTTTCGGTGAAACGGTGAAGCCGTTTGAGAGCAGTCGGTGTTACGTACATAGTAAGTAAGTAAGTTATAGCCTATAGAATCCCACTGCAGGGCAAAGGCCTCCTCTCACGAATAAGGGTGAGAGGGAGGTGGGCCATACTCCACCACGCGGGCCCAGTGCGTGTTGGTGGAGGCAAGTTAGTGGTCACCTTGCTGTCAGAGAATTTTCAAGCCGCCTCAATAGGCCTCTGACCTGGCTTAACGAATAGTTACAACGCCATCTGACGGAACTATCCGAGACCAACTCCTTAACGTGCCTTCCGAAGCACGGAAACGCTCGAGATGAAATACCACTAAACGGTCACCCATCCAAAGACTGACCGGACCTGACGTTGCTTAACTTCGGTGATCGTTTCCAATACCGAAGCTCCACTACGCCAACGAGCGTTACGTACATAAGTTAGAAAAACTCATTGGTACATGGCATGTCGTCCGTGCGGATTCGAACCTAAACCCTCGTTATTGAGTGTTTATACCTCTCCACAACGCGCCACCAACGCTCTTGTTCGTTCTTCTTCTTATCGAGCGGGCTGCAAGCCCTGGTGTCAGAGTTTATTCAAACCGCCTTACGGCCTCTGACGTGGTTTTTATGTAACGACTACTACCACCAGTGATAGTAGCCGGGACCATCCGAAGCACGGAATCATCTTTGACGGCCCAGCAGCACAGTCTGTAGTGAACCTGCCTGCTGTGCCGAGGGTCGCCGGTTCAAATCTCGTAAGGGACAAATATTTGTATGACGAATATGAATATTTGTACCCGAGTCATGGATGTTTGTATCTATAGGTATATGTATTATATATTGTTGTCTAGTTTTTTTCATACTATTATAAAAAAAATGGGTTTGCTCTTGACCTCAATCCAGTCCTGAGGAAAGAGATGGGGTCGACGATGTAGCGAGCTTACCCAGAAGAAGCCTATTCACTCTTACTTTAAAGTTATTCGGGTTGTAAGCGCTCGGAAATACTGACGCAGGCATGGCATTCCACTCCTTGGCTGTAGGCTGTAGTTATCATACCACAAGTCCAGGCTAGATTCTGGTACTTCAAATGTGACTAGATAATTTGTGTGACAATGTCCAAGTTATTTTATTATTTATCTTTCTTTTCAGACAATTAGCGATAGACTTGCCCTTTCATAGAAGCAACATGTTCCACTTGAATGAGGTGTACGTACCTGATTGATGTTCCCAAGTTCACTTCGTCACTATGGCAATGACAGACCGCAATGTGTCATTTTGTGTTGTTTTGTGTGACATGTTGTTTGTTGGAACGAGCTTGTCTATCGCTAGAGTAATATGTCTATGATATTCTTAAATATTCTGCACTCGTATTCAAACAGTAACTCTTAAAATTCGTTAAAATATTAAATGGAAAGGCACACAATATAGTATAACGTTAGTATATCATCGGATACAATTTACATATGAATATGTATCCTTAATTATGCGAGTGAATGTCGGAGTATGGCGGCCAAATACGAGATTATGGATCGAGGGCGGTTCGGCGGTGAGGGAGCGAGCTTGTTTCAAAGTTTTTCTTGTAATATTTATAATTGACAAGGATGTGGGACGGAGCTACGAGAGAGCTGACTAAGCAACAATGCCGAGGCGATGTAATCAATTGATATATTATGCATTATTATCAACAACAACAAAATTGTCATTCGAAATGAAAAATGATAAGAGAAACCTAAAGATGATTTTAAATATCTATTTAATTGAATGTTATTATTTTACATGTATGCCATGTTAGCTTAATCAAATTAAAGATTGAAAAAGTCGGGCGGCGAGCGGGATTCGAACCCACGACCTGCCTATCCGGGGCATGCTCTACTCCAACAGAGCTGTCGTTGCGCGGCGACATTTTCAATCGATTGGAATAAGGTGTGACATCTATATATCGCATGAATCTAATTGCAACAGTAAACGTGTGGATCAGTAGTTTGTATAACTCTGGTAGATGGCGCTGACGTCCCTTTAAGACGTAATATATAGATTGAAAATTTCGCCGTGGCTTGAGGGGCGACGACAGCTCTGTTGGAGTAGAGCATGCCCCGGATAGGCAGGTCGTGGGTTCGAATCACGCTCACCGCCTGACTTTTTCAATCTTTAATCTATTTAATGATACCCCACTCGATGTACATACTTGGTCAATGGTCCGACCTTTGAAAGGCTGTTTCTCCTAAACCGACAGACCATGTCAGTTTTTGTACTGTTCGCATAGCTATAGTGCATATTACAATGATACCTGCATTATTTTATATTTTGAAACCATAACTGACCTTTGAACGGCTCTAACTCCTACACCGACTGGAGTTATGCAGGCAGACCTGGTCCATCCCCATCACAGAGATGCTCTACACCCCATAAATACTGAATCAGCCTTGCAGCTGATGGTAACAAAAAGTACGTCTATCTCGTATAGAAGTTGTCAATATTGTCTCCAAAATAGATTCTAATGCGCTTAGTCCTTTACGCGTTTTCTTACCGTCACGGATTATGCTCAGATTATGGGAACAAAAGATATGAGATGGGGATGGGACTCGTGATGTGAAGGTCAAACTTTATTCTTTTCGGACTAGTGGAATTGTCAGCGTATTTTAAGGCCTCCGCTCATTGCAGCGATAATATCGCTGCGATTTTGCGATAATTGTTTCCAGTACATTTTGTATGGGGACGCACGCGATCCTACACACTGCCGCGATATTATCGAGCGATAATATCGCTGCGATTTTGCGATAATCGTTCTCAGTACATTTTGTATAGGGACGCGCTCGATCCCACACACTGCCGCGATATTATCGCAACTCTTTCGACTACATTCAGTGGTGGGGCGCATGCGTGACGCGAATCGCGGAATCGCTGCAGTGTGTAAAGCGTCGCGATATCGCTGTCGATAATATCGCTCGATAAAATCGCTCGATAATATCGCTGCAATGTGCGGAAGCCTTAATGTCCTTTTTTAGGGGTTTTCATCGTGCATATTAATATGTTCACGACTGTTAACGAGGGTGTAGTTAACACTTTCGCTGCTAAGCTCAAAACAATAACACTCGCGTGCTGTTAGGTGAGGAATGCTGTACAATTCTGCTAACACTTTTAGTGATAAGGCCGCCTTTTGTACCCTTCTTGTTCGTGTATATTGTTGTTGTTTTTTTTTGTATTTTTGGTGTGCAAATAAAGAATATTTATCTTATCTTATCTTAATTCTGACTCAACGTTTGAGTCGTGCGCACTGCGGCCCATTTGTCGCTGACATACGACGTTGGAGAACATCGGAGACTCCGTGTCAAGACACGGAGGACGTGGGTTCGATTCCCACGGGGGGCACCTAGTGAACTGTCACTTTGTGCGTTTTTCCCCAGTTGGTTAGGACATTGCAGGCTGAGTCACCTGATTGTCTGAAAAGAAAGATGATTCGGTGCTTCGGATGGCACGTTAAGCTGTTGGTCCCGGCTACTATCTCTGGTGGTAGTAGTCGTTACATAAAAACCACGTCAGAGGCCGTAAGGCGGTTTGAATAAACTCTGACACCAGGGCTTTGCAGCCCACTCGATAAGAAGAAGCAGTTGGAGTGTTAAAATACTCTAAATCTTAACTATTATAAAACTGTAACTGAACTGTGTCTGTACATTGAAGATATTTACAAAAAAAAGATTACGATATGGTTTTTAAATATCCCCGACTCGAAATCAACCTTTTTTATAAATTTTGTCTGTCTGTTTGTCTGTTTGTTTGTGTGTTTGTTTGTGTGTTTGTTTGTTTGTTTGTTTGTTTGATCGCGCATCACGCAAAAACTACTGAACCGATTTTGATGAAACTTTTTTTGTTTGATAGCTTATGATCTGACTTAAAATCTGGTATATAATTTGTGCGGACGAAGTCGCGGGAAAACACTAGTATTGCATAAAATCGAGTCTTTCCAGTAAGAAAATCAGCATGCTTAAAGCTCACGAGTATATTCCGGGGTAGTCAGAGATATTCTGAAACCTCAGAACATCCCAGTTTCACTAGTAGTACCGAAACTCTGTACAGTGTGACGGGGGGTGAGCCCGTCGCCACTTGTAATGGACAGTAAGTACAATAAATGCATCGAAATTGAAGCATGCAGGTTTCCTCACGATGTTTTTCCTTCACCGAAAAGCCAGTGGTGTTACAAATCTCATTGGTATGAGTCGGCCTGGACGGGGATCGAACCATCGCCTCCTGCACGGCAAGGCTCGCCACTGGACCACCACGGCATTCACGGCACGGTGTAGGTTATGTATCATATTATAAATGTGGCGACGGGCTCACTCCCCGTCACACTGGAGTTTCGGTACTACTAGTGAAACGTGGATGTTCTGAGGTTTCAGAATATCTCTGACAACCCCATCGGAGAATATAGTCGAGAGCATATACTATACTATACTAAAAATTGGAGGGTTCATCGACTTGGCCTTGAGACCGTTCCTCTGTGTTACTTCGTTACACAAGATACGTAACTTTTAGCTAACGTCACGGTTTAGGTATACGATGCCCTTAAGTGAAGTTACTGGTAGAGATAGAAGCTAAGTGGGTACGGTGGTACTTTAACGTTTTATACAGGGTGATACTATGATAAAACTTCCACGAATACTGACTGATTTACTCATAGCGAAATGTTATCCATATACAGGGTGCAAGTAGGTACACAAAGTACTTGTTGACTTACTTATAAAGAAGTGTTATCCATTCTACAGGGTTTAATAAAACACCCTAGTAATATCTAATGGGCTGGTTCAGATCATCAAACTGAACAACTTTTATTATGAAGACAACACAAAAATTGATAATTTTTTGTTTGTTTCACAGCAAACGTCAGTTGTTATTCGACCAAAATGTAAGAAACATCAGATTTTTTTCGCGATTTAATGTTACTAAACTATGTAACGCATTTAAGTTTACACCATGTATACAGGTTGATAATAAGATCTTCTTCTTTTGTGTCAATTATATCGCAAAAAACCACTCCACAGAATAAATAAATAAATAAATATCTTGGACATTGTCACACAAATTATCTAGTCACATTTAAAGTTCCAGAATCTAGCCTGGACTTGTATTATGATGACTAGATAACGATATAGAATACATATATAGATACAAACATCCATGACTCGGGTACAAATATTCATATTCACCATACAAATATTTGTCCCTTACGGGATTCGAACCCGCGAACAGAAGAACCAGAGTATATAGCTGACATAGCCCGAAGAATAGCTAAAATAAAGTGGCAGTGGGTGGGACACATTGCTCGCAGAACCGATGGCCGATGGGGCCGAAGAGCTCTAAAGTGGCTATCGCGTATCGGAAAGCGCAGCGTGGTAAAGCAACCAATTTGTTAATATTCTAAGCTAATTACTTCGCCATATAATGGTATGGCTGGGCATATCGTAAAATTTGTGCGGAAAATAACAATTTCTCCCCTCCGGACGGAAAGCGTCAATTGTCGTCCCGCTGGGTTTAACGAAGTTGTCGCTTTCCACCTCCGTCGAGGAGAAAAATAGTATACTAAATTCGAACAGTAAATACTTCGATCAAAATAAAATTAATGGATAGGCCTTACGCGAACATTTCAAACCAGAAAAATGAGGCAAAATAAATGAAAGGTTTACTTGTCACTTGTATGCAAGTGCCCTAGATTTGACAGATAATGGCGCTAGTTTGTATGGACCAAGTGCACCAGTAGTGTGCTTCAACTTACCGCACTTCAGGCCTATCCATTAATTTTATTTTGATCGAAGCAGTAAATAGGAAAGTCTCAGATAAGATGTTTGTTGACCACGGCTTCGCCTCGGTCGTTACATGAGTTCTAATATCTTTCTTACTTTCCTGTCCTCGGTGTGTAATCTACTATAAAAAGTGTAATTTTTACTAAACATAATTATATTTATTAACTACACAAGCATGGCTAGGCAAATCTTCAAACGATTAGCGTTGAACAAAATGGCGGGTGTTAGATACAAAAATGATGGCGGCGTTTCATGAAATGCCTAGCCAGATCGTTTTACCTAATCTACGATTGGACTACGACAGAGCCTACGCAGCTACGGCGTAGTACCGTAGCACTACTACGAAAATTAAAAAACTCTTCTAACCACCCTTTATGTATAACAGCATGCTCTTAAAAGCCCAAAATTACGCGTTTACGTTTCTATGGAGTGTAAAACTTGAGATATGGGAGTAAATATGAACCTTATACTATGGGAGAGAATCATTTAATTTTCATATCAGCGGCTTTCGCGTGTTACTTGCGTATGAAATACTTTTAAGGGGTGGCCAGGAACATTGATATAACTTTGTACTATGATCATCAACATCAACCTTTATAGAGCCGCCATTTGTACCCTTTCTGTTTGCTTTTAATATTGTTATTTTATGTTTTTGGTGTGCACATAAACATAACATAACTTAACATAAATATTCTTTATTTGCACACCAAAAATAGAAAAATACAATTTATAACAAGAATGAGAACCCAAGCGGCAAAATCTTTCCTTAAGTCTGAATTGTAGATATCTCTCATTCAATAACCAAATTCTCGGTTATTGACTTAGGTAATACCATCCGTCCCTCAAGATATCTTGTAGATACACTAGAAGGCAGAGTTAGGCAAAAGTGGGCATATGGAGTACTGAATGAGTTAAGATAGACTTCATACTACTTTACAGATAAACTAAGATAAACTTAGGTACGACTTAAGAAAAGTTGACTTCTCATAGATAAACTTAAGTAAAAAATTTTGGTTTGAAATTTCATCCTACCTTCATAATATATTATTATACTTTACGTAGATACAGTAAAGATAAATTATGGTGGTAACATTTTCCAACTTAATATTCTATGATGAATGATAAACAAAATGGCTCTGATAGTTATTATTATTTTATAATGCATTATTTCGTCGACAAGTAAAGTAAAAATTCAAACGCACATTCGTTTATCGTGTGAAATGGACAAATATTCTTAGAAAACAGGCGGGCTTCAAAAATTACAAAGTAATTGTATTTAAAATTCAAAAAATTCAACCACAAAATCTGTTTTTTTTTCTTTTTTCTTCGAAATTTAATTAAATATTAAATATCAATGTTGATTTCGTTACGCAAAACTATGTAAAATTGTGTAAAATTAAGAGAGTGCCTAAAATAACAAAGACAGAACTTAATAAAAAACATGTTCAAATTTGCAGATCATTCAAAATGGCGTTAAATCTATATTGCATGTGCTAAGTACGAGTAAAAGCAATACAGTATTGGTAAATCATAGCAAAGGATCAGTTAAATGTGTTTATAATTATTGCTTACTTACTCAAGTAATGTTATACTTAACTTATACCGAAGTGTGACTTCAAATAATACAAGTAAATACCGTGTCGATTTAAGTCATCCTTAACTCGTACTTGATAAATACTGATTCGACGGATATTTTATTTTCTTCTCATCTGTCATTGTTGTTGTGATTTCTGCAAACAAAAGGCCAATGCAAGATTGAACAATTCGTTTTTGTGTTTAAAGAAAAACAAGTGATTCAATGTAAGTACAAGTACTACTTATGTATTACTTATGGACAATGATAATTATAATTTGACATTTATGTACATAAATAATTGTAAACTGAGGTAACCTCAGGTCTACACTCTAAATCTTGAATCTTTTGACGTAACGCGTCGTATTTGTATCTACTTTATGTATCTCAGTCACAACATAAACATGTAAAGAGTTGTATTTTTTAGGGTTCCGTACGCAAAGGTTCCGTTCCGGTTACGGCTTTCATACTTTTGAAGAAATGTGTCTTTTGAACCGTAACAGGAAACAGTTGACATTTTTAGACAGTTGAACAGTTGACTGGTTGTCTGGAAGAAATCACTTTTAGTGATAAGGCCGCCTTTTTTACCCTTCTTGTTCGTGTATATTGTTGTTGTTTTTTTGTATTTTTGGTGTGCAAATAAAGAATATTTATCTTATCTTATCTTATCTTTTATACAGAATATGAATCTACTATTTTGTGTATTATTCTGTTGGTTTTTTTTGTGATTATTTTTGTTTCATATTCCTGATGAGTACTTTGTGGTAGGTATATTATGGGAGATAGACCACACTTTAAAAAAAAATCTATAATTAGAATCACGCTCTTCTTTTGTTGAAGTTACGTATTCAAGATCGCTGTTCGTGTCTTCTATGATTTCATCAACCGATGCGGGCCTGGTGGATGTGCTGGCAAACATGATACAGTCTGTCTGTTGCCTGTCTAAAAAGTCTTGACAAAAATTTGGGCGCTGTCTCCACGCAAGAACGTCAATATCAAGCATAACCTGGCAACACCACGATACTACAATTATTAGGTCACGACTTTATAGACAGACTGTAAACTTTGAACGTTGTTAACAAGGATCTAACAAGGAGTCACTGGCTCCGGCTGTACTCGGACTACTCGGATAAACATTCACTACACAATCTTTGGCATGAATAGAATTTGCGGTCACATATTTTCTTACACGACGTAGAAAATTTCCTGCTATCTTAATTTTTTTAACTTTAATTATGCTCATGTTACTTCTATAAACACAAATTGTAGCACTAACTTGTTACTTTTTATTAAAAACTTCCCTTTAAGGCTGATAGTACTGACACAAGCATTAGCTAAGTAAACAACCACTTAAATTGCAATTTCAAAGGAACGACTTAAAGCAACCGTTTGACCTGGATAACCTTAGGAAGACTAAAGGCAAACTTTAGGTAATTTTGCCTTAAGTAGAACTTAAGTAATACTTCTAAACACTATTAAATTTAACTATATCTCCGTTAATTCTGTTTTCAGTAACTTTATGCTTAAGTTTGCATTTCGCGTAGACATACTTAAGGCAAAGTTAATACTACTTAACTTAACTAATCCTTAAGTCGGTATTTCTGAAAACTAAGACAACTTGAATTTATTAATACAGACTTCAGCAAAGCTTGCCTTGGGTAATGCGAAGTTTAGGTATATTTAAGGCAAAATTGATTTAGTCACGATCTGTTTTGCTGCTTGGGAAGGGTACAAATGGCGGCAAATAAAGAGTATTGTATTGTATTGTATTATATAGGGTGTAAGGAAAAGTATTGAAGACACAAAGGCGTGGTGTGATTCCAGTTTGACATAATTGATACCTACAGCTAAATCTGTGACTTTTTACGAGTAGATCGAAAAGAGGTACATTGTTTGGCTCAGGCCTGAAATGACAGTTTTCCTAAAAAGTATTTTTCCCAAAATGTCTGCTTTTCCATAATGGCGGCACTGACTTAAAAGAAGAACCAGACGGAATGTCATCTAATCATGAGTGAAGCACCCATTTCTTTTGTGTGCTGCTGTCACGCAGTACATAAGGTGACGGGTTGTAGCACCTGCGCCTAGAGCTAGTGTATCTGTGTGAGTGTAGGTCCCTTGTAGAACAAACGAGATTGTATTACCTTGCATGCTTCACATCTTTTTAGTGCAATACTCGGTCCGTATTTCTTTCAGGTCCGTGAATGGCGGCACGTCTTTTGCATAATGTCAGGTTCTCAAAATGTCGGCTTCTTATAATGTCCGTCTCCAAGAATGATAGCTTACATATAATGTTCGCATTCAGAAAGTGCTTATTCTCAAAATGTCTGCAACCTCTAAATATCCGCCTTCTTACTAGTTTGTTGAGTTTGTTGAGTTGAGTATCATTAACTTTTAAACCACATACTCAACGTTTCAGTTTGTAGAGAGCTGTCCGTTACACCCTGTATAGTATTCTAGTCATCATAATACAAGTCCCGACAAGTCCCGGCTAGATTTATTTTAATTAATTTTTATGCTTTATTTATTATACCTACTATACAAGGTGTTACAAAAATACAAATAAACCTTTAATGGGGTGGTGTAGACCATCAAACTGAACAACTTTCACTATGGGACCAATATCAAAATCGCGAAAAAATAAATTATGTTCCATTCTCTACAAATCGACTAGAGCTAAAATATGTATGGGATATGAATTATTTTTTTTTGCGATTTCGATGTTGGTCCAATAGAGAAAGTTGTTCAGTTTGACGGTCTAAACAACCCCCTTAAGAGTTTCAAATATTTATTGTTACTTATGAAACACCCTGTATATTACGTAGCTCTATGTTCAGCAATAGAAGATGATAGGCTGATTATTATGACATAACCCTTCTTTGCCATCGTTGGTTAAAAAGAGGCTGTCCACATACAAACAAATTACACAGGACAAAAGTACCGGACTACTCGTAAATAAGGGATATAATAGCGGGGTTTGATGTAGTGGTAGCGATAGCAAAACAGTTTGATACTAGGCATTATCCAATAGGTAAGCATTTGCTCACGACTATATTCCCCGAGGGGGTAGTCAGAGATATTCTGAAACCTCAGAACATCCACGTTTCACCAGTAGTACCGAAACTCTGTCCAGTGTGACGGGGGGTGAGCCCGTCGCCACTTATAATGGACAGTGGGTACAATACATGCCTCGAAATTGAAGCATGCAGGTTTCCTCACGATGTTTTCCTTCACCGAAAAGCCAGTGGTGTTACAAATCGTACATAAATTGCGAAAAACTCATTGGTACGAGTCGGCCTGGACAGGGATCGAACCATCGCCTCCTGCACGGCAGGCAAGGTTACTCGCCACTGGACCACCACAGCACACTTACGCATTATCCAATAGGTACTATTATAAAACTGTAACCGAAGCACACCCCTGACACTGCCTACAAAAAACAGAATTTGGAAGCTGTGGTGGTCAAGTGGCGAGTAACCTTGCCTGCCGTGCAGGAGGCGATGGTTCGATCCCCGTCCAGGCCGACTCGTACCAATGAGTTTTTCGGAATTTATGTAACGATTTGTAACACCAATGGCTTTTCTGTGAAGGAAAAAATCGTGAGGAAACCTGCATGCTTCAATTTCGAGGCATGTATTGTACCCACTGTCCATTATAAGTGGGGACGGGCTCACCCCCCGTCACCACAGACCCACAGAGTTTCGGTACTACTGGTAAAACGTGGATGTTCTGAGGTTTAAGAATATCTATCCTTACCACCTCGGGGAATATAGTCGTGAGCATATGCATGCCTAATTTTTATAGTACACACACCGAGGACAGGAAAGTAAGAAAGGTCTCAGATCTCATGGAAACATCAGACATGTGATCTGAGGCTTTCTTATTTACTGTCCGAGATTAGTATACTATTTTTCTCCTCGACAGAGGTGGAAAGCAGCAACTTCGTTTAGCGCAGCGGGACGACAATTGACGCTTTCCGTCCGGAGGGGAGAAATCTCTTTTTTTATGATTTGTCAGCAAATACAGCTACAGTGCCACCATTACGGTTTAGTCGGGGAAATCTACGGATTTTTGTATGGAGTAGGTTGCATTAATTGCACTTTAGGGGATTCTTTGGGAATGTAGTAGACACATACATGAAAAACATAAATTCTCTACAATCCCCGGTTTTTATTGTGTATTATTGAATAATTAAGACATTTACAAAACATTAAATTTAGGTATGAACGAAAAATTTAAAACTGGTGATTGTGTACAGGACGGCTTCGCTCAATACGTTTTACTTATAACAGTAATAATCCCCGGTTAATATCGTAAATTTGAGTAGATATTATTTAATATTTTGTAAGTCTTAAAACTGTCTCTTTTGCTGGTATGCTGGAAGAAATATCTTTAGAAATAAGCTTGTCCTTTGTACATTTAATTCGATTTTTAGGCATTTCTCAGGTTCCTGAGCCTGTATAACCACGAAATCTGGAAAAAAGTTTTATAAACTAATACAGATATACGTTCAAACACAATTTACTAAAGTGTCTTTCATGCAATCTCAAACCGTATTTTTCCCCGACTAGTTCGGAAGATAAAGCCTTCGGAAGCTAGGAAGGACATACGGACGAACGGACAGCGTATGCTTATGAATAGGGTTCACCCTTTGGATACGACTATTGGATATTGAATAAATAATAAATAAATAAAAGTTTTTTATTTGTCTCAAAGCAGCAATACACAAAATTACACAAGAAACATAGCAAAATATTAATTTAAGTTTAGAGACAGAAAGGTCTATGACTCAGCATAATGGAAGTTGACTAAATCGCCAGCAACCGCTGTTATTCTGTCATAGCCTGATGCTCAAGAGACAGGTATTTATACAGCAATACGAGTATGCAATGTTATACAAGGATACAAATTGAATTTTTGTCTTATATATAGGCTGTAGTATATTGGATACTGACGGCCCGATAGCACAATCTATAGTGAACCTGCCTACTGTGCCGAGAGTCGCGGGTTCGAATCCCGTAAAGGACAAGTATTTGTATGATTAATATAAACATATTTGTACCCGAGTCATGGATATTTGTATCTATATACGGGGTTCTACTTAATATGCTGACACTTTTTAAGGGAATGATCAGACCATCAAAATGAACAACTTTCTCTGTGGGACCAACATCGAAATCGCGAAAAAAAATCACCAAGGTTTGCAGTTTAGTATGGAACAGCGGATTTTTTTTCTCGATTTCGATGTTGGTGCCATAGAAAAAGTTGTTCAGATTGACGGTCTGATCATCCCCTTAAAAAAATGTCAGCATATTAAAAAGGACCCTATATAACATTGTAACGCATTTAAGTTTATACCCTGTATAGTACTGGCAGTGGCATTCGTTGTAGGCCAGAGAGCAGGCAACTGACACGCGACCACCCAATAACAGATTTCCAGAATCCAGAATCCAGTTTCGTATGGAAGAACAGATTTTTTTTTGCGCTTTCGATATTGGTCCCATAGAGAAAGTTGTTCAGTTTGATGGTCTGATCATCCTCTTAAAAAAGTGTCAGCATATTAAGTTGGACCCTATATGTATTCTATATTTGTCGACCCGGTTGGTGTAATGGTTACCACGCCGGACTGCCAAACCAGGGTCCTGGGTTCGATCATGGATGTTATATGTTCGTGCCGTTGTTGTATGGTTATACTATAATAAAAGCCTTTAGTGCTAGTTTGGAATCATTACAATGTATGTGCCTGTGAGCGTTAATAATAGAGCTTTAATTAATAATATCGTTGTCTAGTCATCATAATACAAGTCCAGGCTAAATTCTGGTAGGTACTTTAAATGTGACTAGATAATTTGTGTGACAATGTCCAAGATACGGAACTCTTAAAACCAGTCCCCGTCATATCTTCCATTTTGCTCCATAAATGAATGTATTTCTTTCCATACATTTTCTTTGAATTACCTTGTTAAACATAAAATTTTCAAATAAGAAAAACAAGCACATCCATAATAATAAAATAAAATAAGTACAATAAAAATATATAGCAACATAAAAAAGGGTTCTGATGAAATTTCTCTGAAACGTGTGTTTTTACATTACCCTTTATTCATAACACAAAAGTAATTCTCAGTAATACCTATCTCTGTTTATCTACTGAAATCATAAAGGTATTATACCAGGAATAGAGGAACTGACAGCTGAGAGAGCGAGATGTACCTACCTAGCGGCACCACTGTATAATAGAAAGAGATACGTGACGCGAGGCAATAGAACCGTTTTCTAATCTCTTACCAATTTTTACAATTCTGTTTCCGTGAATAATTGGGAATCTAAAGTGAAATAGTAGATAATTTTGTAAAATATACTGACACTACTTCATTAATTTATCCACGATTTCACGTTAGACTCAGAATTATAGACAGTATTCGAATTTTTGCCTGCGAATAGTCTCCTGAAAACATCCAAACACGGTTTCATTTGACAACTCATGTCAGTTGCTCTATTCCTGTAAGGTATAATACCTTTATGATTGAAATCCATATAATTATTTAGCTTTGACTATACAGGGTGTAAGTGACAGCCTATTAAATACTGAAACTGTGAATTTGTGAAACTGAGCAACTTTCACTATAGAGCCACCCTCAGGAAACGTGAACAAAAAACAATAACGTACATACATACATAGGCGTGAGCCTATGCCCCACTACTACTGGGGTAGGCAGAGACAATAGATCGCCACATGCTACGATTCTGACACACATCTTTCGCCTCCTCAACATTCATAAGTCTCTTCATACAAGCTCATCGGTTCCGGGTACATTTAACCCCGAAATTTTTTATTTAAAAAAATTTATAAAAATCAAATGCACTTTATTGCCACACAAAAATACAGAATATAGGTACCAAAAAACATTGAACCAATTATTATTTGTATTTTTGTAACACCTTGTATAATCTCGGAACCACGTGGCTAACCTAACCCGCGTGCCGAAAACATATCCAACCGTGAATCCTCTTGCCACTCGACTTTTTTTTTTTCCTTAGCCTGTTTCATCCCACTGCTGGGCAAAGGCCTCCCCCCTTATCCTCCACGCATCCCTGTCCTGAGCCAGTTCCACCCACTTTTCGTCGAAGGCATCCAGGTCGTCCCTCCATCTCTTCCGGGGTCGACCCTGACGTCGACGTCCATTCTCCGGGATCCAATGTGTTAAGACTTTGGCCTATCTTTGCCACTCGACTACAAAGGTAAATATTAGTTTCGTTATGATTTTGCTGTCCGTACCCTATTGTCACGCGCCACGGCGTGACAATCTGTCTGTTTGTCCATTATTAAATACGTCCCATACTTGCCTCAGCTCAAGAATAACGTTTATACATAAATGTATACGTTTAAGTATGTATGTTAGTTTATCAAGTTATATTAACTGCTTCACATTTTGGTCGTTTGGAGATTCTTACTTAGGTAAAGTTTAGTAGTATCGGGTCCTCCTTAATATGCTGACACTTTTTTGAGCGGATGAGCAGACCATCAAACTGAACAACTTTGTCTTTGGGACCAACATCGAAATCGCGAAAAAAACATCAGCGTCTCATACATTCAAGTTGGTTTGCAGTTTTGTATTTTTAATTCGCGATTTCGATTTTATAGAGAAAGTTGTTCAGTTTGACGCGACGGTCTGATCACCCCCTTAAAAAAGTGTCAGCATTAAGAAGGACCCAATACAGGGTGAAATTGATATAATTAGCATCCTTTTAAACTAGGAGTCTACCCATCAAACTGAACAAATTTTACTATGGGAGCAAACCTGTCAAAAAAAAAAAACCTGCTTGTCCACACGTTTGAGTCGAGCAGGTATTGCAGTTTAGCATAGAACAGCAGATTTTTTTTTTGTTGACAGGTTTTCTCCCATGGTAAAAGTTGTTCAGTTCGATGGGTAGAGTATGTGGTTTAAATGTTAATGTTTCTTTTCCTTACATGATACAAATGGGCAATTATCCGAAATGTGGACAAAGCCATGTCACAGGCCGAAGAACGCATGTTACCTTGTATTTATTCCAGATATTATATTTTTACAACATAGTTCACATCAGTATCTACTATGGCACATAAGAAAACTATATGAAATGTATGAATAACATATTTAAACAAAAATTCAAAGTCGAAAATTCTCACTTCCATGACTGTCACACGGCACAGGTCAGTGTACAAATTATTGTGTACATCTGAAACTACAAGGAACCTTTGCAATTAAATTACGTCACACGTATTTTGAACAATTAGCCTTTCTGATAAAATGATGTGCTCCAGTTTATGGCTAATGACTAATTAATTACATGCAAATCAATGTTGTCACACGACTTTCCACTCATTCCCATGACCGAGCACAATCACAATCATAACTTTGTTTACTGACAAAGTCCAGTGTTGCCCCCGGCTTGTTTGCATACATTCGATATCAACCTACAGGTTAAATAGGAGAGCCATAGGCAATCTTGGTTAGTTTAAATAATACAGTCCTGTGTATGCCCGATTTTGGGGTTTGTCACGGAATGTACCTCATTCATGTTACTCTTCGTACACATAGTATATTTGCTATTTTTATTAAATGGCTATTTAGAAGCGTGCTTTACATGTTTTTGTTTCATTGTAGAAATCAGTAAAGCACAGAAACTTGATAGTTAAAAATAAATTCAAATAAACAAGCATATTCTCATTACCATATTTTCCATGATTGAAAATCAATCATGGAAATGAGGCATTTAATATGGCGATGAGATATTACTTGCTGGATGTAGATTTTTAACAAAATCTATCATAATTATTATGAATGCTGAACAAACGGATCTAGTATGTGTACCACGAAGAATTGTTTTATAGTCGGTATTTTAGAAAATAAATGTAAGGAAGAAAGGCAGAAAGTGATATCTAGAGTCAGTGCTATTTTACAGATGTAGAAGAAGATTGAAGTAGTATCGTATCAAGAAGTGAAGAATCGTATCAGGGGGTGGTAATTTGTCTGAATCTACCGCCTTGTGGTCCACCCGGGGCAACAGATTTACTGACCTATCAGTGAATACGGCTAAAAGATTCTGACTACTCTGGCTAGCTGGACCGGCTTCTTCTGAGCCTCCCAGCATTTTTACTGCGACATATGCAACATAACAATATGTAGTCAAACAATTCCCCTTTTCAGGGCCCCATGACAAAAAGTTCTTGTCCTTGTCCTTCTGTCGTCATACTACAGCTTAATGTAGAGGGATCGAGCCAATCAAAATGTGAATACTTGGCAAGATTAGCAAAGGACAAAAGCGTAGACGTGATTGTTATACAGGAACACCACATTGACAAAGATAGTAATTTCGACAAGCGTGGCTCCATTCCCGGCTTCAACCTCCTGGCTTTTACCCTTTCTCCAATCTACGGCTCTGCGGTGTACGTAAAATCAACACTGGTAAATGCAAAGGTCACGGACATCCATAACATAAACAATATTGAGATTATCAATATTAAAATATCAGATCTAACTATAGTTTTTATATACAAGCCCCCATGAAAAGATTTTTCTGACCCTCCGCTTAAACCTGAACTACACCCGACTGTTTACGTCGGAGCCAACACTCGTCCTGGGGATACTCCTCCAACGACACAAATGGGAGCATTATATCAAATTGGGCGGAAAGAGAAAACATGCACTGTTTTTAACGCAAAGGATAAAGGATCATTTAGTTCCACCCGATGGCAGCGCGACACAAATCCTGACCTGTGCTTTGTAACGGAGGACCAAGGTGGCCACATCTTGCCAACCTCGCGTAAGATCCTATGCAACTTTCCACGCAGCCAGCACCGCCCGGCCCTGATAAAAATTGGCCTAGAGGTCCCACTTGTCAGATCAGTACGGGAATCAACTGGGAATCTTTTGGCAAACGAACTGACTCACACATCCGCTGGGTCAAGCCTACAGTCTCAAATTATACCAGGTTTTGCAAAATTATAATCGGTGCCGCTAAACGATCAATACCTAGGGGTTTTCGAAAGGAGTATACTCCCGGATGGAATCCTGACGCTGAAAAAGCTTACCAAGAGTATCTTACGTCAAACGACCCCGAAGCAGCAAACAAAATGATCACGGCGCTGGACGACTCCCGCCGAAAAAAGTGGATCGACAGCGTTGAGGGCATGGACTTCACGCATTCAAGTAGAAAAAGCTGGGCACTTTTGCCTATAGTTGCCGACTCTGCCCAAACCCTACTAAGGCAGAAGTTACAGTGTTCCACTTATCAAACTGCTTGGCCCATAAAGAACTCACAGTCGCCTTCTGAGGAAACAGGGTTCAGCATAACTTTAACCCTAAGTACCTGGGAATCACTTTAGACCGCTCACTGACCTTCAAAGACCACATCCAGAACACCAGCCAAAAAGTAAAAACTAGAGTCAACCTTCTGAGCCGTCTCGCTGGTACTGCGTGGGGAGCCCGAGCCGATGTCCTACGTACATCTGCACTGGCGCTTGTCTAATCCGCCGCAGAGTACTGTGCCCCGGTGTGGTATCGCGCATGTTAATAAGGTAGACGTCCAGCGAAACCGAGCCATGCTTACAATCACGGGCACCCTACAGCCAACCCCCACACCGTGGCTTCCAGTGCTGGCACATTTCGCTCCGCCGCATCTCAGGCGGACACGGGCTGCTTCTGTTGAATGGGCGAAGGCACGAAACAATGTGCAGCCGTACCAGATACCTATTAGGAGGACCTTGGACGACGTTCCAAATTCCCGTCTACCATCCCGCAAACCTATCTGGTCAGACGAGGAAGCCACGTCGCCTTTCGATGTCAGTCCCCGATGGCACTTCGCGTGGCAATCGGAAATGCAGTCAGGCACAGACCTGGTCTCCGATCCTACAAAGCAGCTTCCTGGTTTCCTACTAGACCGAAAATCGTGGGCTAGCTTGAACAGAATTAGGTGTCGCCCGGTGTAACTACCACCTTCACAAGTGGGGCATAAAGAGCTCGCTCGAGTGCGACTGTGGTACTCCGGAGCAGACTATTATATTGACGGATACAACCGTACATAAATTCAAAAGAACTTAGAAGAAAAGAGCCTCCCCGAGTGACGAAACCAGAGTTCTTCTTGGGCATCCTGGGCAATCAGTCTCGATACTATCATTTGTCTAGTGTTGTGAATGGTCGCCGCTGTTGATCCTGGTTTACAGGAGTTACAGCGGTGGGAATGTGTGGTGCACTTACAGTCTCTGAGAAAAACGCCTGTGATAGACGGACGGACGGACAGTCACCGAGGTGATTCCATGTGTTCTGTTTTGGCTGACTGGCTTATCTTTCCTTGGCATGAGTACTTATCATGAGATGTGACTCATGCTGGTACGAAAGAATAAGATGAACTTAGTGGTACAGGCGTGGAATCGAATCGGAATTAAATTGCCTCGTAACTGAGTCACAAACTCTCTTCTTCGCTCCAGGGACATATATAATAGCCTTATCTAACTTTTTGGATCTAAAAGTAGTCTGAGTATATTCCATTGATTGTAACGTGTGTACAACATCAAATCGCTGATCATCTTACACATTGAAAATTATCGATGTAAAGTAAACGAGTGCTAATGAAACTTAAGCCTCTTCGGTAGCAGAGCAATAACTGCTTTGACCCATTTTTCTAGAACATAAAAGCTATCCAAGCTACCCAAGTTTCCAAAGAATTTCTCATTACCATGATGGTATTTCAGTGTTATATCTCGTTATCTCATTACCATTATAGGCATCTCATAACCATGTCTCGATTTCTCATTACCATGATCATTATCATTACCGAATTCAATATATCTCCTAATTCAATGGGTGGATTTTAGTGCCTTTCTCACATTTTACCTATATTCGATACCTCTTCACATAGAAACAGTTAATTAGCCAGTATTCGAAAAAAAATCAGATTCTCATTTCATTACCATGTTTGTCCACATTTCGGATAATCACCCAAATACAGGGTGTATTTGCACACTAACTTCTCTGTAGAATACAAGGTGTAAGGTGACCGCTCCCGAAAACTCAAATAGGTGAAAATAGCCATAAATATGAACAGCTTGGACCAACAATGAGACTGTACGTACTCAACTCAAAGTGAAATCAGATATTTTTTCGGAATTGTCTCCATATTAAAAATTGTCCAGTTTGATGTTCAAAACCACCCCTTTAATAATTATAATTATGGTGTTTTGTTAAACCCTATTGTACGGTTTAACACCACACATGCAGTATCAGCAGTTTACGCATAGCGTTTTATTCGTAATTAATTAATAGGCAGTGTACATCCGTCCGCCAGACTGAGCACTCACTATCAATATAACATATTATTGTGGAAAGCAAATAAACACGATAATCATCAAGCATCTATCATTCCCATCATCACCACCAGCTACTACCCTTAACATTTTGGTCCTTCGAGCATACTCGGTGTTTTTTGTGTTTTTGTGTACGATAGCGATCGGTTTAGTTGGCCTCCCACCAGCGGGTCTCACCAGCTAAATTGAGAAGGCGCATTTTTCGTGCATGGAGTACAGAGATACCGAGTGAACCACCTATAATATCATTCCACATAAAAAAGTATCAAATAATTTTTTTACAGTCACAAAACTAGAATCTGTATTAATATTATCCCACAAGATTTTTTTTCACTTTCCGTTTAGTATTCTAATTAGGGTAAGGTATAACAATGTAAAATATAGGCTTTTGTTCCATGAAACCACAATTATTTCTCTTTTTAGGGTTCCGCTGCCAAACGGCAATGAAAGGAAACATTATAGAAGTTAAAGTACTTCTTCATAGCATAGCATAGTATAGCATATTTTCACGACTATATTCCCCGAGGGAGTCAGAGATTTTCTGAAACCTCAGAACATCCACGTTTCACTAGTAGTACCGAAACTCTGTCCAGTGTGACGGGTGGGTGAGCCTGTCGTCACTTATAATGGACAGTGGGTACAATACATGCCTCGAAATTGAAGCATGCAGGTTTCCTCACGATGTTTTTCCTGGACCGAAAAGACAGTGGTGTTACAAATCGTACATAAATTCCGAAAAACTCATTGGTACGAGTCGGCCTGGACAGGGATCGAACCATCGCCTCCTGCACGGCAGGCAAGGTTACTCGCCACTGGACTACCACAGCATTCACGGCGACGGCATTAACGTGATAAGTTCGACGTTATTGTTTCGCAATTATAGACCGTCTCGTTTAGTGATAAGGTATACAATGTAAATGCATAACGACAGTGGAAATTTCAAATGTCGTAAGGGACATTTTGTCGTAAGTCCACTGAATATACCACTGAACTCAGAATTTTTTCCTCTATCGATCTGTGTATTTAAAATTTTGATATCTCTTCAAATAAAGGAGATACGAGGATCATTATTTTGTAGTAAGTGACAAAAATATTAAAAATGTATGTCGTATAGGTCAAATTTTAGGTTCAAACTGTAATGTAGTTTTATGCAACGTCGTAAGTCTTTATAATTATCTGCCTTAAAACGTTGTAACCCACATTCAAAAAAATAACATTCCTTTACAACATAAAATTATTTTAAAATATAGTTCAAACTTTGAATGAATATTGTTGTAAGTAGCAACACATTATTAACCTATGTCCTTTACGACATTATCGTCTGAAAGCGTAATGTAAAATTTTTGATAAACATTGTCGTAAGTAGCAAAAATTATTGCATTATGTCCTTTACAACAAAAATTCTGGTAAAATATTTTTAAATATTGAATAAATATTGTCTTACGTAGCAACAAGCTATTTACATTACGTCCTCTACGACGTTATGTTCACAAATAATTTTAATACAGTATGTCCTTTACGACGTTATTTTCACAAATAATTTTAATGTTGTTGTAGAAAGTAATGACAACGGTTCTTATTTAAACTAAAATTAAACATTTAAAAGGGGGTTTTACCGCGTTTTTGATATCTATTATTCCCGATATTTCGGTAGTAAACTTACACTTCGGCAATAAACTTATATGTTTTACAGAAGAACCAAAAACAAAATATTGCCTAAAAACGTTATATCTTTTAAATTTTTGTTGCTATTGTAATGATTTCTAGACAAATTGTTTTCGAATTTCTTTATCTATAGCAAACTATTGATTGAATCTCGCTTAGGATAATAGTTTAGAAGATTAGGTCCCTAAACCATATAATTTTGGAACACGTGTCCGTTACGACGTTAAAAAAAATTATGATTGTAATAAAAAATATTGTACACCCTAAGAATAATCGTAATTATTTTGGTGTAACTAACCTGCCAGTCTAGTTCACTCTAAAATTAAATGTTGTAAAGCTATTTAAAAAGTTCTATAATCAAAGAATTTATAATAAATATTCAAATTTCAGGTTCCATTAAAATTACACAAAAAAATTTACCTTTTGCTTAGTATGTTTTGTTAAAGAAGCTAGCTTTCGTATGCACCATGGTTCGGCAACATTATTTAGACAACTGTTTATTGTTATGCACGGTGCATTAATTTAAAGGGTGATTATACCCATGATACTGAATAACTTGGAAGGAAAGAAGGAAGAAGGGAAAGTTCCAAAAATAAACTTTTCATACAAATATTCGATAATCGGCTGATCGAACATTTGTGTGAAAAACCCAATTTTTTTTGCTACTTTCCTACACGTTTCTTAGAGAAAGTTGTTCAGTACCGTCGGTTCACACGGCGACACATCAAGCAACGCAAACCCATAATAAGCTGGGCGCACGTAGGTAGTGGGGATACCCACATGAACAGTTTACTCGGAAGTCGGAGGTTTACAGACGAATAGGGAACCGCCGTTTTGTATAAAACAAGGTGGAAATTACCAAATAAATGAGCGTGCACAGATATTCCAAAGCTTTCAACTCTGCCATAACCACCACTGCAACTGCAACTGCAACCTCTTCTCCAAACGCTAAGCGCCCTGAAAACTTGGCCATGGAAGCAGGGATGATATCGCGGCAAGACTGTCTTTGTCACTGTTTGTGAGTAGCGCTGTTGGTGCTAATGTTTCCCGCTTAAAAAAGTGATAGTATGGAGCCGGAGTCATACGCTAATTTGGTTGTAGGTACTCTCTCCCTTCCTTCATTTTGGGAAAGCTGCTCAATGATTCTTTGAAAGTTGTAACAGTCTTACATCCAGATTGCAAGGTAGGCTAGTCCCAATATATTTGTATTGTTGGGTGGAGAAAAGTGTTGTCATAAATTAAGTTGTCAGCGTTGTGCTGGAATGTAAGTATATCCGTCATCAAGCCTTAAATTACATAATTCGCCATGCGCTTGTGTCTGTAGACGTGTCGTGTATCCTGGAGCCCCTGGGTTTTAGCCGCATCGATGGTAAGCGTCATTATCTTGGCAAAAAGGTGGTTGTCTGGTTTGGAACGAGACCAGTATATATACACGTTCGGTGCCCCTTTAGCGGGTGGAACTACCAACCTGGAGTAGGTTTATGATTTTGTTCCAGTCGCCTTTGAGACGGGAGGCCATTGGGGTGTTGATGCCAATGGCTTCATTCGGGAGAAAGAGCAGCGTATGAAAGCTAAGTGAGTTGATCTTCGCTAAGAGTAAATAGGTACATACTTGGTACAAAAAAAATCTTTTGGCCATCCCGAGGAGCAATTTGGCTAGCATTTTGAGGACTTTTCAGCAGGGAAGAGTTAGACTTGTGAATATCTCGCAGTTGGTTTGTAAAACTTATTAGCTGCATTACATAGGTAACGGCCACCATAAACCACTCGATATCTATCGCATTTTAGCCTGTGCCCTGTGTCATGCGCCCTCCAGGACGTAGCAGAGGGTTTTCCTCGAGGAATAGAGGTATAAGAAGACATAACAGCTAGCCGTCTAAAACGAGCCGTTTCGTATTACGGCGGATCAAAATTTAGCCGGCTGATCGAACGATCGTCGCATTATATCAGCGCTTCGCGTTCTTCAATACGGCTATAACAAGCTAGACGTAATGTCATTTAGCGGGTTATGAATCACCGTTATGTCAGTTTTTAGTTTCCTTTCTGACACAGCGCCACTAGGTCAGGGCAGCTAGGGAGATAGGTGTACAGTAGGCCGTAACAACAATAATGGCGTCGAACATATAGGGTCCTTCTTATTATGCTGACACTTTTTTAAGGGGTTTATCCGACCTTCAAACTGAGCAACTTTCTCTATGGGATTAAATCAGCTGTTTCATACTAAAGTGCAAACCTACTCGAGCAAAATGTATGGGACAGCTGATATTTTTTTCGCGATTTGAAAATTGGTCCCATAGAGAAAGATGTTCAGTTTGAAGATCTGATCATCCTTGTAAAAAACTGTCAGCATATTAAGTTGAACCCTGTAGAAAATGTTTCGGTTATATAAATGGTTCTTATAAAGAAAACGTGTCAAATACCGGTAAAAACAGTGATTCTTTAATCAAGCAAAACTAAACTGAACAGTTGCTGATCTGAAATTTATCTCTGACATAGCAATAATCTCTTTGATTGGATTGAAATTTTTTATTGTAATTCCTTTAATTTTTTACAATAGCTTTACAACTTAAAATTATAGGATTGGACGAGACTGGTAGGCAGTTACAACAAAATGATTATGATTAAGCGTAGGATGTGGTAGGGCGTAAAATAGATTTTTTGTAAATCGAAATTTTTTCCATGTCGTATCGGCTATTTCTTCAAAAATTCGGTTGCGTAAAGGACATCTCTTCAAAAATTCTATTGTGTAAGGGACACTTAACTTCTAAACTATTGTGCTAATCCAGGTTTGATCAATAGTCTTCTATAGATGAAGTAATTTTAAAACTATGTGTCTGGAAATCACCTTAATAGGAAAGAAAATAAAGAAGTTATGATGTTTTTTTGCCAAAATTTTGTTTATTGGCTCTACTCAAAAGTAGGGGTTTGTCCCTTACGACATTTGAAATTTCCACTGTCGATAAGATTTCTTGATCTTGCACGTTGGCAGAGCGGAAATGCTACCGCGAGGCGGGTCCCTATATAAATTGTCTAAGCGTTTACACCTATATAGTACTGACATTCGCCCGACATGACCCTATATCGCCGTAGCGCGGCTGAAAAAAACACAGTCTTGAGCCAACATACAATTGAAGCTTCGTTGTAGGCCAGAGAGCAGGCAACTGACACGCGACCACCCAATAACAGACCTGCAACGCGACTCCCTCTTCTAATATTATACACCTACGGAACCGTTAATTAAATTCCGACTCTCACATAGCCAGTTATTTTTTAAATTAAACCCAAAGTACAAAGGCAATTCGTGTAATTGTATAAAAAGTAAACATTGTAAAACTGTTCTTACATTTTGTTCAGGTTGTTTCAGCAGAAAATAAATTACATGGAGTTTCCTTTCATGTTACCTTATAGAATAATAATTAGTAATTGCCTAAACTAATGAGGATCCATAATTATGTTAATATAGATACATAATATACTCACGAACATGATCCCGGGGTGCTTAGATACCAGGAAGTTGGCATAGGTATTGTTCATAGACATATTACTCTAGCGATAGACAAGCTCCACGGACCACTTCAACCAGATCAGTAAAAAAGTGCACTACTCCTTCCATTCCCTCAAACGCCTTCAAAATTTTCTTCCCATCAACAACAAAATCCTCTTAGCCCAATCCCTAATCCTCCCTATCATCGACTACGCGGATGTCTGTTGTCTCGATGCCACCGAGGAGTTAAATAACAAGTTGGAAAGACTACAGAACTTGGGCATACGTTTCATTTTCGGTCTGCGGAAGTATGACCACGTGTCCGAGTTTCGGGCCCAGTTGAAATGGCTCCCCGTACGCGATCGTAGGAATGTCCACATCCTTTGTCTCCTCTACAACATCCTTCACAACCCTTCATATCCTAACTATCTCCGAGAACGTTTCTCCTTCTCCCGCCCTCCTGACAAACCTTGCCGATCCCACGTCCGTACCCAACTTAGTATCCCATCCCACTCCACCGACTTCTACTCCTACTCCTTCACCATCCATGCTGCTCGGTTATGGAACTCACTCCCCGCCGACATTCGCGACTCTAAGTCTATTGCTATATTTAAAAAGAGAACGAAAGAGCACTATCTTTCTCTACCTTAAGTGATATATATATATATATATATATATATATATATAATATTTATTCTGATATATATTGTATTTTGTAGGTTATATATTGTATAATATATTTATTTATTGTTTGTTTGTACACAATAAGTTTGCCTTGTAATTATTAACTGTCTCTTTTGCGGGTCTGCTGGAAGAAATCTCTTCAGAGATAAGCTCGCCCTTTGTACATGTTTTCTCAACTTTGTATATTTTTAAGTCTTTGTGTGCAATAAAGTGTTATAATAAAGCTCTTTCAAACAAACAACATGTCACACAAAACAACACAAAATGACACATTGCGGTCTGTCATTGCCATAGTGACGAAGTGAACTCGGGAACATCAATCAGGTGCGTACACCTCATTCAAGTGGAACATGTTGCTTCTATGGAAGGGCAAGTCTATCGCTAGAGTTTAAGTCTATGGTATTGTTATACCTGGAGAGCACACTGCCTTACAAGCGGTCATGGATTTAGAACAAGAAGTTTGGAATCCTCTATAGTGGAGCACAGACTGCCTAACAAGCAATAAGGTAATGATCGTTCTTCTCCGTAGTGGTTTTTAGTGACGTTAACTTTGTCCCTCTCTAATTTCTGTCTTGGCATGACGTCATTGGAATAGAAAAGGGACACACGTAAAATTTGAAATATCGGCAACGGAGACGAACGTCAATTTTCTTGTATCAATGCTTGTAAGGAGGAGTACTAACCTTTATAATTTAGATGCATGATTTAGAATCATAAAGGATGCTATTCCTCATTACAAGCATTGAAACAAGAAAATTGGCAACGGCGTCGTCGATATTTTTAATTTTAGGTGTGTCCCAAGAAGTTTTAAATACCTACAGAGATGGAGATTGCATTACAAACCTCTATTTGAAGCCAGAATCTATGACCTTTATGACGTCACTGATGTTTCCCATCTCATTTCCTCAGATGAAATGACTTTAGAATGATCTTAAGAACGACAACTTTATGTAAAGACATATTTCCTCTTTACATGGAGTTGTCATTCTTAAGGTCATTCTAAAGTCATTGATGACGAAGCATGAGATGGGAAACATCAGTGACGTCATAAAGGTCATAGATTCTGGCTTCAAAAAGATGTTTGTAGTGCAATCTCCATCTCTGTAGGTATTTTAAACTTCTTGGTGTGTCCCTTTCTATCCAATGACGCAGAACAGGAAAATGACAGGAAAGGAGCTAACATTTTTGACGTTGGATTAGAAAGGGACAAAATTAACGTCACAAAAAACATCGACGCGACGGAACAGAACGATCATTACCGACAACCAAGGAGTATTATCATGTTTCTCCGCTTGTTAGGCAGTCTGTCCTCCATTACCTATAGGTATTCCAAACATGCATGATACATGCCTCGAAATTGAAGCATGCAGATTTCCTCACGATGTTTTCCTTCACCGAAAAGCCAGTGGTGTGTTTTTGCGCTGCGGCCCGTCCTAATTTGCGCTTACCTTAAAAGACCCGTGCTACAACGCATAAAAAGACAGCTCGTAGTCACGGACCTGAAAAAAAGACGGACGTAATCTCGTTTAATCACGAGTGAAGCACCCATTTCTTTTGTGTGCGTTCTATCACGCGGTACATAATGGTGACGGGTGTTGGACCTGCGCCTAGAGCTAGTGCATCTGTGTGAGTGTAGGTCCCTTGTAGAACAAACGAAAATGTAGGACCTTGCATGCTTCACATCTTTTTAGTGTCACATTACGTCCGTCTTTTTTTCAGGTCCGTGCTCGTAGTTGTAACAATATTTCTGACCACCTCGAAGGGATTATTTGTTGTAGGCTCTAGGTCAGAATGTCGGCATAATGTGGGGTAATGCGAAGTCTGACGCACGCCTTTGTGGTTACCCTTAGAATAATGCGAGAGGTAACCAAGTTTGTTTAACCACTTTAAAACATCATCTGTTTTACGAAGTGATCTTCAACTGACTCCTGAACTTAAATTAATTTTTTTTCGGAGTCAGGGCAGTGCCTCGTCACTTCCGTTTGACAGCTGCGGTGAAGTCGTGACGTCACGTGCATCTTCCAAGATGCAGGCTGTCGCTCATTGACATAAGGTGCATTTTAGTTTTCGTTCCTGAAGCGCAAAGTTCGAAATTCGAAAAAGCGCGCGAATCCGGGTTGAGTGCAGTATCTGTTACGGTAGTAACTATTAAGTAATCTGTGGTCAGGGTTCTAACTTTAACTTGTAAATTTTTTTTTACGAATTCACCCTTCCTTAGTCTAAACCACCCATTTCAATATTACTAGTTATACCCTGTAGTAAGAGATACGACATTGAAGTCTGAGTAAGGAGAACCTGTCCAAATGGGGTTTTATCGATGGATCGGACCTAAGATGTCATTCATGTGGTGTTGCCCCTCAAGACTATGCCCCATCTACCTTGCCCTTCCTGCCCGAAAACTTGCACGCGAATGGAGCTTATGGACGCACCCCGTGCTATCCGTGTGGCAAAATAATGGGCTGAAAAAATACCACATTTACACGTTCGTCCATCAATGCCTCTTTTGCTGGCCACTGCAGTAATGCTCTATTTCTTCTTTTGTCTCCATGAACACATCAAATTCCAGCCCGAACAGTTATTGTATAATGACATTCCATCGACTCGATAGAAGAAGAAGGGCCAAATCACCTATGACAGAGAAAGACACACTGACGTAGAATTTAGTTTCAAAATTTAAAATTCTTGGTCCCTTCGCGGGTAACTCCACAGCTTCGCCGTGGGCAATTCATTTGGGAAATCAAGGTGTGTTTACAGTTCTCACATTGATACGGGGGCTTAGTGTGTACACGCCCTTAGTGGAGCGGTGCAAGTCTAGAGATTTAGCGACTTAGCGGAAAAGTTAAAGAAACACTTGTGACACAAATAATGTCATACAGGATTTTGAGTGACAGGTAGTAAGACCATCGCCACTTCTAATGAATAGTGAAAAGTTGGAAAAATCACACGCATCGATATACATAAGTGCGTTCACACACGATGACGCACTGACGGAGCGGCAGATGTCAGTCCATAGAACCACAACCGGTGCGTCAATGCGTCACCGTGTGTGCTTCTACGTGCGATTTCATACAACTCCTTGCTTCACAAATGACGGACTGACGTTTGCTGCTCCTTCAGTGCGTCATCGTGTGTGAACGCACTCAGCCGTGGTGGTCCCTTGAACCTTGCCTGCCGTGCAGGAGCAGGTGCCCATCCAGGCCGACGAGTACCAATGAGTTTTTCGGAATTTATGTACGATTTGTAACACCACTGGCTTTTCGTTGAAGGAAAACATCGTGAGGAAACCTGCATGCTTCAATTTCGAGGCATGTATTGTACCCACTGTCCATTATAAGTGGCGACGGGCTCACCCCCCGTCACACTGGACAGAGTTTCGGTACTAATGGTGAAACGTGGATGTTCTGAGGTTTCAGAATATCTCTGACTACCCCTTCGGGGAATATAGTCGCGAGCATATGCTTATCGATATTGATTCACCTCGGTTTCCTCTCGACACTTGTACCACACCCATACGCGCACACACACATACGAACGAATGTTGTACAATATTCATGACTTACGAATTAGAGAGTAACTAAGACCCGAGTTTGAAAGTAGCGTGTTCGGTTCCCGGCTCGTGGTAAACGAGAAAACGAGATACTGTAACACGAGTTTTTGCACAATTTGTAGAACATGACAAAACCAGAACATGATTAAACCAGAACATGGCGATACCAGAACAAGACTAAACCGAAACATAACCAAACTGGAACATGACTAAATCAGAACATAACAAAACCAGAACCTGACCAAACTAGAACATTACTTTATTAATTTTTGAATGACGTCATTAGACGGGCTCTAGTGTCGGTGGATGTCCCATGCCTTTTGGAGCCGCCTAGTTTGTCCCGCACGGACGGTAAACGCCCTGATGGTCTAACGTTGATCCCTTGGCAGAGAGGCCGTTGTCTAATTTGGGATGCGATTTGCGTGAGCACTTATGCTCCTTCCCATTTAGAACGAACCATGCGAGCCCCGGGTTCGGCGGCGGAGCAGGCAGCGAGGCACAAGAGGTCTTGGTACAGTAATTTGGCAGTGGCATATTTGGCTGCAGGTCCTTGGGGTACCGATGCCAAAATTTTTGTGCAGGAGATCGGGCGGCGGTTGAGAGCTAAAGGTGGCGACCCGCGCTCTGGCGCTTTTTTGGTGCAGAGGTTGTCTTTGACAGTTCAAAGGGGAAATGCCTCTAGCGTCATGGGGACCATGGGGCCGGGGTGGCGTGGGGCTGGGCCTAGGAGTGTGAATTAGTCTGTATGTTGACGAAGCGTGTGGCTAATAAGGAGTATATAGGTTTAAGTTTTGACGAAGCGTGTTGCAGATTTGAAGTATGTATATTCTTATAAATTTGAAAATTTTTGAACATTACTAAATCAGAATATCACTTTACAAGAATATGACGATACCAGAACATGACTAAATCCGAATATGACTAAGTGCGTTCACACACGACCCACTGACGGAGCGGCAGATGTCAGTCCATAGAACCACACCCTGTGCGTCAATGCGTCACCGTGTGTCTACGAATAAGAGAATGTATAGAAGTATAAATGAAGCTCAAAAAGTGGCACCAAAAAAATTGTAACGCGTTCTAAATTTGTTCTTTAAAAATTGTAACTCGCCGCCAAAACTCATACAAAATGTCATTTTTCATGGGGTGCCAAAAATGATTTCGATTTTGTTTGGAGTTATTCTTCCATATTTATTCTCTTATTCGTAGCCGTGTGTGCTTCTACGTGCGGTTTCATACAACTCCTTGCTTCACAAATGACGGACTGACGTTTGCCGCTGCGTCAATGCGTCATCCTGTGTGAACGCACTTAACAAGAATATGATGACACCAGAATATGACTAAACCAGAATGTGACCAGATCAAGGCTAAAATAAAGGGTTTTAGTTTCTAAGAAATTTGTGGTAAAAGCCCGTAATGTATAAACGTTTTTTCCCTTCACATACATCAAAGAATTGCGATGAGTCGAAAATAAAATTAAAAACTGTAATTTTTTTAAATAAAATGTTATGTTACTGTCACTGCTGTCACCGACATAGTTCAAAAAAATAAAAGAGAAATGTAAAAATTACAACCGGTACATCAAACAAATTTTTATTTAATACAAAAAGGATTTAAATTGGAATACGTTGAAATAAAACCGGCCAAGAGCGTGTCGGGTACGCCTACGATAGGGTGGGAGGCATTGACTTACACTCTAGCGATAGACAGGCCCTTTCATAGAAGCAACATGTTCCACTTGAATGCGGTGCCCGCACTTGATTGATCCCGAGTTCACTTCGTCACTATGGCAATGACAGACCGCAATTTGTTATTTTGTGTTGTTTTGTGTAACATGTTGTTTGTTTGAACGAGCTTGTCTATCGCTAGAGTGGTGGGAGGTATGCCCTAGGAGGAACCTTAACGGTTCCTTACCCAAAGGGTAAACGGGACCCTATTATAAGACTCCGCTGTTGGTCCGTCTGTCTATCTGTCTGTCACCAGGCTGTATCTCATGAACCGTGATAGTTAGACAATTAAAATTTTCACTGACGATGTATTTCTGTAGCCGCTACAACAACAAATAATAAAAAAAAAACAGAATAAAATAAATATTACAACAAACGTGATTTTTTTTGCTCGAATTTATAAATAACTAGTGTTTTCCCGCGACTTCGTCCGCACAAATTATATACCAGATTTTAAGTCAGATCATAAGCTATCAAACAAAAAAAGTTTCATCAAAATCGGTTCAGTAGTTTTTGCGTGATGTGCGAACAAACAAACAAACTAACAATTTTGTCAATAGATGGCGCTGCACGTCATTTAAATCGCGCCATCGAGTGTTATTTGATTTTATATGAAGTAAACCGCTACTTTTTTGTTCCTTATGATTTTACGGTTTTATAATAGTTAAGATGGTACGGAGCCCTTCGTGAGCGAGTCCGACTCGCACTTAGCCGGTTTTTTTTACTTTGAGCGCGAATGTGAATTGAGAATATGCATGTATAGACCATAGAGGTAGGAATAGAGGAACATACAGCTGAGAGAGCGAGATGTACCTAGCGGCACCACTGTATAATAGAAAGAGATACGTGACGCGAATCAATAGACCCGTTATTTAGTCACCAATAAATTTTTACAATTCGGTTTTCGTGAATAATTGGGAATCTAAAGTGAAATCGTAGATAATTTTGTGAAATATACTGACACTACTTCATTAATTTATCCACGATTTTACGTTAGACTCAGAATTATAGACAGTATCAGAATTTTTGCCTGCGAATAGTCTCCAAAAAACATCCAAAAACTGTGTCATTTGACAACTCATGTCACTGACTCTATTCCTGTAAGGTATAATAACTTTATGGTATAGACATAAATGAAATCCGCGTAGGTACATTTTTTACTTACAGCGGGGAGTGAGACAGGCATGTCCCTAGTTAGATATATTATGGTCTAAGACATACTGTAGCAGACTAGATTTTATGAAACAGCAGATTTTTTCACGATTTTTAATTCGCTTAACTTTCACTATGAAAGTGAAAGTTGCTTAGTTTGACGAAATAGAAATGGTTAAAGTTTCCTCTCTAACCAAAAATTTTTCCTGTTTAAATACATGAAAGTTTATCAAGTTGGACCCTTTATTTTATTTCGCCGGTGCCGGAGCCGGTGCAGACAAAGTCGTGGTAAAAATCTAGTAAACATAAACATAACTAGAGTTTACCCGCGCTTTTCGTCCGCTCAAATTATACACGGTGTAACAAAACACCCTAGTAATACTTAAGGGGGTGGTTAAGTAAGACCATCAAACTGATCAACTTTCACTAAAAAAAACATATCGTAATCGTATTTTTGTAAATATGTTGGCCAGTTCTCATCTATGAACAGAATTGTTAAGGGGTTCAATAGTTTATACAAGGAACTAGAGGTTGACATATATTTCGACAAGCTGTGGAAGTTTAAGGGCAAGGTTCGCCAGGCCTTGTTTCGGGGAAATGAATTGTAGCAATAACTGTATTTCAATAATAATTATTCGCTTTTAATTTTGAATTTTGATCTATTATGAATTTGTTTAATGTATTCATATAGTAGGTACTTATCACTTATCTGTTAAATAATTGTTAATTTTAATAATTTTATGATGTACTATTATGACTGTATAGATTGTCAATTATTAAATAAATGTACATAAATTGTAGTTATTATAGGTTGATGTCCTTTTAAATTGTCAACATTGATTGTGTTTCAAGCTAATAATGCATGCATGATTATAAATTCTATAAAAATTGTCCAATTGAATGCCGTGGTTACTTATAAGTGAGGTTGCACCTGCCTATTGTAATAGCTTTAGAACTGTGATTGTATCTGTGTTAACTTTGTTAGTAATCCTAAATCTGAATAAATAAATAAAATAAATAAATGTTCAATGTACAAGATTAACTTCTTTTACAGTTTTATAATAGTCTAGATATAATTCGAATATTAATCAAACTTTCCATTCCATCACGGACCCGACATTTGCTATTCTCTGCCGGCTCCCAGGTGTAAAGCGTGAAGATATTAGCAGCCGGATGTGGAAACTAATTGCGTTGTAAAATATTCAATAGAGCGGCTAGTGTGAGCTCTATAACGTTGATTAATAGTGGGCCAAGTTGCAACATGTCTTAACTAGAGGTTAGTTACTCCAGTAAAGTTACGGGCGGGTCGCTTGTATGGCGAATGTAAATAATTTATAATAGATGGTTTTTTTCTTTTATATTTTAGATTATAATTGTAGTTATCGTTTAGATTGAAAATCCCCCTAAAATTAAGATTTTTTTTTATATAAAATTGGCAAAAAATAGTATACACCATTTTTTTATGGCATTGGTTAAATACATTTGTATTCTTTTATATTAGAAGTAAATCCAACGAAAAATCACCACGGAACCTTCGTTTTTTAAATAAGAAGAAATTACGAAAAACTCAATTTTAGTACAAAATTTACACAGTGTATGTAAACACATAACCTAAAATAAACAATAAAACTAAAAAAGAAAGAAATCTGACACTATTAATAAAACATTTACATTTTAGTACTAAAAACTAAAAATACGATATTTAGTGGGATTCGTTAATAAAGCGTCTTAATATCATTTGAATAAACGATCTAGCAATAAAAATTGCTTATTATAAATTATTTCCTTTCGACTCGTATTTTTACTGGACTTAGTTTACTTAATTGCAACAATACAAGAAATAAAAATAAATTTGTATTACCACATTTTCGACTCAAAAAGGTCAACAGATCTTTAATGGGGCTCTATGTACGATATTAGAATAAGATACCAGACGATATTTTTAAACTTGCCAAAGAATGATAAGCAAGTCCTTTGTAAAAAAAAGGTACTATAAACTCAATGATTATAATTTAGTGACCAAAATGTTTGGTCTACTCCAGCATTACTCTATGGCAGCGAGTCCTGGCCGATCACAAAGACGCATGAACAGAAACTCTACACAAAACGGAGATGCGTATGTTACGGTGTTCGGGTGGAGTAACTCTTAAAGATAAGGTGAAGCGAGGCTGAGATGGTACGGTCAACGTGATGGGAAGACCAGACGATCACGTCGTTAAAAAGTGCCTTTCCATTGCTACAAAGAAAAGGGGAAGAGGGAGACCTCAAACCACCTGGTTGTCGAATGTCCAGAGAGACATGAAAGTTTTAGGACTCCACCAACAAGATGTCTACCAAAGGCCTGAATGGCGTCACTATAATTCAATAATATATTTGTAATTGTACCTTGTACATTTTTATTTTTTAAAGATGCAATCAAGACTGCTAATAGTTGTAGCAATATTTTTGACCATCCCACCAGAGATTATGGTCATAAGTATGTATGTAACTGCGTTACTATATTTAACTTAAATCATACTAATTAACTAACAAACTAAATGCGTCTCACTGTTGACTCAAGGAAATAACAATTAATTAGACTAAGGTTTAATCAAAGTTAGTGCAACTTGCCTGTCTTGCTAATCCCGGCAATGGAACGTATATATGACTTTACATAATTTACATAGCTAGTTAATGTGTAAGTATTAATTGTTATTTGTATTTATTACCCGACCGAGAAAGAGAGGGTAACGTTGTTAGCAGATTATGTTAGTTCTTAAGGTAAGGGAATACACGGTGTAAGGGACCGCAAACTGAAACGGTGAACTCAGACCATCAAACTGGAAAATCGCGAAAAAAATGTCTGCTCCTCCATACAAAATTCAAACCTACTCGAGCCAAATGTATGGGACAGCTGTTTTTTTTTCACGATTTCGATGTTGGTCTCATAGAGAAAGTTGTTCAGTTTGATGGTCTGAACATCCCCTTAAAAGTGTCAGCATATTAAGAAGGACCCTGTATAGAAGGTCCAACTAAGAACTGTTGGACCACGGCCGGTCCCCAGGCTTCACACTAAGCCTGGTGGAAGATCTCCCTTTTCAATGGAGGAACATTCCCAAGTAGCACCTCCATAAACCTGACACGAGCACAATGCGGATTGAAACACTTCACATACGCATCTGAATTTCTTCTTCAGCGTATTCAGGTTTCCTCACGATGTTTTCCTTCACCGTTTGATGTCGGTCGGTAACGTACTTAAGAAACTCATTGGTACATGGCATGTCATCTGTGCGGATTCGAACCCGGACCACAAGATTGAGTTTCCATAACTCTCCATAACTCTGAATAGGGCATATTACATTATCAGTATTATCATGATCCTGTGATAATACTGATAGTGTAATATGCCGTATCGCAGGATCGTGATAATATCACAGAATGTCCAGAAATCCTGTGATCCGCGCGATCCATCAATAATATTGAAGTGTAAGCGCTTCGTGATACGATCCATCAGTATACGGCTGTATCACACCTTCGCTCTCTTTCTATTTGCACGCGAGCGAACGAGACAAAAGACGTGCATGCTACGAGTGTGGATCATGATAATATTGATACGTGTAATAGGCCCATCAATACTTGTGATACGCGCGATCCTTGGATCACGATAATATTGATGTGTGTAATATGCCCCAATCACGCGGATTTTGAACTCTTCATGGGCATTTTTACACCGAATCTCAGCAAAAGTACCTTCTCCTTTGAGGCAGTTTGCAAATAATGGGATATAATAAAATAAAATAAATAACGCTCACAGGCACATACATTGTAATGATCCCAAACTAGCACTAAAGGCTTTTATTATGGAAACCATACAACAACGGCACGAACATATAACATCCATGACCGAACCGGGATTCGAACCCAGGACCCTGGTTTGGCAGTCCGGCGTGGTAACCATTACACCAACCGGGATACCCATAATAATGGGACTCTATCAGACTTGCTTACGGCGGAGGTCGCGATATAGTAGGTGTTACAAAAATACAAATAAACGTTTAAGGGGTGGTTTAGACCATCAAACTGAACAACTTTCACTATGGGACTAATATCGAAATCGCGAAAAATAAAAATGATGTTCCATACTCTACAAATCGACTAGAGCTAAAATATTTGTATGGTATATCAGTTTTTTTTTTCTCGGTTTCGATGTTGGTCCCATAGAGAAAGTTGTTCAGTTTGACGGTCTAAACAACCCCCTTAAGAGTTTTAAATATTTATTGTTACTTATGAAACGTAACGGTAAGTAAGGTAAGGGTGTAAGTGACAGCCTAACAAATACTGAAACGCTGAACTCAGACCATCAAACTGAACAACTTTCACTGTGAAACCTACCTCAGAAAACGCGAAAAAAAACTGCTGTCCCATACAAAACTGTTGTACCTACCCGACTTAAATGTATGGGACAGCTGTTTTTTTTTTCTGCGTTTCCTGAGGTAGTGAAAGTTGTTCAATTTGATGGTCTGAGTTCACCATTTCAGTATTTGTTAGGCTGTCACTTTCACCTTGTATAAGTTACAGGTGCGTGTAATAGCCTAAAGCTATACACCGGTCCGTGTGGGTATAGGTACGTGTACTGTACCTATAGGTATACCCATACCTATCTATAGGTATAGGTATAGCGCTATCCGTGTTTATGTTTCATTAACATTGTTCCATTACAGTGGGTTGAGAGCAGTAGGTTGACTGAAGTTTCATTATTGTTGAAGTCTGTTTAAACTTATTATGGGAGTTGCGGTGTTGGTCTGCTATTGGGCGGTCACGTGCGCGTGTCGCTTGTCGGTTGCCCCATCCCCGGCCTACAGCGGAACTCCAGTGGTGGCTCAGGATATTGTTCTTTTATAAGAACAACCCTTGAAGTCACCAAAATATCAATATAACCGTACAACGTCAAGCACTTTTGCTATAAAAACTCGACATTGGCAAAATCATCAATAACCAACCATATTTTTAAAAATAGAAGAATATAACTTATTATGGCATGAAAGCTGTAGCTGTAGGTTTTATTTCAATAAAAATGTATGAAAATACAGATTTTTCAAACCTTTATAAAACTTTTTACTTTTTTAATAAAACTAAGGAAAATGGTGTCATACCTGCTCAAAAATGCTGCGACGGATTAGTTCTAGTAAAAACTGCCGATATCCTTTTAACCAAGCCAAAAAGGTCCTTGGCTAAAATATATTGTTTTCGGTGCAGCTTTGGTGTGATACTAAAAAATGCTGATACGGACTAAGTTCTAAAAAAGCGAAGCGAGCTTTTCCTTTCAGACAATCAGATGATTCAGCCTGCAATGTCCTAACCTAACAAACTGGGAAAAACGCACAAAGTGTCATTTTTTTTTTATTTTTTTTTATTTTTTATTTATTAATACATATTACAGGCACAATTAATGTTATCATGACGGGTATACACCCAATGCGACGACATTCTGGATGCACATTTTACTTTCTCGTACATAGTTCAAACTCTATTACATTATTTATCACATTACGAAAAAAATAATTTACAGTTAAGTATTTTTATTACCTGCTACCTTTTATTACTGTCCCCCGCGTGCTAGCTGCCGTGGGAATTGAACCCACGACCACAGATTAATAATAAGTTACACGACATCCGTGTCAAGAGCCCAATGCTCTTAAACATTAGAGCCGATTATATGACCATAAGTTAGAAAAACTCATTGGTCATGTGGTCAATGCGGATTCGAACATTTCGAACCCGGACCTCAATATTCGACCAACCGACTCGTACCAATGAGTTTTTCGGAATTTATATACGATTTGTTACACCACTGGCTTTTCGGTGAAGGAAAACATCGTGAGGAAACCTGCATGCTTCAATTTCGTGGCGTGTATTGTACCCACTGTCCATTATAAGTGGCGACGGGCTCACCCCCCGTCACACTGGACAGAGTTTCGGTACTACTGGTGAAACGTGGATGTTCTGAGGTTTCAGAATATCTCTGACCCCCTCGGGGAATATAGTCGTGAGCATATGCTTACCTCAATATTGAGCTTTCATAGCTCTACGCAACGCGCCACCGACGAACGCTCCCGATGGATAGTGCTAGATTGATTTCAAGAACGAGTTACCCTACTGCAAATTTTCAACACTGCGCCCAAATTACCGTTGACGTACCGTTTTGTTTTTTTTTAATTCAAACTCCCTAATTAATTGTATTTTTTTCTAATTCGTTTTATTTGCGTTAAACAGTCCTGAGCTTGTTTTTATTTAATTATTAATTAACAGTCCTTGGTCAGCTGGTTTAATATAGCCACGCCCCAGTGAGAATGCCACCCCTGACAAAACGAGAAAAGCGGTCTTTGTCGAAATGAGCGCTCGTGACCTAGACTCACAGAGATTTAAACTTATTACTATAGAGAGGACATCGCGAACATATCCTCTCTATAAGTAGTAATAAGTTAAATCTCTTTACCTAGACTATCTATATATGGACAAGTTACGCGAGTAATTCTACTAATAAACTTTTCTGCCACTTTTTACGATGGGCGAGGTAGTAGGTAAGTAGTAGTAGGAGTAGTAGAGGTTAGTAGGCGTAGTAGATGACATCCGCAACTTTAGACTTTATTCCGTTATAATAGATTCTAACTTTGAATGTAAAAATCATGAAAAACAGTGTCGTGTGAACTCAAAACGTGACAAGTTCGAAATGATTGTCCTACAATAAAGGTAAGCAGATAAGATTCTGCAGATAAGGTATAAAATTGTATGTAAATGCGTAAGATTTTTTGATCTTGTACGTTGGCAGATAGGAAATGCTAAGGCTAGGCGGGTCCCTATATAAATCGTCTAAGCGCGTGACGGATTTCTTGGGTTTTCGCTTTGTTGCGTAGCATGCTAAGCCTACAGCTATTTTAAGGGGTAGGTAGAAACTATAGGTATACTGTAACCAAAGATTTAGGTCGTAGAAATAGGACCCTTAGCAAAATGATGTGCGCCTAAAAAATATCCACAATCGAATTCGTCCAAACTTAGATTTAAAGAAGAGTACACACCCCGTTCTAAGAGAACGAATGTATAATTCACCTAAAGAAAGAGGTCGTTGTATCCGTACTTATTGCAATGTGAGGTTATACAGTTTTAATTTGGTAGGTTTCTTTTTTAGAATTTTTTTAATTATGTGACATTGACATTTCATTTAGATTAGGGTTGGTAAAACGCATAATCAGTTTACTCTATAGTGACTTAATCTAAGAATAAAATTTACTCGCGTTTGGTCGAATTGGGCCTTACTCTACTAAAATATTGTCTTTTCTTTCTCAAAATTTGTTCTTATAGTAACGTACACACGGCGACACATCAAGCTATAAAAACCAAAATATGCTGACCTCGCATAGGTAGAATAACGTACCTATATATAGTGTCGCGAGCCCGCTTTTGTTTGTTTTGTGTAGCTTGATGTGTCGCGCTGTGTGTACGTCTGGCATGGCTGTATGGGCTCGATACCTTGGCCTATAAAAAACTGTGCCTGCCTTTTTTTTAATAGGCATATTTTTCTATGAAGTGATGAAAATTTAATAAGAAGTACCTACTTAATAGAAAATCTGCACTTTTATTTAATAAAAGTTTCACGATGAAATGCAGGTAAAAAATAATTTGTAATAATAAAATTGTTGTAAACTGGAGATTTAAAAAAAAAGTGTTTTAGGACGGACGGAAGAACGAACGGACGGACAACGTAGGCTTAGAAATAGGGTCCCGTTTTCACACTTTGGGTACGAAGCCCTAAAATAGTAGATTACACACCGAGGACAGGAAAATAAAAAAGGTCTCAAATCTCACGTAATTCGGTATGTCAAGTTTTTTTTTGGAGGGCTGAATCGAAAACCATTTCGAGATAATTGTCTCAATATTCATATTTTCTACGTCAAAGATTTTAAAATGAAAGGATTACAAATATTTTAAATAAAATAACGTCGTTTTCGGTACGCTCAGTGACGTCACTGGCATACCTGTGAACTCCTTGTTAAACATAAAATCAACTTGAAATACCCGGCCATTAAGAAAAAAAATACATTCACAATATCAGAATTTGACATTTGATGTTGCCGTATTTGTTTCCAGCATAGAATTAGAAAGAGGAGGCACGTTTTTTTTTTTTAAATATAGCAGTAGGTAGTGTTTCTCCATGGAGTTTGAATTATTTTTTCTCCACCATTTTTGCACTTAGAGATTACAGATCAAAATAATTTAAAAATTAAATTTATATTGATAAACTCGATGAATCGCAATAAAAATGAAATAGGTGTCTTAAAATTATGTCTTCTATACGTAAAAAATATAAAAATGACGACCAAAAAAAACTTGACATAGGTACCGAATTGTTGAGGTGAAGCCGAGGTCAACAAACATTTGATCTGAGGCTTTCTTATTTACTGTCCGAGGTTAGTATACTATTTTTCTCCTCGACACAGGTGGAAAGCCGCCACTTCGTTTAGCGCATCGGGACGACAATTGACGCTTTCTGTCCGGAGGGGAGAAAATTAAATAAGGTTGTCCACGCAAAAACCAACTTTATTTCAATCAAATAAGGTTGTTAACATTAAAATACTACAATAGTAATTTATTTGCTTCGTGCACACAAAAGTGTTTGTACAAATAAAACCTTTAACAGAAGGGACTAAGGTTGATAATGTTTAGATAGTGAATTGCGTCGTCAATGAGAAATAAACTACTTTTGTAGTGAAATGTTTAAGCCGCCGTTTGCTCGCTTTCAGGCTTTGATTGAGGTGAAACTGTCGATAAAAATATCGATAAAATAATGTTTTTTTTTAATAAAAATTAAACTACCTGCATATAAAAGAATCGACAAACGCAGGCTTTGTCATACCAAAATAACATTACCTACGTATTTAATAAGTAATATTTTTCGAAAAGAATCAATGCAGTCGCTGCTGAAAATTAATTATTATAAACATATTTAGGTACTATAATGATAAGCTAATGCAAAAATGTATTATTATTATGATTACATTTCTTTTTAGGGTTCGGGTACCCAAAGGGTGAAAACGGCACCCAATATCGCCGACGCCATCATGTTTAAGTTATTCTTTAGGACTTGAATATGATACTTATGTTATGGTAGTAAAATATATTTAAGTTTTATCGTGTTACAAAAAAAATGTTGAAAACTTATTTCAAAAACGCAATAATTTTTTAGCTTTAATACTATTTTTAGCTTAGAAAAAGTATATGTCTAGAAGTTTCATAGGTTGGTGTGCATGAGGCGCCATACAAATTATGTATGTGTGCGTGTATATGTATAGGGTTTTGGAACCAGTACTGTTTCAATTTTTTTCGACACTTTCGTATCTTCGACTGTCAATCTTGACATATAACTTTATCAAAGATTTTTAGATAGGACGATATGATTTATGAAGAGTCACGTTGCAGGGTTTGCCCCGAACACTTGTCTCTCGCGTGGTGTTCGCGCGGTTCGCGTTTCAGCCTGCCACGAGGCTCCACATCCTTCGCTGTTGTTCTTACTCAAAAACAATCCTCGAGATTGGATAGACACTCCCTCAAAACACTTGACATTGGCGGAAATGCGGTGCTAACGCACAAGCAAGAAGTCCATTAATTATAAATAAAAAAAATTATTTATGAAATGTTGATGACGTCACTAGTTACTATTTAGTATAATTTTACATAGGTACTTACAAAGCGTTTTGACGTCAGTTCAAGAGATGCTAATTTGTCTAGTTGTCAACTAGCGGATTATCGATAAGTTATTCCCATCACTACGCTAACT
The DNA here is from genome assembly GCA_963693445.1 of Agonopterix heracliana. Classification (NCBI taxonomy): domain Eukaryota; kingdom Metazoa; phylum Arthropoda; class Insecta; order Lepidoptera; family Depressariidae; genus Agonopterix; species Agonopterix heracliana. The sequence continues at coordinate 7,903,396 of OY856336.1, read as the reverse complement.
ACAGGTGAACTTTCCTTTAACTATCTCTTTAGTACATCACTTAACTCTAACACTGTTCTAATCTATACATCCTAAAACCACCATTATACTGCTCTTCTTAAAGACTAAAATCCTTTATCAAACATAGTGACTTACACCCTTTTGCTGTGAGTCTACAGGAATCTTTATCAAAGTTTCCCGTTCAAGGTAATTTGGAGGTTATGGCTGTGGAGTTAAGGTTGTTTTTTCGTTGTTAAATATATGTTTTAAATATAGTATTGGTGTATATGTTAAGGAATTAACATAGTTGAAGATGTACTCAGGTTTGGGCAGGATCCTTCAGGAATTATGGGTTTTATTACTCACATACATACATTCACGTTCACGACCATAATAATCACTCTCAAATATTTTTTATTTTCAACATTTTACAGCCATGTTGTGCTATTTCGAATCAAATTAAAGGCCCCCGCTCATTGCAGCGATATTATCGCTGCGATTATGCGATAATTGTTCTCAGTACATTTTGTATGGGGACGCGCGCGATCCCACACACTGCCGCGATATTATCGCAACTTGACGCAATCTCTTTCTACTACATTCAGTGAAGGGCACATGCGTGACGCGAATCGCGGAAACGCTGCAGTGTGTAAGGTGTCGCGATATCGCTGTCGATAATATAGCTCGATATTATCGCTACAATGTGCGGAAGCCTTAAAGATTGAAAAATAAAATCTCGGGCGGGACTTGAACCCACTCTCTTCCAAACCCCCCGAGTTGCGTGTCAATCTGTTGCGTCTTAATGGGCCATGGGTTCCGAAAAAATTTCTATGAGAAACACGATTGCCCGGCCCTCCGAAAAGTGCGTGCGTGTGCCGTATTTTCGATTAAAAAGAATGTACAAAAGCACTTTTTAAAGATTTTTTTTTATTATTAATTTCACTAGATAAACTAATGGTGAATATGTGAGTATAAACACCAACAAACTGAAATATAATAGGTACATGAAAAGCAGGTGTCCATTTTGTTGAGTATGTAACGCAAGAATGTCATCTATCTTCCGCTTCTAGTTAGAATTTTAGATAGTAGGTACATTACCTCTGCCTGGATTCGAAGCTGCAACGTTCGACACCACCATTGACACCATTGGACTGGAAATCTGCAACAAATAGTAAATAAGACATCATCATATCATCAGCATAAAAGATATAAATACTCATAGTATAATTCCTCAGTCTAAAAGTCATGTTTAATCTTCTAAAATTATCATTTTTAAAGAGCTATCTAAATAAAGAAATAAAAATTCTTTATTTCAGACATTACATCCATATGATATGTTGTTATTATCACACTTAAATGACTATGTTAATACAAACACTTAAGTGTAGACCGATCCAGTGCTATATAAAGCTACTGTCACAGTATCTACAGGAGACCATGTTCAGGATGCTGTTGGTGCTGGCGCGAACCCTCTGCAGCGCGGCGGCACACCGTTTGCGGAGCGTGGTGGGAAACCCATCGACATGAGCGTCCGCAAACATGCCAGACGCACTGCAGAAGCGCGGCAGCCCCAGCAGCATCCTGAAGGCGTTATTATATTGGGTGCGCAGGGCCCTTAGAGATCCCTGGCGATATGCAGTCCACAGACTACAGGTGTACAGAGATGTGCAGTACGCTCTAAACAGTCTAAATATAGACACCGTGGTGGTCCAGTGGCGAGTAACCTTGCCTGCCGTGCAGGAGGCGATGGTTCTATCCCTGTCCAGGCCGACTTCACATCCGATCGACGATCGATCCGACTATCGGATCGGACATTTGTATTAAGAGAAGTTTACTATGGTGATATTTTCTATATTAAACAATTAAAGTCACTGAAATTTTTCGAAAACAATCTAGTAACGAATTTCTATGCTTGTATGAAGTCAGATTTTCGTTAAAATATACAGTTTTCTAGGATTAATTTAAGATTTGTATGGAAATCTTTGAGGAACTGTAACTTTAAAACTATACATTTTAACGAAAATCTGATTCTATATAAGCATACAGATTTGTTTCTAGATTGTTTTTGCAAAATTTCATTGACTTTAATTGGTTAGTATTGAAAATATCACCATAGTACGTTTGTATGGAGCCCGCCAATGGTAATATAAGTTAAGTGTACAGTAAATTATATGGTACGAATGCCTTCCAATAGTCTGTTCAGACTATCGGATCCGGCAATCATATGGAAAAATCGGACGTCAATGAGCGTTTTTCTTTTCTTTTTTAAATTTAGTTCCTAAAAATCTGGACAGATGGCATGTTTATCGCCCCATGGAGCCGTAGGCGAGGTCCTGTTAAAATCTTGTCAAGACTGTGTCTGCCTTTTTTTTAATGCCAAGGGATCGAGCCCATACAGCCATGTCAGGCGTAAAAGTTTAGAATTTGTAAGCGAAATACTTGGCCTATGGAATTTTCGATTAAAATGATTAGTAAATAATGAAATATGTCATTAAAAGATGCGTTGGCATCTTCTTGATCATCTTTTCACTCTTTATTATTTAAAAAAATCAATTTTTGAAATGTTGACGTTTCTTCGCACAGACCGTAGCGCCATCTATCGATCCCCTAGAAAACAAAAAGAAAAACGCTCATTCCCGGCCTAAAAAGAAATACACGATTTCCCCAACCCAACCCTTTTCAAAATACAATACATTATAACTCAAGAAAATGTTATTATAGAAATAACATTGGCTATTTTTCTTTCTTACAAATATAACTGGGATTCCATAACGAACATGTATTAGAGGAAATTTTTATAATAACAACGCGAATTGTGTAATATTCTAGTATCTATTTTTAAAAGACTAAGTAAACTATCAATGTGATTTTTTCTGTTATATTCGCAAATTATTATTCTATTCTATTTTTAAAAATATGGCTGCCATCTTTGGTTAATGATGATTTTGCCAATGTCGAGTTTTTATAGCAAAAGTGCTTGACGTTGTACGGTTATATTGATATTTTGGTGACTTCAAGGGTTGTTCTTATAAAAGAACAATATCCTGAGCCACCACTGGAGTTCCACTGTAGGCCGGGGATGGGGCAACCGACGCGCACGTGACCGCCCAATAGCAGACCCATAAAGCTACTCCGCAAATGATTATAGTGAAAATATGACAGTTTTCTCTGAAAAACAAGGCACGACGACTATATTCCCCGAGGGGGTAGTCAGAAATACGTAAAGGTATAAGAGTAGATTGTTTTCCTCTTTTTTTTGTATTGAGAGTGGATACTACTTTATTTGGAGAGCCTCGGTGGCACGTTGCGTAGAGCAATGGAAGTACAATCTTGAGGTCCGGGTTCGAATCCGCACGGATCACATACCATGTACTAATGAGTTTTTCTAACTTATATACGTAATACCGACCAAAAATACAAATAAACATTTAAGGTTTAGACCATCAAACTGAACAATTTTCACTACGAGACCCATATCGAAATCGCGAAAAAAAATGTTCCATACTCTACAAATCGACTAGAGCTAAAATATGTATGGGATATCAGATTTTTTTTTCGCGATTTCGATGTTGGTCCCATATAGAAAGTTGTTCAGTTTGACGGTCTAAACAACCCCCTTAAGAGTTTTAAAAATGTATTTTTACTTATGAAACATCCTGTATAGTTAGATATAGAGCATAAAGAAAGATAATTAATTACAGACAAAAAAATCCATAGACCTGACCACCAACAAACAAGGTTCACCTTCTTTTTTTAATCCGACAGAAGATCTTATTAGCCGTAATAATAACGTAACAACGATGTTGCCTTTAGGCCGAGTTTGTTTCCATTGTTGCACGGTAACAGGTGTCGAAGCATCCGGCAAATCCGTCTTTTCTCGTCCCTTTTCTACCGTTGTACCGTGATCTCTCAGAAGAGATCACATCAGAAATGAAGTGATTCGTCAGAGAACTAAAGTGGTTGACATTGATCAGAAAATAGAACGTTTAAATTACCGTAATCGGGGCCCTGTTTCCGACTATCGGATCGGTCGTGTATTAAGGGGCTACCTGCCGGTTTTGGGTAACTTTGTAACCATTTTATTCATTAACTATGGCACTTTTTGAGCTGAAAAATAAACTGAACCATCTACAGGATATGAGAAGTGATGTGGTTTTTCTAGAAATCGATTTTAATGAATAAAACCGAAGAAAAGGTACTCTAAAGTCACCCCTTTTTTTCCAGTTGTAACCATTTTACTCTTACATTTTGAATCGGAAGAAAATGAAAATTTACAATATTGTTCACAATACAATTTAGAATGATGTGGTTTTCTTACTTTTTAGAAATTAATAAAAAATCATCGAATTTTTCAAAGAAAACAGCTAAATTCTGACCGGAGCCACGCGCTCGTTCGCATCGATTAGTATGGAGAGTCGTGGTCCAGGGCAGATACGCCTTAAGCGTACAGGGAATTATATGGTACGAACGCCTTCCGATAGTCTGTTCAGACTATTTTTTTACAAAGGTTTAGCTGCAAAAATGCGTAAGACAGACAGATACACTTTCGCAATTAGATAAATAAAATATTAGAATTAAACAGAAATGAAATTTTCAAATTCGAATATAATTAGTAACATGTATTAAAAGGTAGAATGGAAACGAACCCCTTACCTCACTTCAGAGAGCCCGTGTATTGTAATTAACCACTGCCCCGGGCCAGTTGTAAATGGCTGGCTACATAGCCTTAATGTCTAGGGCATTAGGTACATATTACACTGGTAGCTTTAGCTAGCTTCGTGTAAGCATCGATGTGCTCGCGACTACTGTTATCGTATATTTTTGTTTCATAGACTCACACGAGTCACGACGCGCCTTGATGTATGTAGCAAATGCGCCTGTGGAGCATTGACTTACACTCTATAGATAGACAGGCCCTTTCATATAAGCAACATGTTCCACTTGAATGCGGTGCCCGCACCTGATTGATGTTCCCGAGTTCACTTCGTCACTATGACAATGACAGACCGCAATGTGTCATTTTGTGTTTTTGTTGTTGTTTTGTGTGACATGTTGTTTGTTTGAACGAGCTTGTCTATCGCTAGAGTATACGTCGGTGGGTATACTACCCAATGAGGAGTTTTCTGACAGCTAGTCAAACGTAGTTCATCATACCGGCGATAGATGGCGTTGACCAGAGAGGGGTCAGAAGACAAAAATTGTAGGCAAAAAGTAAACAAAAATGCATGTCACTGAGTCAGACGCATTCGTTGACAAAATTTATGTTCAAATTTTGCTGCTTACTTAAAAAAACAAATTCTTACTATTTTAATTTTATTTTAGTATGTGCATGGTCGCTCGCCCCCGTCTCGTTAACGCCATCTATCGAGCCATTAGGAACTACTTTTACTTTTTTAATGGATTTCTGAAAATCCCTCATTAAAGTCAATGAAACTTTTCAGAAACAATCTAGAAACTAATTTCTATGTCGGGAACATCAATCAGGTGCGGGCACCGCATCCAAGTGGAACATGTTGCTTCTATGAAATGGCCTGTCTATCGCTAGAGTGTAAGTCAATGAGTATACCAAACTTCGTTTGTATGCAGCGCGTATTTGCGCTCTCGCTCGCTTAACAATGGAAAGCAAGCTTTATTATTTTGTTAAGAATCTCTTGTACCGTGATAACGAAAGTAATATTTAATTTCGGCGTCATCTGTTCTGAAACATTGTGTTGAATTATAATTAGTGCACATTCATTTTCATTAGGCTAAATTGTGTTTGACATACCTACTTAGGATTTTGGTGTGATTTTTTTGGTTTAGATGATGATGATGATGATGGAGCTTTTGTAATATTTATCTACTATTCAATAAACGATTAGCAGCTAGTCCTTATCTATGACCGAAACAATTTCTCTATGATCACTGCGGCCCACTGATTCTACTATCATTATGCAAATAGAAAAAAAAAAAAAAAAGTCCCATCGAATTTGAGTTTGACATGCGACATGCCTGCCCTAAAGACCTACCCACCTAAATAACTGTTCCATGTGATTGCAATAAATACAGGGTGTAAGGAAAATTATCATTAACCTTCGAACCATATACTCTACCCACCAAACTGAATAACTTTTACAATGGAAGCAAACCTGTCAGCGTAAAAAAAGTCGACCCCATCGACCCAAATTCGGTATGTCAAGTTTTTTTTTGTCGTCATTTTTATATTTTTTACGGATAGAAGATATAATTTTAAGACACCTATTTCATTTTTATTGCGATTCATCGAGTTTATCAATATAAATTTAATTTTTAAATTATTTTGATCTGTAATCTTTAAGTGCAAAAATGGTGGAGAAAAAATAATTCGAACTCCATGGAGAAACACTACCTACTGCTATATTAAAAAAAAATAAAACGTGCCTCCTCTTTCTAACTCTATGCTGGAAACAGATACGGCAACATCAAAATATGTCAAATTCTGACATTGTGAATTTATTTTTTTTCTTAATGGCCGGGTATTTCAAGTTGATTTTATGTTTAACAAGGAGGTCACAGGTATGCCAGTGACGTCACTGAGCGTACCGAAAAACGACGTTATTTTATTTAAAATATATGTAATCCTTTCATTTTAAAATCGTTGACGTAGAAAATATGATTATTGAGACAATTATCTCGAAATGGTTTTCGATTCAGCCCTCCAAAAAAAAACTTGACATACCGAATTGGACTGCAGATCTTTTTTTTTGTCTTTGACATGTTTGATATTATGGTTTAATCCCTACGAACAAATAACTTGTTCGTAGGTTTGATGGTCTAAACCACCCCCTTATGTATTACTTGGGTGTTTTGGTACGCCTGTAGGTATAATAAAATGTACCTAATAGCATGTCGTGTGTGGGTTCGAACCAGGACCTTATTGATGTCCACGTTTCTCTGCAATGCGCCACCTATGCTCTTACTGTTTAATTATCTCGTTAAAACTTTCAATTAATCATACATTACCAGCAATACAGTTGTAAAAAGGACGCAAAGCAAAAATTTCATAAAAAGCGCCATCTACATGAAAATTATAAAAGCTGCAAGTGAAACACTTATCTAAAAATGTTTTTCAACCTAAAGAAAAGCTACTGTCCCTAGCTTTCCACCAAGTACGATGTAAAGATAAGAGATGGCGCTACTTGCTATGCAAAAAGAAAATGGTATCCTTCGGAGATAATTTTATTTTCTTATATTAAAATATTTTGTTCTATTCCATTGGGTACAAAGCAATTAATTATTCTTGATTTTCCCACATAAATTTACTGATATAACCTACCTATTTGTACCCATTTACTACGATTATGTTCGTAGCCCATTTGATTGTCGGAAAAAAAAGATCTACTAGCACACTACTAGTGAAACGTGGATGTTCTGAAGTTTCAGAGTAAGTATCTCTGACTACTTCCTGAGGGAGTTTAGTCATGAGCATAGGTATGCTAATGAAAAAAGTTTTATTTTTCAGTTTTTTCTCCCCTCCGGACGAAGCGTAAATTTTCGTCCCGCAGCGCTAACCGAAGTTGCCGCTTTCCACCTCCGTCGAGGAGAAAAATAGTATACTAACTTTGGGCAGTAAATAAGACATATGAGACTAATGCGCTGTTGGCGTAGTGGAGCTTCGGTATTAGAAACGATCACCGAAGTTAAGCAACGTCAGGTCGGGTCAGTCTTTGGATGGGTGACCGTTAGTGGTATTTCATCTCGAGCGTTTCCGTGCTTCGGAAGGCACGTTAAGCAGTTGGTCTCGGATAGTTCCGCCAGATGGCATTTGTAACTATACGTTAAGCCAGGTCAGAGGCCTATTAAGGCGGCTTGAAAATTCTCTGACAGCAAGTTGACCACTAACTTGCCTCCACCAACACGCACTGGGCCGGCGTGGTGGAGTATGGCCCACTCCCTCTCACCCTTATTCGTGAGAGGAGGCCTTTGCCCTGCAGTGGGATTCTACAGGCTATAACTTACTTACTCACTATGAGACTAATTACTTACTTTCCTGCCCTCGGTGTGTAATCTACTATTGCTGCCATCGTTTTTCTAGTTGACCATAGAGTTTTTGTTTTCTTCTTATCGAGTGGGCTGCAAAGCCCTGGTGTCAGAGTTTATTCAAACCGCCTTACGGCCTCTGACGTGGTTTTTATGTAACGACTACTACCACCAGTGATAGTAGCCGGGACCAACAGCTTAACGTGCCATCCGAAGCACGGAATCATCTCATCATCTTTCTTTTCAGACAATCAGGTGACTCAGCCTGCAATGTCCTAACCAACTGGGGAAAAACGCACAAAGTGACATTTCACTAGGTGCCCCCCGTGGGAATCGAACCCACGACCTCCGTGTCAAGAGCCCAATGCTCTAACCATTAGACCACGGAGACAGTTTTTGTTTTGAAAATGTAGTTTCATTTCAACATTCGTTGCCCACACTGTTTCAATGTTTATATTATTACATAATTTCAAAACATGAAGTCCATTGTTTCGTTTCAGTGTAATTGTGACCCAGGTTAAGATTTGTACTTATTTTGTGACCGGAGAAATTTTGTTAGGACTAAGTAGTGAAAAACAAAAGAGTTTAGGGAAGTTAGACTACCAGCTACCAGTGAGATTATAAAGGGTAAATAAAAACTATAAAAACTTGGGAATTGCTAGTTTTGACCTTGTAGTAGGTACTTGATCCAATACACATTTCGTCCAATTAGCAGTTCGTCCGTACGCATTTCGTCAAGCACGCATTTCGTACAAAATAATACCTACAGTCAAGAGCAAAAAAAGTGCATTAAATGTGCATCTGCATAAAAGTTCAAAAATAGACGATACCCTATTGTGCAAAGAGTTACCCTTATTCTATCAAGTTTATAATGTCATTAAGTGTGACTTAAGATTGTGGTGAAGATAATCAGCATTCAAAGCTTATTGTCAAGGGTACGCAAGACCTATCGAGCATTCAACTACGTCAATCGGAGAGGATCTATTCAATATTTTGATAATCTCTGACAACTCCCAAATGTAATATACCTAGTTGTGAGCCAACCACCACACAAACAAACCATTGAACCCATTGTTGTTTTTGAACCATCACAATTATTACGCCAAAACTTTGAATTCTACCCTATACCAAAGGTTTAGTCTTGACGCTTTCCAATCTACACCAAAAATGCGTTACCTAATCTTCTTAGCCTTCTTAACCCAAGCTAAATCGGACCACATTTCGAAAAACGATTCCTCGGTGATCATCACATACACTGACCATGTCGAAGCAGCAGATAACAGAATGTTGACGCCAAAACCTGACGCGACTACCAAAAATACATTATCAACGGACAAAGTGACAATAGCACCGGGAGAAGATAAGGATAGTGTGCTTTTTGTGCCAAATGAGAAGGAAGTGAAGGTTATTGATGATGAAAATGGAAATGACGAACTGAAGGTACAGGAAGTGATGGCAAACAGGAAGACTGTGGGCGATGTTATTAGCAGGAAATTTGTTGACGAAGATGAGACAGGTAATAAATAAAATAAAATAAATACTTATCTTGGACATTGTCACACAAAGGGACTAGCCTGGACTTGTATTATGATGACTAGAAAACTATATACATAATATAGGGTAATTTTTAATTAGCTGGCGAAACTCAACCAGAGCACTTGTTAATGATAACAGATTGCATTATCAATGTTTATAATCGGTATTGATGATTTACAAAATTATTATTATCGTAGGTATCGTACGCAGTGCGCGGCCGGCGGGCGAACATTGACCTCAGAATCATATGATCGAGCGAGGGGTCATTACCACGTAATTTTGCTTAGTAACAGATACCAAATGCGCCAACTTATTAAATTTAACCTTATAGATACAAACATCCATGACTCGGGTACAAATATTCATATTCATCATACAAACATTTTTCCCTTACGGGATTCGAACCCGCGACCCTCGGCACAGCAGGCAGGTTCACTACAGACTGTGCTATCGAGCCGTACTTTAAATTATTTTATTTTATTGTTGACTGTAAATTACTACACCTCCGCAAAAAATAAAAATAATGGCCAAGTGGGTGTCGGTCCACTCGCGTACCGAGGGCTCTGTCCCGTATTATTTTATTTCAATATTGGCTCCATAGTAAATGTTGTTCAGTTTGATGACCTGATATCGCAATTAATTCCAGAACCACCAGAAGGCGATATACTTTTCATATCAGGTAAAAATATGGAAAACGTAGAAAAACCTACTAGAATAAACGACGAAGAGAGACAGCAACATGCAGACGTCATAAGAAGTGACGGGATAGAAAAAGAGGCCCCGAAACTAAAGTTAGATTGTAGAAATCTGGATTGCAATAATACTAAGAAGGCTGTGTGCGGTGGAAAATTGGAGAATAGGACTTGGAAATACAGACTGTTTTTGAATGACTGCTTTTTTAGGAAGGTCACCTGTAACTTTTTGTATGATATTAACAGTAAGTATGATTTTATGATTTTATTTAATGTGGGTGTGAAACACAGATCTGCGCTCCAAAACTGGTATAGCGAACGTAGGCCTAAAAACAGCTCTGCTAAAGTGAGATTGTGCAGGACATATCTGCCGAATGCACTCGGAGAGGTGGACCAAGATGGCCACAGAATGGGTTCCACAAGACGGTTGCCGACGTCGAGGAAGACCCATGAGAAGATGGACCTTCCTGAACGGTTGGCCTGATTTCGCGTTGCATAGGGAAGATTGGAGGAAAAGAAGGGAGGCCTTTGCCCAGAAGTGGGACACAAAAAAGGCTACAAAAAATAATGATTTTATGATTAAGTATTCTTCTTCTTATCGTGTGGGCAGCAAGCCCTAGTGTCAGAGTTTTTTCAGACCGCCTCACGGTATCAAACGTGGTTTTTATTTAGCGACTACTGCCACACAAGAAGTAGTAACCGGTCAACGGCTTAAGGTGCCATCCGAAGCAAGGAATCATCTTTCTTTTCAGACAATCAGGTGATTCAGCCTGCAATTTCCTAACCAACTGGGGAAAAACGCATAAAGTGACATAGCACTAGGTGTCTTCCGTGGGAATCTAACCCTCCACCTCCGTGTCAAGGACTCAAACCACGGATGCCTTCGCGCATTTTAGTATGTCCTGTTGGTATATACAGGGTGTAAAATACAGCCTAACAAATAATGAAATGGTGAATTCAGATCATCAAACTGAACAACTTTGACTGTGGATCCAACATCAGGAAACGCGAAAAAAAATCAGCTGCTCCATACAAAACAGATTAAACAGCTGTACCTACTTGACTCAAATGTACGAAACAGTTTATTCTTTTTCCACGTTTCCTGAGGTTGGTATCCATAGTGAAATCATAATCATAATCATAATCATAAATTCTTTATTGTGATACACAGGTTAATGGGTTGACATGGTGTTTTATATAATGTTCACTGTGATCCGCCAAAAGGCATACAATAGGTAGGTACAAATACATGATGCATTACATTAATTAATTCAATACAATGTCTTTATCTCATTTAAATTTCATTTTTATAGGCATAATGTCAATCGATACAATAATCACATAAATAGAATCAATTAAACATCATTAAAAAAATCAGTAATATTGTAAAATGTCTTATCAGAAAGGTAGTCAAAAAGTTTCCTCTTAAATGTAATTATATCTTCACACATCCTTATTTGAAGAGGTAATTTATTGTATACTTTCGGGGCCATTGCAAAGACACCATGCATGTACAGGGATGTCTTGCCTCCTTTGGTACACAACTGATCGCAGCGACGGGCACTGGTTACATATAACTAAACAGACTGCTGTGGCGTTTAATGAACAAGGCTGTTTCATAGATGTACATTGAACATAATGTTAATATTTTATGTTTCTGGAAATGAGGTCTGCAACTATCCCTTCTTTTTAAGCCACATATTGCACGTATACATCTTTTTTGCGCCAAGAAAGTAGTTCAATTTGATGTTCTGAATTCACCGTTACAGTATCTGCAAGACTTTCTCTTACACCCTGTATGTTACGACTAAAAGCCGAAGTACAGTTACACCTAGTTTTAGACGGGTATAACTTAAACCTGATCTAACAGGAAAGGTTAGGTTAGGTTATAGTTAAAGGTTAGTTCCGCAAAATTAAACTAAACAAAAAACCCTGCCCTGAGCAACCCTACCTCATAAGTCCCCGAAATGCATCCGCATTGCCTCTCTGGATGGCCATGTTATGACGATTTTCACAGGATACTCAAAGGTTTCCATCAATAAATGCAAGGACATCGGTGCTCACTATTCCGAGAGGCCTAGCGTCTACAATCCCATGGCACCTCCTCGGAGACCTGATGATTCACTACCACAGAGACGAAGCTCTGGAAGGAGGTGAGTCTTCTGCTGTTAGACCGATAAGATAGAGTAAGATGTAGCCGTGGTGGTCCAGTGGCGAGAAATCTTTGCCTGCCGTGCAGGAGGCGATGGTTCGATCCCCGTCCAGGCCAACTCGCACCAATGAATTTTTCGGAATTTATGTACGATTTGTAACACCACTGAAGAGCTAGCGACTCAATCAAGAGGCGGCGGTTCGATTCCTGGCCTGTACCACTAAGTTCTACGGAATTTATGTAGATACGGTTGTATTTAACATTATCACTAGCTTGACGGTGAAGGAAAACATAGTAAGGAAACCTGCATACCCGAGAATAATAAAAAATTAGTTCGGATGTATTGTGTAAAATATGGGTGAGCTTGGGGCGAACACAAAAAGATCAGCGATGGTCGCAGTGTTACATAACGAACCTTGCTTGCAATAGCCCAGCCAACAATAATAAATAACACCACTGGCTTTTCGGTGAAGGAAAACATCGTGAGGAAACCTGCATGCTTCAATTTCGAGGCATGTATTGTACCCGCTGTCCATTATAAGTGGCGACGGGCTCACTCCCCGTCACACTGGACAGAGTTTCGGTACTACTTGTGAAACGTGGATATTCTGAGGTTTCAGAATATCTCTGACTTCCCCCTCGAAGACTATAGTCGTGAGCATTTATGCTATGCTGTGCCATGCATGCATAGAGTAAAGGAGACAAGAAGAGTGCTATTCTCATAACCGATTATTCTCGACACTTCTCAATATGTTCACAGAGCAAACAACGTGAACCCGGACGGTAGTTTGTGCGACCACACATGTCCCACCACCTGCACCGAGGAGTACGAGCCTGAGTGTGGAGTGTCCTCAACGGGGGTCAGGAAAGTGTTCACTAATCACTGCTACCTGGACCTTCACTCCTGCAAGACTCTCACCGGTCAGTTCGATTCCTAACCATCCACTATCTCACTAACCCATTACTGTGAAGTACGAGCCTGAGTGTGGAGAGTCATCGACGGGGACCAGGAAAGTGTTCACCAATCACTGCTACCTGGACCTTCACTCCTGCAAGACATTGACTGGTCTGTTGGATTCCTTACTGTTTCTATCTCATACTTATTCTCTCACTGACTCACCCAGAACGAAAATAAAATCATAATACTCACTCACTACTTTGAAATCATTTTTCACTGAATGACGCCCTCACGCAATTTATCACTCACTATCCTCAGTCATTCATTCACTCACTCACTCAATTACTTAATCACTCATTCACTCACTGACTTATCACTGAGGAGTTCTACCATGAGTGTGACGTCTACATCAACATGCGCTAGGAAAGTGTTCACCAATCATTGCTATCTGGGACCTGTTTAATAAACGCGACATGTGACAATTGACAATAACAATTCAGGGTACATTGCTGGCTAATAAATAAATAAATAAATAAATATCTTGGACAGTGTCACACAAATTATCTAGTCACATGAGTCACTAATGAGGCTAAACTTGCAGTGTCCTAGCATTCTTAGATGTACTCTGAATTGTCATTGTCAATTGTCACTTAACGATTGTCATTGTCAATTGTCACTTATCGCATTTATTACTCAGAGTCCTGGACCATCACTCTAGGGCCCCGTTTAATAAACGCGACAAGTGACAATTGACAATGACAATTCAGAGTACATTGCTGGTTACTAATGAGGCTAAACTTGCAGCTTCATGTGTCCTAGCATTCTCAGCAATTCAATTCAATTCAATTCAAATAATTTATTTCAGACAAGAATGTCCATATAAGGGTTAGTATACATTTATCTTAAAAACTAGTGTTAGTTTACAACAAGGTTTTATTTTATTTTATTTTAAAAACCCGGCATGGAGCTTCACCCAGTGATGCAACAGCGGTGAGTCCCACCGGTCTTTGAACACGCTCAGGAGACCGCTGGTGCAATGTACAGCTTGGCAAAAAAGTCCTGATAAAAAATGAGGGCGCTGCCTCCACGCAAGAACGTCAAAATCACGCATAACCTGGCAACACCACCATACTAAAATTTAAGTTCCACCTGTCACCACGGTCATGACTTTTTTGCCAAGCTATACTCTGAATTGTCATTGTCAATTGTCACTTGTCGCGTTTATTAGACAGGGCCCTGCAAGACACTGACAGGTTGGTTTCCTATCCTAACCATAGATAAGCTACTATTCCATCCACTTACAGGTACTCCAAACTTCTTGCCATCCACTCACTTACTCATCACGGAGGAGTTACAAACTACTCAGGGATATAATTATCTAAAGTCAGCAGTTCTATTTTACCCTTACGATGTTGCCAAGTTACCCAACAGGAAGTGTGCAATATTATGTTTGAGTTCTTAGATAGTTTGTGTTTCGTTTAGCAAATATGCATGTAAAGGCCAGTGTAGTTCCCATCTTACCACCGTTTCAATTTTCAAAGTTGTCATACGAGGCGACTAAGGGATTCGTTTTCTTGTGTAATTTTTTTGTTGGCAACCACGTATCACAATACGTCATCATCATCATCCTATTTAAGAGACGCTCTTATCGGTAGTGTTCGCCTTGATACGTCAAATCAACCTTTTCTTTCACTTGCTCATAACTCTGTCTAGGTCTTCCTCTTTCCTTCCCTATTTCTACTCTTATGTAAGTCATGTATCACTATATCAGCCGATAGACGTCCACTGCTGGACATAGTCCTCCCCCAAGGATCGCAACAACGACCGGTCCTGCGCTGCCCTCATCCAATGCGTTCCCGCCGCCTTCACCAGGTCGTCGGTTCACCTTGTAGGGGGCCTAACCTCGCTGCGCTTTACGCCACTCGAGAACTAACAGGTCCCATCGGCCATCTATTCTGCGATAAATGTATGACTAATTTAAAATTTTTGTCTACAGTGTGGCGCCGAAAACAACTAGCAGATTGTGTCGGAAGCAGAAAAGCAGATATAAGACAAAATAGGTCGTTTATTGGATGGATGCAGCGCATTGGCATTGTGGATACTAAAGGAAAATTAGTTATGGCGTGAAGATTTTAAATTTTTCAGTTAAATATAAGAATGTAATGAAATCTTATCTAATCTAATCTAATCTAAATACCTATACCTCGATTACATACATAGGTACATACATAATTATAGGGTCCTTCTTAATATGCTGATACTTTTTTAAGGAAATGATCAGACCGTCAAACTGAACAACTTTCTCTATGGGACCAACATCGAAATCGCGAAAAAAAATTCTTCTGTTCCATACAAAACTGCAAACCTACTCGAGCTAAATATTTGGGAGAGCTGATTTTTTTTTCGCGATTTCAACGTTGGTCCCATAGAGAAAGTTGTTCAGTTTGATGGTCTGATCATCCCCTTAAAAAAGTGTCAGCATATTAAGAAGGACCCTGTATTCACGCCACTATCCCACAAGGGTACGCAGAGACTATGACTCGCCACAAACTACGATTCTGACACACTTCTCTCGCCTCATCCACTTTCATAAATCACTTCATGCCTTCGATCAACAATATCCAACTAGATAACGCGTCAGCGCTCAAAAAATGTCCCGGCAAATAACGCCTCACTATTGGAGTGAGGTCTTATTTTGAATTAGTTGCGTTCGAACAAAGCTAACGTAAGCACGCCTCGCAATGCCGCAGTGTTCCTTTTTTAAATTACTAGGAATTATGGTTGCTTTGAGGTCGAAATTATAATGTATTCGGACTGTTTTCTCGGTTCGTTAACAAAAAATGTTGTATATTCACGAGGACAGAATTTTTCTTTGATTTTGTATACGACCCGTTATCTAGTTGTATATTGTTGATCGAAGCTTCATGCAGTTCCGTCGGTTGAGGGTGCTACGCACTTGTCTGAACAATTTTTACTATGGGAGCAAACCGATCGGAGCAAAAAAAGAATCAGCTGTTCCATGCAATGCCTACTCGACTCAAATGTATGCAACAACTGATTTTTTCTTGCTCCAATCGATTTGCTCTCATAGTGAAAGTTGTTCAGTTTGATGGGCAGGGATGCGATTTTTGAATGTCATCAGTGAGCTTGAACGGTTTTTAAATCTCACACAAAAGCGTTCTCATGCATCTTTCTACTGTTGATTTTACTTTAAAAAATCGCACTCCTGGAGCATGATTTTTGAGAGTCAAATCAACAGTAGAAAGATGCATATCTCCATAGTAATTTTGACATTTTCAACTGCTGAGCTCACCGAATGAGATTCAAAAATCGCTCGCCAGACTCTTAGTTTAAAAGGATGCTAATGATATCAATTTCACCCTGTATGGTAAATACATACATACATACATATTCTCACGCCTGTCTCCCACTGGGGTAGGCAGAAACAACGGAACGCCACTTGCTACGATCCTGACAAACCTCCCTAGCTTCCTCCACATTCATTAGTCCTTTCATGCATGCTCGTCGGTTTCGGGTAGATCTGACCTGGCCCTTCTTAAGCACGTCGCCAATTTGGTCCGAATATGTACGTCTAGGCCGTCCCCTTCCAACATTTCCACTTACGCTTGCCTTATAGGTTGCACTCGTCAATCTGCACTCATCCATTCTTTCCATATGACCAAACCATCTCAACATACCTTTAATAGCTACGTATCTTAATATATTGTTTTTGTCCCTATTGTAACAAATCCACAACCATATTAATATCTAAATCTTCGCAACACTCATCCATTTTAGGTCGTCTAGTCGCTAATGGAAGCTAAAAGCTAAAAGCCTGTCTAAACTGGAGTAATAGCATTTAGTGTTAAACCGTGAGAGGTAAAAATAGATCGTGCATCATACAGTTTGTCCTGTATTTAGTGATCCGAAGAGATTATCATCATCATCAGCCTATACAGGGTGTAAAAAAATACCCTAGTAATACTTAGAGGGTGCTTCAGACCAACAAACTGAACAACTTTCACTATGGGAGCAAACCATAAACCATAAAAAAAATCAGCTGTTGCATACATTTTGTGTCGAGTAGGTTTTTGCTCCGATCGGTTTGCTCCAGTAGCAAAAGTTGTTCAGTTTGATGAGCAGACTCTTAGTTTAAAAGGATGCTAATGATATCAATTTCACCCTGTATATACATTTGAGTCGAGTCGGTAAGGTAATGCAGTTTTTTTATGAAAGAGCGGATGTTTTTTCGCGATTTCGAAGTTGGGTCCATAGTTAAAGATGTTCAGTTTGATTGTCTGATCATCCCCTTTAAAAAATGTCAGCAAAATTAAGAAGAACCCTGTTAACGTCCCACTGTAGGGCACAGCACAGGCCTGCCGTCAAGGAGGGTTTTTTCTTCACAATTTCGATGTTGGTCCCATTGAGAAAGTTTGTCAGTTTAATGGTCCGTTATCCTCTTAAATACTGTCAACATTAAGTTGAAACCTGTATACTACGAATAAGAATAACTATAGAAGAGTAACTCTAAACAAAATCGAAATAATTTTTGAGCGGCTAGGTACAGTTTTTAAAGAACAAATTTATTTATTTATTTATTTAGATTATTTATTTATTTATTTAGAACACGGTACACTTTTTTTGGTGCCACTTTTTGAGCTTCATTTACACTTCTATACATTCTTATTCGTAGCCTGTATATCGTTTTCTGGTCATCATAATACAAGTTCAGGCTTGATTCTATCTATCTATATAATAACGTCAAGCCTCGCCTATTACGATCCTTACATACCTCTTTTGCCTCATTCACATCCATACATCTCTTCATACATGCCCGTCGGTTTTGAGTAGATCCTCTTTTTGTAGGACGCAACTGATTTGATCAGAATACGTCCTACGAGGGCGTCCTCTACCGACACTTCCACTCACTTTAGCTCCATATATCTCTTTTGTACATCTGCTGTCTCATACTCACTCATCCTCTCCACATGACCAAACCAACGAAGCATGCCCTTCTCTATTCTTGTCACAACATCTACTTTCAATTTACATCGATCTCTAATCACACAATTTCTCATTCTATCTCTCAGCGTAACACCACACATACTTCGCAAGGAACGCATTTCAACAGCATTAATTTTACTTTCAAGCTTGATTCTGGTACTTGAAATGGGACTAGATATATAGCATACGCTTACGACTATATTCCCCGAGGGGGAAGTCAGAGATATTCTGAAACCTCGAAACATCCAGGTTTAACCAGTAGTACCGAAACTCTGTCCAGTGTGACGGGAAGTGAGCCCGTCGCCACTTATAATGGACAGTGGGTACAATATAATATGCCTCGAAATTGAAGCATGCAGTTCCGATGTTTTCCTTCATCGAAAAGCCAGTGGTGGTACAAATCGTACATAAATGGACTAGATACTTACCTAATTTGCGTTAAAATAGACACTTAAGTAATTATGTAAATAAAAGGCGGCCTTTTCCAGCACTGGGACATTATCACGAGGTACAGTAATAAATTTGATTTCACAGAATGAATTTCATGATCGCTCAACTAAGCGGTTCTCTCGGAGTGCTATTTTAATAGGACAGACGGACAGACAAAATAGAAAGACGTATGTCCACAATCTGTAACGTCTACTATTGTAATGAGCTTCAACTAATGTCCTGTCTATTTATATATCTGTTAGTAGAGCGGGGAGAGACACACTGCCGCGGAGGATGGTGAACTATAGCATAAGCATAAGCATATGCTCACGACTATATTCCCCGAGGGGGTAGTCAGACATATTCTGAAACCTCAGAACATCCACGTTTCACCAGTAGTACCGAAACTCTGTCCAGTGTGACGGGGGGTGAGCCCGTCGCCACTTATAATGGACAGTGGGTACAATACACGCCTCGAAATTGAAGCATGCAGGTTTCCTCACGATGTTTTCCTTCACCGAAAAGCCAGTGGTGTAACAAATCGTACATAAATTCCGAAAAACTCATTGGTACGAGTCGGCTTGGACGGGGATCGAACCATCGCCTTCGCACAGCAGGCAAGGTTACTCGCCACTGGACCGCCACGGCTATAGGTTAGGCCGAATACACGGATTGCCAACCATTGTCCGACAGAGGTGACTTAGTGGTTTGGAACCGTGTAGACAGCGGCATGCAACCAAATTGGATTTGACCTTCCAACGTCCTTGGTAGCGGGAACTACGCTAGCGACCAAGGGCGAATAGAGGGCGTTGGGTCAGTGGCCGACCCTCGCAGCCTGACCTGTTCCAATCCGTCACAGTATGCGCTTACGTACTGCTGAGCATCTCCGACTTCTTCACCCATCTCGACTTTGGTGGAAACTTCCTTTGGTGGACAGAGAGAGACGAGCAGTTTAGCGCGACAAGCGGTACCATTAGCCGCATACCTCTCACGAAAGCTGTGTACACCTTTAAGTGATGTATTTATAAGACCAAATGCTCGTTTTTTAAACCTTTAATCAAAGTGAATGTGTCGTTGGTGTACCTAATAAACTATTAAACTAAACTATCTCCTCACGTCTCCGCCGTGCTCCGCCGCCTGCTCGTGAGGCACCGATTCCGGACTTTACTTGACGAGAAAGTAGATCTGGAGTGCGATATTTGAATCTCATTCGGTGAGCTCAGCAGCTGAAAATGTCAAAATTACTATGGAAATATGTATCTTTCTACTGCTGATTGAACTTTCAAAAATCATACTACAGGAGAGAGATTTTTGAGAGTCAAATCCGCAGTAGAAAGATGCGTATGTCCATAGTAATTTTGACATTTACAACAGCTGAGCTCACCGAATGAGATTCAAAAATCGCACTCCAGGTAATTAATGTTAATTATACAAAAGGTCACCTATCACCGGTACCTCACCTGATAGATAATTAATTAATCAGTGTTCACGATGACATCTTATAATTAAGATGTTTTACATTCGGGTCGGCAGTGTGTATAAAACGAACGGTAAAGCTTGTTATGTCAGTTGTCAGTATTTATCAAGACGACTCACGCTTGGCCGAGCTGTGTTGTTGAAAGATGATTCAGTGCGCTATTCGTTTATTTTATTTATTTGTGTTATTTGTTTATTTATACTGTTCAAATAATAGTGAAGATTATTTTAGTTTGAATGTTTATCCTATTTAACACACGGACCTGAAAAAAAGACGGACGTAATCTCGTCTAATCACGTGTGAAGAACCCATTTCTTTTGTGTGCGTGCTGTCACGCGGTACATAATGGTGACGGGTGTCGGACCTGCGCCTAGAGCTAGTGCATCTGTGTGAGTGTAGGTCCCTTGTAGAACAAACGAAAATGTAGGACCTTGCAGGCTTCACATCTTTTTAGTGTCACATTACGTCCGTCTTTTTTTCAGGTCCGTGATTTAAAATTGATACTTGACAGCAACGAAAATTTCTACCCTTATTGACTTACCAACTACTGGACGAAGGGTCCACGTTCAAAAGTGTCCGAACCAAAAGAGACCTAAAACGTATGAAGAGACCTAATTACGCGACAGTCTTTGTTTGAACGGTCGACGACGCCACGCAAGCGCGCGCGGTGCACGCCTTGCCGCGATGGGGTAAAAACTCGTTCATTCCCAGTAGTTCTACTGAACAGTTCTACCGTATAACTAATGGGACTTTTATTTCCCACTAGTTCTACTTTTAAATGCACCACCGAATAGTGGAACTAGTGGGAACATTACTTCTCAATAGTTCTACTACATTTAATATTAGACAAAAATAATCTAAATGTCAAAAAAACATGGTATACGTAATTAAAATGAAAAAGAATTTCAGCAAACTATACACGTACTTAGGTTTGTGTAGGTTAGTCTCGGACACTTTTTTCGAGAATTTTGAACTAGACCCAGTGTCCATAGTATTCTACGTCAACGCTTAGGGGCAAGTAGAGATTATGGAACTCTACTTTAGGATCTGCCACACACTAGCTAATAATCTGCCAGACACCCTAATGAAAAATGCAACATATTATATTTTAGTATGCCCAAACCTTTGATTATAAGGACTAGTCTTGCGGTAGCATTTCCCCTCTGCCACGGTATAAGAACAATTGATCATGTGCATTTACATTCAATTTTATACCTTATAACTAAACGAGACAGTCTATAATTGCGAAACAATAAATTCGTTCTTAGAACGTTTGGGGTTCACACGAGACTACTTTTCATGATTTTTAACATTCAAAATTAGAATATTAAGTTATCGGGAACAAAATCCAAAGTTGCGGATTTCATATTACCCCGCTCCCCCGCAAAAAGTGGCAGAAATGTTTGTTAGTAGAATTACACACGTAACTTGTAACGATGGTGTAAACACACCGCGTCACAAGGCACACACACTAAGGAGAGGCACAGCGTACGACGCTCGGCGACGGCGCACACTACTTCAAGCGCATCGCGGCCGGCCGTTCGGAATAGTATAAAAGGCAGCCCGCCACTGTAGCTGGCAGTCACTCTTCGACCGGCGCTCAATCGGTTCAGAGGTGTGTGGCGGCTTGGGACTATCCGAGCGGTCCATCGCTGGCTCATTGACAGTCGTACGAAGGGTCGGCTCCCCCCTCCTCCTTCCTCTCCCTGAAACCTTGCTGTGTGGCGGCTTGGGACTACCCGAGCGGTCCAGCAAATCCTAAAGCGACTGAAGTCCCCCTGAAACCCTATCGTCTGACGGCTTGGGACTACCCGAGTGGTCGGATAGGATTTCAGCAGGGACTCCCTCTCCCTGAAGGCTTATCGACTGACGGCTTGGGACCTCCCGAGTGGTCGGATAGGGCTTCAGGCGAGAAACCGTTAGGGCATTCCCTTTAACTCCTCCACGGTTTAACTTTAGATTACTAACACAAGGGTAGGAGCTCGTTCCACCCCAGGGTAAAGCAAATGCCCTTAGTTATACTTAGTTAGAATAGCCAATTTATGTTTAGTAAGAAAGAAATATTAAAGAGTTTGTTATTTACCAAATACCACCTTTCACTTTGCAATCCTCTAGGTACCCCATCTCCGAGAGAAGGTTACCTACCATTTATGTTAGCGGAGTACTCAGGCGCGTGCGCTGAAAGGGTGCTTCGTTACAAACTAGTCCACATAAAAGTCGTCAAAGGTCCAAATACTTATTTTAATGAATTTGTGAAAGGTTTACCTTAAAACTTAAGTTATACTTAAAACCTTTTTGTAAGTGCATACCACATTTCCTTCATATTCTATCAATTTTTTTTCATCTTTCGTATCATATTAATTTTGATCGCATCCTTTTAGAAATTTGAAATAAAGTTAAATAAAAACAAAAAGTCCATCGCCTCCTTGTATAGAATGCATTTATAGCATAGCATATGCTCACGACTATATTCCCCGAGGGGGTAGTCAGAGATATTCCTCAGAACATCCACGTTTCACCAGAAGTACCGAAACACTGTCCAGTGTGACGGGGGGTGAGCCCGTCGCCACTTATAATGGACAGTGGGTACAATACACGCCTCGAAATGGAAGCATGCAGGTTTCCTCACGATGTTTTCCTTCACCGAAAAGCCAGTGGTGTTACAAATCGTACATAAATTCCGAAAAAATGTTTGCTCTAGTGTTATTATACAGGGAGGAAACAGGGGAATACGTTTGTATGGAAAAAGCGGTACTCGCCTATCCTCTTAATCATTTCCTTTTAGAAATTTGAAATAAAATTAAATAAAAACAAAAAGTCCATCGCCTCCTTGTATAGAATGCATTTATAAATGCCATTAATTTGTAAATAAAATGTTCCATTTTGCAAATTTCGGTACGGAACCCTAAAAAGCCATAAGCCTCGCCCTGAATAAGATAACTGAACAATACCCTCTTTATTCATAGAATATTCATAAGCCATGAATATGCTAAACTTCGTTAAGGATTTTTTTGTACTTTTCGGTATAAAAAAGTTAAGGAAAAAACTTTTTTTTTACAAAACGGCGGGTAATCTTTATGGAATTGTTTGAGTAGCTTACTCTTGGTTATAAAATAATTATTTCTGTTTTTTTTTGTTGATAAAGCTTTCCTGTTGTAATCATCATCATCAGCCTATTACACTCTATACAGGGTGTAAAATTAATCACGTTAAAAATCAAAGGAGGTGCTTCAGACCTAGGAAAAAGTATCAGAACCTTCAGACCACCATACTAAACAACTTAGTTCTACTATATTTTATTAGTTCTAATAAATCAGCCAGAGTTCATAGCCATTAACATTTTCTACGGAACAACCAATTTTGTTTCACAATTTCAATGTCGGTCCTATCTTAAATTAAATTAAATTAAAAAGTATTTATTCGTCTCTTAATACTATAGTGAGTTGTTCAGTTTAATGGTCAGAGCATAGACATATTACTCTAGCGATGGACAAGCTCGTTCAAACAAACAACATGTCACACAAAACAACACAAAATTACACATTGTGGTCTGTCATTGCCATAGTGACGAAGTGAACTCGGGAACATCAATCAGGTGCGGACACCTCATTCAAGTGGAACATGTTGCTTCTATGGAAGGGCAAGTCTATCGCTAGAGTTTAAGTCTATGGGTCAGAGGCACTCTTTACAGGTTTACACCCCTGTATACAGGGTCCTATCTGTCATTGCTTTAAGAAGAATACTATAGTACAGCCAAACTTTTCAAGTAGACGGTCTACATTGAAATTCTAGAAATACCTGGCGGTCTACTTTCAAAAACTGTGTTTTATAATTGGCTGTGAGTTTTTTTTATTATTAGATGGGTTTGCTCTTGGCCTCAATCAATCCAGTCCTCAGGACAAGGATGGGGTCGAAGATGACTGTAGCGAGCTTACCTAAAAGAAGCCTATTCACTCGTAATTTAAAGGAATTCGGGTTGTAAGCGCTCGGAAATATTGACGCAGGCATGCATATCCACTCCTTCATACAAGTTGTTTCGACCTGTTAAATGCTCGTCTGTAAACCGAGATCCAAGTTTCATTTTTATCGCAATCATTGTAGAAAGCGCTGAAAACTTACGACAGTTCCTAAAAAATTCTGTTCTGATGCTCTTAATAGACAACTTGTGCTTAGATTAGAACATTTTTTTTATTGTTTTAATTTATTTAACACTTCGCGGGCTATTGAACAAGGAAGGGACGTGTTCAAAAGACGGTTCTATAATTCTCCAAGTCTCCCGGTCATCTCATGACCTTCCCTTATACCATACTAAACTAATTGCTATTAAATTAAAGATTGAAAAATTTGTCTCGGGCGGGACTTGAACCCACGCTCTTCCAAACCGGGGAAACGTGCTAACCAATTACACCACCGAGCCCACAACCCAGAGAACGAAATTTTCAATCTGTTGCGTCTTAAGGGGACGTGCGCGCCATCTACTGGCAGTTTTTCAATCTTTAATTTGATTCGAAATAGCACAACATGGCTGTAACATGTTTATAATCAATAATAATTGCTATTATAGCTAATCCTTATCTCTATGTTATGACATACTTAACATTATCTCATAGCTTGGCCAAAAAGTCATGATCGTGGTGACAGGTGGAACTAAAATTGGAGTATGGTGGTGTTGCCAGGTTATGCGTGATTTTGACGTTCTTGTGTGGAGACAGCGCCCTCATTTAATTTCTACTCTTTTTGGCCAAGCTGTATGCTTGTACGCTGTCATTATCAACTATCTTTATCTAATCTTACATACTAGCACGTAGACGCCTGCTCACTCCACAACACTACCATAAAAGTCGACACGGTGGACCAGTCGACGTCGGTCGACGTCTTAGCCACCCCTGCTAATAGTACATACTAGGTATATTCATAGTCGTAACTCTCCAGTATTTGCGAAATCCCTTCAAACCCCACAAGAGTCGTTTCGCGAGGATTTCTGTGAGATTAAAACTGTGAGGGGATGGAAATTATCAACCCTAATTAGAATTTAAGATCCCTCGTTAACATTTTAAGTTAATTAGTATAGGCCACGTGGTAAGATGTGAAATGTTTTAAATCAAAATTAGGGTCGTCATTAGAAAGTGGCAGGATCGAAGAGAATGTATGGATCTAGAGGAAGCTTGACTCAAGCTGTCCTGATCTAAACTATTATAAAACTGTAACTGAAGTGTGTCTGTACATTGAAGATATTTACAAAAAAAAACTATATATATGGTTTTTGAGTATCCCTGACTCGAAATCAACCTTTTTTTAGAAATTTTGTCTGTATGTTTGTTTGTTCGCGCATCACGCAAAAACTACTGAACCGATTTTGATGATACTTTTTTTGTTTGATAGCTTATGAACTGACTTAAAATCTGGTATATAATTTGTGCGGACGAAGTCGCGGGAAAACACTAGTATATCATATTACTGCTTGAGGTCATAATATGTGATAATATGTCAGGACAGCCCAAATAAATAAATATCTTGGACATTGTCACATCATGACTGTTATACCTACACCACTAGTGTTTATTTACAAATAATATAGTGCATATTTACGAGTGTTTAATTACAAAATAAAGCCGTGGTGGTCCAGTGGCGAGTAAACTTGCCTGCCGTGCAGGAGGCGATGGTTCGATCCCCGTCCAGGCCGACTCGTACCAATGAGTTTTTCGGAATTTATGTACGATTTGTAACACCACTGGCTTTTCGGTGAAAGAAAACATCGTGAGGAAACCTGCATGCTTCAATTTCGAGGCATGTATTGTACCCACCAGTGGTACTCACTGTCCATTATAAGTGGCGACGGGCTCACATCCCCGTCACACAGGACAGAGTCTCGGTACTACTGGTGAAACGTGGGTGGTCTGAGGTTTCAGAATATCTCTGACTACCCCCTCGGGGAATATAGTCGTGAGCATATGCTTATATACTATGCTAATTACAAAATGAGTAAGAAAAAGGTTGTATGGAGAAAAATTTTCAGTTTTTTGTTGTGCAGATTGATTGAAAATGAGTTTAATCTTAAACGTTTTTGTTACTTTTTCATGAACCTTAAGAGACAAAGCGAGCTAGGCCATCAGTTTTAATGACAAAATGTTTGTTTTTATAGTACTATAACTAGTTATACAATACTTTCATTGCAGGCCGCTACTTAAAAAATGGCAATACCTTTACTCACCTTTACATAGTCACCTCCTAGTGTAGCATTCTCTGTTATAAGGCCAATAAAATTCTGATTTCTGAAAAAATGCCCATAGAAATAACCCACAACAAAATAGATCCATCCCGATCACAAACACACATCAAAACTTATGACAACCCTTTAAAAATATATTTCCAATCTAATTATAACAACACATGCAATAATCAACTTTGCTTTCATTCAAATAGAGTTTGTATTTGGCTAAAGTTTCTAAATGTCCAGACTGATGTACCCCCAGCTTATGGAACCCTAAAAATCAATCCCAAAGGCGTGAAACCACTCGAGAATGTAGAAGGGTCCCAGGGATTATGTTGCAGTCATGTTGGCAAAGCAGGAATATTACGGAATGGATATTTTCTTAAGAGGATATAATTTGGAGCGCGCTCCATACAAACTTACTATGGTGATATTTTCAATACTAACCAATTTAAGTCAATGAAATTTTGCAGAAACAATTCCGAAACAAATTTCTATGCTTGTATGGAGTCAGATTTTCGTTAAAATGTACAGTTTTAAAGTTACAGTGCCTCAAAGATTTCCATACAAATCTTAAATTAATCCTAGCATTGAAACTGTATATTTTAACGGAAATCTGACTCCGTCCAAGCATAGAGATTCGTTTCTAGATTGTTTCTGCAAAATTTCATTGACTTAATTTGTTAGTATTGAAAATATCACCATAGTACGTTTGTATGGAGAGCGCTCCGAATTATATTCCCTTAATTTCATGTGATGTAACCTTAGACCAAAAAAACTAAGGAGGTGGCTCACCCTCGCGTTAGCCCTCTGCCACGTTAGGGGGCGTCCATTAAAAACGTGAGGCAAATTTGACGATTTTTCGACCCAGATTTTTTTGGAATAAAATTTAAAGTAGCGGATTTCATGCTACATCGCCCCCCGCAAAAAGAGCCAGATAAGTTTGTTAGTAGAATTACACGTGTAACTCATCCATAGCTAAATGGTCTAAGGTTTAAGGATGTCGTAGCCGATAC
The DNA here is from genome assembly GCA_963693445.1 of Agonopterix heracliana. Lineage (NCBI taxonomy): Eukaryota > Metazoa > Arthropoda > Insecta > Lepidoptera > Depressariidae > Agonopterix > Agonopterix heracliana. The sequence continues at coordinate 7,876,004 of OY856336.1, read as the reverse complement.
TCACAGAGTCACTCTCTCGTCATCAGAGCTGCCATAATTATTGTATAATTGGATACAAAAACTGTATAACGTGACGCGATTTTGAAGATTTTTGACCCAGATTTTTTGGAATAAAATGAAAAGTAGCGGATTTCATGCTACATCGTCCCCCGCAAAAAGTGCCAGATAAGTTTGTTAGTAGAATTACACGTGTAACTCATCCATATAGTTATATGGTCTAAGGTTTAATGATGTCGACGCCGCTACTCTCTAGTCATCAGGGCTGCCAGATCGTATAATTAGATATAAAAGCTAATTGGGGCGCTGTTTGTATCCTCTATGTATCCTGGACTCTGAAGTATACAAAACAAGAATACAATTTATTTATAACCTAAAGAATTTTGTTTGAGTCAAAAAATGACAGACTAGTAACATAAAACGCGCTGCTAGTGTTTACTATCTCTGCCTTGTTGTAAGTACGAGTATAAAAAGACGTCAGCTCTATCGGTTGAACCAATAGATATACTTAATAATTATACCAGTAGAGTACTTGTTTTGTTTTGTTTTGAAAGGGGAGGTGCGGAGTACTCGAAACCGACGGGCACGTATGAAGAGATCTATGGATGTGAATGAGGCAAAAGATGTATGTAAGGATCGTAGTAGATGGTGCGCTCTGGTCTCTGCCTACCCCAATGGGAAAGAGGCGTGACGTTATAGATAGATAGATAGATAGATAGATAGATAGAAACAATACTTGTTTTGTTTTGAATAATAAAAAAATCAATGCGAGTTCAAATTACATGTAAAATTGTTTTATTCTGTTTTGGATATTTTTCCCAAGTATGTATTGTATCCTGCAAGCAAATTTTGTATAATTTCAGTGAGATGGATAAATAATAAGTAATTATAAAAAATCTACTGGCAGCCCTGCTCATCATCACTCTCGTAGTTTTATAGATAATATTCCTATTTTAAAAATATGACTGCGACATATCCGTAACCCATAAATTCATGGGATACGGCCGGCAGCCAAAAGTGCCTATATATCATTTGCACAGTTTTAAGTTGTCATACGCAAAATGTGAAAATCTGTACTTACGGTTGTTTTATTACTTTTTCTTTTGAGTATAGAATAAAGGGTGGAAAAACTTTATGTATTTTACGCAAGCTCAAGAATGTATTCCCCGATCAGGTGAGTCTGGTCCGTTGAATCCCACTGCAGGGCAAAGGCCTCCTCGCATAAATAATGGTGAGAGGGAGCGGGCCATACTCCACCACGCGGGCCCAGTGCGTGTTGGTGGAGGCAAGTTAGTGGTCAACTTGCTGTCAGGGAATTTCCAGCATATGCTCATGACTATATTCCCCAAAGGGAATTTTAAAATCCTTTCATTTTAAAATCTCTGACATGAAAATATGATTATCTCGAAATGGTTTCAGACAATTATCTCGAAATGGTTTTCGATTCAGCCCCCCCAAAAAAAACTTGACATACCGAATTGAAAGTCAATGTCAAATTATTTTATTTGTGTCTTCTGGTAAATAATAGCATAGCATAGCATATGCTCACGACTATATTCCCCAAAGGGGGTTGACAGAGATATTCTGAAACCTCAGAACATCCACGTTTCACTAGTAGTACCGAAATTATATTCAGTATAACGGTGAGCCCGTCACCACTTATAATGGACAGTGGGTAAATACACGCCTCGAAATTGAAGCATGCAGGTTTCCTCACGATGTTTTCCTTTAACAAAAAGCCAGTGGTGTTACAAATCGTACATAAATTCCGAAAAACTCATTGGTACGAGTCGGCCTGGGGACACCTGCTCCTGCACGGCAGGCAAGGTTCAAGGGACCCCCACGGCTTAGTGCGTTCACACACGATGACGCACTGACGGAGCAGCAAACGTCAGTCCGTCATTTGTGAAGCAAGGAGTTGTAGGAAACCGCACGTAGAAGCACACACGATGACGCATTGACGCACCGGGTGTGGTTCTATCGGCTGACATCTGCCGCACCGTCAGTGCGTCATCGTGTGTGAACGCACTAAGTGTGTTCGTGCGGGGCGGGGCGGGGGTTGTGCGCTCATACAATTATACAGGGTGTAAACTTAAGAGAATATTATTCCGAGAGCGAAAATGCGCGCTGCATACAAACGAACTATTGTGATATTTTCAATACTAACCAATTAAAGTCAATGAAATTTTGCAGACATAATCTAGAAACAAATTTCTATACTTCTATTGAGTCTGATTTTCGTTAAAATATACAGTTTCAATGCTAGGATTAATTTAAGATTTGTATGGAAATCTTTGAGGCACTGTAACTTGAAAACATACATTTACATATACATTACATTTTAACGAAAATCTGACTCCATGCAAGCATAGAAATTTACTTTTAGATTGTTTCTGCAAAATTTCATTGACTTTAATTGGTTAGTATTGAAAATATCACCATAGTACGTTTGTATGGAGAGCGCTCCGAATAATATACCCTTAAATGTGCTACATACTTTACGCGGTCCTTCAGGCCTTCAAACTGAACAAGTTTCACTATGGAACAGCAGATTTTTTATGATCGTTTCTTCAGTATAAAACTTTTACAGTTGTAATTTCTGTCAAGTATGATATCTTTTTGCCTCCCCCCCCCCCCCCTCCCTATATCCCCCCTCTAGTTCCGGAGCGCGTGTGACTCGGGATCATGGGCGAGTTAACAATTTGACTCGACTTTAACGTTGTCTTCGAATTTTGTACGCTGATGTCGCAGTTTTGATACTTTATTTATCTATTTAATTGACACCGTGGTTATAACCGTCGTACTGGGATCGTTGGCTGCTTCTTCTGGCTGTTTTAAAAGCCGGAGCTGGCCATCAAACTGGTTTCATATATTACTGTCGAGAAACTATTGACATTTTCTATGGAACAGCTGATTTGTACCAAGACTCTGCAATGTTAAGTAATTTGACAAATAACGACTAATCCTTAACATTGAAAAAAAAACAATGAAAGTTTTGAACAGGTTGATGTGATAGTGAGGCATGCTGGACTGCCAAACCTGAACCAGTTGACCCACGGTCTTCTTCTATCGAGTCGATGGCATGTCGTTTCAAATTTTTCCAGCCCAGTATTCTGCCACACGGACGGCATCACCGGCCGCGTCCATAAGCTCCATTCACGTGCAAGTTCACGGGCAGGAAGGCCAAGATTTGAGATGGACCATAGTCTGAGGAGCAACACTGGATACACGGTTGTGAAACGTTTGTGTCGTAGCTGTCTAGTGCCGTCTTTGGAATATCTACTGTGCGCGTGTGGTGATAAATTCCTTTAGGTACATAAAGACATTTAGTTTAGAAGTAGAACGACTAGGTACCCTAATTACCAGCATGAAAACAAATTAGCCAGTATGTTACCTGGAGTGCGATTTTTGAATCTCATTCGATGAATTCAGCAGTGGAAAATGTAAAAATTTCTATGGAGATATAGAATAGAATAGAATAGAATTTCTATATTTGTCTTTAAAAAAACACATTACAAAAACAATACCTAAAACAGTCAGTACTTACAAATACATAAAAAACACAACAAAATATAACAAATAAACATATTCAAGACAAAATGGTCTGTGACTTCAGTAAACGGTATATGCAGTATAGATATGCATCTTTCTACTGCTGATTTGACTACCAAAAATCATAAATCAGGAGTGCGATTTTTTAAAGTCAAATAAGCAGTAGAAAGATGTATGAGAACGCTTTTGTATGAGATTTAAAAACCATTCAAACTCACCGATGACATTCAAAAATCGCACCCCTGGTCATTTATTGCACTAAATCATGTGTCCAATAGAATGGTCACACAAATAAAGAAGTCACTTATCCAAAAGTGTTAATCCTACTTCCTACTAATGACAATAAAAAAAAATCAAAATCAAAATCATTTTATTTCAGACACAGTCACAGTCCATAGATTGTTAGTATATACGTAAAAACTATGTTAGTACGATATAATACACAATAGTCCTAACAAATTTTACATAGCCTATTTGAAACAAAGCCACAATGAAACTAAGCCACGATGTTTGGATATTTAGTGAACTCAATCAGTCTTCTCAAAGTATCAACCAGTACAGACCGCGGTACATCCTTAAGGGGCGTTCGTTCTTATCGCGGGTTGTGTAGCATGAATTTAAATATTTAATTAAAAACTTCACCGCTCAGGGCTGTGCTGCATTATGTATCAGACGCTGTCTACTACCGTTTTGTTAACTTTCGACATTATGCACATTATCCGACCCAACTTCTTCTTATCGTGTGGGCAAGCCCTGGTGTCAGAGTTTTTTCACTGCCACTTTTTTGCACTTTTTTACTACCTCCGTGGTCTAATGGTTAAGAGCATTGGGCTCTTGACACGGAGGTCGTGGGTTCGATTCCCACGGGGGGCACCTAGTGAAATGTCACTTTGTGCGTTTTTCCCCAGTTGGTTAGGACATTGCAGGCTGAGTCACCTGATTGTCTGAAAAGAAAGATGATTTCGTGCTTGGGATGGCACGTTAAGCTGTTGGTCCCGGCTACTATCTCTGGTGGTAGTAGTCGTTACATAAAAAACACGCTAGTGGGGGGAACCCCACCCTCTAAAAATCCCCCCTGCCCCTAATCAAAAGTCACTACTAGTCAAATCATTTCAAATGGTCCTAACTACCACTGTGCAAAGCGGCTTGCCTTTAATAAAAAGTACAGTATTGTTTGGCGTACCTACTACCTACTACTACCAGAGTTAGTAGCCGGGACCAATGGCTTAACGTGCTATCCGAAGCACGGAATCATCTTTCTTTTTAGACAATCAGGTGACTCAGCCTGCAATATCCTAGCGAAAAAAGCCGTGGTGGTCCATGCAGTGGCGAATAGCCTTGCCTGCAGTGCAGGAGGCGATGGTTCGATCCACGTCCAGGCCGACTCGTATCAATACGTTTTTTCTGAATTTACTGGCTTTCGGTGAAGGATAACATCGTGAAGAAACCTGCATGCTTAAATTTTGAGGCATTATTATACCCACTGCCTATTATAAGTGGCGACGGGCTCACCCCCCGTCACACTGCACAGATATACCTATTACTAGTCAAACATGGATGTTCTATGTGGTTTCAGAATATCTCGAAGAATATAGTCGTGAGCTTATATATAATGTATATACATACAGGACATACGTCCGAATCAACTGGGGAAAGACGCACAAAGTGACATGTCTCTAGGTGTACACCCTCCCTGAGTGTAGACCTGTGCCCTGCAGTGGGATGTATACAGAGTGTGATGATTATGATGATTGATAATTAAAACTACAAACAAACTAAGCTATATTTTTGTCACTGAAGGGAACTTGGCCCCCAAGGGTTTCTACTTTAAGCTAAATTGGAATAATTAAAACTTAATTACAGAAAACAAAAATATGTACCAGTTTAAAGTTGACCCAAATAAACTTTTACTTCACTTTACTTTGTTTCTATAAATGTGTATTCTATTATCGTTGTCTAGTTATCAAATTACAAGTCTGGACTAGATTCTATTACTTCTAGAACGATCGTTCTAGTATTACTTCAATTGGGATTTTAGACATTCTGTGTGACAAGATATTTATTTTAGGTTGTGTATTTGCACCTAGAAATTTGCACCCTCAGATTTCATCCCTTACGGGTGATAAAGTTCCCAAAGTAACCACAATTTGAACCCCCAAAACGTGAAACAGCGCAACCCTGCAATTAGAGGTCTTAATTAAAAATAACAGAGAATTTGTCGAGCGATTGAAACTCGGCCGTGCTGAATCACAGCCGAATACAAACTAATTACCGAGCTGGGAGTAATTGTGGCGGTTGTGTCAAAGAGATTGTTTTCCCTATAACATTTATAATAATGCTTCTACATCAAAGAAAAATCTCGTCACTATACCCAAAAACATTTCCTATACAGACGAAAATACGACGGTAACGGGAATTTTAAACTATTTAAAACTGTTAAAGTTAAGTTATAGCCTGTAGAATCCCACTGCAGGGCAAAGGCCTCATCTCACGAATAAGGGTGAGAGGGAGTAGGCCATTCTCCACCTCGCGGGCCTAGTGCGTGTTGGTGGAGGCAAGTTAGTGGTCAACTTGCTGTCTGAAAATTTTCAAGCCACCTTAATAGGCCTCTGACCTGACTTAACGAATAGTTACAAACGCCATTTGGCGGAACTATCCGAGACCAACTGCTTAACGTGCCTTCCGAAGAACGCAAACGCTCGAGATGAAATACCAGTAAACGGTCACCCATCCAAAGACTGACCGGACCTGACGTTGCTTAACTTCGGTGATCGTTTCCAATACCGAAGCTCCACTACGCCAACGAGCGCTTCTGCTATTTTTTTTTAACTCAAGCACAGTATACTTATAGTAGGGTTGGAGGTGGCGCTTTGCGGAGAGTTATTGACACTCAAACATGAAATACGGGTTCGAATCCACGAGGACGATATGCCGGTACCAATCATCATCATCATCATCACAGCCTATACAAGGTGTTACAAAACTACAAATAAACATTTAAGGGGGTGGTGTAGACCATCAAACTGAACAACTTTCACTATGGGACCAATATCGAAATCGTGAAAAAAAAATTATGTTCATACTCTACAAATCGACTAGAGCTAAAATATGTATGAGATTTAAAATTATTTTTTTCGCGATTTCGATGTTGGTCCCATAGAGAAAGTTGTTCAGTTTGTCGTTCTAAACAACCCCCTTAAGAGTTTTAAATATTTATTTTTACTTATGAAACACCCTGTATACGTCCCACTGCAGGGCACAAGCTACCCTCACGTACGGGCGTTATTCCACCACGCGTGCCCAATGCGGATTTGTAGAATTAGCGTATGCAGGTTTCCTCACGATGTTTTCATTCACCGTTTGTATTGAGAGCAGTCGGTATTACCCACATAAGTTAGAAAAACTCATTGGTATATGGCATGTGGTCCGTGCGGATTCGAACCCGGACCTCATGATTGAGAGTCCGAGTCACGTTGCAGGGTTTGCCTCGAACACTCGTCTCTCGCGTGGTGTTCGCGCGGTTCGCGTCTCAGCCTGCCACGAGGCTCTAAAATCCTTCTCAGTTGTTCTTACTCAAAAACAATCCTCGAGATTGGATAGACACTCCCTCAAACTACTTGACACTGGCGAAATCTAACAAGGAAACACCATTAAGGGGCTACCTGCCGGTTTTGGGTAATTTTGTAACCATTTTATTCATTAACTATGGCACTTTTTGAGCTGAAATTTAAACTGAACCATCTACAGGGTATGAGAAGTGATGTGGTTTTTCTAGAAATCGATTTTAATGAATAAAACCGAAGAAAAGGGACTCTAAAGTCACCCCTTTTTTTCCAGTTGTAACCATTTTACTCTTACATTTTTAATCGGAACAAAATGAAAATTTACTATATTGTTCACAATACAATTTAGAATGATGTGGTTTTTTTACTTTTTCGAAATTAATAAAAAATCATCGAATTTTTCAAAGAAAACAGCAAAATTCTGACCGGAGCCACGCGCTCTTTCTCATCGATTAGTATGGAGTGTGAGTGAGAGGAGAGTGGTCCACGGCTGATACGCCTTAAACAAAAATAGAATAGAATAGATTGAGAGTCCATACCTCTCCGCAACACGCCACCGAGCTCTATAAAAAAAGACTATGTTCTAGTATAATTTAATAAGTATATATTTAAGTGTTACACTTGTATACTTTTGCGCTCCTGGTACATTTCAATGCTCAAACGTTACCTACAAGCAGGTACACATGATGGTCACATCACTACTAGCTAGCTTTCAAAAATATCACTTGTGTACTTTTGCGGCCAGCGTGTCTTTTCAAGCAGGGGGGCCACGAGGATTTTAAAATCCTGTTGGACCTACTAGGGGGACTAAGCGGTAAGGCCAACAGTCCGTAAGGAGTATTTCTTATCCATTTCGTTGTTGTTAAACCTTAGAGCTAGTCAAAAAGAATGATTAATGAATACGGAATGAGTTTCTGGAATTAAAATCAAACAATGTCTTCGGTTGGGGAGAAAGAGGCTTTCAGATTAAACTTTAAAGGGTTTAGGGTTGTTAGGAAGACGTAGGAAAAGTTGTAAAGTAAAATTACCTAGTCGGTACCACGGACCTGAAAAAAAGACGGACGTAATCTCGCCTAATCACGAGTGAAGCACTCATTTATATTTGTGTGCGTGCTGACGCACTGTCACGCGGTACAGTCAGCAGCAATAAGATATACGCCTCCTCATGCAAAAGATGTATACACTTTAGTACTACGCGTACTACTAAAGTGGATACATCTTTATACTACGACGTAGTAAAAGCGCATACATCTTTTTGCTGCTGACTGTACATAATGGTGGAGATTTGTAGGACCTGCGCCTAGAGTTGGTGCATCTTTGTGTGTTAGGTCCCGTGTAGAACAAACGAAAATGTAGGACCTTGCATGCTTCACATCTTTTTCGTGTCACATTACGTCCGTCTTTTTTTCAAGTCCGTGGTCGGTAAATTGAAAAAAAATTTTTGCTAGATATAACCGATTTTAGTGACTTCTAAAAAACAAATTTCCCCATTCAAGAAACGTTCTTTATTCAATGTTTTTTACCCACGACGGAACGGAGACCGTGTATGCGTTTAGGGTGAGAGGTTGTTTGTTTGTTTTTACCCACGACGGAACGGAGACCGTGTATGCGTTTAGGGTGAGAGGTTGTTTGTTTGTTTGTTTGTTTGTGTGTTTGTTTGTGCAAAACCAATGTTCCCATTTATCTCCAAAACGGCTAAACCGATTTAGATACGGTTTTCTGTAAAGGGTTTGTGATTAATCAGCGATGGTTCTTAGGTAGGTGTTATGGTGTTAACTCGCCAGGGGGCGCTGCAGTGAACATTTTTCTAACGTCAAAATGAGTTTTTGTACATTTACGCCAAAACCGCTAGACCGATTTAGATGCGGTTTTTTCTAAATTGCTTGAGGTTTATTTGCAATGATTCTTAGATAGGTTTGATTGTGACAAACCACCAGGGGGCGCTGATCCGGTTTTTTGTGAAGTGCCTGCTAGTAGACCGTGTTTGGGCTCTTTAGATAGCGTTTGGTGAGTAGCTTCTGTACATGAACGTCTGAGGGTCTGATGATACAGCAGAACAACATCGTGGAGAACTCTGTGAAGGCACATAGCTTGGAAACCGTGTTTGGGGTCTTTTGATAGCGTTTGGTGAGTAGCTTCTGTATATGAACGTCTGAGGGTCTGATAAAGCAGCAGAACAACATCGTGAGGAACTCTGTGAAGGCACATAGCTAGGAAACCGTGTTTGGACTCTTTTGATAGCGTTTAGTGAGTAGCTTCTGTACATGAACGTCTGAGGGTCTGATAAGTCAGCAGAACAACATCGTGGGGAACTCTGCAAAGGCACATAGCTAATAGAGCGTGTTTGGGCTCATTTGATAGCATTTAGTAAATGCAATTATTAGGTACAGACAGATGAATAGTAAAATAAAAAAACATCGGGTTTATGCTATAATAGGTATGTATTTATGCAGGTAAATAACTAAAATCTACCAAAAAAATAAACAAACAGACAAAATGTTACATTGACAAAACTAATCTTACCAAACATGTTTACCTAACTTATTAAACAAAGCACCCTGCTGTTCAATTATCTATAATATCATGCTATACCTAATAATCAACAAATACACAGTTTCAATGTAAGATTTGAATGCAAATCTTTGAGGCACTGTAACTTTAAAACTATACCTACATTTACGAAAATCTGACAACATACAAGCAGAGAGATTACTTTCTAAATTGTTTCTGAAAAATTGCATTGACTTTAATAGGTTTGTATGGACAATCTAGACTATAAAACTATCCTCTTATATTGAGACCCGTGGACCGTGGGTTGACCCATTACCGGGTCCAGGGGTAATTTTAATTAGACCCAATAGAAGTTATAAAGCTTAAAATAATTAAAAATATTTAGTGGCGATCGCACTACCTATATTCGCTTTATAGCTGATTGTTTTGGATTTTTGGGTATACACTCCTCTTCTGCAGTAAGCTTCGATTCAAAGTAATCGGACTATAATCGCTTTTCTGACCAGAAATATAAAAAACCTGGTTTGGGGGCGCTGCAATTGACTATAATCTTTAATGTCAGTATCCCAGGTACCTACAAATATTAGTTCCAATTATTTTCCGCAACATGGCGATGTTTTTTATTTTTCTGGTCGGGCTTTAAATAAAAGTATTTTATTTTACTCCGCAAGCTGTAATTACTAAGCTTACAGTAAATGTATGGGTAAAATATTTTGTAAGACATTATCATACCTAGGTATATTTGGAATACATGATAGGTACGCCATTCCGAAACGCTTTTTTTATAGAAAACGTTTCCCGGATGACGTATAGACAGTAACGTAGGAATTCTCTAAAAAGTTTAAAATAAAAAGCAAAATTAAAAATTTTGAAAAAACCCACGACGGATGTAAACGTTGTAATCGAAAAAGGATTCAATAAATTTTATGAAAACCCTCGACTGAAAGAAAGTAGGTAGGTAAGTAACGAAAGATAATAAACCAAAACTTAGAAAATCCGTCGAGGGCTGCCATTGCTATCTGTTTCCATTTTCAATTAGACACAAACTCATAAAACTGAAAAAATATAGTTCATTACAGGGCATGAAATGGCAGCCCCGACGGATTTTCTAAGTTTTGGTTTATTATCTTTCGTTACTTACCTTTCTTTCAGTCGAGGGTTTTCATAAAATGTATTTAATCCTTTTTTTGTTTGTTTTTGCTCTATCGTAAAAGAGGCAAAGTTTGTCACTTGTGTACAGGGTGTATGGAAAAGTATCATTAACCTTTAAACTAGATACTCTACCCATCAAACTGAACAACTTTTACAGACTATGGGCACAGAGGATTATATTGTACAGAGTGACAGCTTCGTACAAGCTCGCAAAAGCGGCGCATCACTACATGCGCAGCGCGTTTGTGTGCGCGCATTCACCTACGAGGTTCACCAACGAGACCGAGGGTGACTTCGGGCGAAACGAAGGTGTGACTGTGAGGGGTGACACATCATTGATTTTACCCGCGCGCCCGTCACCGCTCCGTACGCTCGATATTTTTATTTTATTAGTTTATAGGTAGTAGAAGTCGAATAAAAAAAATTGTAAATTATTTTGCACTGTGTGCATGAACGATTGGAAGAGTAATGTAAACATTTATAAAGAAATACTACATTGAAATAAAACTTGGCATCATTTTAACAATGTTTTCATTTTTATTTTTTTTATTTTAATGAAATACTTACATAGTTTAACTTCAACGAAAGATGTCTAAGAACTACAAAAGATAAGTAAATTGTTTTAATATTTTCATGCCTAAAATGAATTAATAACAAATAATAACTAACAAAATAATCAAAAACAATTTACAATTGAGTCATAAAACATTTACCTACGCTTCATACTTATTTCCTTTAAGGCAGCCCTACAAGAATAGGCTAATAAAATTGACGCTCCTTAGTAGCTGTTACTCTGTACAATCCTCTGTGCTATGGGAGCGAAATTATCTAAACAAAAAAAAACATCTGTTCCATACGTTTGAGTTGAATAGGTATTGCAGTTTAGTTTGGAACAGTAGACTTTTTTTTTGTTCTGACAGGTTTGCTTAAATGTCCATAATATTAAAAGTTGTCCAGTTTGATGGGCAGTACACCCTGTATACTGTATACAGTATACAGGCGATAAACTTGGTGTGATTAAATAGTGCATAGGTACTAAATGGTAAAACAAAAAGTTACAAAAACTGGTCAAGTGTATGTCGGGCTGGTGCTAAGGACCACAGATAATAAAATGTTTTGGTAAGGATATTGGTAGAAGGTACGGCTACGGATCCCTCGTTGCACGATTCCGACTCGCACTTAGCTGTTTTTTGAATAAAACAACGTTTTTGATTACGTTACACTATAAATGGGATCAAACATAGGTAGAAACAATAATTATTATACTAAATTCTCATTTTTGGCAAGACTAACAAGGCGGTTTTGCCATTTGCCTTTGCACCACAAAGCACCGATAATTGCCAAATAATTCGATTTTAATCAAGTGCCAGACAGAAAAAAACGTGTTATAGGGAGGAAGCTGGGGTGAAATGGACAACCGAAATCGCTGACCGATGACCGCTCTGCCCCTCTCCCCACCCGGAGCATTCAATTAACTTTACCGATTGATATCAGTTTTATTTATTACTGTTATGGTCTTAATATTATCCGTAGTGTATGTTTACGAGGCTACTAAGGGATAAATTCTTTTGCGGGTGAAACTACTCCACAACTATACCTTTCACTTCTAATGGAGCCAACATGGAAATCGCGATTAAGACGCTGTTATCCCGTCGAGGCCGTTTTTTGAACACGAACGAAAGTGTTTTAAACTGTGTTTTAAAGTCTGCAATTAAATTATGTCTTATTTAAGGATCGGGCGGATGGGCGACTGTTCTCAATAACACGATTAGATTAAGTTTACTAGATAGAAAATCATCCCAAAGTTACCCCTTTTTGTTATGTTTTTTCAATACTATGATTAAACTACTGATATTTAACTTTTTATTCTTGTACTTAACTAAATACATTAAATATTTCTAGTGAACTCAGAAGAATTTTTAGCTTAGAAACTCCCATGAGCAAAGATATTGACGAAAAACACGTTTTTTTGCGATCCTGCTTTCAATTGGAGCGGGATGGCTAATTGTAAACTTATGCTTGCAAGAAAGAGACGCTTGCACTGGGATAACCTAGCCATAAAATGTCTTGTACCATTTTTTTTTACTAGCCTTTTTGATCCCACTGCTGTGCAAAGGCCTCCCCTTTAATCCTTCAATCATCTCTGTCCTGGGCATGCTCTGGCCACGCGTCATCGAAAGCATCCAGATCGTCCCGCCATCTCTTCCTAGGACGACCTGGACGCCGATGACCGTTTTCTGGGATCCAGGGCGTTACAATTCTTGCCCACCTTTCCTGATGCATCCGACAGACATAGATTCCATAGAAAAGCTTAATCTAAATGTATGGAACAGCAGAATTTTTTTGCGACTTCAATGTTGGTCCCATAGATAATTTTTTTTGGTTTGATAATCTTAAAGTCAAACCAGCCCATCATGTGTGAAATGTATATTATACAAACATACAGCATAGCATAGCACATGCTCACGAAGTCAAGACTATATTCTGAAACCTCAGAACATCCACGTTTCACCAGTAGTACCGAAACTCTGTCCAGTGTGACGGGGGGTGAGCCAATATCATGTCCTTCGCCTAAGTTCAATACCCAAATAGTTGCCATACAAAGCTATAAGACCGATCAAAATGACTTTTTCATCTGGTCTTATAGCTTTGTATTTGTATGACAACTTTAGACGGTCTTAAAGCCCTACCAGAAATATAAAAAACCTCGCCATGTTGCGGAAAATCATTGGAACTAATTTTTGTACTTGGAACACTAACATTAAAGGTGACAGTCGATTGCAGCGCCCCCAAACCAGGTTTTTTATATTCCTGGTCAGGCTTTACTATTACGTACGGAGAACGCATGACAGTATTCGAAAAAAACGGTAACCTTTTTGGTAATTAAAAAGTCCCAGGGCTACAGAACTATTAGAGGTAGAGAAATCGCCACATATAGACTAAACCGAAGCTATGAAACTCTTTTCATTCCCATTCACTACTCCTTCCCATGGAATTAAAATAAACACCGCATAATACCCGAGGCTAGCCCAACTCACCCCCTAGCCGCACAGTCGTGAATATAAAGGTAAAACAATAGAGACCGCCACAATCGACCCTATGTCGTTTGGATTAATATTTAAACAAGATACGGTTAGAGATTAGAGGTGGGATTGATGTCGATAGTTTTTTTGTCGATATCGATGGAAAAATATTTGAAAATTGGTGGATGGTGTGAAAGTCACGGGTCAGAAGGAATTCAAAACTGAAAGGACAAAATAGTGCCCAAACAATCGAATGCATTTGGAGACTTGAGACGGAAATGCTATTTTGACGGCCCGACAGCACAGTATGTAGTGAACCTGCCTGCTGTGCCGAGAGTTGCGGGTTCGAATCCCGTAAGGGACAAATATTTTGTATGATGAATATGAATTTTTGTACCCGAATCATGGATGTTTGTATCTATATATGTATTCTATATCGTTGTCTAGTTATCATAATACAAGTCCAAGCTAGATTCTGGAACTTTAAATGTGACTAGATAATTTTTGTGACAATGTCCAAGATATTTATTTCGATACTCTAGTACGGTCAGCATCAGAGAAATTTAACCCTCTTTCGCTTATAAATATTATGATAGAGGGGTCAGGTTTCTCTGATGTTTAATTGTACGTCACAGACTTGAAAGAAGAAGTAATTGAAGGAAAACATAGTAAGGAAACCGACATCCTTCAATTTCGAGACATGTTTTGGGTCTACCCACTGTTCATTCAAAGTAGCGAAGTGCTCACTACCCGTCACACTGGACGGAATTTTTTATCCTGTATGCACTTAATATAGAATATGAAAGGGGTAAGGGGCAGGAGCAATTTTATTCTATGTTTTTCGAAGTTCAATAATAATAATAATATTGAATGCAAAGTTTAAAGTATTTCCATATAAAACAGTTTCGTGACAGATTGACTGACTGACAGATAACTTATAGCCTAAACCACTGAAGATTTAGGCGAAGGCTGAAGAATTACACCCTGTATACAATTTGGAAGAGGTACATATTGCGTTGTACAGAAGATTTAATGGTGCACTATGGTAGGATATTTCTAAAATTAACACTAGATCCGAGAGCCCTGCTTGGTCTATCCACATCATAGTGCGATGACGCCGACAGTTATCGATATTTTTCTAACTCTATAGACACTATGACATCACTAGTGCAGCCGTAGGCGACGGTGCGTTCCAATTAGCCAGTACAAACAGACGGTAGAGCGAGATGAATATATACATTTTATTGTATTATATGTACACTTATCATATTTTGATATCCAATTTTGGTTCTCACTTGGGGTTTGGATTAGATTAGACTAAAATAATTTCTCAACCGTCTCCGTATTTCGAAAGGCACATTAAGCAGTTGGTTGGCAAATTCATCTAATTTTTCAAAGAAAACGGCTGAATTCTGATTAGAGCCACGTTCTTGTTCACATCGATTAGTGTGCTGAGTCGTGTTCCCAGGCGGATAAGCCTTAAGACGTAATAGTAGGTGGAAATACCTCAGAGGCATCTTTTATTTTTCATTTTACGACTAGATTTATACCATTTACCGAAACTAAAGTCATACCTCAGTATTTTTGGATAGTTCATCTAGTGAAATCATCAACTGAATACACGATTGGAATCACTTCACTCGATAGAAAATCGTAACAAAGATGACGTATTTTCATGCATTTTTAAACATATTTCTCGTTTTAGAAGAACTTAAAATAGTTTCCGATTGTTGGTATTTATACTCACATATTCACCATTAGTTTAACTAGTGCAATCCTTAGATCAAAATAAAATGAATGGATAGGCCTTACACGAACATTTCAAACCAGAAAAGTGAGGCAAAACAAATGAAAGGTTTTCTTCAAATTTGTATGCAAAGTGCCCTAGATTTGACAGATAATGGCGCTAGTTTGTATGGACCAAGTGCACCAGTAGTTTGCTTCAACTTACCGCGCGTTAGGCCTATCCATTAATTTTATTTTGATCGAAGGTGCAATCATAAAAAAATCTAAAAAAGTACGTTGTTAGTTGTTTTTAATCGAAAATACGGCTCACGCACACACTTTTCGGAGCGCTCGGCAATCGCGTTTCTCAAAGAAAATATTCGTCGGGACCTATGGCCCCTTAAGGTGATGATCAGAGCATCAAACTGAAAACTATTCACCATAGGACAATAATTGAAACTGTGAAAGAAATATCAGCTGTTCCATACAATACTGCAATCCTACTCCAGTAGGATCCTACTCCTATGGAGTCCGTCATTTGTGAAGCAAGGAGTTGTATTAAACCGCACGTAGAAGCACACACGGTGACGCATTGACGAACCGGGTGTGGTTCTATGGACTGACATCTGCCACTCCGTCAGTGCGTCACCGTGTGTGAACGCACGAAGGGGTGATTTTACCCATGATACATAACAACTTTTCACTAAGAAACCTATTGGGAATTCGTTTTTTTTTTTTTTGTAGTATTTATACGAACGTTCGATAAGCAAATTTCAATCAATCAATCAATCAATCAATATAATTTATTGCATGAATTACAGGTGAATTATACATAAAATATAACTGTAGAAAGCAGGTGTTCAGCTACAATCAATTGGTGCTCTACTGTAACCCTACCTTAGACAGGCGTACACAATATTCGAATAAAATAGTAATTAAAAGTCACAAATTAATAATTTAAAGAAGTAAACGATGTCAGAGAATGTTATACCTACTGCTTAATTAAAACTAAACAATTTCAAAAAATTTAGTAAAATTAAAATAAAACAAAGTAAAATTTAACTAAAACGACAACGTCAAAAAAGTCACAACAAATACAGAAATAAATTAAATTTTTTAAATGTCAACAATATTAGAATTACTTATAGCCCATGTATTCACTAATGCTATAAAAACATTTCTCAGACAGCCATGCTCTTAATGTCCTTTTAAACTTGTTAAACTTGTATGTCTTGAATGTGTCAGGAAGATTATTAAGTATTTTTATACACATAAAGTAACAATTTTCCTATAGGGTTCTTAGGGAAAGTTGTTCAGTATAATGGGTACGATCACCCCTTAAAGTAATACAACTGTTTACCACCCTGTATATTCTCTGCCAGTATGATTAAAGTAGACTAAACCCTTTCTTTCCGAAATAGGTAAAAGACTTCCCTCCCCCAAACCACGTCCAAACCCTCACCTACGTACAGGAATGTCAATTAACTCGTCGGAATGTTAACAATTTATAACGGCTGTATTACGATACGACCGTGAAGAGATTTTATATAAACGAACCACGCTGGTAGAGGGTTAAAATGAGGGAAGGATATTTACATACATAAATAAATAAAATAAAAATAAATAAATATCTTGGACAGTGTCACACAAATTATCTAGTCACATTTCAAGTTCCAGAATCTAGCCTGGACTTGTATTATGATGACTAGACAACGATATAGAATACATATATAGATACAAACATCCATGACTCGGGTACAAATAACAAAACAAAAAAAACGGGTATAAATGCGAGTTATCTTGCCTGCCGTGCAGGAGGCGATGGTTCGATCCCCGTCCACTCGTACCAATAATAGTTTCGGAATTTGTGTATGATTTGTAACACCACTGGCTTTTTGGTGAAGGAAAACATCGTGAGGAAACCTACTTGCTTCAATTTCGAGGCATGTATTGTACCCACTGTCCATTATAAGTGGCGACGGGCTCACTCCCCGTCACACTGGACTCAGTTTCGGTACTTCTAGTGAAAAGTTGATGTTTGATGTTTCAGAATATCTCTGACTAGCCCTCGGGAAACATAATCTTGAGCATAAGCTAACTGCCTTCTTGGTATAATGGTTAAGACCTTTGGGTTCTTGACACGGAGGTCGTGGGTTCGATTCCCACGGGGGAAACCTACCTTGTGATATATCACTTTGTGCGTTTTTCCCCAGTTGGCAAGGACATTACAGGCTGAATCACCTGATTGTCTGAAAAGGAAAATGATTCCGTGCTTCGGAGGGCACGTTAAGCCGTTGGTCCCGGCTACTATCTCTGGTAGTAGTAGTCGTTACTTAAAAAAAACCACGTCAGAGGCCGAAAGGCGGTTTGAATAAACTCTGACACCAGGGCTTGCCGACACGATAAGAAGAAGAAACCTATCTTACTTTCGAAATTTCACTAACCGAATTTCAGTTGTTCGAAAACGGTTTATAGAAGTTTCTAGTGACAGATATTTTGTTACACATACATTTGTTACTCCTTATAAAGACTTGACAGAAGTATCATTTTCAAAATTTTAAAATCAGAATTTCATAATCATTTTTTTTCTTTAGACAACGGTCTTCTCGGTTCGAAGTTTTAAAATGTAGAAGCAACTTCTTCCGTAGTATGACTAGGACACAACACAGTAAAGTTTTCTGTAATAATTACCTAGTAGATACATGATACCAGGATTATAGCACCAACATGCTTGCTAGCATGCGGCTTGCTTGCTTGCTCGCTGCATGCTTGCTTGCTTGCTGCATGCTTGCTTGTTTGCTTATATGTATGTTGAAGGTGCAGTGGGGTGGACGCCCCCTGCCTGAGAAAAACAATTTGGTTTTTTTTAAATTCTAGGAAAGGTTAGGTTAAATATTTCTGCGGAAAAGTGACTGTATGGAAAAACAAATATTCGAAAAAGTAAATTATCTGACTTACATTACTTTGGAAAACTGTGTTACAGAATTTTGATTCATTGGTTAAAAGAAAAAAAGGACAATAAAATATCTGGCTTCTCAAAATATGGCGAATAATATTTCGGGGAATCAAAAAAAAAAAAGGGAAACAATAAAAAGTGTAACGATTTCGGAGAACTAAAATTCAGAAAACTCTTTTTCGAAAGTACGATAGGTAACCGTTGATGCATTATTATCACGCCAATCTCCCATTGGGGTAAGCAGAGACAACGGAATGGCACCTGCTACGTTCCTGACAAACATCTATCGCTTCCACAACATTCGCAGTCTTTATAAGCGGATGTTCGTCAGTTTTTTGTACCTGTTTGCAGGGCATTTAAAAAAGCGAAAATAAATACAATCCTAATATGCTGACAATTTTAAAGGCCATCAAACTGAACAACTTTCTCTATTGAACAAAAATCAAGATGTAGGTATGTATGATTGATTACAGTTTTGTACGGAACAACAGATGTTTTTTTTTTCGATTTCAACGTTCGCCCTATAGAGAAAGTTAAGTAGGTCAGTTTAAGGTCAAAGTCAAAATAATTTATAATCATAATCATAATCATTTTTTTTTTATTTATTTTTTTTATTCAATATAGGAGCTTGAAGCACACTTGTATTAAACGTCAAATCCTTTTTAAAGCTACCACCGCGTCGGAACGAGTTGTCGCTGTAGAGAAGATGCGGCCAGAAACTATATATCTAAACTATTATAAAACTGTAACTGAAGTGTGTCTGTACAAGTGTACATTGACGATATTTACAAAAAAAAGATTACGATATGGTTTTTGGGTATCCCTGACTGAAATCAACCTTTTTTAGAAATTTTGCCCGTCTGTTTGTTTGTTTGTTCGCGGATCACGCAAAAACTACTGAACCATTTCATTTCATTTCATTTATTTACCATAATTTACATGTAATACATTAGTGATGGTCTTACATAAGTTTAAAATAGTTCAGATGTAAATTTGCTTTGACAAAGCGCAGTAAAAGACATATAAAAGATAAGTAGGACCGATTTTGATGAAACTTTTTTGTTTGATAGCTTATGATCTGACTTAAAATCTGGTATATAATTTGTGCGGACGAAAATCATCATCTTAAAAAACCGACAGCATAATTTAATAGAGAAGAACACTGTTTTTTTAAAACATTGGCATGATTAACGAAAGCAACCTCGATAACCATCTCTAACCCAATCCGTATGGAGTCGAAAGGCATTATTTCCATCGCCAGATCCCCGTGACACTGTGCAGACTTACTAATTGACCGTCAGCGCCCCCTAACGTAATTTTTGTGTCGTTTTTATCCAGATGTCGACCCGGCCAGTGGGGTGTCTAGTGGGCTATAATTGTATATGGGTTGTGGATATTTCACATCTTTCTGAAAATTTTGTTTTTCCGATTTAGCGATTACTAGCTTTTGCCCGCGACTTCATCCACAACGAATACCGTTATCGCTGCAAGATAAAATGTAAACAGTTTTTATGTTTAATCATAAGCTTTTGGATAAGTACATAAAGTTTCATCAAAAAGGGTTTAGTCGTTTTTGCGTGATGTTGAGCATCAGATACAAGAAATTTTAAGAGGCCTATCACAAAAAGCGAGCGCTCGATTTTAGGTATTTGCGTGGCCCGCCCTGGTGTGAGTGTTCGTACAACGACGTTACGCTGTAGTGTGCGTTTGAGTTCAACTTATAGTCCGCGAAATCGTTTTGATACTATTTCTCTAAATTGTAGAATAGTAATTTAGATTTTGTTGATAATAGAATAATAATTGTTTAAATAGTTTCAATGTTATACCGATCTCGTGATTTACAAAAACATTATGTGGCGCAAGGTGTGTAGGTAGATAAGCCATGTTTTTAAACCGGTTAAATAAATATTGTTTGTAAATAATACGGTAGACCGGGGCCGGACTAGTGTCGCCGACTTGTTGCAGATAATAACCATCGATTGGAAAACTATAGATAACACTAGCCAGAACTCAGAACACCATTAAGTCGTATTCGGTCGTATAGACTACCATTTATATGATGACTATTGAGTTTTATAAGAGTTATTTTGCCATGTACTTATGATTTAAATGCGTCTAATTTGAATGTGTGTCTGTGTGACCGATTTGTTTGGTGGGTATGTTAATGTATCCCGTAGAAGCACTTAGCTTAATTAGTTAGTCTTTTACTAGCTACTCTTTTTGTTTGTCAAAATGTTATATTATGTACGTTTTTTTTTCATTTTATTGTAGGTACCTTAAACAGTTTTTAAAACGTGTTATCATATAATTGGCGTTGTAAAATTTAAATTTTGTTGTATTAGAAATTAAGTAATTTGCTGTTTGAAAGATAATTAAATTAAATTAGGCAGGAATTAATAAAAACAATGAAATGAATTATAATATTTATTTTCTAAAATGTTATGCCATAAAACGAAAGAAAGAAAATATTACTATAAATATTATTAGCGCGGCGGCGCCGGCAAACGTCTTGAAAAATGCGGGGGAGGGTGAGGGGGCCTGCGCAGTAGCAACATGGATGGGTAATGTTTAAAGTTATTAGGTATCTATTCAATTCTGCTCGTGTAGTGTAGGTACCAGAGTTGGGCGTAATCGATTACTTTTCGTAATCGCATTGAGTATTCGGGATTATACCTATATCTTAACTATAATAAAACTGTAATATTTGTATGTAGGTACACACGGCGACACATCATGTTACGCACTCTATATACCCATAACTACACTACGTACAAAACACAAAATAGTGCGGTAGAGAGCCTGCATAGACGCGGCTGCCGACGGCGCGGGCGCAGCGTGCCGTCAGACGAAACAACAACAACATACCGCACCCTCTCGCATGATTCGCAGCGTTCAACTTCTAATAGTTAAAAGTCCAAACAGGGTAACCTGACCTGTCGCCGTGTGTACATTGAAGACTACACTACGTACAAAACACAAAATAGTGCGGTAGAGAGCCTGCATAGACGCGGCTGCCGACGGCGCGGGCGCAGCGTGCCGTCAGACGAAACAACAACAACATACCGCACCCTCTCGCATGATTCGCAGCGTTCAACTTCTAATAGTTCAAAGTCCAAACAGGGTAACCTGACCTGTCGCCGTGTGTACATTGAAGATATGAGTATGTATGTATGTATTTGTTATAGATTATTTTATTTTATTTGTAAGTAGGTTTATTTATACACTGAAGCCATTCCTTTCTTTTTATGCTACATCGCCTACTTATTTTTCGTTTGTTAATTTCCTCTACCCTAAGTTGTCTGCAAGAAATAGCTTTTTAGCAATAAGACCGCATTATTGTATCGACTTGTAATTCTTTATCTGTATTCAAATGTTTGTTCTGTTTTGGTGTGCAATAAAGTATAATTGAATACCTAGAAGACATGAACAAACAAAAATTACGATATGGTTCTTGGGTGTGCTTGATTCCAAATTAACAGTTTTTATTTTTTGTCTGTCTGTTTGTTCGAGCATCACGCAAAAACTACTGAAAGATTTTGACGAGACTTATAAGTGATGATCTGACTTAAAATCTGGTATATAGAAGAGAAGAGAAGAGAAGAGAAGAGAAGAGAAGAGAAGAGAAGAGAAGAGAAGATAAGAGAAGAGAAGATACACTTGGTACAGTTATAGCAATTAATGGTCTAATGTTCTTAGCGCACAAAGTTACATATCACTAGGTGTCCCCCGTGGGAATCGAACCCACGACTTCCGTGTCAAGAGCTACTAGCCTTCAGATATGAGTCTACATACTTAGTAAGTATCATTTTATACTGGTTGTTACCTACGACCTATGTAAAACAACTGGTAGTACGGAACACCTAATTGCCCGAGTCCCGACTCGCACTTGGCCGGTTTTTATTTATTTATAATTAGATTGTGGGAGTATCTATCCCAATCTTTGGTATTGTTTTAGATCAAGAAAAAGAAGAGATTGCGGATTGCGGAGCCTCGTGGCAGGCAAAAACGCGAACCGCGCGAACACTTAATTTTATCTTTATAGAGGTGGAAAGAGACTGCTATAGGTACATTGAACACACCTTTCTCCACCATGTTTGCGCAAAAGTAAAAAAATGTTCTGCCTATGGAGTAAAGGCGCGTCGTGCGCGTGCAGAGAAATCATTCTAGATCGTGCTATTCTACTTCTATACTTTGACTACTTCTGCACGTCTAGTATTATTTCTCTACTTGTGCGCGACTCGGCTTTCTTCCACACTACATGTCGCGGCAAACGCGGTTTTCGCTCTCCGAACAGCGCGGGAACAACAAGCAAAGTACACACACGGCGACACATCAGGTTACGCACCCTATATACTCATTACTACACTACGTAAAAACACAAAATAGTGCGGTAGAGAGCCTGCATAGACGCGGCTGCCGGCGCGGGCGCAGCGTGCCGTGAGACGAAACAACAACAACATACCGCACCCTCTCGCACGATTCGCAGTGTTCAACTTCTAATAGTTCAAAGACCAAACAGGGTAACCGGACCTGTCGCCGTGTGTACAACAGCACGCCTTCTAGTATGATTTTTCTACATACGCGCGACGCGCCTTCGCTGCATAGATTTTTGAACATCACAAGTAGTAATAATCAGCAGTAGAAAGATGTATAATTTCCATGCTAATTTTGACATTTTCTACTGCTGATATAAACGTGTGATGTCGCCTGTTTCACCACTCTGAGTAAGTTCTTGTTAGCTTATCCGACAGATAGTTTGAGATATTTTGTATGAAATTATGTCAAAATATCTGTCGGATAAGCTAACAAGAACTTACTCAGATGTGGTGAAACAGGCCCTTTGTTTTAAGGCCTCCGCTCATTGCAGCGATATTATTGAGCGATATTATTGCTGCGATTTTGCGATAATTGTACTCAGAACATTTTGTATGGGGACGCGCTCGATCCCACACACTGCCGCGATATTATCGCAACCTGACGCAATCTCTTTCTACTACATTCAGTGAAGGGCGCATGCGTGACGCGAATCGCGGAATCGCTGCAGTGTGTAAGGTGTCGCGATATCGCTGTCGATAATATCGCTCGATAATATCGCTGCAATGTGCGGAAGCCTTTATTATAATAAATTAAAAAAATATATATAAAACCCTTATATCTACGTGATATTTTGATCGAACGAACCTGAAGTTTTTCAGGCCAAAAACATACTGTGGGTAAATCTCTTTGTGTGGGATGTAAAAAAACAACCTTGTAAGTATTATAAAGGAATGGTTTAGATAATCAATATAAACAACTTTAACTATGGAGAAAATTATAACACACATCAAAAATCAGCTGTTTTATACAAATCAGCAGTAGTAATATCTATATTGGACAGCGGATTTTTTTCGACATTATCTCCATAGTGAAAGTTGTTCAGTTTGATGGTCTAAACCACCCCTTTAAAAATTGTTAGGCGGTTTTGGTACACCTTGTTCACCTCATGGGATATTATAAAATATTCATTGGATCAAGTTCACTTGTTCGGCGTACACTAGTCGATTGTTTTTTTTAATCGCTCTAGATCGCCGATCTAATGTATCAGATCGGATTATGTACTAATTTACTAAACAGTTTAAGTCATCATAAAATCGTAAAAAAATAAAAAATATCTCAGAGCGCGCGAAAAACTGTTGTACAGGTCCTCTCTCGACGAGTGCTCGCGCACGACTGAGGAGCGTGTTGATTTGATGCCGAATATATAGTACTCTAATTTTATTTATTGTAATGTTGTCTTACAAGATTACAAAAAAATAACGTATGATTCGTATTCCTTAAAGATAGAAGTTATATATGATATTAAGTTATTTTATAAAACATTGTTCGTTTAGAACATAATTGACGCTGAATCTCGTCATTTTCTGCCAAAAATGGCTTACTTATTTTTTTTTTTTTGAGGCGATTCAAGGCATTTATTGAAATTTTACAACATTAACAAACAAATAAAATATGTACATAATCATTTGAGAATTTTTAATTTTTGTAGAATTGAATGGAACTATGTAAATTTGAGCGTCAAAGATGCACCGCCGACAGTTTTTATGGAAAACCATGTTCGTAAAATATTTATTGTAAATTCTAGGAAACGAAAATGGAAAAAGTGCTACATTATCAAACAAGAAAAAGAATGGATCTATCGTTAGCCATAAACAAATAATTATAGAACCTTACTGTTTCTGAGAATTACTGCGTCAAAAATCGCACATTTTCTAAAATAATGTAAATGGGCTCTTAAGTACACACTACACCACTCATTTTTAATTAGTAACGAAACTTTAAGGCTGTATTCAGACCGTGAATCTGAACAACTTTCCCTAAGAAACATGGGCCGAAAAACGAGAAAAATGTGTGGACCTCCCATAGAAAATCGATCGGCCGATCCGCACTTTTGTATGGGAGGTCCAACAATTTTTCTCGTTTACGACCCATTTTCCTTAGGGAAAGTTGTTCAGATTCACGGTCTGAATACACCCTTAAAGTCTCGTTACTAATAAAAAAATAGTGGTGATACAAGGTGTTACAAAAATACAAATAAACCTTTAATATAATAATAAAATCATTTATTCAAGTGACCAGGATTTTTAAGGGGGTGGTGTAGACCATCAAACAACTTTCACTATGGGACCAATATCGAAATCGCGAAAAAAAAAATGATGTTCCATACTCTACAAATCGACTAGAGCTAAAATATGTATGGGATCAAATATTTTTTTTCACGATTCCGATGTTGGTCCCATAGAAAAAGTTGTTCAGTTTGACGGTCTAAACAACCCCCTTAAGAGTTTAAAATATTTATTGTTACTTATGAAACACCTTGTATATTATCGTAACCAACGATATCAATCAGGTCTATGATCGTAACCTTTTTTAGTGTTCCGAACTAACATTAGCGTAACAAAATACTTATGAAATCACAGCGATGGGTGTCTGTCGGTTCGTCAGTCTGTCACAATAAGACTTAAACATAAAGAATATCTAATGAATTTACCTGAAGTGAAGTGATAATTATCCTAGCTTCGACAATGTGTAAATATCTTCAATGTACAGACACATTTCCGTTACAGGGTTTTATACTTAACTAGTGTTTACCCGCGACTTCGTCCGCACAAATTAATTGGTTTCTGCAATAAGTGCGTTCACACACGATGACGCACTGACGGAGCGGCAGATGTCAGTCCATAGAACCACACCTGGTGCGTCAATGCGTCACCGTGTGTGCTTCTACGTGCGGTTTCATACAACTCCTTGCTTCACAAATGACGGACTGACGTCTGCCGCTGCGTTAATGCGTCATCGTGTGTGAACGCACGTACTTATCCTTATTGAAAAAAAAAACAAACTATCTGCACCAAAATTTAACCAAAATTGAAGGAAACTGAATAGATTTTATAGAAAAATCTGGATAGTTGGTTGCAGATAGTTGGTTTTTGCAATAAGGGTACGATATGTCAGTGGTCTTCATCGACATAACCTGGAGTTTATTGCCCCCCTGGGCCAGGTTACACAAGTGGGGCTAAATTAGATACAGAACGATAACCTCCTTTATCCAAAGTCGGGAAACCCAACTGAATAGAAATAGAGTGACAAACGAATATTGCAAAAAAGATATTAAACACAGCCGCATGTGTTACCGGGAATGTAATATTCACAATATGATAAATGTCGCTGAATGTATGGATGGGGGCGGCATGGGACGTTTTAGATGTCATGAATAGAGGTGTATTTTTAACATGTCTGACTGTGTGTGGCTATCTAGCGGTTAAACAGGTAGACCGATTGTTGGGTGAGTGCTATGTATGGCAGAAAAAGCATGAAAGTAAAATTAATGCTGTTGAAATGCGTTCCTTGCGAAGTACGTGTGGTGTTACGCTGAGAGATAGAGTGAGAAATTGTGTGATTAGAGATCGATGTAAATTGAAAGAAGATGTTTTGATAAGAATAGAGAAGGGTATGCTTCGTTGGTTTGGTCATGTGGAGAGGATGAGTGATAGCAGATGTACGAAAGAGATATATGGAGCTAAAGTGAGTGGATGTGTCGGCAGAGGGCGCCCTCGTAGGACGTACCTATTCTAATCAAATCAGTTGCGTCTTACAAACGAGGAGGTGCGGAGTACTCGAAACCAACGGGCATGTATGAAGAGATGTATGGATGTGAATGAGGCAAAAGAGGTATGTAAGGATTGTAGTAGATAGCGCGCTCTGGTCTCTGCCTACCCCACTGGGAAAGAGGCGTGATTATTTATTTATTTTCATTTATTAACATAGTTAGACAAGTCCTGGTGGTCCAGTGGCGAGTGGTTGGCTTCCGTGCAGGAGACGATGGTTCAATTCCCGTCCAGGCCGACTCGTACCAAAAAATTTATCGGATTTTATGTACGATTTGTAACACCACTGGCTTTTCGGTGAAGGAAAACGTCGTGAGGAAACCTGCAAGCTTCAATTTCTAGGCAAGTATTGAATACACTGTACATTATGAGTGGCGACGGGCTCACTCCCCGTCACACGGATAGGGGGTGGTGTAGTTAGACCATCAAAATGAACAACTTTCACTATGGGACCAATATCTGCAAATCTACTCGAGCTAAAGTATGGGATAGATGATTTTTTTTCGTGATTTCTATGTAGGTCCCATAGTGAAAGTTGTTCAGTATGATGGTCTAAACAAACCCCTAAAAGTTTGACATGTTTATTTTTACATTTGTAACATAATTTATATCCTCCTCGGGGAATAAGTATAATTAAAGTCGTGAGCATATGCGTGCTTATAACACTGTCATTGGTCGATAAATTGACTTTGACAGATTTAAAACTGATATTTCTTCGACACAATCATACACTAAGATCACGCTGCAAGATTCGAACACCCACATGTTTAGGCAATGATCCTTACCAATACCGGCTGAATAGTTCCAGATGATCAACTTTAATTGAGAGTTTTGAAGGAATCTCAGCCAACATCACACATAGAAATATCGCCGAGTCTGGGTCCATTATGTAAGCAACATCTACACATCATCCCAAACTGTAACAGAAGTATGTCTATGGAGGTGCTACTTGGGAATGTACCTCTATTGGAAAGGGAAGATCTTCCACCAGGCTGACAGACCGTGGTCCAACAGTTCTTAGTTGGACCTTGTATTATATATCGAATCTCTGCGATTATTTTTCTTGTGCGATTTATGTCTCGCATTCGATTGTGAACCTTATTTGTAGTACGTTACGAGTTAAGTATTTACGGTGAACGTTGTCTTTGTATGGAGCATATTTCCGAGAGCGACGGTATCGCCATCTGTTAGCTTCTTTGCTATAACTTGATGGTGTTGACATCTGTGGCAAGTCCCCACATGTCTGTACAGATCTGATACAGGCTGGGATCAAACCCCCACCCCTTCACAAAAGGCAAAACTACTACCACAACGCACTAGACCAACACAACTTTTTAATGCATTTTATAGTTCGATAAAGCCATAAATATTTAAATAAGAATGCTATTTATTCTTTTTTTATTACAAAAGGGAATGTTAATTTTAAATTCTGTATCTCCTCGTTCGTTCAAACACAAGGGCTCTTAAATATACAAGATTGAATCATTTCTTTTATCTTAAGTTTATTTCCTTTCTACGATAGATTAGTGTGGATACGCCTTCTATCTACCTATCTAATACACATGCTGTAAGGATAAGTATCATTAACCTTTAAAACACATACTCTACCCATCAAACTGAACAACTTTTACTATAGGCGTAAACCAGTCAGAGAAAAAAAAGTAAGCTTTTGGTTTTCTAGGGGTTCGATAGGTGGCAGTGGTGGTGGTCTGTGCGAATAAATGTCAAAATTACAAAAAGTGTTTTCTTTAAAATAATAAAGAGGCAAAAGATGATCAAGAAGATGCCAACTCATATTTTGATAGTAGGTAGGTATATTTCATTATTTACTAATCATTTCAATCGAAAATTCGAAACTTTTGCACCTGTATGGGTTCGATCCTACGAGTTCAATCCCTTGGCGTTCCAAAAAAAGGCAGGCACAGTCTTGGCAAGATTTTGACATAATCTCGCGCATGGTTCTATGGAGCGACCAACATGTCATCTGTAGAGTATTTTAAGAATTACATTTAAAAAAGGAAAGAAATACGCTCATACAGAAATGATTTACTTTTATTCGCTGTTGACAATCAACCATACAGTCTCATCCACAAAATTCCAACCCTCTCGTACAATCGAGTCGTGAAATTGAAACCGTTGTTGCGTGTGATTCCAGTTGATCTTCATCCCCGTTACTTTTACAAATATAAGGGGTGGGGGCGGCAGGGGAGGGGGTGAAATTGAATGTTTAATGTTTATTATTATAAAGCAGAATAGATACTAGTACTACGTTCAGAAGTCTCGTAGGTGGCTATAGGCTTTCACCCATAAAAATACTCCTCTATCTCTCTATAACGACGACCCGGTTGGTGTAATGGTTACCACGCCGGACTGCCAAACCAAGGTCCTGGGTTCGAATCCCGGTTCGGCCGTGGATGTTATATGTTCGTGCCGTTGTTGTATGGTTTCCATAATAAAAGCCTTTAGTGCTTAGTTTTGGGATGTGCCTATGAGCGTTATTTATTTATTTATAACGTCACGACACGTCCCTTGGGGATGATCAGACCACAGAGTACTATAATACTACCGTAAATCAGACCATCTAACTGAACAACTGACATTTTTAATTAGTTGGCGAAACTGACACAGGGCACTTGTTAATAAGGCCAGGTTATCCAAGTGCAAGCGTCTCTTTCTTGCAAGCATAAGTTTGCAATTAGCCATCCCGCTCCAATTGATAGCAGGATCGCAAAAAAACGTGTTTTTCATCAATATCTTTGCTCATGGGTGTTTCTAAGCTCAAAATTCTACGGAGTTCACTAGAAATATTTAATGTATTTAGATTATTATTAAGTACATAATAATATATAAGTATATTTATTATATATAAGTATATTTATTAAGTACAAGAATAAAAAGTTAAATATCAGCAGTTTAATCATAGTATTGAAAAAACATAACAGAAAAGGGTAACTTTGGGATTTTTTTCTATCTATTAAACTTAATCTAATCGTGTAATTGAGAACGGTCGCATAGCAGCCAGATCCTTAAATAAGACATAATTGGTTTTCAGACTTTAAAACACTTTCGTTCGTGTTCAAAAAACGGCCTCGACCGGATAACAGCGTCTTAAGGTACGCGCAGTGCGTGCAGTGCGCAGGCGCGGCCGGACATGACCTCAGAATAACCTCACTACACCTCAGAATATGATCGGGCGGGGGTCATTACCACGCAATTGTACTCCGCCAACTAATTAAATTTTGATTATTGATTTTAATAACATTTTATTTCACACGATACAATAGGTACAATCTTAAACATAAACAGACAATGAAATACAAGTTCAATTAATAATACAAATACAATTAAATTTTACTTTATATTATGATACCTCACTATGATATGATGGCTCACCCCCCGACACACCGGACAGAGTTTCGGTACTACTGGTGATACGTGGATGTTCTGAAGTTTCAGAATATCTCTGACTACCCCCTCGGGGAATATAGTCGTGAGCATATGCTTATGCTTATGATACCTGTTTCAGATAATGATTTCAATTCTTATTCATAGCGAAATAATTTTATTTCATTACCATGTTATTCATAGCAATCTCAAAAACAAAAGGCGACATTAGTGACTCTGTGTAATTTCTTCCAACCCCGCTAACTCGCAGTCTTCCGACAAGCTATAAAAATCTTCTTTATAATTAGAGTTTGCTCGTATTTTTTTTTCTTTTATACTCCTAATGGTGGTTTAAGTGATAGAAGATAGCGGAGATGTTTAGATTATTGTCGATTTTGAATGCAGCAGCTACCTACCAATGATATTATACCAAAAAGAAGCAGATACGTATGTTACTAGAGCGTGCAAAATGAAGACTCGAAAAAGACCCAATTCGGTATGTCAAGTTTTTTTTTGTCTTCATTTAATATTTTTTACGAAGACATAATTTTAAGACACCTATTTCATTTTTTTTGCTATTCATCGAGTTTATCATTATGATTTTTTTTTTAATTATTTTGATCTGTATCTCCAAGTACAAAATTGGTGGAAAGAAAATAATTCGAACTCCCTAGAGAAAAACTACTGCAATATTATAAAAAAAAATTATAACATGCCTCCTCTTTCTAAATCTATTTTGTAAACAAAGACGGCAACATCAAATGTCAAATTCTGTCATTGTGAAAGTATTTTTTTTCTTAATGGCCAAGTTACTTTAAGTAGATTTTTTGTTTACCAAGGAGTTTGCAGGGGCAGCGAGTGACGTCACTCGTGGACCGAAAAACGACGTTATTTTATTAAAAATATCTGTAATCCTTTCATTTTAAAATCTCTGACATAGAAAATATGATTATTGAGACAATTATCTCGAAATGGTTTTCGATTAGGACCTCCAAAAAAAAATTGACATACCGAATTGATGGATATTCTTTCAATAGTCCGCGTCAAGCAATGCTATACGAGCGAAACTGCTGTGCCGTGGTACAATTTTACGCTTGTGTATTTTACACAAGATAATGTTATCTTGTAAAATATAATCAATCATTGTTACTTACTAAATCTTATTGGTTGATAAAACTCAGTTTCTCCGCTCCGCCAGCTAACTCCACATCAGTGGACAGGCACCCTAAGTCCCACTTGCGTCCACATGGGTTACCAATAAACACCCATGATTTATTGTATAGAAAAACAATTGAGAGAGCTATGTTACCCAAAATTAACTGGTAACCTAGGTTGACGCAAGTGGGGCTTAGTGTGGCAGAATCAATGACAAAAAAACAGTGCAACCAAAATTGTAAAAGCGCTCCCAACTTACCCCAAGCCCCAAAAGAGGGGTGAAGTTTCGTCAAGTGTCCCAAGGATCCCTAATAAGCATACAAACGAGGACTTTACAAAGTTCGCGCTAATCACTGTTTTCTTAAACGTTTGACGGAGATAGAAGATAGAGGGAATTCTTTAAAAAATTGTGTTAAAGATAGGCTCACGACTATATTCCCCGAGGGATATAATCTCGTCGTTTCATACAACCCGTTATGGAAAATCCAAAATTTTTTAGCTAATTAATTTCCTATAGGTTTCTTATGGAAAGTTCGTTTAGGAAGTTGATCAGTATCATGGGTACAATCATCCCAAAGTTATGCAACTGTTTACCATAACACCGTGTATAGAACAATTTTTAAGAACAATTTTTTTTTCCCTTCCGGATGGAAAGCGTCAATTGTCGTCCCGCTGCGCTAAACGAAGTTGTCGGTTTCCTACTCCGTCGAGGAGAAAAATAGTATACTAACCTCTGACAGTAATTAAGAAAGCCTCAGATCACATGTTTGTTGTAATGGTTACCACGCCGGACTGCCAAACCAGGGTCCTGGGTTCGAATCCCGGTTCGGTCATGGATGTTATACGTTCGTGCCGTTGTTGTATGGTTTCCATAATAGAAGCCTTTAGTGCTAGTTTGGGATCATTACAATGTATGTGCCTGTGAGCGTTATTATTATTATTGTATCTCTTACGGTATTTCACGGGCCGTAGCCCGGACCTTTGGAAGGCTTGCGTGGGGACCCAGGTCCAACACGTAGAGGCCCCTTCGAGACACTTTTATCTAAATGCAATGGGATGCACCAATCGTGAATCTATCCCTGAATGCATTATGCAAATACACTCATAGACGGACCACGCTTGGCACAAAGACTATTGTGAGAGAGGATATAATGTTACTTGGACTATGGGGGTGAACTGGGTGGGCCGGGAAATCTGGGTTATTGCGGAAAGACTCGGGACGCCTGCCGTAACAAATGTCTCAAGTTTGTTCAAAATGGCAGACGGTGACTTGCCAACTCATTTGATGGGCCCCCCAAAATAGCCGCTCGCAAGGAGCGACAAGGCGGCAACATCTAGTGAGCGGCTAAGGTTGTAGAGAGGTGAGTCTGCGGGCGCCGGTTCCCGGTGCTAGCGCACCAGTCAGCAGGCCCCCGGCGTTATGACATTTTACACTTCCAACCTGGAGCATAGGTTCCGCTCTTGCGACTCCACTCCTGGCCGGCCGGTTAAGGCAAGACAGGAGGTGAGGGCCAAATCAATCCGGGCCCTCTGGAAAATCGGGTCCGTGGTGTCGCCAATCACCAACAGCTCGCCACAAGCTGCCCTGCGGGCTTATTATTATTATTATTATAGCTTTTAGACAAACAGCCGATTTTTTTTCGCGATTTCAATGTTGGTCCCCTGCCCATGGTAACATTTGTTCAGTTTGCTGGTCTGAAGCAGCTTATGCCTGCTACAAAACAACCCAGACCCTTTACCCGGACTTTCGATTTTCAGACTTCATTGTACAGCTTGGCCAAAAAGAGTATAAATTAAATGATGGCGCTGCCTCCACGCAAGAACGTCAAAATCACGCATAACCTGGCAACACCACCATACTCAAATTTTAGTTCCACCTGTCACCACGATCATGACTTTATGACCAAGCTATAATAAGAGTTGAAATTGGGTCGAAAACGTTCACGCAATTGCGATGCTCGAATGTCCGGGTAGACTCCCTGATTCTACGGTGTGAAATTCATAAAACAATTTGAAATCAAATCTATGACAGACGAACGAACATCGAAGTGATTCGATTCCTATTTCGATTTCGGTTTGATATAAAAAAAATAAAAGTTATAGCCTGTAGAATCCCACTGCAGGGCAAAGGCCTCCTCTCACGAATAAGGGTGAGAGGGAGTGGGCCATACTCCACCACGCGGGCCCAGTGCGTGTTGGTGGAGGCAAGTTAGTGGTCAACTTGCTGTCAGAGAATTTTCAAGCCGCCAATAGGCCTCTGACCTGGCTTAACGAATAGTTACAACGCCATCTGACGGAACTATCCGAGACCAACTGCTTAACGTGCCTTCCGAAGCACGGAAACGCTTGAGATGAAATACCACTAAACGGTCACCCATCCAAAGACTGACCGGACCTGACGTTGCTTAACTTCGGTGATCGTTTCCAATACCGAAGCTCCACTACGCCAACGAGCGCTTCGGTTTGATATAAACAAAACAAAAATGCGAAAAAGCCAAGAAAAAAAACAATAAGTCTGAAAATGACAATTTTTGGGGTTATATCCTCAAAAATAACATTTTCTTTACTTAGCTGTGTCCGGCAGATAAAGAGACCCTTCTGATCGCTCGCTTTATTTGTATTGTGACAGTCGCCGACAAAAGCCGAATGTAGGTACAACTACATTATAGCCCATAATACAGGACATCCATTTATAAATACAGGGTCCTTCTTAAATGCTGACACTTTTTAAGGGGATCTTCAGACCATCAAACTGAACAACTTTCTCTATGGGACCAACATCGAAATCGCGAAAAAAAATCTGCTGTCCCTGCGTGTCCCATACATTTGGCTCGAGTAGGTTTTCAGTTTTCTATGAAAGAGCTGATTTTTTTTGTCGCGTTTCTGATCATCCTCTTAAAAAAGTGTCAGCATATTAAGTTGGACCCTATATACAGCGTGAAATTGATATCATTAGCATAGCATAGCATATGCTCACGACAATATCCCCCGAGGGGGTAGTCAGAGATATTCTGAAACCTCAGAACATCCACGTTTCACCAGTAGTACCGAAACTCATAGCATATCAACATCCGGAAATCATTAGCATCCTTTTAAATTAAGAGTCTACCCATCAAACTGAACCACTTTTACTATGGGGCATTAAATATAATATATTATATTCTGCAGAGGATGTAGGGGTGCACTAGGAAAGGATTTTTCGAGGTAAGGGGTAATCCACGCGGACGAAATCGCGGTCAAAAGCTCGTACATATATTATGGGATATGAAATAAACAAGTGTCTGTGATATCCCCGAAAAGATTATAATTTGAGAGTATTATGTAGATACCCCCCCCCCCCCCCCCCCTTTCTAGTTGGCCTTTATTGGAAACGTCTTTTTATGGGGTTTATGTTAGTGGTGTGTTGGTGTTGGTGGGTGCTAGTTAGTAGTTAGTTTAGTAGCGACAGGCATCAGTGTTTATTTTATCTCTATTTATCCGTATAATTTTTCTTGTCGTAGTAGCTTCAAATAAGAAGTAGGTACTTAATTAGTAGACACATTTTGATTTTACTTTAGTGGCAATCAAACATTTTTCTAAACTTTATTATTTGAATACTTATCACCTTCTTTGACTATTTATTATAAGGACTCGCCTTGCGGTAGCATTTCCCCTCTGCCACGGTATAAGATCAATTGATCATGTGCATTTACATTAAATTGTATATCTTATCACTAAACGAGACAGCCTATAATTGCGAAATATTAATTTCGAACTTAGAACGTTTGGGGTTCACACGAGACTACTTTTCATGATTTTTAACATTCAAAATTAGAATCTAAAGTTATGGGGAATAAAATCCAAAGTTGCGGATTGCATGTTACCTCGCCCCCCGCAAAAAGTGGCAGAAATGTTTGTTAGTAGAATTACACGCGTTACTAGTCCTCATATAAGTAGTCAAAGATCACCTTAGATCAAAATAAAGCGAACATTTCAAACCAGAAAAATGAGGCAAAACAAATGAAAGGTTTACTTCAAATTTGTATGCAAGTGCCCTAGATTTGACAGATAATGGCGCTAGTTTGTATGGACCAAGTACACCAGTAGTGTGCTTCAACTTACCGCGCTTTAGGCCTATCCATTAATTTTATTTTGATTTAAGCGTAGCACTTGTCCGCTCGGCAGTACTCTCTTAAGGCGGTGTTATGTTAGGGCGACTGCTTGACCGCAGATAAGAGCGGACACAAGAACTTAATACAATGGCTTTCATACACTACACCTGCCCGTCCCCCGTCTGTTTTAGCGTGATGATAAGATTATTACATTTCGATGTAGAATGTTTTTATTAACTGGGTTGTTTTATTCCTTATACATTTACTTTACATAAGAGGGCATCCATTATATTCATTATTATTTGAGTTCAAATGGTTACAGTACAGACTTACGTACTTCTTGTACCAAGCCACAGATTTACGTGAGGGGATTTTGATGATGTCCCGATTGACGATTTGCGGAGACTAGGTGATTCAGCCAGCTATGTCCTAACCAGCTGGGGAAAAACGCACGAAGTGACATATCACGAGGTGTCCCCTATGGGAATCGAATCCACGACCTCCGTGTCAAGAGCCCAATGCTCGCAGTTGATAAACGTCTAAAAACTGCTAAACATCGTTACAAACTTTAACATTTAAGAGGATATAATTCGGAGGGCGCTCTATACAAACGTACTATGGTGATAATTTTCAATACTAACCCATTAAAGACAATGAAATTTTGCAGAAATAATCTAGAAACAAATCTCTATACTTGTATGGAGTCAGATTTTCGTTAAAATGCATTGAAACTGTATATTTCAACGAAGATCTGTCTCCATACAAGCATAGATATTTTTTACTAGATTGTTTCTGCAAAATTTCATTTACTTTAATTGGTTAGTATTGAAAATATCACCATAGTACGTTTGTATGCAGCGCGCTCCAAATTATATCCCCTTAACTATACCTACCTAATATTAGTATGAATTAATACAGTGGTCGTTAGGTTCTGGTTATGTTTTATGAGTATGACCACAAATTAATCAATAGTTAGTACCTGCACGACCTAGGTCACATTAAAAACAAAACAAAAAATTTTAGAGAAATCGCATTAAATAACACACATTTCTTAGAACAAAGACTGTATTTTACTGAAACACGCCATCTTAACATATTCATAGCACGGAATTTAGCACCACATAAAGGGTGCTCAATCCACTACCTTCATACACAGGATGTTCTGAAAAAATTCTATAATAATAGGCGATGCATTTCTTCACACTGGTTTATGTGGACGGATTAGTTTGAGTAATTTTAAATGTAGGTAACTAACTAGCTTCAGGCATGTTTTTTACCCGACTGCAACAGAAGGAGGGTTATGTTTTTCGAGCGTATGTATGTATGTATGTATGTATGTAAGTATGTATATATGTATGTATGTTTGTATGTCTATTTCTTTGGCACGCCCTACAGCCTAAACGGCTTGATGGATTTTAACGTATGAGGTGTCGTTAGATTTGTAAAAATCGTGAGAGTGTCATAGGGTACATTATTTCAATATGGCGTCTGCGAATTAAAAAAGAGAGGGGGGAGAATCAATTTTTTTTCGCAAAAAATTACAATATGGGTATCAAATGAAAGTTGGTGAAGAGCAGATTCCAAATATATATATATTATAGTACTTTTATGCTACCATTTTTTGGCTACTTTCTATTTTTTGCTTCTTTAAATTTCAACTGTCTGATAAAATTGTAATAATTATTATTTTCGATGAATTGTCCAAAAACATTGTTAAATTCTTTACTGGGTGGACTTTCAGCCGAGTTTCATGACAGTTTCTTAACAGAACGGATTCTCAACAGAACAGATTCTCAACTGGACAGATTCTCAACTAAACAGATTTTAAAGTTGATAAATTCTTAACTAGGGGAACTTTTAACTGGGTTTCACGACAGATTCTGAACAGAACTGATTCTCAACTGGACAGATTCTTAAGTTGTTAGTTGTTGTTGTTGAAGTTGTTTATCAACTTAAGAATCTGTCCAGTTGAGAATCTTCGAAATAGAGAGACTAGAGAATTTCTTCGAGAATAGAGTTCTTAACTGGGTGAAATATCAACTGGGTTTCACTACAGATTCTCAACAGAACGGATTCTCAACTGAATACTAATCTTTGTTTACACTACAGCATGAGTGATTGCGATATAACCCATGCTGACACGAAAGAAGATGTATTCTAGATCGTTTTCTAGTCATCAAAATACAAATAGCCCGTTAGAATGTTTAATTCTAGATCAAAATACAATCTGGACTAGATTCTGGTATTTTATTTTGGACTCGATAATTTATGTGACAAGTCCACTCAATTTATATTTCATTTACAGATGTTTTTCACTGGGTTATTCCGTATTTATCCTAAAATGTCTCATCCTAAATGATTTTTTTACATTGTACATTTAACAAACATCCTGTGTATAACAAGAAGTGTCGCGGTACCTCACAGGGCTATAATAAAGCTACTTTTGACTGACTTTATTACTTTTACGTGCGCTGCGGCGGGGCGGTGGGGGTTAGGTGCGGGTTCTAGTCCTTGGTCCAGTGTTGGTTACTTTAAAATATTTAATTATAACAGGTAAAAAATTATGACAGGTTTAAAAGTATGACTTGGTAGATTTAAATGTTTTGTGTTCTGGAAATTTTCTGTGTAGAAAATAAGAAAGAAAGATTTTTTCTTGTCGATTTTTATTTATAACGCTCTGCTTTTTCAAGCCTTTGTGGTCCAGTGGCGAGTAACCTTGCCTGCCGTGCAGGAGGCGATGGTTCGATTCTCGTCCAGGACGACTCGTACCAATGTTTTTCGTAATTTATGTACGATTTGTATGGAAGGTCTATTGTCTGAACACACCCTTTAAGTTATGTTAGTACTTAATTAAAAATCCTACAAAACATTTTTCGCTATTTCAGTGTTGGTCCTACATTTTAAAATGATCAAATTAAAGTTCTGAATAAAAGGTCAAAGTTAATGCAAATTCTCAAGAACACGCTGCATAAATAATTACCCGGAATCATTGAGTAATTATGTATAGAGCAGACAACGCGAACAAAATCAGTGCACCATGATCAGCAGTGTGGGGCGCGTGCTGGGAGCGTCAGGCTGCGACGAGCGCCTGGCACAGGCTAAGTGGGTTAGAGCGCGTGCACCCTAACGCGTGTTACAAAACATTACTTCTCGGTAGCTTCTCTAGTTAACATAGTACCTCAATGCCCGGAATAAGTATTATTGGATATGAACAAACGTGTACAACCTCCCCTCGCGCCGGGATCAACATAAATCCGTCACTAGTCAGGAAGCTACACCGTTCACCACTTAACCGTTTGAACCCTTAAACTATACGGAACCCACCGCTTTATCTATGAATGTTCTAAACTAAGGTGTTTCGAAATTACATATTATTATCAGGCAGCTGACTGACAAACGCACAGCCTATATTACACAGCATTAGCAGTTGGTATTATTACGTCCTACTAGCTGACCAGGCGAAACTTTGTACCGCCTTAGAATCAGTTTCCCGACACACACTAGGCCGTTTTTTCCTGTCAGAACAAAAAAATCTGCTGTTCCTTCTTTATTCGTAGGCTGTTCTATACGAAACTGCAACACCTAAAACTCTCTTGAACTAAATCTTGTGGTCCGGGTTCGAATCCGCACGGAACACATGCCATGTACCAATAAGTTTTTCTAACTTATGTAAGTAATACCGGCTCTCGAACGGTGAAGGAAAACATCGTGAGGAAACCTGCATACGCTGAAGAAGAAATTGCGATGCGTATGTGCAGTCTACCAATCCGCATTGTGCACGCGTGGTGGACTAACGCCCATACACCCTCCCTGAGGGTAGGCCTGTGCCCTGCTGTGGGACGTATATAGGCTGTGATGTTGAGATGCATGCTCATAATATCGAACAATATCTTATGGGGGTTGCAGAGGGAGTTGCACTACACTAGATGGCGCTCGGGAGCATTATTCCTGATTTTATCACATTTTATTTTATATCTCGTAATTGTGATGATTTCAATCAAAATTTTCAATTATGCGGGCACTTGTGTTTATGTTTTACTGATCTAGCTACAAGTTATAGTAATTTTATTGTTCATACGAATTTGATATACATTTTAATTTTAATCAATTTCATACAAAACTTTGACGTATAACATTCGTAGACGGTATTAACAAAAGTAATATTTTATATATGGAAAAATAGTTAAGAAAATCAAGATTACGCATCTCAAATAACATTTGCAATTTATAACATAATTACGAAGATATAAAATAAAATGTGATAAAACCAGGAATGATGCTCCCGAGCGCCATCTAGTTGCCTGTGAACGTCTCTGCAACCCCCTTAAAGAGGACCGCGTATCACAGACGGCACAAAAAAAAACTATTTCACACAGCAATCCGTCTTATCGATAACACTGTAAATGCAAACTCGTGCTTGACCGCTGACAGATTTATGGTCACCCGGCCAGAGTGTTTCCGGATCCGGTCTGCGATTGCGTGGGGAGGGGGTGATTTGTTTATACACACACACGTCTGTTGTATTGATGGGTGAATGTAAAGTTTGATTTTAAATATTATTGATGTTACAGCCATGTTGTGCTATTTCGAATCAAATTATAGTAGATTACACACCGAGGATAAAAGCCGTGGTGGTCCAGTGGCGAGTAACCTTGCCTGCTGTGCAGAAGGCGATGGTTCGATCCCCGTCCAAGCTGACTCGTACCAATGAGTTTTTCGGAATTTATGTACGATTTGTTACACCACTGGCTTTTCGGTGAAGGAAAACATCGTGAGGAAACCTGCATGCTTCAATTTCGAGGCATGTATTGTACCCACTGTCCATTATAAGTGGCAACGGGCTCACCCCCCGTCACACTGGACAGAGTTTCGGTACTACTGGTGAAACGTGGATGTTCTGAGGTTTCAGAATATCTCTGACTACCCCCTCGGGGAATATAGTCGTGAGCATATGCTTACACACCGAGGATGTCTCAGATCTCATGTAATGGCGAGGTCAACAAACATGTGATCTGAGGCTTTCTTATTTACTGTCCGAGGTTAGTATACTATTTTTCTCCTCGACAGAGGTAGAAAGCAACAACTTCGTTTAGCGCAGCAGGACGAAAATTGACGCTTTCCGTTCGGAGGGGAGAAAAAGATTTAAAAATGAAGTCTCGGGCGGGACTTGAACCCGCCCTCTTCCAAACCGTGGAATTGCGTTATCCAATTTCGCCACCGAGCACACTACCTAGAGAACGAAGACGCAATAAATTGAAAATTTCGTTCTCTAGGTAGTGGGCTCGGTGGCGAAATTGAAGCAAGCCGGTTTCCTCACGATGTTTTCCTTCACCGAAAAGTCAGTGGTGTTACAAATCGTACATAAATTCTGAAAAACTCATTGGTACGAGTCGGCCTGGGGTGCGATTTTTGAATGTCATCGGTGAGTTTGAACGGTTTTTAAATCTCATACAAAAGCGTTCTCATGCATCTTTCTTTCGATGAATTCAACAGTTCAAAATGTCAAAACTAATTTGGAGTTATGCATCTTTCTTCTGCTGATTTGACTCTCAAAAATCATACTTCAGGGGTGCGATTTTTCAAAGTCAAATCAGCAGTATAAAGATGCATGTCTCCAATTCTCCATAGTAATTTTGACATTTTCAACTGCTGAATTCAGCGAATGAGATTAAAAAATCGAACTCCTGGACGGGGATCGAACCATCGCCTCCTGCACGGCAGGCAAGGTTACTTGCCATTGGACTACCACAGTATGACTGCTTCACTGGAACTCACGGTAACTGTATACTATACCGTAGGTAGTATATGTATGTTTTATTGCAAAAAAAACCTGTATTTAAACATATTCTCATTGCATTCGAAACGGCGTACAGGGAGAAAGTCTATGAATAATATTACGTACCCTCTAAATTTATAAGCCGTATAAAATATATGTAACGTCCCGTTTGAATTTATTTACATTTATTGTCGACTTTATATGAGACCTACTGAATTCTGAGAACTTGGTTTAATTCGCAATTGATATATACAGGTTCCAACTTAAAGGCCTACCGAGCCTATTGTGCTGCCCTCAATCGTATTTTTTTTATTCCTATACAATTAAACAACATTTCCAAAAAACAAGAATGTCACTTTGTAGTCCTGATAGGCTTTCAATTTATCGAAACATTACGGATTATTATGTTTTATACTTGCAGCTATTATCGTTAAGTGGCCACTTTTGGCGGTTTTAAAGATAATAACTACAAAAATTATGAAAACAAATCCGCAGTGACCCGATAAATTGAAAATCAGCAATGACTACAATGTGACATTCTTGTTTTTTGGAAATATTGTTTAACTAGTGTTTTCCCGCGACTTCGTCCGCACAAATTATATACCAGATTTTAAGTCAGATCATAAGCTATCAAACAAAAAAAGTTTCATTAAAATCGGTTCTGTAGTTTAAGAAATTTTAATGCGTATGTGAAGTCTCCTCGTCCGCATTGTGCACACATGGTGTGATATATTCCAATAAAAACAAAGATTCGTATGTGGTCAGTGAAAAAATTGCGTGATGCGCGAACAAACAAACAAACGAACAATTTTGTCAATAGATGGCGCTGCACGTTTTTAAATCGCGCTATCGAATGTTATTTGAATTTATATGAAGAGAACCGCTACTTTTTTATTCCTCGAGATTATGTTACGGTTTTATAATAGTGAAGATTGTTAAGAAATAAAAAAAATACGATTGGGAGCAGCACAATAGGCTCGGTGCAGCCTTAATATGCTGACAATTTTTAAAGAGGACAGTCTGACCATCAAACTGAACAACTTTTTCTAAGGGACCATCATAGAAAACAAGAAAAAAAACAATCTCATACATTTGGGTCGAGTAGGATTGCAGTTTTGTATAAAACAGCTGTTTTTTTTCGCGATTTCGACGTTGGTCCCATAGAGAATTTTTTTTTGTTGGTCTGATCATCCCCTTACAAAACCGTCAACATTTAAGAAGGTCCCTAATTCCCTATATGGGTAATAACGGTATGCAATTGGTCTAATAGTTCATATTATTTGCTGATTTAGCTCCTGTTCATCTTAAAAAGTGGTTGAAAACTGGATTATACGTGAACTTTAAACAAATAAGGCATTTTTATTTTTTGAAATCTGTTACCCTCTACCTACATTATTTTTCACCTCACAAGCTCGGAAATAGTTATTTGTTATGCTAGGCTGCAAAGTTGCTTTTTGGCGCGAGTACTTTTATTGAAACCTGAGCAAGCGAAGGATTCTAGGATTGAACCACGTGATATATTCTAGGATTGAAGCGAGTGGTTCAAATAATAGAATCCTGAGCGTTTAGCGAAGGTTTCAAAGGTACGAGACGCAGAATAACTTTGCAGCCGAGCGAAACACACAATTTTTCACCTCACAACAGCGTGGAAAAAAAGTGAATTGCTAAAAATAACATTTCAAAAAGTTTTTATTTTCGTGCTGGCCAGTGTCATGAAATAGTTATTAAGCATTTTCAGTGCATTGGCGGTATACAAAAATATTGAATAGACAGATTCGAATTTCAAAAACTCTTTCCACGCTAGCGCACAAAATACACTTTTGCACTCAGATTTCGAACGATAAACAGAATCTTTCCGAGCTTGTGAGGTGAAAAAATCTATTTATCATTTGAAATCTGAGTGCAAAAGTGGAAAGAGTTTTTAAAATTAGAATCTCTCTATTCAATATTTTTCTATACCGCCTTATTGCATCAAAATGTTTTATTTTTTATTTTTCCAGCATTTTCCTCGCCGTTGTGAGGTGAAAAGTTGTGTGTTATCCTCGGCTGCAAAGTTATTCCCGTACCTTTGAAACCTTCGCTACGCTCAGAATTCTATACAAGTACTCGCGCCAAAAAACATCTTTGAAGCCTAGCATTATCTGGACTACGATAACCTTCGTAGCGCTATGCATCGTCTACGCTACTACGAAGTGCTACGAAGCCTACGTAGCAAAGTGAAAAAGACCTAAAAATCACTTTTGGTTTATGTGATGTATTATTTAAGTCGTGTCAATTCATGTATCTGGTAAATAAATAAATACAAATACAAATACAAATACCTCAATCGGATTTTATTCGGAGCGCGCTCCATACAAGCGAAGTCTGGTTATATTTTCAATACTAACCAATTAAATTCTATTAAATATTTCAGAAATTATTAAGAAACTAATCTCTATTTGTATGAAGTCAGATTTTCGTTAAAGTTATAGTTTTCAAGTAACAGTGCCTCAAAGATTTTAATGTAAAACTATATTTTTAAGCTTCTCTTCTTTTGAAAAGAAATGATGTTTT
The DNA here is from genome assembly GCA_963693445.1 of Agonopterix heracliana. Classification (NCBI taxonomy): domain Eukaryota; kingdom Metazoa; phylum Arthropoda; class Insecta; order Lepidoptera; family Depressariidae; genus Agonopterix; species Agonopterix heracliana. The sequence goes on along the minus strand of OY856336.1, from coordinate 7,832,422 downwards.
ACAACGTTGGCTGTACAACAGCATAATATACTAGTTATATAAACACATTACCCTTCCTTTGCGTCGCGCAGTCGGGTAAAAAGGGCGAGCTTACTTACAAGCTCGCTCTTTTTTACTTGTCTCATCATCGTCCACTGCTGAACATAGGCCTCTCCCAAGGCGCGCCACAAAACTCTGTCTTCGGCCTTCCTCATCCAGTCGCTCCCCGCTACTTTTTTTAAGTCGTCTGTCCAGCGGGCAGCAGGGCGTCCCACACTACGCCTACCAGTTCGCGGTCTCCACTCTAGAACTCTGACACCCCATCGGTTGTCAGTTCTTCGGCAGATATGACCAGCCCACTGCCACTTCAGCTTGCTAATTTTCTGAGCTATGTCAGCCACTTTAGTTCTGTGACGAATCACTTCATTTCTGATGTGATCCCTCAGAGAAACACCGAGCATAGCTCTCTCCATAGCTCGCTGAGCGACCTTGAATTGATGAACTATTCCTATCGTCAGGGTCCACGTTTCCGCACCATAGGTCATCACTGGCAGAACGCACTGATTGAACACCTTCGTTTTGAGGCATTGTGGAGAATATATGACGTTTTACTTGTCTATTATGCTGTATTCATCTGTATTTCCGTATGTACAATAAAGTGTTAATAAATAGTAAATAGAATGTGAAACAAAATAGCCTACCTTCTCATTGGCCTTCAAAGGTTTCTTCACAAGGTAGGGTATTCCCGGCACAGGTCCGAATATCGAAGGCATCATCGTCGGTGCAAATATCACTTTGACAGGACTTTGACAACACTCGCGTTTCCTCACTTCGCTCTCACTTTTACAGCTTTTACTGCAGCAGCAGTGGTGACAGACTTTGACAGATTGGCAGCTACTTTTACAGCAATCTGTTTTTTCTATCACTTTTTCTACTGATTGTTTTTCAGAGTTACTTCTTTGCATTTCACTGTCATTTGTTTTTTGTGTGTCTTCGTTTTGATTTTTTTCTGCGGTAATGTAAAGTTTCGGTTTTTTGGAGAAATCTCTCGGAATTTCTAATAGAGGTGTTTTTCTTTTAAGATCTTTAGGTGTTTCTAATAAATACGATTTGTTCTTTGTTATTTCGTTTTCGGATGTTTCGGTTTCTGGGTTTTGAAATGGATGCACTAGTAAAGTTTTGGTGATTCTATTTTGGTTTGTTTTTGAGGCCCCTGGCAGGGCCTCAATTGATCTTTTTGGATCCAATGTGGCTGATTGCAATGTCCGTAATAGTTTAATAGTTCTCAGTTTTTATTTTTGTCCATGATCAAGGTATTAATTATGTCTTTTAACTCTAAAGTTTAGTAATCACTTTTTAAAACACGACACTAATTTAAAGAATAAATTTTTTTATTGAGTTCGTTTTTTTTTATTTAAGTAAGTATTACCTTACCTACTTACATTAAAACTTTATTCTAATAATTCCGAAATTCTATTTGTTTTATTGAAAAATTATTGATTAATTTTTGAGATCGATTTAATGTATGTTTTGTGAAACTTGGTGCAGTCATTTAATATTTCCTATTGTTATTTATTAATTATTTAATACCACTTTTAGGAAAATGTATTTTACAGACTGTCAATGTCGATGTTAATTAAGTAGGTACTCTGGTCTTTAAATAATTAACGTATGTATTTCCTTACACAGTTTATTATCATATTTTTCATAATTTTGCCCGAAAACGCTTTTTAATTTATATGTAAATGTCTTAAAAATAGTTGTATTTTTTTAGACACAGTTCACAAACACAATTTTTCTCGCAGTCAAAATGTTACTTAAAAATAAGTCATAAAGTTTTTTTTTTCTTGTAATTATATTTTTGTCCACATGCACTCTTTATTCCACCGACTATTATTATAGTCACCCTGATATTTTAAAAATAATGTTCACTTTCCATTTCAAATCAAAACAATCAGTTCAACGACCTCGTGACCTTGTACACCACGTGACTTTGTTTACAAACAAACAGCAAACAAACATTACGAAAAAACAAATCGAAAAAAAAACACTTTTTTCTTCACATAATTTTTCACCACTACGCTGTCAAAAAACTGCCGTTTTCATTCGAAATTTAAAGTCAATATACAGTTGAAATTTGCTAATGTTTTCTATTTTTGAGAAGGGGAACCCGTAACACGTCCGTACGTATCGAAATCTAGAGTAAAACTGACGTAGGAGGAGTTATTTAGGGAGGAGTTAGGGGAGTGGTCGGACCACGCCTTCTTGGATCTAGGTTTTAAATTATCTAAATGTCTAGACCGGACAAGATGGCTGCTAAATTTAGACTTTATAACAAAATTATTAGACTTTTTAAAGTTGACGAAATAGGGTTCTTTTTACATGGGATGAAATATGAAAACCGTATGAAAAAAATAGGTAACAAATAGACAATTTTCATTTATTATTATTGTTTATTTATGCAAGTGCCAATATCTAGGACCAAAAGTTATGTATTTCTCTACTAGTTTTTGTCCGCGACATCGTCCGCGTGAATTTAGGAAAACTTTAACATCTCTTTGCAGTACTTTGCACCCTTTAGGGATCGTTTTTCGAAAATCCTGTAGGCTATATCTTCTGTAGAGTAGGTAATAGGTAGGTAGGTTTACAGGGCGAAAGTTAAGATGGGTCACAAATGGCACCTACCAGAAGCATTAATAGTTACAAGAAATGCCCCATCTTAACTTTCTACCCTATTATATTATTTCATTGAAAAGAATAGAATTCTTTATTTTCCAGAATTTGGTTGTTTCTTCAATGTTGTCATGTTTCTATCTTCAGCGGTTTAGGCTGTGCGTTGTCAGTCAGTCACATAAAGGCCTCCGCACATTGCAGCGATATTATCGAGCGATTTCATCGAGCGATATTATCGACAGCGATATCGCGACACCTTACACATTGCAGCGATTCTGCGATTCGCGTCACGCATGCGCCCCACCACTGAATGTAGTCGAAAGAGTTTTGCGATAATATCGCGGCAATGTGTAGGATCGCGCGCGTCCCCATACAAAATGTACTGAAAACAATTATCGGAAAATCGCAGCGATATTATCGCTCGATAAAATCGCTGCAATGAGCGGAGGCTCTTAACATAAAATACAATTGACTATACTAGTTACGTAGATACTTAAATATTCTTAAAAGATAGTACAGAACCGTGAATGAATTAACATAAAACTCTCTTTGCTTTTTTGTACAAATTGAATCATCCTTTTGTCTCCATCATTAGTATTCACAGGGTGCTCGATAAGGTGGAAAAATCAACATCCTGTTAACAAGGCGCCATTGTTTTAAGAATTTCTTTAAACTCGAGTTTTGGGGGACATTTTTAAGCAGATAAAATGCATTAATTGATTTCTTCTTCCTGAATTTTAAACTATTGTTCTTTAGGTACCTACCACAGATGATTTTTTTTTCGCTTACGCTAGTAGACCGAATATCAGTGTAACCGGGTATGAGATAGCGAATTATATGAAGTGACATCTCGGAGTCAGGTGGTTGTCCCATACAATTTATATGAAGTGACATTTTGGAGTCAGATGGTCGAAGTACAAAAAAGTGGATACGTCGATAAGGACAGCAATAAGTAGCGGTCTCCTTTTTTAACGAGAGCGAATTTGCTATGTGCATCTCTTACTGAGTGATATGACAAGACACGTGCTTCCTTCTAGTGCCTTCCCTTTCTACGTTAGGTACAATTTGACAATCTGAAAAGGTTCGATCACAGAGTTCTGTACCTCCTGTAGGTACAAAAGTAAAAATAAACATTTAACACTTTTGGGGGTTGTTAAGACCATCAAACTGAACAACTTACACTAAGGGACCAACATCGAAAACGCGATAAAAAATATCAGCTATCTCATACATTTAGCTCGAGTAGATTTGTAGTTTAGTATGGAACATCAGATTTTTTTTCGTTATTTCGATATTGGCCCCATAGTGAAAGTTCAGTTTGATGGTCTAAACCGAAGGGTGGGTCTGAAGCGAACCGAACGGGGGTTTCCATCGATATAGTCAGAAGTTCAGGGAGCAATCCCTAATGCCATGGGACCACGGCAATTAATTTATACTCCATTCAGGAATTAGAGCGACAGAATGTAAACAACGGTGATACCAGTGTAGAAAATACCATCTCGAGATAGAAGAAAACTTATCTCCGGAATGAATAACAGTAAATTATCTACTCTACTCACCAAGGATTACGACAAATGACATGTTAATTTTGTATGGAATATAATTAAAAAATACGCAAGCTATAATTTATTTTAGATTAAAAGAAAGCGTGACTGTAAATATTTTATTTCGTGGTCTGGCAACAATCAGATATTTGAGACCTTTGGTTCGTTTTAACAAAGTTCTTAAAGATAAAGATTTTTAATTTTGTAAACGCATCTCTTGACTGTTATACTTCGTCTGAGTCCGTACGCTATGCGCGGATGCTACGCATAGCACAAAAAGCCCACACAGACAGAGTAGGGGGCTACATAACATAATTTAAAAATTTCATTCAAATTGTCACTATTGTTTTTATATTTATAGATAGACGATACATTTTTAATGCCAACGCAATTTACTAAATGCCGTGCCGAAATAATTGTTTTCTTAAAAAATGTACCAAAGGTTTCTGACCACGTAATGTCACAGTACTTTGACAGTGACGTTTCTTTGTTTACATTTTGTCGCTCTAATTCCTGAACTGAGATACCGCATTCGAAACAAAACTTAATTCTTATTCGATCCACTGACCATTCAATCCATTCATAACGATGTCATCATCAGCCCGGTAAACCCCACTGCTGGGTATAGGCCTCTTCATTTTCACGCCAAATTCAATGTTAATAAGGGAAGTTTCAAACGGTGTCCATTTCCTGCATTATACCTTGTAATCCAACCCTTGCCATAAGACCTCCATTACTGTTAATTAGTTAACCGTTACTTAAAGGGCATACTCTGGCATCGTGCTCCATACAACATCTATATTGCATTCCAAATAAGGACGAAAAGATATTCTGATTCCTGTATAGCTTTCTGGCCAATTCTGATTAGCAAATATGATTTATTTATGAGAAAGAAATACTTTCCAACGTATCTTGGACGTTACTAAAGCTGTTCTAAGAATAAGTGAGAGGAAGTGTTTCAAATCTCTGTTTCTGTAATTCAAAATGGTCTTAAAATTTCGTTGCTATTTGGAATGGAGTATAGGTGAATGTAAAACTTAGAAACATAAAAATAATGCCAGCCAAGACGAGTCAACCAGTCATTTTGAATTACAGAAACAGAGAACTCACTTATTCTTACGTCCAAGATATGTCAGATAGTATATCTTATAGACGGCCCAACAGCACAGTCTGTAGTGAACCTGCCTGCTGTGCCGAGGGTCGCGGGTTTGAATCCCGTAAGGGACAAATATTTGTATGATGAATATGAATATTTGTACCCGAGTCATGGATGTTTGTATCTATATATGTATTATATATCGTTGTCTAGTCATCATAATACAAGTCCAGGCTAGTTTCTGGTACTTTAAATATGACTAGATAATGTGTGTGACAATGTCCAAGATATTTATTTATTTACTAGTGTTTTCCCGCGACTTCGTCCGCACAAATTATATACCAGATTTTAAGTCAGATAATAAGCTATCAAACAAAAAAGTTTCATCAAAATCGGTTCAGTAGTTTTTGTGTGATGCGCGAACAAACAAACAAACTAAAAATTTTGTCAATAGATGGCGCTGCACGTCATTTAAATCGCGCTATCGAGTGTTATTTTATTTTATATGAAGTAAACCGCTACTTTTTTGTTCCTCATGATTTTTCGGTTTTATAATAGTTAAGATTAATATCTTTCAGATAAATAAAGTATATTTGCTAATCCGAATTGGCCAGAAAGCTAAATAGGAATCGCCATCTCTTCGTTTGGAATGAACATTAAGCTTATCGCAACTTCGGTGAGAGCCTTAACCGATAGTTAACTTAATAGAGGTCCGAAGTTAAATTTGTAGGGTTCAAACTCGTTGATACAGTCATCGGGTTTATTGTTATTTAGGTCGAAACCGTTAGGTGTTCGGATTAGAATAGCACCTAGACAGGTGTCATAATATGAGGCAAATATACTTTTCAACTCACAAGCTCGGAAAGATTCTGTTTATCATTCGAAATCTGAGTGCAAAAGTGCAATTTATCCGCTAGCGTGGAAAGAGTTTTTGAAATTCGAATCTGTCTATTCAATATTTTTCTATACCGCCAGCCTACTGAAAATGCATTAATAACTATTTCATGTCACTGGCCAGCACGAAAAACTTTTTAAAATGTTGTTCTCTTTAGCAATTCAATTTTTTTCCTCGTTGTTGTGAGGTGAAAAGTTGTATGTTTCGCTCGGCTGCAAAGTTATTCTGCGTCTCGTACCTTTGAAACCTTCGCTATAAGCTCAGGATTCTATTATTTCAATCCTAGAATCCTTCGCCTGCTCAGGTTTCAATACAAGTACTCGCCCCAAAAAACAACTTTGCAGCCTAGCATAACAAATAAATATTGTTTCATACAAAAATAGAAAGGTGAATGGTTGTACAGAATCGATATTTATGCAACTAGGGATAACTTCCGTGCGTTCAGATGTTCTTGCCATACTTATTACTGGATGTTGATGTTCTGAGATTTCAGAATATCTAGGACTATACAAGGTGTTACAAAAATACAAATAAACCTTTAAGGGGGTAGTGTGGACCATCAAACTGAACAACTTTCACTACGGGACCAATATCGAAATCGCGAAAAAAAAAATTATGTTCTATACTCTACAAATCGACTAGAGCTAAAATATGTATGAGATATAATTTTCTTTTTTCGCGATCTCGATGTTGGTCCCATAGAGAAAGTTGTTCAGTTTGACGGTCTAAACAACCCCCCTAAGAGTTTTAAAAATTTATTGTTAGGGGAGACTGGGGCTTGTTGTAACAGTTTTTGGGAAAATGCTTGTATTTTCAAATTCATGAACTTTTTTAGAATTTTGAATTAGTGTGTGTGTTGAGTAACTATTTGAGCACTATATTCAGATAACAAACCATTTAAAATCCTTTCCTATCCTCCATGAGAGACCATTTAACAAAAAATGGGAGGTGTTACAATTTGCCCCTTCTTTGGGGTAAGTTGTAACAGGCTCGGGGCAGGTTGTAACAATGAGAAACCTTCATTATTTTCGATAAAATGTACGTTTATATTTATTAACTAAACAGTACGAACAAACATTTTTAACAGTAGTTAGATTTAAACAGTTTAATCCACGTGTCTATAAGTGTACTTCTAATAATCAACAACTGCATTTTTTCTTGTAACATGCCTGAATTAAATAGCTAAATAATTATTATTGTGAATAAATAACACCAAATTTTGATTAAAGCCTTAGCTTCATTGCTATACTTACCTTCTCTTTTACTTTCTTTTCTCTTTTTTCTGGTTTTTCTCTACAAAATATTTTTTTCGGTATGTCAGTTAACACAAGATAGCGTTTTTCTTATCATAGAGGATGAAAAAATCGTTTGAATGGTTATCTTTGGATTTAGAAGGCAGGTAGATTCTATGTTGACTTTATTTGGGCGTTTAAAGGACTAGGAGGAGGATTCAGTAGCTTTAATTGTGCACTTATTAATAGTTAAAGACTCAATTATATAGTTTTGAGGGTTATTTTGAGCAATTTCGAGTTTTTAAGATGTAACGCCAAATCATTTATGATTTCGTTTGTTTCTGTCGAATTTGGATGATTATTGAGATAGCGAGGACCCATTTCGTTATGTTACAACTTGCCCCGAAAATTTGTTACTACATACCCCGCTGACTCATATTTGCATAATGTCAAAATTTCTCAAAAACTACTAACCTATGGAAGAAAAAGAAAGCATAAATTAAAAGCTAGATATGCATACATACATACATACATAAACTCACGCCTTTTTCCCAGAGGGGTAGGCAGAGATTATGGATCTCCATTTTGGGCGGTTCTGACACACCTCTCTTGCTTCCTCTAAGTCCATACATCTTTTCATACATTCCCGTCGATTTCGGCTGCTTTTAACCTGGCATTTTTTAATGACGTCCTTGATCTGATCTAGGTACGTCCTCCTAGGTCTGCCTATACCAATATTTCCTTTCACACACGCTTTATATATCTGTTTTGTAAGTCGACTTTCATTCATCCTTTCAATATGTCCAAACCATCGAAGCATTCCCTTCTCTACTTTAACCACTACATCTTCATTCAAACCACAACGTTCCCTAATCACAGTATTTCTCTTAGATAGCTAGCTAGATATGCTCTTATTCTATTAGGTAAAACACAATCAAATATTTCTTAAATCTAGAATATTAAAATCAAAATTTACTTGTGTCATTTTTTTATAATACCTGCCCGAAATTGACCATGGGTTCACCACCTCTCATTGCGCTGTCCTATGGGCCACTGTCATTACTTACACAATGCCTCATGTTATACGATGAACTTTCACCCTACACATGAATCAAAAATTTTAAAAATTCGCGTTGAAAATTGACTGTTACTTCTTACCCCCGTTACAACAAGCCCCAGTCTCCCCTACTTATGAAACACCCTGTATAATATAGTCGTGAGCATATGCTATTACTGGAAGCAAAATAAGTCATAGTTTCAGTAAAGTAGTTATGTTTTTTTGTACTTAATGCATATTTTTATTTTTTTGTGCTTTTACGGCAGGGTTTTCAACTCTGCCATAAATGATATCTATAATGTAATATAATGATATAATGATATTTTTTCTTATTGCTGTCGCGTTTGCAATGGAGGGAAGTCGGATATTTCTTTTCTATTTTAAATACGTTCGTTTTAAAGAAACACTTTTTGAAATGTTAAGTTTTCTTCGTACAGACCGTAGCGCCATCTATCGATCCCCTAGAAAACAAAAAGAAAAACGCTCATTGCTAATCTGTAGTGGCAGTGGGCGTGGCACATTGCTCGCAGAACCGATGGGGCCGAAAAGTTCTAGAGTGGCGACCGCGTACCGGAAAGCGCATCGAGTGTATGCCCCCCTCATGGGCCGACGACCTGGTGAAGGCGGCGGGAACCCGTTTTTTTTTTTTTTTTTCAAATTTCAAATACTTTATTTCAAAAATATTCATACATGTGAAAGTCTCACAAAACCGTTTCCACGGTTTGTCTGTGAGATCAAGAGTCTCAAAACAATAATATTTGTATAACATAAAACGATACATAATACTTATCTATTTACTGAATGGAGTTGAGCAGATGGATTTTATATAGTCTACCAAACTTTCTCTTGCTTTCTTCGGTTCTTAAAGAGGGTGGCATTTCATTATACAATGATGGCAATTTACGTTTAAGTAACCTGCCTCCAAAATAGTTGTTGACTCTTTCGGTCTGAAATTTACCTTGTACTTGAGCCCTGGTGCCAATACAATGATCAATATACGATCTATGCTCATGGTTGCCATGGTGGTTACATGCCAATAAATATTTATGCTTAAGGCCTACAGGAAGTACTTTACAAATTTTGAATAACATCTGGTAATTTTCTTTACATTTATTTTTAGTCTTTTTATCTACAAGAAGTTTTAGAAATCTAATTTGGATTGATTCTATTTTATCAATATGAGTTTTGAATGTGAGACCGTAGCAATCAAGAGCATACCCAATAATTGATTCAACTAATGATACATATAGGCATTTCAATAAATCTTTTGGTACTTTGTATTGCAGCTGGTAAAATTTACCTAACAATGTTCTCAGTTTATTTATTATATAATCTATATGTTTTGTCCAACCAAAGTTTTCATCTATTTGCATACCTAGATATGTTACTACAGATGTCCTTTCAATTAGCTTACATTTGCACATTAAATTATTGTTGTGAAAACATTCAAAAGTATGGGTGGTTAGATGACAGGAAGAATCCGGCATACAAGAATATGGGGAGTGGATTATTAGTAACTTAGTTTTATCATTATTGAGTACAATGCCGTTGGATGAGGGCAGCGCAGGACCGGTCGTTGTGGCGATCCTTGGGGGAGGCCTATGTCCAGCAGTGGACGTCCATCGGCTGAGATGATGATAATGACACTAGAATCTGCTTAGAGCTTAAACTACTAGATTTTAAGTCCTATCGGAAATAGTATTGACAGCTAAATTGAATGAAAGGACAGCCACGGATATCCGATAACTGGTTACGCGTTCAAGTCCCGTCTGAAACTAAAAATTATTAATCAGTAATTTGAATTACCTCTTATTCCCTCGGGGAATATAGTCGAAATAATTCAGAGCGCGCTCCATACAAACGTACTATGCTGATATTTTCAATACTAACCAATTAAAGTCAATGAAATTTTGCAGAAACAATCTAGAAACAAATTTCTATGCTTGTATAGAGTCAGATTTTTGTTAAAATGTATAGTTTTAAAGTTACAGCACCTCAAAGATTTCCATACAAATTTTAAATTAATCCTTGCATTGAAACTGTATATTTTAACGAAAATCTGCCTCCGTGGTCTAATGGTTAGAGCATTGGGCTCTTGACACGGAGGTCGTGGGTTCGATTCCCACGGGGGGCACCCAGTGAAATGTCACTTTGTGCGTTTTTCCCCAGTTGGTTAGGACATTGCAGGCTGAGTCACCTGATTGTCTGAAAAGAAAGATGATTCCGTGCTTCGGATGGCACGTTAAGCTGTTGGTCCCGGTTACTATCACTGGTGGTAGTAGTCGTTACATAAAACCACGTCAGAGGCCGTAAGGCGGTTTGAATAAACTCTGACACCAGGGCTTTGCAGCCCACTCGATAAGAAGAAGAAGAACGAAAATCTGACTCTATACAAGCATAGAGATTTGTTTCTAGATTCTTTCTGCAAAATTTCATTGACTTTAATTGGTTAGTATTGAAAATATCACCATAGTACGTTTGTATGCAGCGCGCATTTTCGCTCTCGGGATAAAATTCTCTTAAAATGCCACCGCAAATTTTCCACGCGTCCGTTCGCGTACAATATTGACCAGTTAAACCAACAGTTAAACCCCATTATGCCCAAACCCACATTGTCACTGAACCATGAATCAAAGATGGCCGTCAAACGCACGTGTCCTTTGTTCAACTACTTTACAAACTACTATCTCTGTTGTATACTTACCCTTACGTTTAAACTGCGGGTTTAATCTTTAGGTTCGATCGTTTTACGGACGCTTAAACTTGCTTTACAATATGCTAATTGCATTTACAGCATGCTATTTGAAGTAGTCGGTATATAGGGTGCATCAAAACACCCTAGTAACAAAAGCAATGGGACTCTACTAAAATGTATGGACGGCAGATTTTTTTTCCGTGATTTCGAATTTGGCTCCATAGTGAAAGTTGTTCAGTTTGATGGTCTGAAGCTCCTCCTTAAGAGAATATTATTCCGAGAGCGTAAATTCGCGCTGCATACAAACGTACTATGGTGATATTTTCAATACTAACCAATTAAAGTCAATGAAATTAATTTGCAGAAACAATCTAGAAACAAATCTCTATGCTTCTATAGAGTCAGATTTTCGTTAAAATATACAGTTTCAATGCTAGGATTAATTTAAGATTTGTATGGAAATCTTTGAGACACTGTAACTTGAAAACTATACATTTTAACGAAAATCTGACTCCATACAAGCATAGAAATTTGTTTCAAGATTGTTTCTGCAAAATTTTAGTGACTTTAATTGGTTAGTACCTATTGAAAATATCACCATATACGTTTGTATGGAGCGCGCTCCGAATAAAATACCCTTAAGTATTACTAGGGTGTTTTGCTACACCCTGTATAGGTAGGTACAAGCAATACATCGAGTCTGAAATTAACTTGAAACATGAAACGCACACTCAGCAATATACCTACTTTTTCTTTTTTAATTATTAATCTTTGTCGATTCACAGTTTTCAGGTTTTTCACAAATTGTTACAGAATGCGAATGTTACAGAATACATGAAGCCCGTTGTCTACATGCGGCCTGCAAGCAGCCTTCCCGCAGCCTACATGAAGCCCGTTGTCTACATGCGGCCTGCAAGCAGCCTTCCCGCAGCCTACATGAAGCCCGTTGCCTGCATGCAGCCTGCAAGCAGCCATCCTGCATCCCACATGAAGCCCGTTGTCTACATGCGGCCTGCAAGCAGCCATCCTGCAGCCTGCATGAGACTCGTTGTCTACATGCGGCCTGCAAGCAGCCTTCTCGCAGCCTACATGAAGCCCGTTGTCTACATGCGGCCTGCAAGCAGCCTTCCCGCAGCCTACATGAAGCCCGTTGTCTACATGCGGCCTGCAAGCAGCCTTCCCGCAGCCTACATGAAGACTCATAAACAAGCTAAGACTCATAAACAAGCTTGAACATATCGGCATTAGAGGTACACAGCTCAAATTGTTTAGTGACTATCTTACAAACAGAACCCAGAGTGTTAAAGTGGAAGATGTAAATAGCAGTGAATCACCTATTACACATGGGGTACCCCAAGGCTCTATAATGGGGCCAACACTATTTCTATGTTATATAAACGATCTCTGTCAGCTACAAATTGAAAACTGCAAAATAATCTCATATGCAGATGACACTACTTTGACTTTCTTCTCAGATACCTGGGATGACGTATATAAAAAGGCACAGAAAGGCTTTGATAAAGTATGTCACTGGCTTGCTATAAACTCACTTACTCTCAACGCAAATAAAACAAAAATGATGGCTTTTTCTATGAGAACCCTGTCTGCTAAACAACATTTAAACTTATCAGTCACAGCTCATCATTGCTCCTATCCCCCCAAATCTATATGCTCATGCCCATCACTTGAGGTAACTGAACAGATTAAATATCTCGGAATAATATTTGACAACCACCTTACATTTGAACCACACATAAAGGGTCTGGCAAGGAAAGTTAGAAAGTTGACATATATTTTTAAGCAGTTACGCGAAGTGGCAAATGGAATTATACTTAAACAAGTATATTTGGCACTCTGTCAGTCTATTATATCCTACTGTATCACCACATGGGGAGGAGCTGCTAAATCACACCTGATTCAATTGGAACGCGCTCAAAGATTAATTCTGAAAGTATGCTTGAAAAAACCATATCTCTACCCAACTAGGACACTTTACCAAGAGTGTGAGGTCATAACAGTTAGACAAACGTACATACTATCTACTACCCTAAGACAGCATTCCGTGGTCCCTTTTGATAGGGAAAATAGTGCTCTGGGTAAGAGACTACATTATAATGTCTGTAGCAGGGAAACTTTTAGGACCACTTTCATCAGGAAATATTTTTGTTTTCAGGGAGGAAGATTGTATAATAAATTAAATAAAAGTTTATCAATCTACCAGTCGTGCAAAAAAGAATGCAAACTAAAAGTTACGACATGGCTATTAACTCTATCCTATGAAGACACTGAGGACCTATTCGTAATCCTAAAGTAAAAATTCTGAGGGTCTTTACTTCCCTAACAAAAATCACCAAAATTTTCTATTATAATAGGTACTTACATTACTTACCCATAATCGTGTTTTAAGCTGCTTCACTCCAAATCTAAATCCTAGATGTGGTCTGTAGGGCTGGGAAGGGAGGAGTAACTTAAACACACATCCATACAAGCATAATTATATTCTGTTTATACAAACTTACACACACTCCTTTAACACACTTACACACACATTCACTCGCCTTAATTAAGTAACCTAAATGATGTTATATTTATACTATGATATACCTCTCGCATGCAGCATCGAAATAATTACCGTACCTTCTGTAATACGTTTTTCTCAATTATTTTAATTACTGCTTAACTTCTTATACCAAAATAGTTGTACTATAAAGGACAACAACATTTTACTGCTCATGTAAAGATGGAGGGAGGAGCGGCTGAAACTCAAATCACAAGCATTTTTCTTCAAGAAAAATAGCTCAATTTGGGTTTCGGCTGTGATGCTCAACAAAACAAAATATTTAATCTGTACATTATTTTAATTACCTACTTTTTTCTTGTTGAAAATGTATATGTAACACTTGTTTTTGAAATAAAATTATTAATAATATTAATTAATTAATTAATGAAGCGTCTACATGCGGCCTGCAAGCAGCCTTCCCGCAGCCTACATGAGACTCGTTGTCTACATGCGGCCTGCAAGCAGCCTTCCCGCAGCCTACATGAACCCTTTGCTTGCATGCAGCCTGCAAGCAGCCTTCCCGCAGCCTACATGAGGCCCGTTGTCTACGTATGGCCTGCAAGCAGCCTTCCCGCAGTCTACATGAGACTCGTTGTTTACATGCGGCCTGCAAGCAGCCTTCCCACAACCTACATGAGACTCGTTGCCTGCAAGCAGCCTGTAAGCAGCCATCCTGCAGCCCACATTAGGCCCGTTGCCTACAAGCAGCCTTCCCGCAGCCTACATGAGACTCGTTGTCTATATGCGGCCTGCAAGCAGCCTTCCCGCAGCCTTCATGAAGCCCTTGTCTACATGCGGCCTGCAAGCAGCCATCCTGCAGCCCACATGAAGCCCGTTGCCTGCATGCAGCCTGCAAGCAGCCTACATGAAGCCCGTTGTCTACATGCGGCCTGCAAGCAGCCTTCCCGCCCTACATGAGACTCGTTGTCTACATGCGGCCTGCAAGCAGCCATCCTGCAGCCTACATGGGGCCCGTTGTCTACATGCGGCCTGCAAGCAGCCTTCCCGCCCTACATGAGACTCGTTGTCTGCATGCGGCCTGCAAGCAGCCTTCCCGCCCTACATGAGACTCGTTGTCTGCATGCGGCCTGCAAGCAGCCTTCCCGCAGCCTACATGAGGCCCGTTGTCTACGTATGGCCTGCAAGCAGCCTTCCCGCCCTACATGAGACTCGTTGTCTACATGCGGCCTGCAAGCAGCCTTCCCGCCCTACATGAGACTCGTTGTCTACTTGCGGCTTGCAAGCAGCCTTCCCGCCCTACATGAGACTCGTTGTCTACATGCGGCCTGCAAGCAGCCTTCCTGCAGCCTACAGGAGACTCGTTGTCTACATGCGGCCTGCAAGCAGCCATCCTGCAGCCTACATGAAGCCCGTTGTCTACATGCGGCCTGCAAGCAGCCTACATGAAGCCCGTTGTCTACATGCGGCCTGCAAGCAGCCATCCTGCAGCCCGCATGAAGCCCGTTGTCTACGTGCGGCCTGCAAGCAGCCTTCCCGCAGCCTACATGAGACTCGTTGTCTACATGCGGCCTGCAAGCAGCCTTCCCGCAGCCTACATGAAGCCCGTTGTCTACATGCGGCCTGCAAGCAGCCTTCCCGCAGCCTACATGAGGCCCGTTGTCTACATGCGGCCTGCAAGCAGCCTTCTCGTAGCCTACATGAAGCCCGTTGTCTACATGCGGCCTGCAAGCAGCCTTCCTGCAGCCTACATGAAGCCCGTTGCCTGCAAGCAGTCTTCCCGCAGCCTACATGAGCCCCGTTGTCTACATGCGGCCTGCAAGCAGCCTTCCTGCAGCCTACATGAAGCCCGTTGCCTGCATGCAGCCTGCAAGCAGCCTACATGAAGCCCGTTGTCTACATGCGGCCTGCAAGCTGCCTTCCCACTTTTCTCTACGATGCACCGTTTTGGAGATATTCGCGAAAAACCCAAAAGTGAGAACTTTAACCCCGGGGGGGACGGGCTCCGGCTCCGGCTCGACTCATATACGAGGGGACTTTTAGTATGTTCACTCCCTAAGCACCCTTAACAAGTTTCTGAAGGTTTCGCTTCGTTTACCCTAACACCTTGTATGTAGAGCGTGTTTCATACAAAACAGTGTATCAGTGTTGCTTTTCTTTCTTTATACCAGTTTCTGTATCAACACCCTCAAAGGTGACCCTTATACAGGCACGTATCCAGACTTTTGTTTCGGGGATTAATTTTCGGGGGGGGATTTTCATAGAAAAACTATGAAAAAGACAGTACTGTAATCCCTTTTCCATACAAATTTTCGGATTTCGGGGGTGGATAAATTCCACCTATCCCCCCCCCCCCCCTCCCCCTGGATACGTGCCTGCCCTTATAAGATGAATAATTTAAAAAACATAACAATTTGTAATAAAATAATTTATTTAGCAATAAATATAGCTAGCTAATGTTTAGTTAAAGTTAACAGTCAAACAAATTCAGTTCTTAGTTGTTTCAAAGCGATACATTCATTACAATACAATTAAATTAAAATTAAATGCATAAATAGCTAGATCCTTTAAAACTGGCTTATTATTGGTTTAGGCCCCGAATAGAGACTCAGCGCCTGTTTCACCACTTCTGAATAAGTTCTTGTTAGCTTATCCAACAGATATTTTGACATAATTTAATACAAAATATGTCAAACTATCTGTCGGATAAGCTAACAAGAACTTACCCAGAAGTGGTGAAACAGGCCCTAAGGGTAGAACTATATCACACAGCACCGCACCGCATCTTGTCCTTGCATCCTTTTCTGTCACTCAGGAACGTCATTTGCTAGAGCATATAAGAGCATATATCGGATCGATCGCGCTCCTTCTATCTTATAAGCATAAGCATATGCTCACGACTATATTCCCCGAGGGGGTAGTCAGAGATATTCTGAAACATCAGAACATCCACGTTTCACCAGTAGCACAGAATAATAACTAGTAACTAGCGTTACAGAAGCTTTACTTCGCAATGGTTTTCAAAGAAATATGTACTCAATCTGATAAACAATATGATTTAATTTAGCTCGCGTTCCAGCCGAGCACGTGTTCATTTACATACCTACCAAATTTTTTTGAGGGAATATGGGCCTCAATTCACTGGACTACGGTTCATAATAAGTTATACGTGGTTATACGTATTGAAAGAGTTTATTGCGGCAGCCTACTAGATTGGCCCTTGCGCAATGGCCGCCGCCTGTAGGTACCTACACGCGGAGTGACACAGGCCTGCCAGTAGTACCGAAACTCTGTCCAGTGTGACGGGGGTTGAACCCGTCGCCACTTATAATGGACAGTGGGTACAATACATGCCTCGAAATTGATGCATGCAGGTTTCCTCACGATGTTGTCTATCTTATATGCTCTAGCAAAGGACGTTCCTGAGTGACAGTAAAGGATGGAGCGACGGGAAAATGCGATGCGGTGCTATTAAATGAGGTTCCACCCTAAATCTATGCCTGAACCCAAGACAATACATCATCCAGACTTTGGGGGCGACATTCACTTTCGGGGGGATTTTCATTGAAAAACGATGAAAAAATTATAGCTGCTATCCATAGACATATTACTCTAGCGATAGACAAGCTCGTTCAAACAAACAACATGTCACACAAAACAACTCAAAATGACACATTGCGGTCTGTCATTGCCATAGTGACGAAGTGAACTCGGGAACATCAATCAGGTGCGTACACCTCATTCAAGTGGAACATGTTGCTTCTATGAAAGGGCAAGTCTATCGCTAGAGTTTAAGTCTATGCTGGTATCATTATTCCATACAAACATTCGGATTTCGGGGGGGGATTCGTAGTTTCATTTTCTTTTGAATTTTATAATTATCCAGAACACAGAACAAATAGAAAGAATTATTAAATGTACCAAAATTAACAATTAATATGTATAGGGACGATTTATACCATCAAACTGAACAACTTTTACCATAGAACCAACATAGAAATCAGATTTTAAAAAAAACCGGCGGTTTCATACAAAAGTCCCTAATAATGGAGGCAAATGCACATCTGATTTTTTCTCGTTGTTGTCTCCATAGTAAAAATTGATCAGTTTAACCTTTTGTATGCTGGTGGCTCCACTATAGAGCCAGGCGAAAACATCCCGTCGTATGCAGCGGCTCCACTGTGGAGCCGCGGTGACCATAGGCAACTTTGACCCGTATTGTTTCGAAAATAGAGCTAATTATCCCGTGTAAGTGATAAGAACGGCTAGATATTAAACCAATCAATTGAATGAGGTGGTAAAACGTGACTTATTCATTGTTCACTCGAGTGAAAAAATGTTCATGACCGCAATAAAGTCGGCCGGTCGGCGGCGATTTTCAAGTGCTCAGCATACGACGGGAGTTTGCGCAAATCGCGTCCAGCGTACTAAAGGTTAATTACCACCAGTTCAAATACAGGGTGTAAGGGACATCCCTCCGCAAACTGAAACGGTGAACTCAGTCCATCAAACTGAACAATTTTCACTATGGAGCCTACCTTAGGAAACGCGAAAAAAAATCAGCTGTCCCATACATTTGAGTCGGGTGGGTACGGCAGTTTTGTATGGGACAGCTGTTTTTTTTTTCGCGTTTCCTAAGGTAGGCTCCATAGTGAAAATTGTTCAGTTTGATGGACTGAGTTCACCGTTTCAGTTTGCGGAGGGATGTCCCTTACACCCTGTATTACGAGTGTATTGACACCTGCAAAATATAAGTTTTTAAATAAGTTCTAATCGTCTCCAGCCAAAGCCGCGAACGTGTTCGCCATTCCCTTAATTTCTCCGTCATCGTCATCATCATCATCGCTCTCCTCATCATCACCGTCACTCTGGCTGTCCGTCGGACTGTCCGACGACTCTATCTGACGATCTTCCTTAGTTAAAGCTTGCACCCACTTTATGTATTTAATTTCTTCTGCGTTTTCGAATTTTTCTGTAAAAAGAATAATATAATGTAAATGAAGGATTTTCAGAAAGCCATTAAAAAATAAATTAAAAATTAAAATGAAATATCTTGGACATTGGTATCGATTCGGTATTGCCACGACTTAACTTAACTAAATTTATTCCTGTCATTTTCTAACATTCGACTAAGAAAAGAGACAGAAACCCAAGAACTGACTTTAGTGCTGTCAAAGTGACGCTACACGCCCAAAAACGACTTAAATAAGATGGCGTGCATTATGATGCCATCTTATTTTGGGCGTGTAGCGTCACTTTGACAGCACTAAAGTCAGTTCTTGGTTTTCTGTCTCTTTTCTTAGTAGAATGTTAGAAAATGACAGGAATAAATTTAGTTAAGTTAAGTCGTGGCAATACCGAATCGATACCATTGTCACACAAATTATCTAGTCACATTTAAAGTTCCAGAATCTAGCCTGGACTTGTATTATGATAACTAGACAACGATATAGAATACATATATAGATACAAACATCCATGACTCGGGTACAAATATTCATATTCATTACACAAATATCTGTCCCTTACGGGATTCGAACCCGCGACCCTCGGCACAGCAGACAGGTAGGTACACTACAGACTGTGCTATCGGGCCGTGAACCGTTCGGGACGTTTCACCAGTAGTACCGAAACTCTGTCCAGTGTGACGGGGACTGAGCCCGTCGCCACTTGTAATAGACAGTGGATAAAATACATGCATCGAAATTGAAGCATGCAGGTTTTTCCTTCACTGAAAAGCCAGTGGTGTTACAAATCGTACATAAATTCCTAAAAACTAATTGGTACGAGTCCGCCTGGACGGGGATCGAACCATCGCCTCCTGCAGTAAGCAAGGACACTTATTTGTTAAGAATAGTATGAAACCTACCTCTGTTCTGAGTGAACCCAGGCGGTCGCAGCCACAGGCAGATCCTGCCGTCGAGTGCCATTCTCAACAGACTGTTGGCCGCTCGGTATGAGTCCAATCTGGAAATATTATCACATTATTAGCACACAGCGAGCTATGGAGAGAGCTGTGCTCGGTGTTTCTCTGAGAGATCACATCAGAAATGAAGTGATACGTCAGAGAACTAAAGTTAGTATAAGAAATAAGTGTACTTTTTGCAACCATCAGCAGCAAGGCTGATTCAGTGTTTATGTGGTGTAGAGCATCTCTGTGATGGGGATGGACCAGGTCTGCCTGCATAACGTCAGTCGGTTTAGGAGTTACAGACGTTTAAAGGTCAGTAAAAATTAACGATCAGCCTCGCAGCTGATCGTATGATATTATTGAAGTATGCACTGTAGCTATGTAAACAATACAAAAACTGACATGGTTCATCAGTCGGTTAAGGAGTTACAGCCGTTCAAAGGTCCGACCTTTGGTCTCGCATCTTTAGCTATTACGGTTCAAAAGTTACAGCCCTGAATCGTTAGGATAGACGGACGGTTTGACAGACAGACACACAGGCAGACAGGATAAGATAAGAAGCTCACCTAGCTGCCTTGGCGGTGAGATAGCCCAGATAGCCCTTCTTGGCCCAGCCGTCGCATATATCTCGCGGGGACCAAGTAAGATAAGAGATAAGATAAGAAGCTCACCTAGCTGCCTTGGCGGTGAGATAGCCCTTCTTCTTGGCCCAGCCGTCGCAGATATCTCGCGGGGACCAAGTAAGATAAGAGATAAGATAATAAGCTCACCTAGCTGCCTTGGCGGTGAGATAGCCCTTCTTCTTGGCCCAGCCGTCGCAGATATCTCGCGGGGACCAAGTAAGATAAGATATAGTATAAGAAGCTCACCTAGCTGCCTTGGCGGTGAGATAGCCCTTCTTCTTGGCCCAGCCGTCGCAGATATCTCGCGGGGACCAAGTAAGATAAGATATAAGATAAGAAGCTCACCTAGCTGCCTTGGCGGTGAGATAGCCCTTCTTCTTGGCCCAGCCGTCGCATATATCTCCCGGGGACCAAGTAAGATAAGAGATAAGATAAGAAGCTCACCTAGCTGCCTTGGCGGTGAGATAGCCCTTCTTCTTGGCCCAGCCGTCGCATATATCTCCCGGGGACCAAGTAAGATAAGAGATAAGATAAGAAGCTCACCTAGCTGCCTTGGCGGTGAGATAGCCCTTCTTCTTGGCCCAGCCGTCGCAGATATCTCGCGGGGACCAAGTAAGATAAGAGATAAGATAAGAAGCTCACCTAGCTGCCTTGGCGGTGAGATAGCCCTTCTTCTTGGCCCAGCCGTCGCATATATCTCGCGGGGACCAAGTAAGATAAGAGATAAGATAAGAAGCTCACCTAGCTGCCTTGGCGGTGAGATAGCCCTTTTTGGCCCATCCGTCGCAGATATCTCGCGGGGATTAAGTAAGATAAGAGATAAGATAAGAAGCTCACCTAGCTGCCTTGGCGGTGAGATAGCCCTTCTTGGCCCATCCGTCGCAGATATCTCGCGGGGATTAAGTAAGATAAAAGATAAGATAAGAAGCTCACCTAGCTGCCTTGGCGGTGAGATAGCCCTTCTTCTTGGCCCAGCCGTCGCATATATCTCCCGGGGACCAAGTAAGATAAGAGATAAGATAAGAAGCTCACCTAGCTGCCTTGGCGGTGAGATAGCCCTTCTTCTTGGCCCAGCCGTCGCAGATATCTCGCGGGGACCAAGTAAGATAAGAGATAAGATAAGAAGCTCACCTAGCTGCCTTGGCGGTGAGATAGCCCTTCTTCTTGGCCCAGCCGTCGCATATATCTCGCGGGGACCAAGTAAGATAAGAGATAAGATAAGAAGCTCACCTAGCTGCCTTGGCGGTGAGATAGCCCTTCTTCTTGGCCCAGCCGTCGCATATATCTCGCGGGGACCAAGTAAGATAAGAGATAAGATAAGAAGCTCACCTAGCTGCCTTGGCGGTGAGATAGCCCTTTTTGGCCCATCCGTCGCAGATATCTCGCGGGGATTAAGTAAGATAAGAGATAAGATAAGAAGCTCACCTAGCTGCCTTGGCGGTGAGATAGCCCTTCTTCTTGGCCCATCCGTCGCAGATATCTCGCGGGGATTAAGTAAGATAAGAGATAAGATAAGAAGCTCACCTAGCTTCCTTGGCGGTGAGATAGCCCTTCTTCTTGGCCCAGCCATCGCTTATATCTCGCGGGGACCAAGTAAGATAAGAGATAAGATAAGAAGCTCACCTAGCTGCCTTGGCGGTGAGATAGCCCTTCTTGGCCCATCCGTCGCAGATATCTCGCGGGGATTAAGTAAGATAAGAGATAAGATAAGAAGCTCACCTAGCTTCCTTGGCGGTGAGATAGCCCTTCTTCTTGGCCCAGCCATCGCTTATATCTCGCGGGGACCAAGTAAGATAAGAGATAAGATAAGAAGCTCACCTAGCTGCCTTGGCGGTGAGATAGCCCTTCTTCTTGGCCCAGCCGTCGCAGATATCTCGTGGGGACCAGGTGTCGTCACGTTCGGGGTGTTCCATTCTCAGCAGTTGCGGGAGGTTCAGTCTCTCCGCCATGTATCTGCGAATTAAGTTGAAAATGTGAAGTAACGTTAACTGTAAATTATCGACACAATGCGGGATTTTCTATGGAAGGTGGCGCCTTATTTTTGGCAAAATTTTTTTGCGCGGCCAGCAAACAAACTTTGATATTTTAGTTCAGAATAAAGTAACAAACAATATTATTACACGCCGAGGGCAGGAAAGTAAGAAAGGTCTCAGATCTCATGTAATTGTTAACCGAGGCGAAGTCAAGGTGAACAAACATTTATGATCTGAGGCTTTCTTATTTACTGTCCGAGGTTAGTATACTATTTCTCTGCTCGACGGAGGTGGAAAGCGACAACTTCGTTTAGCGCAGCGGGGCGACAATTGACGCTTTCCGTCCGGAGGGCAGAAAAACTTGTTATTACATGTATCCCGAAACTCAGTCCGAACAGAGATATAAAAGGTTGACGTTGAAAATTTATTCATTACATTTAGTTCAAGCCTTTATAAATCTCCGTTCCGACTGAGTTTACAAAGTTTTATTTGTTACTTCATTGTATAAAATTGTGATTCAGAGGGAAGATATTTGACACTTAGTTCTTATCTAACATTGATTCAGAAGGAAGATCTTACCTGATTGTAGTGTAAGGTTCTCTAAGCTGCGCTATAGGATAAGAGCCCATCAGAATTTGAAAAGGCCGAATAACTTTGTATACAAATTGTGACTCAGAGGGAAGATATTTGACACTTAGTTATAAAATTAAATTAAAATTAAAAAATTAAAACCACCAATTAAGACCACTTAGTTCTTATCTAACATTGATTCAGACGGAAGATCTTACCTGATTGTTGTAGTGTAGAGTTCTCTGAGCTGTGCTATAGGATAAGAGCCTATCACAATTTGTATAGGCCAAGGAACTTAGTATACAAATTGTGACTCAGAGGGAAGATATCTGACACTTAGTTCTTATCTAACATTGATTCAGAAGGAAGATCTTACCTGATTGTAGTGTAAGGTTCTCTAAGCTGCGCTATAAGAGCCCATCAGAATTTGAATAGGCCGAGGAACTTTGTATACAAATTGTGACTCAGACGGAAGATATTTGACACTTGGTTCTTACCTAACATTGATTCAGAAGGAAGATCTTACCTGATTGTAGTGTAAGGTTCTCTAAGCTGCGCTATAGGATAAGAGCCCATCAGAATTTGAATAGGCCGAGGAACTTTGGACGGAAACACCAGACCTGGGCAATCGCAGAGTCGCACCTGTGAACAATATAATTATATTAATTATTTACCAGAAGACACAATTGGCAATAAAATATTTTAATATTTACTTTCAATTTCACCTAGTAAGTTAAGCCTCTAGAATCCCACTGCAGGGCAAAGGCCTCTTCTTAACGAATAAGGGTGAGAGGGAGTGGGCCATACTCCACCACGCGGGCCCAGTGCGTGTTGGTGGAGGCAAGGTAGTGGTCAACTTGCTGTTAGAGAATTTTCAAGCCGCCTTAATAGGCCTCTGACCTGGCTTAACGAATAATTACAACGCCATCTGACGGAACTATCCGAGACCAACTGCTTAACGTGCCTTCCGAAGCACGGAAACGCTCGAGATGAAATACCACTAAACGGTCACCCATCCAAAGACTGACCGGACCTGACGTTGCTTAACTTCGGTGATCGTTTCCAACACCGAAGCTCCACTACGCCAACGAGCGCTTGGTGTACTACCTAACTCCGTGGTCTAATGGTTAAGAGTGTTGGGCTCTTGACCCGGAGGTCGTAGGTTCGATTCCCACGGGGAACACTTAGTGATATGTCACTTTGTGCGTTTTTTCCCAGTTGCTTAGGACATTGAAGACTGAATCACCTGATTGTCAGAAAAGAAAGATTCCGTGCTTCGGATAGTACGTTAATCCGTTGGTCCCGGCTACTATCTCTGGTGGTAGTAGTCTTACAAAAAAAACACGTCAGAGGCCGTAAGGCGGTCTGAAAAAAGTCTTGAAACCAGGGCTTGAACACACGATAAGAAGAATACTTGGGCCTATAGACAAAGAACCTTTCGATTAGCGTTAACGACAGTAAAAAAAATTTATGGATTTGACATAATTATGGTGACGAAAGCAAACGTCAAAATGATTCGATCGCCAATGTCAAATCCATACATTCTGTCTTTTTCTACTAGCGTCAACGACAATAGAATGTCACTTTGTCTAGGGCCCCTGTGGTGTCAGATTTCGACGTTGACTTTGAATCTTACCTATGGTGTCAGACTTTGGCTTTGAATCTTTATTTTTTTTATTTTAGATCGGTTTGCTCTTGACCTCAATCTCATCCTCAGGACAAAGATGGGGTCGAAGATGTAGCGAGCTTACCCAGAAGTGCACTGGCACTCCTGCACACTGACGGAACGCAGCAAGCTGCTTGGCGCCAGACTCCGGCAGGAGGGTGGTCGCGAGCCAGGCGGCTCCTTGCGGAGCCTACCACACCGCTGTGGGGGATCGTTCAGCCGCCACCACAAACTTGGTAGCTTGTGATGCCGTTGCCCGGGGTGGACCGCTAGGAGGTAGATCCCCAACCATCCCTCATCATCATCATCATCATCATCATCATCATCATCATCATCTTACCTGTGGCGTCAGGAATATAGTTTGGAAGTGTTTGGTGTGGCCCGGTGTCTTGGACACGGAGACCACCTTGCGGCCCATGATGGAGTTTATCAGCGAGGACTTGCCCACGTTGGGCTGACCCACGCAGCCTATCGTTAGGACGCCGTTCTTGAACTTCTCGTGTTGATAGAACGATGTGTCGGGTTTCTGGACGATTGTTTCACCTGTGAGAAAATGAGAAATTAAATTATTATTGATTATAAACATGTTACAGCCATGTTGTGCTATTTCGAATCAAATTAAAGATTGAAAAATGTTTTTTTGCACGTCCCCTTAAGACGTAACAGATTGAAAATTTCGTTCTCTGGTCAGAGGGCTCGGTGGTGTAATTGGTTAGCACGTTTCCCCGGTTTGAAGAGCGTGGGTTCATGTCCCGCCCGAGACAAATTTTTAAATCTTTAATTTGATTATAAATTTAATTGATTTCTTTTATATTTTCTTTGTCACTTCTAGTGAAGTCTTTGAAGATTTTATAAGATCTTACCAACTTCGGCTTCCTCGTCATCGAATTCAATCTCCGATTCTTCCTTTATCTTTTTCTCCCACGACTGAAGATCTACCTGTTGAGAAGATAAAACCATTAGCGCGTTCCATATAAACGTTTCGGTTTAAAGAAAATGTATTTCTTAAAAGAAATTTACATTTCACTTATTCGAGAAAATTATACAAAAAGAAATACCTTATAAAAGCAATTTTTTAAGTATTTCGTTTTGTATAATTTTCTCGAATATGCAGTAAAAGCAATTTTAACCAATAAAGGGTCCTTCTAAACATGCTGACACTTTTTAAGCGGATGATCAGACCATCAAACTGAACAACTTTCTCTATTGGACCAACACCGAAATCATTTGGCTCAAGTACTCAGTTTTGTATGAATAGCAAACTTTTTTCGTGATTTCGATGTTGGTGCCATAAAGTTGTTCAGTTTTATGGTCCCTTTAAGTATTACTAGAGAGTTATGTATAGAAGTGCTACTTGGGAATGTTCCTCCATTGAAAAGGGAAGATCTTCCACCAGGCTTAGTGTGAAGCCTGGGGACCGGCCGTCGTCCAACAGTTCTTAGTTGGACCTTGTATATATATCGAATCTCTGTGATTATTTCTCTTGCGCGATTTATGTCTCGCATTCGATTGTGAACCTTATTTGTAGTAGGTTACGAGTTACGTATTTACGGTGAACGTTGTCTTTGTATGGAGCATATTTCTGAGAGCGACGGTATCGCCACCTGTTAGCTTCTTTGCTATAACTTGTGGGTGTTGACATCTATGGCAAGACCCCACAGTTACAGTTTTATAAGCTGATGGTGTCATCATCATCAGCCTATCATCATCCACTGCTGAACATAGGCCTCTCCCAAGGCGCGCCACAAAACTCTGTCCTCGGCCTTCCTCATCCAGTCGCTCCTAGCTACTGTCCAGCGGGCAGCAGGGCGTCCCACACTACGCCTACCAGTTCGCGGTCTCCACTCTAGAACTCTGACACCCCATCGGTTGTCAGTTCTTCGACAGATATGACCAGCCCTCTGCCACTTCAGCTTGATAATTTTCTGAGCTATGTCAGCTACTTTAGTTCTGTGACGAATCACTTCATTTCTGATGTGATCCCTCAGAGAAACACCGAGCATAGCTCTCTCCATAGCTCGCTGAGCGACCTTGAATTGATGAACTAGTCCTATCGTCAGGGTCCACGTTTCCGCACCATAAGTCATCACTGGCAGAACGCCATGATGGTGTATTATGTAAGAACTAAACATGCAAGTACAGTAAACTACACAACTATAGTCCTTGGGTGCAGATATGGTGGTCCAATTTTCTGTCACTCCTCAGTTACCCAAATGCGAAACAGAACTCCATCTAAACAGTTTTTCTGTTTAGCTGTATCTCTGTCTACAATAAGCATAAACATATGCTCACGACTATATTCCCCGAGGGGGTAGTCAGAGATATTCTGAAACCTCAGAACATCCACGTTTCACCAGTAGTACCGAAACTCTGTCCAGTGTGACGGGGGGTGAGCCCGTCGCCACTTATAATGGACAGTGGGTACAATACACGCCTCGAAATTGAAGCATGCAGGTTTCCTCACGATGTTTTCCTTCACCGAAAAGCCAGTGGTGTTACAAATCGTACATAAATTCCGAAAAACTCATTGGTACGAGTCGGCATGGACGGGGATCGAACCATCGCCTCCTGCACGGCAGGCAAGGTTACTCGCCACTGGACCACCACGGCTTTTTCTCCAATATCAGCTATAACAATTGTTACATGGCGTTATGTGTAGCAATTTATTACGGCAGGAAAACTGGACCATACTTGCATCTCAGGATAATAGTTGTGTAGTTTTACGGTATGTATGTATGTATGTATATTACCTGTCCGCCGGCGACTTGTTTGCAAGCTTCAAGCAGCTTCATAGCCCCCTCGGAGCACATGCGCTGGCGTCCCTTGCGCCGGCGCACCTGCAGACCTGCCGAGTTTAACGGTATATTTAACTAACTAGTGGACTTTTCAGAGGATTTTCACAAGTGGGCGATGAGAACCCGTTGGATGAGGGCAGCGCAGGACCGGTCGTTGTGACGATCCTTGGGGGAGGCCTGTGTCCAGCAGTGCACGTCCATCGGCTGAGATGATGATGATCATGACAGATACCATAGAGTAGAAGACGAGCATAGCATAAATATGCTCACGACTATGTCATCATCATCTCAGCCGATGGACGTCCACTGCTGGACACAGGCCTCCCCCAAGGATCGTCACAACGACCGGTCCTGCGCTGCCCTCATCCAACGAATTCCCGCCGCCTTCACCAGGTCGTCGATCCACCTTGTGGGGGCCTAAGCTACCCACGCTGCGCGCCCCGGTACGCGGTCGCCACCCGAGAACTTTTCAGCGCCCTCGGCCATCGGTTCTGCGAGCAATATGCCCCGCCCACTGCCACTTTAGTTTAGCAATTCTTTGGGCTATGTCAGCTACACTGGTTCTTCTGCGGATCTCTTCATTTCTGATTCGTTCTCGCAGGGAAACTCCGAGCATAGCCCTCTCCATTGCCCTTTGGGTGACTTTCAGCCTTTTTATGAGGTCATGAGTGAGCGACCACGTCTCTGTTCCATTATGTCATCACTCATCACTGACAACACACTGATCGAAGACTTTCGTTTTAAGACAATGCGGTATTTGGGACGTGAAGAAATGTAAGGTCTAACAAAATTAGCTGAAACTGTTTTAAGGGGAGTATCAGAACATCAAACTGAATTTCCTCTATGGATCGAAATCGCGAAACAAAAATCAGCTGTCTCATACAAAACTGCCAATCTAACTCGACCCGAATTTTTGGGACAGCAGATGTTTTTCGCCATTTTGATATTGGTCCCATAGATAAAGTTGTACAGTTTGATGTTCTTATCATCCCCTTAAAGTGTAAGCATATTAAGAAGAAGAACTGCCTCCGTGGTCTAATGGTTAAGAGCATTGGGCTCTTGACACGGAGGTCGTGGGTTCGATTCCCACGGGGGGCACCTAGTGAAATGTCACTTTGTGCGTTTTTCCCCAGTTGGTTAGGACATTGCAGGCTGAGTCACCTGATTGTCTGAAAATGAAAGATGATTCCGTGCTTCGGATGGCACGTTAAGCCGTTGGTCCCGGCTACTATCACTGGTGGTAGTAGTCGTTACATAAAAACCACGTCAGAGGCCGTAAGGCGGTTTGAATAAACTCTGACACCAGGGCTTGCAGTCCACTCGATAAGAAGATTAAGAAGTATCCTGTATTGGCAATTAATCTACTAGCGGGCAAGGACTCAGCGCCATCTATGAGACGGGAGTTTGAACTTACTCCGGTGTACGCCGCTTAGTATGATGCATAGCACTCTTGTCTTCTACTCTATGCATTGACCTAGAACTATATGGACACAGGGTCTAGCACAAAATTCTCGATAAAAGTGTCCCAAACTAACCTTATAAAAAATATTGGTATGCATAGTAATGTAAACAAACTGAAAACATTGCAATTGAAATCGTATGAAGCTAGTCACAAGGGTTAATTTTGCTTACACCTACTTAACACCATATGCAGCTTCGACTGGAGGTGAAAATGAACATCAAACATGACAGACGTAATGGCGGACGCGATGACAGATAATCAACAAATAAAATAAAAATTTAATATTATGTTCGTAAACAAAATAATACTTCTAAATGCTTCTAAATGATAAAATAATAGTTTGCTAACTGAAAATAGGATACACTATCACATTTTTTCACTTTTCTTTGGTAGTTTTTACATGTTTTTACAACGCAGTACGCCATCATGAACTCGCGCGTGCTTAGACGACCAAACAAAGACTGGCAAGATACTACAGTGCCTTTTTGAATTGTACACTTCTTTTGGTTCGGACACTTTTGAGCGTGGACCCATCTTCCATAGTGTTCTAATTCAATGACTCTATGCGATACTAACCTGCCTTGTCACTAGTAGCGCCTCTCAGGTTGTAGCTCGGGCAGGACGTGAAGTACAGCACCTGCAGGGCCGGGTAGGTCGACGTGAAGTGATCCTTCCATCCCGCGACCACGGACGCGGGCACCAGGTCCACCTTGTTCAATACTAGGATCATGTCCTTGTGCAGGCTGATCACGTAGTCGTAGAGGGATGGGGGGAACATCATGCCCTGGGGGGGAGAGAGAGAGTGGAGTTAATAAAGGACTAACGGATGTGACTGACAGTCAGTCAGTCCGATAATATGTGGTGGAGAAAGAACATATTTACTACTTTAATCTACAAAAAGCCGGTTAAGAGGGTGTCGGACACGCCCATGATAGGATTCCAGGTTGAACTACAGGTATCCAGGTTGACCTGCAGGTCTCCAGATTGACCTTCAAAATGTAACTCACAGCGTATCTGACGTCCACGATGAGAAGCAGGACGTCGCACATCTCTAGGACGATGAGATGATCACAGCTGTCTCCAGGTTAACCTGCAGGTGTTCAGGTTGACCTTCAAACTGTAACTCACCGCGTATCTGACGTCCACGATGAGAAGCAATACGTCAAACATCTCTAGGACGCGCCACAGCTGTATCCAGGTCTCCAGGTTGACCTCCAGGTCTACAAGTTGACCTTCAAACTGTGACTCACAGCGTATCTGACGTCCACGATGAGAAGCAATACGTCACACATCTCTAGGACGCGCCACAGCTGTATCCAGGTCTCCAGGTTGACCTGCAGGTCTCCAGATTGACCTTCAAATTGTTACTCACCGCGTATCTGACGTCCACGATGAGAAGAAGGTCGTCGCACATCTCTAGGACGCGCCACAGCTGTCTCCAGGTCTCCAGGTTGACCTGCAGGTGTTCAGATTGACCTTCAAACTGTTACTCACCGCGTATCTGACGTCCAAGATGAGAAGCAGGACGGCGTACATCTCTAGGACGCGCCACAGCTGTCTCCAGGTCTCCAGGTTTACCTGCAGGTCTCCAGATTGACCTTCAAACTGTAACTCACAGCGTATCTGACGTCCACGATGAGAAGCAGGACGTCGCACATCTCTAGGACGCGCCACAGCTGGTGACCTGCAGGTGTCCACGTTGACCTTCAAACAGTAACTCACCGCGTATCTGACGTCCACGATGAGAAGCAGGACGTCGCACATATCTAGGACGCGCCACAGCTGTCTCCAGGTCTCCAGGTTGACCTCGAGGTCTACAATTTGACCTTCAAACTGTAACTCACAGCGTATCTGACGTCCACGATGAGAAGCAGGACGTCGCACATCTCTAGGACGCGCCACAGCTGTCTCCAGGTCACCAGGTTGACCTGCAGGTGTCCACGTTGACCTTCAAACAGTATCTCACCGCGTATCTGACGTCCACGATGAGAAGCAGGACGTCGCACATATCTAGGACGCGCCACAGCTGTCTCCAGGTCTCCACGTTGACCTCGAGGTCTACAATTTGACCTTCAAACTGTAACTCACAGCGTATCTGACGTCCACGATGAGAAGCAGGACGTCGCACATCTCTAGGACGCGCCACAGCTGTCTCCAGGTCTCCAGGTTGAGTTCGAAGTAAGATACGTCCTTCCAGTGCTCGGATGATTGTATTTGTTGTACATATTCCTGAGAAAAAGTTTTGATTAGTTTTAATTTAGGTTTTTTAAAGTTATGTAGTCAAACAAGGAACCCTTATACTTTCGTCCACTCTGTCTATTTTTAAGAGGATAGGCGGGCTGAAATGCTAATTTGGAGACCCTTGGGACACTTTTCCGACTGTATACGTATTTATCAGATCCGCCCCACCCATACACCCCGCCGACTAGAGTCCGAAAGAGACAACTGCAGCTCGGACCGATTTTGTATAAGGTCTAACAAAATTAGCTAAAACTATTTTAAAGGGATGATCAGACCATCATACTGAACAACTTTCTCTAGGGACCAAAATCGAAATCGCGAAAAAATAATCGGCTGTCCCATACAAACCTACTCGACCTAAATGTATGGGGCCGTAAATTATCTGATAACTATCCGATAACAAACATGATAATTATCAAAGAAAGTCATTATCTTGATAATTTCGAACTCGGCTTATAACCATATCATTGAAATTGTAAACTATGTACATAATAACCCAATCTTTGAGATGGTAAACCATGTACATACCTTGAAATACCTCTGTTCTTGAGCGTCTAACTGCGCATGCGTCATGCTGAAGTCCCACGGGGGACGCTTTGGGAACGACACGTCGGCCGGGAAGTAGTCCGGGGGATTCACTTCCATCTCCTCCTCAGATACCGGGTTGAGGACTTTCCTATAAAAAAGGTTACATTTAATAATAAGGATAAATACACGGACTTGAAAAAAAGACGTACGTAATCTCGTCTAATCACGAGTAAAGCACCCATTAATTTTGTGTGCGTGCTGACGAACTGTCACGCGTTACATAATGGTGGCGGGTTGTAGGACCTGCGCCTAGAGCTAGTGCATCGCTGTGTGAGTGTAGGTTCCTTGTAGAACAAACGAAAATGTAGGACCTTGCATGCTTTTCATCTTTTTAGTGTCACATTACGTCCGTCTTTTTTTCAGGTCCGTGGATAAATATTTAATTGCGCTAAAACGCCGTGGTGGTCCAGTGGCGAGTAACCTTGCCTGCCGTGCAGGAGGCGATGGTTCGATCCCCGTCCAGGCCAACTTGTACGAGTACCAATGAGTTTTTCGAATTTTGGTACTATTTGTAACACCACTGGCTATTCGGTGAAGGAAAACATTGTAAGGAAACTTGCATGCTTAAATTCCGAGGCATGTATTGTTCCCACTGTCCGTTACAAGTGGCGATGGTACTACTAGTGAAATGTGGATGTTCTAATTATTCAGAGTATCTCTGACTAACCCCCTCAGGGAATGTAGTCGTAAGCATGCCTCACATCGCCTCCTCCTTCTTCATCATCATCTCCTCGTCGGTCTCCCGGTAGAACTTGAGAGCGTATCTGTCGCTCTCTCTGCCGCCGCGCTTTGCTTGGCTGATAGTTGACTGTCACATATGGGTGATGATGTTTATCATACTCACATCGCCTCCTCCTCCATCATCATCATCTCCTCGTCGGTCTCCCGGTAGAACTTGAGAGCGTATCTGTTGCTCTCTCTCCCTACGCGACCCTTGCTTGGCTGCTAGTTCACTGACACATATGTGTGATGATGTTTGTCATACTCACATCGCATCCTCCTTCATCATCATCTCCTCGTCGGTCTCCCGGTAGAACTTGAGAGCGTATCTGTTACTCTCTCTCCCCGAGACCCTTGCTTGGCTGCTAGTTCACTGACACATGTGTGATGATGTTTAACATACTCACATCGCCTCCTCCTTCATCATCATCTCCTCGTCGGTCTCCCGGTAGAACTTGAGAGCGTATCTGTTGCTCTGTGCCGCCGCGGCCCTTGCTTGGCTGCTAGTTCACTGACACATATGTGTGATGATGTTTAACATACTCACATCGCCTCCTCCTTCATCATCATCTCCTCGTCGGTCTCCCGGTAGAACTTGAGAGCGTATCTGTTGCTCTGTGCCGCCGCGGCCCTTGCTTGGCTGCTAGTTCACTGACACATATGTGTGATGATGTTTATCATACTCACATCGCCTCCTCCTTCTTCATCATCATCTCCTCGTCGGTCTCCCGGTAGAACTTGAGAGCGTATCTGTTGCTCTCTCTCCCGCCGCGACCCTTGCTTGGCTGGTAGTTAACTGACACTATGTCACAGGACGTAGTGCCTCCCGATGCTGTGGAAGTTGAGATCAATTTTATAGGAGAGTCGCGTGGCTAGAGGTCTCCCGAGAGGATGTCTCCGTCGGCTCGTGATTTAGCTGGCCATGGGGCTCGGCCATTTTGTGAACTCTTTTGTGTTTTAACCTTAAAACAATCACTTGAGACTCTAAACTACTTACATTGGCCAAACTGCCATTCTACTTAATTAATTAATACTGATCATTTTCATACGTATACTCTCCACATAACGAGACGTTGGCTGAATTGTGATAACACATCGGATGCCATTAAACAAAAATTGAATTGAATTGAATCAATTTTATAATGGGTGCTAAATGCAGAAAGAATTCTTAGTATAGTCACAGAGAGAGAGGCGCGTGGGCCCCATGGTTGTATCATTTGCAAAAATCTCTAGCTCACATTCTAGCTTCGGAATTCAGTGAAATCACGAGCTTGGTTTGCTCGATCCAGGTGTCAAATTTCATTGTTATGACATAACCTTGGCCTACTGTGGTAAAAATTATTGCTACGCTCATGGATAAAAATATGGGTTTCTAAGTTTATCATAGTTTTCTTACAATCTAATTTTTAAGTAATATCTAACAACAGAAAGATTTTAACCCCTGGAATATCCGGCCCGCACGAGCCATTTTGTCCTCAGTGTCCCCATACAATGAGTTTTTCTCTGACTTGTCTCAGAAAAATTGAAATTGTGCCCAAACGGTATAATTATATTTCAAGTGAAATATATTTTTGTAAAGCTAAATGTACGTACTATGCTAAGACATACATTTTAACGAAACAAGCACAAGCATAGAGATTAGTTTTTAGATTGTTTCTGAAAAATTTCATTGACTTTAACTGGTTAGTATTGAACATAAAACCAAGAGTGTGATTTTTGAAAGTCACGTGTTTAAATCAGCAGTAAAAATTTACAAAATTACTATCAACATTATGTGTCATTCAACCACGATTTTGAATGTGTAACTTTCAATAATTCGGTATGTCAAGTTTTTTTTTGGAGGGCTGAATTGAAAACCATTTCGAGATAATTGTCTCAATAATCATATTTTCTATGTCAGAGATTTTAAAATGAAAGGATTACAGATATTTTTAATAAAATAACGTCGTTTTTCGGTCCGTGCAGTGACGTCACTGGCATACCTCTGAACTCCTTGGTAAACATAAAATCAACTTAAAATAACCGGCCATTAAGAAAATAAAATAGGTAAAAAAACTTTTTAAGTTAAACGATTTTATTTGAATGAAAAACTGCACTAAACGGTAAAAAATAATTTTCTACATTTTCGTATTATGTTGTACACTACCGTTAGCTGGAAATTTGTGAGTATAACCTATGTCAACCTATCTTCAAAAATAGTTATGACGAATAAAGGTATTTCAATAGGCATTCATATTTTAGATTAATACTTTGTTAATTAATTTTGATTGTAAAATCGTGGGCGCTTGCATAGTAATAGGTATAACTCAAATGTTACATACTATTTATCTTACAAAATAAAAAAATACATCAAAACATTTTGAAAGTAAATAGTACGGCTAAGGTGATATCGATGTGGTTTTCATTGTTGTATGTCATCGAGCTATGAAGACCTGTTCCTGCACTACCTACGGATGAAAGCAATTTTTTTAGGAAAGTTTAATATTTTACTAGCAAGCGCCCACGATTTTATAATCAAAATTAATTAACAAAGTATTAATCTAAAATATGAATGCCTATTGAAATACCTTTATTCGTCATAACTATTTTTGAAGATAGGTTGACATAGGTTATACTCACAAATTTCCAGCTAACGGTAGTGTACAACATAATACGAAAATGTAGAAAATTATTTTTTACCGTTTAGTGCAGTTTTTCATTCAAATAAAATCGTTTAACTTAAAAAGTTTTTTTACCTATTTTATTTTTTACTTTTTAGTTTCCCAGTCAAAGTAAAAACTGAAAACAATCATAGAAACGATCTGCTACAATTAAATGTGACCCTTGACCACCTTCTGTCTCGATCATAAGACGCTCAATCTTACCGAGACTAAAAAGTATTCATCGAAACAAATTAAATGATACCAAACCTGAGCGTTCTGCTACAATTAGTTGTATAGACCCCTTGAAAAGCTTCCATCTCCAACATTAGATACTCAATCTTACCGGTATCTAGTCACCTACCGTAAAGTTCTCATACACAAATTATATGATACCAAACACGAGTGCTATGCTATAATCTACGAACAAATAGGCTATAATACATCGAGGAGATTCCTTTACCACCCGCTGTATTCATCATCAAGACCCTCAATCTTACTGATACCACAAAGTTCTTATCGAAACAAATGAAACAAGATCAAACACAAATGCTTTATAGAGGAGATCTCCATCATCAGACCCTTCAGTCTGACCGGGACTAAAAAGTCCTTATCAAAACCAATTAAATGCGATCAAACACGAGTGTACTGCAACAATTTTACTGACGAGATCCCATGAACACCTTTCGTCTCCATTATCAGACCTTCAATTTTACCGAGACTATAGAATCCTCATCAAAATCAATTAAATGTGATCTGTCACGAGTGTTCTACTTCAATCAACTGAAGAAATCCCTTAACCACCCTCAATCTCCATCATCAGACCCTCAATCTTACTGGTGCCACAAAGTTTTCATCGCTACAATTGAAATGATATCTAACGCGATTGTATTGCTATACTCAATCGAGGAGATCCCTTGACCACCTTCCGTCTCCATCATCAGTCCCTCAATCTTACTGGTACCTCAAAGTTCTCATCGCAACAATTGGAATGAGACCAAACACGAGTGTTTTGCTATAATTCATCGAGGAGATCCCTTAACCACCTTCCGTCTCCATCTTCAGACCCTCAGTCTTACAAGTGCCACAAAATTCTCATTGAAACAATTTAAATGATACCAAACACGAGTGCTCTACTATGTGTCATCGAGTAGATCCCTTGACCACCTTCATTCCCCATCATCAGACCCTCAATCTTACCGGTACCATAAAGTTCTCATCGAAACAATTTAAATAATACCAAACACAAGTACTCTGCTATAATTCATCAAGGAAATCCCTCGACCACCTTCCGTTTCCATCATCAGACCCTAAATCTTACTGGTACCTCGAAGTTCTCATCGTAACAATTGGAATGAGATAAAACACGAGTGTATTGCTGTAATTCATCAACGAGATCCCTTGACCACCTTCCATCTCCAGCATCAGACCCTCAATCTTACTGGTACCTCAAAGATCTCATCGCTACGATTGAAATGAGACCAAACACGAGTGTATTGCTATACGTCATCGACGAGATCCCTTGACCGCCTTCCGTCTCCATCATCAGACCCTCAATCTTACCAGTACCATAAAGGTCTCATCAAAACAATTTATATAACACTAAACACGAGTGCTCTGCTATAAGAAATCGAGGAGATCTCTTGACCACCTTCCGTCTCCATCATCAGATCACCTCCATGTTACCATAATATTGCATTGTCATCAGAACTATACTTGTGTGTAAAGTTTCAACTGAATCGGTTGACAGGAAGTGGGTGAAAATTCGATTACAAGAATCCATTGTTAGTTAGTTAGTTAGTTAGATAGATAGTTAGACCGGTTCGAAGTTAAATAAAATCATTTAAAAAAAATACTTTCACAATGTCAGAATTTGACATTTGATGTTACCGTATCTTTTTCCAGCATAGAGTTAGAAAGAGGAGGCAGGTTTTAATTTTTTTAAATACAGCTGTAGGTAGTTTTTCTCCATGGAGTTCGAATTATTTTCTCTCCACCATTTTTGCACTTAGAGATTACAGATCAAAATAATTTAAAAATTAAATTTATATTGATAAACTCGATGAATCGCAATAAGAATGAAATAGGTATCTTAAAATTATGTCTTCTGTCCGTAAAAAATATAAAAATGAAGACAAAAAAAAACTTGACATACCGAATTGTACTCCAGACTTCGTTTGCATTGAATGTGCTCTAAATTCGGTATGTCAAGTTTTTTTGTTGACTTCATTTTATATTTTTTACGGATAGAAGACATAATTTTAAGACACCTATTTCATTCTTATTGCGATTCATCGAGTTTATCAATATAAATTTAATTTTTAAATTATTTTGATCTGTAATCTCTAAGTGCAAAAATGGTGGAGAGAAAATAATTCGAACTCCATGGAGAAAAACTACTGCTATATTAAAAAAACTTAAAATCATCTGCCTCCTCTTTCTCTCTATGCTGAAAACAGATACGGCAACATCAAATGTCAAATTCTGACATTGTGAATGTATTTTTTTTTCTTAATGGTCGGTTATTTTAAGTTGATTTTATGTTTACTAAGGAGTTTACAGGTATGCCAGTGACGTCACTGCACGGACCGAAAAACAACGTTATTTTATTAAAAATATCTGTAATCCTTTCATTTTAAAATCTCTGACATAGAAAATATGATTATTGAGACAATTATCTCGAAATGGTTTTCGATTCAGCCCTCCAAAAAAAAACTTGACATACCGAATTACATCCTCTTAAGACTTACTGCTCATCAGCAGTGTTTTATTCTGCTTCTTGCACTGCAGCTGCTGTTTCTTCGCCTTCCCGCTGAACGGCGCTTTTCTACGAGCCTGCGGCATTGTTGATACTGAAAAACAAAGAATAAAAACTGGTCAAGTGCGAGTCAGACTACTCGAACACTGAAAGTTCTGTGCTCACATCATTAACCCATTCGTAGCCACAATAGAAACAAAAAAAAATGTCACAGAAGCCACCGTGATTTATTGTAAACATGTATTTTTTATAGAGTTGGTGTCGGCTATAGCCGTCAATGGCTCCTAAACCCCAATTAATATGTGTCGGCTAGTGCCGTTAGTGGCTGCGAATGGGTTAAAAAAAATCCTTGACCTTTAGCGTGAGACCGACTCACACTTGGCCGGTTTTTATTATTTTTTGTGATACTGTAGATTTTGCTCTATAATCACACCAAGTTTGACGCTTGTATGTATTACTGTTTTTACGATAGAGAGAGAAGAAAAAACATTGATAAAATTTGTTTCTTGTATGAGGACTCCCCAATGAGCGTTTATCTTTTTGTTTCCTAGGGGATCGATAGATGGCGCTACGGTCTGTGCGAAGAAACGTCAACATTTCAAAAAGTGTTTCTATAAAATAGTAAAGAGTGAAAAGATGACCAAGAAGATGCCAACGCATCCTTTAATGACATATTTCAATATTTACTAATCATTTTAATCGAAAATTCTAAACTTTTACGCCTGACATGGCTGTATGGGCTCGAGCCCTTGGCATTAAAAAAAAAAGGCCGGCATAGACTTGACCAAATTTTGACAGGATTCCGCTTACGTCTCTATGGGGCGATAAACATGCCATCTGTCGAGTTTTCAAAGAACTAAATTTAAAAAAGAAAAGAAAAACGCTCATTAATTTAACTTTTTGACATTTTTATTATTTGTTAACAAATCCGCCGTAATAACGCACATTCTGTGAAAATTTCAACTGTCTAGCTATTACGGTTCAAAAGTTACAGCCATATATAGGTAGGACGGACGGACGGACGGGCTACGTAGGCTTATAGGGTCCCGTTTTCACCTTTTGGGTATGAAACCCTAAAAATACAAATCCCTCCCTCCACCCTCTTTATTACAAGTTAAGTAATTAATGCGGCAGACAATAAAAGTTCAAGGTTATGGCGCGGGAAGGCGTGTCTGACTTGTAAAATAACTGTAAACACTACAAATGTATACAAAAAGTTAAATCCGCCATGCGGTTATTTAAACATCGTGTTTTAACAGATTTCGAGTGAAATAACTTTATGAAATTGCTCAAAGTTTACCTTTAGCCTTTAACGGCAATCACTGTGTGGTTCTTTCGTGGTAATTTCTGAGGCAAAACTAATTTTTAATTAATTTGAAACTCGAAAGCAGCCGGTAACAGCCGGTTTAACTTTCTTTCTGTTTGCCTTGCCTGTCAATGTCAATGTCAATGTCAAAAATCAAAATTCAAAAATATGACATATGTTATGGTACGTTCGTTTCATCAAGGTTGAAGAGCCGGAAATAAAAGGAAGTAAAGTTGCAAGTTTTGCCGCGAGCACTAGTCTTTCGCATGGTCCAAGCTTGCCACGATGCTCCGCAATCTCTTTCAGCTGTGTTTTTGCTCAAAAATAAGAATCCTTGAAGTCAATTTTTTATTTAAAAAATTGTTCTTGCTGTCAGTGTCAGTAACAAGTGTGGGTTGTAAAACTTGTGAACCATAGGTGAAGTGTTTTTCGTTTACGCTGGTAGACGGAACATCAGTGTAACCGCGTATGAGACAGCGATAGTCATAAAATCCTATTTATGTCTCAGATAAATTAACAGGAATGGATGCGATATTACGCGCGTACCCCTCTGCCAAAGACGCATGCTCAGTGAGCATACCCGTCATATAAAAATAGTTGACGCGCGTCCCGCGCCAGTATATAAAACTCCCCCCTCACCCCCGCAAAATTGACAGACTTTTTTGCGTAGAAATGAGAGATCATTTCCAATCCATTCCTGTTAATTTATCTGAGTATTTATGTACAATTCAGAGTCAGACGGCCGCCGTCGTAGAACAAAAAAGTGGTTACGTCGATAAGGACAGCAATAATTAGCGATCTCCTTTTTTAACTAGAGCGAATTACTTATGTGCATCTCTTACCGAGTGATATGACAAGACACGTGCTTCCTTCTAGTTCCTTCTCTTTCTACGCTGTGAACACAAGGATAACGTTAAAAATATATCTCTATTTTTAGTGATAAAATTAAATCTCTTGAGTCACATGAAATGAATCTACCCTTCAGACTATGATTTTTTAAGGTGTTTTATAGTATCATTTACTTTCTCACGAGCGAGAGTCAAATATTTTATTCCATACAACAAGTCATTTTAAGCAAAAAATATGGGTGATTTCTACGGTTTTTCAACGTAGTTTGTCAAACAAATTTTAAAAGTTTATGAAGATAACATTTTTTCGTACCATGTTTTTTGTGACCAATCCAAGGCTACGATAAAAACCTATGAACTGTCAAGTCACATAAAAGTACTTTATAGTACCCAGAATTTTCTAAACCTTGAATATTAAACTGAAATATTGAATATTTCTAATATTAAAAAGAGGTCAATGTATTTTAATGGAATTTACGAAAACATTACTAATAAATGTATCATAATCATTGTTATTTCTAGCTTTCAATCAACACTACACTGATGTCTGACCAAGAGTTGCTCTGTGGCTCTGCTATTGGGTGGTCGCACGTGCGCGTCGGTTGCCCCATCCCCGGTCCACAGTGGAACTCCAGTGGTGGCTCAGGATATTGTTCTTTTATAAGAACAACCCTTGAAGTCACCAAAATATCAATATAACCGTACAACGTCAAGCACTTTTGCTATAAAAACTCGACATTGGCAAAATCATCACATACCCAAGATGGCAGCCATTTTTTAAAATATAGAATAGAATAGATGTCTGACCAACAAAAAAATTTGTTTTTGAATAATTAGTTGAGTAGTAGGCACCATAAAAAACCTAATTTCCTAACCTAAAAAAATTCATTGAAATCGCAGTAAGATTTTAACGTAAATAAATACAAATAAACCACATTAATCAACAAAAATAACAAATTTCCTGTTAAACATCAAGAGATTACCACAAAATGTTGCCGCTATCGCTACTACGGACAGCCCAAAACCATCCTATGCTCGTCGAATTGAAAAATGGCGAAACATACAATGGGCATCTTGTTAGCTGTGATAACTGGATGAATATCAACCTTCGTGAAGTAATTTGCACATCGCGGGACGGAGACAAGTTCTGGAGGATGCCTGAATGCTACATTCGAGGTAGTACGATAAAGTATTTGAGAATACCAGACGAAGTTATCGATATGGTGAAAGAAGAGACTCAAGTGAAAGCTCGTGGTCGAAATGAGATGAATAAGGGTAGGGGAGGGCAGAATATGAGGACTGGACGTGGAGGAAGTAGGGGTGCGTTCGGTAATCGAGGCAGGCCGGCCCCTCTGGCGCGCGGCGGCGGGAACACTGGAAGAAATCCACAGAACAAAAATAAAAAGTAGAGTTTAGTGTCTTTTTAATTTTATTTTTAAATAAATTAAGGTTTTTTTGATAAGTACAACTTTGGTTTTATTTTAAGAGTGGTTTGAGTCACGTTGTTGACTGCTATTGGGCGGCCGCGTCGCCTGTCGATCGTTGCTTGCCCCCTCCCAGGTCTACAACGGGGCTCCAGTGGTGGCTCAAGATAGTGTTCTTTTCGAAAAACAATCCTTGAAGTCACCAAATACATAAATTACCGTACAACGTCAAGCACTTTTGCTACATAAACTAGACATTGGCAAAATCATCAAATACCCAAGATGGCAGCCATTTTTTTAAAAATAATAGAAGAGTGGTTTATTGTTTTGGAATAAGAATAGAATAGAATCTGTCTTAAAAAAGATAAAAAAACCGGCCAAGTCAAGTAAGTGGAGTTGGAAAGGGTTCCATACCACCACATTGTGTTCACTGCCACCACACAAGAATAAGTACCAAATGAAATGTGTTTTCTCTGTGAGAACAACTCTCACTTGGCTGGTTTTTGTTATTTGCTATTTTACTTCAGAGTAAAGTATACTTATGTATTAATCACACGCTTGTACGTAGGTAGGTACTAGGTATGTGTCTTAAGAGGATAGGCGGGCTGAAATGCTAATTTGGAGAATAGGTCACTTTACCGACTAGATACATATTTAAATTTATCAGATCCACCCATACATCCGGCCGACTCGAGTGTGAAAGAGACAACTGCAGCTCGGACCGATTTTATATACAAAAAATCGATGAAATCAGCATTTCGTGTTCTCCTGTTTTCTCCTCCAAAAACTAAACCTATTTTAATAATTCTTTCAAAAATAATATGAGAAAGACTTTGGCTATGTCCGTCCGTTTTGCTTTTTTTGTTTATATTCGTCAAATTTGTTTAGGTACTGGAAGTCTGAAAACGGTTGGTAAAATATGTCATTTTCGAAGGTCCCTAGTTCTTAAAGTAATTAATTAATGCAAAAAAGCAAAACATAGGGACATGGCAGAGGTGACATAGATTGTATGGTAAAAAAATTTTTGCTCTAGTATCATTATCCAGGGAGAAAACAGGGGAATACGTTTGGATGGAGAAAACTGTACTCGTCTATCCTCTTAAACTTTTTTTACTACAAAATGATTATACATGTGAAAGTAGTTATTTGAAACACATTGAAATGTTCTGGATTTAATGGAGACAAAGTTTACCAACAGTCTAGTTAGGTACTTGCAGAATAAAAGTCAAAAATAAACCTAAAAAAGTATAATCATCGAACTTTACAACTTCTGTTGAAAATCACGGGACTTCCTCGAGAACCTATCACCATAATAGGAATTGGAAGACTGAGGCTTTTCATCAGTAAAGTGGTCTTCGTAATAGTCCTCGTCTGGTCTTAACCGTCCTTGGTACAATGGTGTTTCGAAGTCATCGGGGCTATCTAATAGCTGCTGCAAAGGTTTCGAGAGGCGTACGGGCGCGTTTTCCGGGAGTTCGTCAAGGAACTCGATCTGAATGAACCAAACGTCGGTGTTTCGCTGATGCACACGTCGGGGCATTCGCTTGTAACCATAGTCTGTGAATCTGCGACGAAGCTGGTGCGTTGGTGATATGTCGCTTAGAAGGATCACTGAAAATATTCATTGCTAGTGTTTACCCGCGACTTCGTCCGCACAAATTATATACCAGATTTTAAGTCAGATCATAAGCTATCAAACAAAAAAAGTTTCATCAAAATCGGGTCAGTAGTTTTTGCGTGATGCGCGAACAAACAAACAAACAAACAAACACAGAATTTTGTCAATAGATGGCGCTGCACGTCATTTAAATCGCGCTATCGAGTGTTATTTGAAGTGAACCGCGACTTTTTAATTCCTCACGATTTTTACGGTTTTATAATAGTTAAGATTAGTCTTTGATGTTGATCAAATCTGTCAGTTAAAGTAAAATAATAGTCTAAGGGCCTGTTTCACCACTTCCGAGTAAATTCTTGTTAGCTTATCTGACAGCTAATATGACATATTCTTCATACAAAAAATGACAAATGCACGTCAAATGAACTGTCGGATAAGCTAACAAGAACTTATCCAAAAGTGGTGAAACAGGCCCTAAGAGTAAAATATACCCTGAACTGAACTGACAAGCATTTCAATTTCAACCCCAGTCTCTGCCTACCCCAATGGGACATATACGTGAGCATAATAAATAGGGTCCTTAATATGCTGACGAAGCCGTGGTGGTCCAGTGGCGAGTAACCTTGCCTGCAGTGCAGGAGGCGATGGTTCGATCCCCGTCCAGGCCGACTCGTACCAATGAGTTTTTCGGAATTTATTTACGATTTGTAACACCAATGGCTTTTCGGCGAAGGAAAACATCGTGAGGAAACCTACATGCTTCAATTTCATAAGTGGCGACGGGCTCACTCCCCGTCACACTGGACAGAGTTTCAGTACTACTAGTGAGACGTGGATGTTCTGAGCTTTCAGAATATCTCTGAATACCCCCTCAGGGAATATAGTCGTGAGCATATATGATATGCTATGCTGGAGATTATTAGATGGGGACAAAGAGTTCTCAAGTGGCGACCGCGTACCGGAAAGCGCAGCGTGGGTAGGCCCCCACAAGGTGGACCGACGACCTGGTGAAGGTGGTGGGAGCCCGTTGGATTGTTTAAAAGGATGCTAATGATATCAATTTCACCCTGATTATGGAAAAACGTAAGTACGGGTACAGTGCCAGGGTAGTAGTCCAATCATTTTAGGGTTTGACCCTAACAATAATTCATCTATCGCTGAAACTTTGCAGTGTGATAAAGTAAAGTAGTTATACAGATTACGGATTACAAATAA
This sequence comes from Agonopterix heracliana, assembly GCA_963693445.1. Taxonomy (NCBI): domain Eukaryota; kingdom Metazoa; phylum Arthropoda; class Insecta; order Lepidoptera; family Depressariidae; genus Agonopterix; species Agonopterix heracliana. The sequence goes on along the minus strand of OY856336.1, from coordinate 7,788,379 downwards.
TCTTAGGTTGTTTCTTTCCGGTCCTAGATTATTTGTCAACCGTAATCTGTATACTTTACTTTATCACACTGCAAAGTTTCAGCGATAGATGAATTACCTATTGTTAGGGTGTCCATACAAGGAAACTCTAAAATGATTGGACTATAGAGTGAGTTGGAGGAGAGACAGGGAAGAAAGCAGACCACATTACCAGACGGGACAGCAGCTAAAGATGAGGGTGACTTGACTCACCTAAAAACAGTAAAATTAATTTACTGATGCAAACCATTTCTTTTTTATTTGTATAGGTAATTGTGTAATTCAAGCGTACGTAATAACTGATAATGAATTATCAGATTGGTTTCGAAGGTTTTTATAACGATTATTATTAAGAGGAAGGCTTGTATTGTGTCTGTTAGGGGTGCGTCCACATCTGGCGAATGCGCCGCGCCGCGAATGCTTTGCTATCATTCTGTGATGTGAGCCTTAGTTGTGTGGACACACCCTTACAGTCAAAACTCATAAGTTTTCAAAACCACTTTTGACTGTAAAAATCAGGCAAAAGTAAATGAGGGCAGCGCAAGACCGGTCGTTGTGGCGATCCTTGGGGGAGACCTATGTCCAGCAGTGGATGTCCATCGGCAGAGATAATTTATTTTAATATAGGTACCTACTTTAGTTCTCTAGTCATCATAATAAAACTCCAGTTGGCACGCTATGGGCATTGAGGTACTATGTTAACTAGAGAAGCCACCGATAAATAATGTTTTGTATTGTAACACGCGTTAGGGTGCATGCGCTCTAACCCACTTAGCCTGTGCCAGGCGCTCGTCGCAGCCTGACGCTCCCAGCACGCGCCCCGCACTGCTGATCATGGTGCACAGATTTTGTTCGCGTTGTCTGCTCTATACATAATTACTCAATGGGTATGGGTACACACGGCGACACATTATATTACGCACCCTATACAATAAAATACAAATACAAATCATTTATTGCAACCATGGGTTATATACCCATAACTACACTACGTAGGTACAAAACACGGCATAGTGCTGTAGAGAGCCTGCATAAGGTGTTATTACACTTGGCTAAATTTAGATTCTAACAAGAGGGACGGAGCTATAGGTTAGAACGAGACGTTGTAAGTACCTCCTTTTTTAACCGATAGCTCTGTCCCTCTTGTTAGAATCTAAATTTAGCCAAGTGTAATAAGCCTTATAGACGCGGCTGCCGGCGCGGGCGCAGCGTGCCGTGAGACGAAACAACAACATAACGCACCCTCTCGCACGATTCGCAGCGTTCGACTTCTAAAAGTCCAAACAGGGTAACCTGACCTGTCGCCGTGTGTACTTACATCAACTTATTAAAAGCTACGCTCTTGTCGGTGGAGAATTCGCCAATCCTTTGGGTACGGTTTTTAATTTATTCATAAAATAAGAACTGTTCCTTAATTCACTTTAATACATAATATTATTAAACAGAGTTGTAACAATAACTAATTGAAATGTGTAGCCAATCTGAATGTCTCGTGAATTGAGCGTGAAAACGAAAATTATTGCGTAAATAATAAGTACCTACCTACCTACAACCAATTAACTACTAACTAACTATTATTTTAATCATAAAGCGACGCGAGCTACGATTTTGATAGCTTTTCTGCACTCGTAGTATGCTGCACGTGATACGGCTGTATCACGTCTTTTATCCCGTTCGTTCGCACGCAAATAGAAAGAGAGCTAAGGTGTGATGGAACTGTATCACTGCGGCATGCTAGCTATGCTGATGGACTTTCTAGTAAAATTATTTCCCTTTACTTGGCAGGATTTGTTTTCTTTGATATTCCATTTTTTAAATTTTCTTATACGTTGCTTTATTTCGTCTCTCGATTTTTAGTTAAGGTAATGTAAATTTGCAGATACTCCGCCAAGTATAGGGTTAACTTTATAACTACCATGGAGTAAGAGGAGATGGCATATCGGCTTGTTTCTATAGAAAATTATGTCGCCGACAAAGGGGGTGAGGGACGGGCGAGGGGAGACAAAAAGCTTAGGGGAGCGTGTCATTTCTCTATGGTCGCAGTACAAACTAGTGCACAATTGGTGGCTACAGTGCAACTTTGTTACACCATCTCTACCAAGGGGAGCGTGTAATTTCTCTATGATAACTACCTATCTATTGTGTCTATACTTCATTCCAAATAAGGACGAAGAGATTTTCCGGTTCCTATTTAGCTTTCTGGCCAATACTGATCGGAGATAATTCGCACGTAAGAAAAATAAAACAAAAATATTGTAAACTTATATTTATTTTATAATTACAATGTTGTATAAAATCACTAATTCTAAAATATTATAAACCTAACTATTTATGGCATCAATTAAAAAATAAAATAAATTCCATTAACGTTTTTAGTCAGCAAAAAAATTAATACAGAAAATTAATTGTAAAAAAAATCTACTCTTTATTTCAGAATAAATAAATAATAAAGTTGGGTGAAACAGGTAAATTTAATTTAGGTTTAAAGTAATGCAACTATCTACAATTAACACCCTGTATATTTATTTAATCTCAATCAACTAAATAATTATGCGAATTTAATGTTTTTCAAAATACTGCACGTTATTAAATACTTCAGAAATACAGGGTCCTTCTTAATATGCTGACACTTATTTAAGGGATGATCAGACCATCAAACTGAACAACTTTCTCTATGGGACCAACATCGAAATAGCGAAAAAAAATCAGCTGTCCCATACATTTGGCTCGAGTAGGTTTGCAGTTTTGTATGGAAGAGCAGATTTTTTTTTCGCGCTTTCGATGTTGGTCCCATAGAGAAAGTTGTTCAGTTTGATGGTCTGATCATCCTCTTAAAAAAGTGTCAGCATATTAAGTTGGACCCTATATAAAAAACCTCGCCATGTTGCGGAAAATCATTGGAACTAATTTTTGTACTTGCAACACTGACATTAAAGGTGACAATCGATTGCAGCGCCCCCAAACCAGGTTTTTTATATTTCTGGTCAGGCACTTTTAATGTAAGTCAACCATTAGAAAATACCACTCCATTTCGACCAGTGGATAAGAGGTGACCATGGGTGAAGGGATATAAAGATTCCTATCTACGAATAAGATAATGTATAGAAGTGTAAATGAAGCTCAAAAAGTGGCACCAAAGAAATTGTAACGTGTTCTAAATTTTTTCTTTAAAAATTGTAACTAGCCGCCAAAACTCATACAAAATGTCATTTTTCATTGGGTGCCAAAAATGATTTCGATTTTGTTTAGAGTTACTCTTCCATATTTATTCTTATTCGTAGATTCCTATGCATTGTATTTTGTAGACAGAAGGCTGGTCACCTATCACAACATTACATGTCACAGTTTTGAATAGGATGATCAGACCATCAAACTGAACAACTTTCTCTATGGGACCAACACGACACGACATGAAATCGCGAACAAAATGTTGCTGTCCCATACATTTGGCTCGAATAAGTTTGCAGTTTTGTATGGAACAGAATAATTTTTCGCGATTTCGATGTTGGTCCCATAGAGAAAGTTGGTCAGTTTGATCATATCTTTAAAAGGTTTTTTAAGGGGATGATTAGACCATCAAACTGTTCACTGCCTCACTCGTAAGCCTAAACAACCCAGGTGCCACTTCGAAACATAGAAAGCTGTGTGCCCCGAACATTTATAGTTGTTCAAAAAAATGCAATGCTTAGTGCCCTTGAACACTTATGCTTGTCCATATAATTCTTACGCTGGGTGCCTCTCGACACGCAGGATTGTCCAGTTTATTCCACTCAGTACCAACGAGTTAGTATGTTAGAATGTCTTTTGTGAGACAAACCATGAAGTTCTAATACGAATATACTTGTATTTCCAATAAAAAATGGACACGCAGAGTGGTCAGAGGCACTGGCAGTAAGATAGGTGTTACCCATTGTTCCACTATATGTGTCGGGGGCATCCGATAAAAGATAAAGAAACCACTAGAGATGACGGTGGCAGTGAATGTGTTAACTTCCTCTACGGGACCAATGTCGAAATCTCGAAAAGAACTGTTGTTCCATACGAACTGCACAAACTCGACCCAAATGTATGGGACAGCTGATTTCTTTTTCTCGATTTCGATGTTGGTCCCATAGAGAAAGATGTTCAGTTTGATGGTCTGATCATTACCGTCAGCATATTAAGTTATTAAGTTGGACCCTGTATTTAAACGATGTTGTGTATGATTGTGGTGTTGGGCACAGTGCCCCCGAGGGCGGGTACCTGTAGGTACTGCATGTCCACGAATGACTCCTGCTTCTTTACATTAATATTAGACGATGTTGTGTATGATCGTGGTGTTGGGCACAGTGCCCCCGAGGGCGGGTACCTGTAGGTACTGCATGTCCACGAATGACTCCTGCTTCTTTACATTAATATTAGACGATGTTGTGTATGATTGTGGTGTTGGGCACAGTGCCCCCGAGGGGGGGTACCTGAAGGTACTGCATGCGGACCTGCTGCATATCCACGAATGATTCCTGCTTCTTTACAGGCCTGGGGACCTGCGAACAACAGAAATTAATATTATTTTTAACCTGTTTTTATAATAGTCTGCCATAGACTGTCCAGTTACTGAATCCATTATCTATGCGATGTCATTTAGTACATAACTAAGCCAAGATTAAGTGTAGCGACACACCTGCGGAACGTTCGGTTGAATCCGCGTTTAATAGGAAAAATGGTGCGTACTGGTGTGTCGCCGGCATAGGGAAAAGCGTTGCGCGCCTATTCAACCGAACGTTCCGCAGGTGTGTCCCTACACTAATAAATAAATAAAATAAAATAAAAATTCTTTATTTCAGACATTACATCCATATGTTGTTAGTATCACACTTAAATAACTATGTTAGTACAAACACTTAAGAGGATAGACGGTCTGAAATGGTAATTTGGAGAATAGGTCACTTTTCCGACTGTTTACATATTTGTCCGATCCGCCCCACCCATACACTCCACCGAGTAGAGTGCGAAAGAGACAACTGCAGCTCGAACCGATTTTATCTACATAAAATCAACGAAAACAGCATTTCGTATTCCCCCGTTTTCTCCTCCAAAACTAAACCGATTTTAATAATTCTTTCAAGAATAATATGAGAAAGACTTTGACCATGTCTGTACGTTTTGCTTTTTTTGTTTATATTCGCCAAATTTTTTGGTCATTTTCGAAGGTCCCTAGTTCATACAGTAATTAATTAATGCAAAAAAGCAAAACATAGGAACATAGCAGAGACAACATAGATTGTATGATAAAAATTGTTTTGGTCTAGTGTCATTATCCAGGGAGAAAACAGGGGAATATGTTTGTATGGAAAAAACCATACTCGTCTATCCTCTTAAGTGTAGACCGATCCAGTGCTTTATAAAGCTACTGTCACAGTATCTACTGGAGACCATGTTCAGGTTGCTTAAAATGTTTTCTACTCAATCGTTTTCCTTAAGAACTTATATTGTTTACAATAAAACAAAGTTTTTCTACGATTTTTCTTGCTTTTCTAACTCCAACAGTTTCGGCCTAACACTTGTGACACAAGTCAATCCCCTGAACCAGTGGTTCCCAACATTTTCTTGACCAAGGACCACATTGATTGTTTTGTTGTTAACAGGCTTAGATCAAAATAAAATTAATGGATAGGCCTTACGCGAACATTTCAAACCAGAAAAATGAGGCAAAACAAATGAAAGGTTTACTTCTGTGCAAGTGCCCTAGATTGGACAGATAATGGCGCTAGTTTGTATGGACCAAGTGCACCAGTAGTGTGCTCCATTAATTTTATTTTGATCTAAGTTAACAGGGACCACAAAGTTCAAGAATCTAAAGTTTTAAAGACATTTCATTTGCCAAAATCTCAAGATATTGGCAAATCTTTCATATGTGCTGGTAGGCAGGACCCTTCGGCGGACCACTCCCGAGTCTCTCACGGACCATCTGTGGTCCGCGGACCACTGCCCTAAACTAACAAGTAAAATATCGATTTCATTCGTAAGCAAAAGAAAAGCTTTTCTTCTACTTAAGACGTTGTTATCCCGTCGAGGCCGTTTTTTGAACACAAACGAAAGTGTTTTAAACTGTGTTTTAAAGTCTGAAATTAAATTATGTCTTATTTAAGGATCGGGCGGATGGGCGACTGTTCTCAATTACACGATTAGATTAAGTTTACTAGATAGAAAAACATCCCAAAGTTACCCCTTTTTTTTATGTTTCTTCAATACTATGATTAAACTGCTGATATTTTACTTTGTATTCTTGTACTTAACTAAATACATTAAATGTTTCTAGTGAACTCAGAAGAATTTTTAGCTTAGAAACTCCCATGAGCAAAGATATTGACGAAAAACACGTTTTTTTGCGATCCTGCTTTCAATTGGAGCGGGACGGCTAATTGTAAACTTATGCTTGCAAGAAAGAGACGCTTGCACTGGGATAACCTAGCCTTAAGTAACCCGGCCAAGTGTGTGTCGGACAGAAAGATAAGGCTGACGATGACATACCTTGTTCCTCTTGCTGTCGTCGTGCATCATCTTGGTGTGCTTGTAGATTGATGTCTGCCAGGTGAAGGTCGCCGGGCAGAGCTTGCATTTGAAGCTCTTGGTGTTAGAGCGGTTGGTGTGCATCGCCCACACGTGGCCTTTTAGTCGTTTTACTGTCTGTAATGTGACGTTTATACAATTAGTACGCTTAACACTTTTGAGAGCGTCGGTAGTGCGTTGGAGAGGTACGGGCAGTAAATAATGAGGGTCTGGGTTCGAATCCGCACGGACGTCATACCATGTGCATATGCTCACGACTATATTCCCCGAGGGGGTAGTCAGAGATATTATGAAACCTCAGAACATCCACGTTTCACCAGTAGTACCGAAACTCTGTCCAGTGTGACGGGGGGTGAGCCCGACGCCACTTATAATGGACAGTGGGTACGGTACGATACATGCCTCGAAATTGAAGCATGCAGGTTTCCTCGCGGTGTTTTCCTTCACCGAAAAGGCACGGCAGGCAAGGTTACTCGCTACTGGACCACCACGGCTCATACCATGTACCAATGAGTTTTTCTAACTTATGCCACAGAATAAATACTAGTACTACCCATACAGAAGAATCATGCATGCGGAGAGGATGAAGAGACCATGGAACATATTCTCTGTGACTGTGATGTCTTGGCGGCAAAACGCATGTGCCTCCTCGGAGATGGATACCCAAAACCGGGAATCTTACGGAACGGAACCCATGGACCTCCCATGCAAAAGTGGTTTCTATAGGCATCTGTGCCTATGAAAGGCCTTTGGTGATGATGAAATAAATAAATAAGTATCTTGAACATTGTCACACAAATTGTCTAGTCACATTTAAAGTACCAGAATCTAGCCTGGACTTGTATTATGATGACTAGACAACGATATTAGAATACATATATAGATACAAACATCCATGACTCGGGTACAAATATTCATATTCATCATACAAATATTTGTTCCTTACGGAATTCGAACCTGCGACCCCCGGCACAGCAGGCAGGTTCACTACAGACTGTGCTGTCGGGCCGTCATAAATTTACATCACTGTATAGTATCAACTATTTTATTAGATAGACTATGTATTATTGTATACATAACCGTAGCTTAAGAATGTATATTGTAATAGTCATTAAGTCGTGTTATGCTGTAGAGTTTCTGGCCGCATCTTCTCTACAGCGACAACACGTTCCGACGCGGTGGTAGCTTAAAAAAGATTTGACGTTTAATAAGTGTGCTTCAAGCTCCTATATTGAATAAATTATAAAGTCAAAGTCAAAGTCAAAATTTTTATTCAAAATAATATCACATAGATAACTTTCTGACGTCATTTTTGATTCTACCACCGCTTCGGAAGGTGTTCCGTTGTAGAGAAGATGCGGCCAGAAACTCTACAACACACTTCTTTTAAACAAAACTAAATATACAAAGTACAAATATTGAATTACATAGTGTAACATTGTCAAGACCAGACATTTTGGTCATTCAAATAATCATCGAGTTTATAGTAACCTTTTTTACAGTTTTTTTTTTTTAGAGTTTTTTATATTGACTTTGACTTTGAGATAGAGAGAGTAACTCACCTTGTAGGACTTGCCGCATATCTCACACAGGTGTTCTCCCTCTGGCTCTTTCTTCTTTCCTTCGTGTATGTTGTTGATGTGGGCCACCATTATCTTAGCTGTCTTGAACGCCTGCCGAACACAAATTATTTCATTTAACACGCTATTATCCGGTCGAGGCCGTTTTTTGAACACGAACGAAAGTGTTTTAAAGTCTGAAACGAAATTATGTCCTATTTAAGTATCTGGCGGATAGGCGATCGTTCTCAATAACACGATTAGATTAAGTTTATTCGATAGAAAAAAATCCCAAAGTTCTGTCTGTCTTTATTATGTTTTTTCAATACTATGATTAAACTGCTGATATTTAACTTTTTATTCTTTTACTTAATTAAATACATCAAATATATTTAGTGAAAATGCGAATCCTGCTTTCAATTGGAGCGGGATGGCTAATTGCAAACTTATGCTTGCAAGAAAGAGACGCTTGCACTCGGATAAGAGGGCCTTAATGAGGCGTTTCCGCGTAGCGTTTAATTTACTCATAAACCTGTCACACTGACAGTCAAAATGATGTTTGTCTATGATTTGCATCAAGTCTGACAGGTGGTGTTGCCAATGGATACATTGTTCACTACCAATAAATACGCAATAGCAACGAAAATGTTTATTTGTCAGGACGGATATTGTCGGATACGCTCTGAAAACTAACCAAGACGACCAAACTGCTATAGAAATCGTCCTAGTATCCTCAAAAACAGTCAAATCACTTCGGATGTTGTCGGATATGTTTCGGATATTGTCGGATATTTTGTCTACTCACCTCAGCGACTCCTCCCTAGCGTGCCGCTTGCTCAGCCGCATGTGGTTGTAGTAACAGTTTCTATATAAATAAATTTGAATTATTACCCCTTCCAGCAAATAAGTGATGTAATTTCAACTGACCTTGAAGCAGACATTGCACTGGTACTTGACGCGTTTCAAATGGTCCCAATCTATGTGGTCGGTCATACACCACTTGGTGGCGAACTTCTTGCCGCAGAAGTGACACTCGTGACTGTAACAAAAAGAAATAATGTCGTGACAACGCGTTTTATCATGATCACACACACTTATTTCGGTAAAGTGTTTCTGGCATCATGACGTCTCCACCATCAGCTCAGCTCAGAAAATTAGCAAGCTGAAGTGGCAGTAGGCCGGTCATATCTGCCGAAGAACTGACAACCGATGGGGTGTCAGAGTTCTAGAGTGGAGACCGCGAACTGGTAGGCGTAGTGTGGGACGCCCTGCTGCCCGCTGGACACACGACCTAAACAAAGTAGCGGGGAGCGACTGGATGAGGAAGGCCGAGGACAGAGTTTTGTGGCGCGCCTTGGGAGAGGCCTATGTTCAGCAGTGGACGATGATAGCGCTTGCCCGAACGAATAAAGGTGTATTATGCTATAACACCCTTTTCACTTTTATGCCATTTTTGGAATCTACGGCCTTGAATACATGTCCTTAACTTTTACTATGCAGCTATGGTGCATATTCGTTAAACTATATGGTAAGACATCTTTATTCTATCTAATTACTACTTACGTTTCGGTTCGGTTTTTTTGCTCTCCTGTAAAGTTGACTTTTCAAAGTTACACCTTTATTCGTTTGGGCATGCGATAGGCTGATGATGATAATGATGTCTCCAACCACAATGATGTCCCCTGATGTACAAACGCAGTACTCATCTAGGTAGGCAGGTTCTGACACCAGAAGAGATACAAACTGTCCCGATCAAGAATCTACTGCGATTTCTGGCCGCAGTGGGGATTGGTAAGGAACTGTAGAAAGGGCGTTCACGATGGACTAGCGATGGTCTACGTGGCACAGGCACAGAATAGGTTTGGTACGAGTATTTGGTCCATATACAGAATGGCCACTCCCTACCCCCCTCCGACTTCAGATCCCCCCCCCCCCTCACACTTGAGGGAAACTTGAGGGAACTCGAGCAAGGGAATGCAGTCAGGCGCGCACACCCGTTAGATTTGACTACATAAAATTGAGTCTTTTCAGTGCATAAAAACGTTGAAAAATAAAGCTAAATTCACATTTTCATTAATTCTTTAGCTCAAATACTATTTTTAATAACTGAACGAACAATAAAAGGTATTGAAATGTAGATGATGTTTATACAATGCGTGCTAAGTCAACCCTACACATATGTCAAGGACCATTAGCACCTAGTGCGCATGTGCGAACGTCATCATGTCAAATCCAAAACGTTGTTAGAAGTGCCGGACCTGTGGCACAGGCTCAGCGAGCCTGTCAAGGCCCAACACCTACAAATAATAATAATAACCACATTGTAATTAACAAAAACGATTTGACATTTGATTGATTCTTTAAACAATTTCCAAATTGAATCAGACCATAAAACTGAATAATCAGACAGGAGCAAACCAGAAATCGTAAATAATACATGTGTTTTGCCTTTTTTGTATGGAACAGCAGATTTTTATTTCTGTTTCAACCGTCTTATGGTTTACGGACAAAAAGGGAAACTTTTCGGATACATTCGACATCGGACATTGAAAAAACGTTTGGAAATAGCAAAAATTTATCATTGTGTTGGATACCGACGGATATTTTTCGGATACGAGCCTGAATGGCCTGAAAACGATATATATTACTAAAAAGTCTTTAAATCACTTCGGATACTGTCGGATACGCTCAGAATACTAGCCAAAACGGCCAGATTGCCAAAGAAACTGTTCCAGTGTCCTCAAAACAGTCAAACAACTTCGGATATTTTTCGGATATTTCGTCCACTCACCTCAGCGACTCCTCCCGAGCGTGTCGCTTGCTCAGCCGCATATGGTTGTTGTAACAGTCCCTGCTGCTGAAGGTCTTGTGGCACTCCCTGCACTCGTGGCTGGTGCCTCTCTCTCTGTCTCTATGGTTGCGAGCGTGACGGGCGAGGTTCCGCTTCCACTGGAACTGTTTGCCGCACGTCGGGCAGGGGTATGTGAGGCCGTCGTGGATTACACTGGAGATGATGATGATGAGGATTATTAGTTATGGTGCATTGGGGTAATTGCGAACCTGGGTATATTCCGAAAGTTTATTAAAACTACCTGACTTTAGACGCCATTTTTATCGGCTTTGACGCTCAAGCCGCCGTTCGTCGCTGCTAGCGTAAGTGTCAGAGCAACGTGCCGTCTCGACAGACAAGTCAGGTAGTTTTAATAAACTTTCGGAATATACCCAGGTTCGCAATTACCCCAATGCACTATACTAGTGTTTACACGCGACTTCGTCCGCACAAATTATGTACCAGATTTTAACACTTTCGCTGCTAAGCTCAAAACAATGACATTCGCGCAGTGCTAACACTGTGGAATGCTATACGATTCTGACTCAAGGTGTGAGTCATGAGCACTGCGGCCCATAGGTCGCTGACCTACCAGGTAGGTCGTCAGCAGTTAGTGTTAAGTCAGATCATAAGCTATCAAACAAAAAAAGTTTCATCAAAATCGGTTCAGTAGTTTTTGCGTGATGCGCGAACAAACAAACAACCTAACAATTTTGTCAATAGATGGCGCTGCACGTTTTTAAATCGCGCTATCGATATGTACTTTTTTATTCCTCAGGATTTTACGGTTTTATAATAGTTAAGATACGTAATTCGGTTATGGTAAATGTTACGCGATAATTTTGGCATTTCTAGACCGATTTAGATTTTTTTATGTTCTGAAGGAACTTCTCCCTCCACATCTACAAGGTGAAATTGATATCATTAGCATCCTTTTAAACTAAGAGTCTACCCATCAAACTGAACAACTTTTACTGTGGGAGCAAACCGATCGGAGCAAAATAAAAATCTGCTGTTGCATACATTTGAGTCGAGTAGGCATTGCAGTTAAGTATGGAACAGCAGATTTTTTGTTGTTGCTCCGATCGGTTTGCTCCCATAGTAAAAGTTGTTCAGTTTGATGGGTAGAGTCTTAGTTTAAAAGGATGCTAATGATATCAATTTCACCCTGTAGTGTGGGCAGCAAGTCCCCGACACATTAATTGACATAAAATATCAAGTAAAACATACATTTGCTTACATCAAAAATAATAGGTGACCGAATTATTTTTTACTTTTTAAATGTGTTTTTGGTGTTTTTTTTTAATTTTATTTTATTTCATAATTTTTAAAGTTACATGTAAACTACTGAACCGATTTTCATGAAACAAAGCTGAGAACACTGTCGCAAAAATTAGCTTTCTATTAAAACAAAACCGCATCGAAATCGGTCCATCCATTTGGGAGCTACGTTGCCACAGACAGACAGAACGACATACAAACAGACAGACCGACCCCTCTTTGCGTCGGGGGTTAAAAACAATTTGATCAGAATACTCACACGTGGGCCCGGTAACTTTTCTTAGAGTGGAACACTTTGCTGCATCCCTTACACGGTATGTATAGTTTCTCCTTCGGCTTGTCTTCCCTATTCTGCGGTAAAATCCTACAAAAGAAATAATACAATAAGTAATAGAATAAATCAGTCATCCATAGATTAATGTGTATATTGGTTATAGATAGGTGAGTCGCATGGGATTTAAGAACGTCTTAATTATTGTCGTTGCCCCTTATTAGCAGAAGGGGGGCGCATTGATAAATAAATTGAAATATAAATTGAAATAACAAAAAATAATATTGCAGCCGATGACTTCATCGTTCGCATCATAAGAACATTAATTTGTTTTATCGAAGTCGCTGTCAAGCCGGTACGATCCGCACCCGGCTTGCATTCGTTTTTTGGCTTGGCTTGACATTGACTTCGTTATAACAAATTATGTTCTTATGATGCGAACGAAGAAGTCATCGGCTGCGATATTTTTTTTTTCATTTTTAGTTTTTTGAAGGCGGTTTTAATTTTTAGTAATTTTTTTTTTATTTATAACTTTCAGTGGTGAATTCATTAGTTCGACTCAGATATCAGTTATATACGCAAAGGGTACATCGATACAAAACAAATGTTTCAATCGCCGATGATTTGCTGTCAACTTTTGAGGAGTTCTATTGTGTAGCTCCGAAGCGCTTCATCAGATCTTCACCAAATTAAAATGGGACCACACGGAAAGCACCAGCTTTCAAATAAAAAAGGAAGCATTAAAATCGGTTCACCCAGTCGAAAGTTCTGAGGTAACAAACATAAAAAAAAACAGTCTAATTGAGAACCTCTTTTTTTGAAGTCGGTTAAAAAAGACGGCCGGCCGGCACGAGGCTCGAACCATAAGCACCCGAATCGTGAGCCGGTTGTCTAGACCACTAGACCAACAAGACAGTGTTTGATATGGGCGAAATCTCTCACTACTACAGCGCAGCGGTGAGGTGTAGCGCGCTATCGCTCCAGTTTAGAACACTTACTTGAGATGATACTTGAGAGTCATCTTGTTAGCGAACACCTTCCCGCAGCAGTCGCACTGCGGTCTCTCTTGATGGCACATGTTTTTATGATAGGTTAATTTTGATTTCGTTCTGAAACAAACAAAAAGAGATTATTACGAGTAATTTGGTCGGAGTCGCGTTGAAAGTCTGTTATTGGGTGGACGTGTCGGTTGCCTGGTCTGCGAAAAAAGGAATATACAGGGAGTATATTCCTTCTGTGATTTCTTCTGTGTGTTCCTTCTGAGTATATACACTTCTGTAGAGTAGGTTTGTAGTTTTTTATGTAGTATATTTCTATACGCGCAAAAATTATAAGAATAATAAACCCGCAGGGCAGCTTGTGGCGAGCTGTTGGTGATTGGCGACACCACGGACCCGATTCTCCAGAGGGCCCGGATTGATTTGGCCCTCACCTCCTGTCTTGCCTTAACCGGCCGGCCAGGAGTGGAGTCGCAAGAGCGGAACCTATAGCATTCTCCATGGCATTTGCTTGAGAAACGGTGGTAAATGTTGAGTCAGTGAAAGAAAAAGATCATAAAGGGAGTAAAAGAGTGATAATCCGATTCTTTCTTTCTTTCTTCTTCTTTTTTCTTCTTTTCTTTCTTTTCTTCTTCTTCTTCTACTGGTGAAACGTGGATGTTCTGAGATTTCAGAATACTACCCCCTCGGGGAAAATAGTCGTGAGCATATGCTTATAATGCTATGCGATTCTTACCGAAGGATAAGGATCCGCCTTCGATTCTTAGTGGCGACGGGCTCACCCCCCGTCACACTGGACCGAGTTTCGGTACTACTGGTGAAACGTGGATGTTCTGAGGTTTCAGAATATCTCTGACTACCCCCTCGGGGAATATAGTCGTGAGCATATGCTTATGCTTATGCGATTCTTACCATTCTTTTGAAATCACTATCACACGGCATTGAAGCCGATATCCGTCATACAGACTGCTCTCAAACGGTGAAAGTAAAACATCGTGAGGAAACCTGCATACAGTACTTCAAGGATAATGGGCATCGACTAACTTCGTGTTCCCGAAGATGACCGACCGAAACTAGGCAGTATTCTATAATGATATAGAGCTGCTTTTACGATTATTTCCGATGTTTTCCGATGCCCATTATTTTCCTTGAAGTACTGTACGCTGAAGACGAAATTGTGATGCGTATGTGAAGTCTACCAATCTGTATTATTCACGCGCGGCGGACTAAAGCCCACACACTCCTGGCTCCCATAAGGCCTGTGCCCTGCAGTGGGACGTATGATGATGATGAACATACTCACATAAAGGCCTCGTCGCACAGGTTACGTATGAAAGCCCCAGCGGGTCCGTGTTCGCGGGCATGCGCCAACATCACACATTTGGGTCGACAGAGAGTTGCCGGACACGCAGCAGAAGGCCTCACGGTCACAGATTACTAGTTACTTCGTAACAGATACATCACTAGTTCACTACCATAGAAAACGACAAGTTCGCATGCTTTAATCACCGACAGTACCTAATTAATTAAGCTTGCCACAGCATCGTTATTACTTCGTACAGCACGCGACGAAAGCGACGTTGCCGTCAGGCGCGAGTGGCAGAAATCAAGCAACCGCACGCTTACGATGCGACAAAGTGTAGGTGCTAAGAGCCGAATGACGGAGGCCTTTATCCGTTGTTCAGTTATAGAAATACAATCCGTAGTGAAAGTTGATCAGTTTGATGGTGTGCTTCACACCCTCTAAAATATGTTTTAACTTCACTACATGTATAACAAGCTCCCGTCTCGGGATATTCTGCTCGAGAACGTCGCCGCTATGGAGTTTCTTGCCGTTTCTTCTCCATGGCATTCACTTGTGAAACGGCGGTAAATGTTAAATCAGTGAAAGAACATACTCACATAAAGGTCTCGTCACACAGGTTACATATGAAGGCGCCAGCGGGTCCGTGTTCGCGCGCATGCGCCAACATCACGCGTTTGAGGGTCGACAGAGAGTTGCAGGACACGCAGCGGAAGGCGACCCGGTGCAACGCGCGGTGAACAGAGAGGTTGTCCTTCGTTAGGAAGTACGCTTTGCACACGTCGCATTGCTGGCAGTCTTCACTTTTCTGCAAGAATCAATAGGTTATGACGTCAATCAAGAACACAGATAATTGAATATGGCAAGACGAAAGCCGACGGAATGAGGTGTATTTTTTTCAATGACATTGGATTAAGACATTCTTCGAAACTTCTACAATCTTAGAAATGTTGGTATCAGGAGTGCGATTTTTGAATCTCATTCGGTGAGCTCAGCTGTTGAAAATGTCAAAATTACTATGGAGATACGCATCTTTCTACTGCTGATTTGACTCTCAAAAATCATACTACAGGAGAGCGATTTTTGAAAGTCAAAGCAGCAGTAGAAAGATGCGTATCTCCATAGTAATTTTGACATTTTCAACTGCTGAGCTCAGCAAATGAGATTCAAAAATCGCACTCCTGATCTATAAGGTCCCGTGTTTTTCTCGATCCCACAAGTTTAGGGACGAATGAAAAATGAAAGATATTTTTATACTTTGAATTGACCAGCTCTATCAATTTTCATTAACAAACATTTTTAGTGATATTGTGCATTTATTGGTAGTGATCAATTTATCCATTGCCGATGAAAACCATAGACAAACAGCATTTTTTCCGTCAATTTAACAGGTTTTTTTTTAAATTTTATTATTGGCATACAGATTTTTCGTTTTAATATGTTTTATTTACAATTGAGCTATTCTCTATTACGGAGTCTATGTTCTATTACGGACTTGGACGATTTATGTAGGGACCCGCCTCCCGTTAGCATTTCCCCTCCGCCAACGTACAAGATCAAGAAATCTTACGCATTTACATAAAATTTTATACCTTATCACTAAACGCGACAGCCTATAATTGCGGAACAATAACTTCGAACTTATCACGTTAAAGATAAGATAAAGATTTATTCATTTAAAACAGTACACAATCTAATCTAAACTTTTATAAAACTGTAACTGAAGTGTGTCTGTACATTGAAGATATTTACAAAAAAAAGATTACAATATGAGTTTTAGGTATCCCCGACTCGAAATCAACCTTTTTTAGAAATTTTGTCTGTCTGTTTGTCTGTTTGTTTGTGTGTTTGTTTGTTTGTTTGTTCGCGCATCACGCAAAAACTACTGAACCGATTTTGATGAAACTTTTTTTGTTTGATAGCTTATGATCCGACTTAAAATCTGGTATATAATTTTGCGGACGAAGTCGCGGGTAAACACTAGTACATAAATAAAAGTGTACAAAACAATAAAGCTTACAATAGAAACATTACGTTTGGGGTTCACACGACACTGTTTTTTTTTTAAATTCAAAATTAGAATCTAAAGTAATGGAATAAAGTTCAATGTCGCGGATTTCATGCTACCCCGCTCCCCTGCAAAAACTGGCAGAAATGTTTGTTAGTAGAATTACACTCGTAACTTGTCCATATACAGCGTCCAACTTAATATGCTGACACTTTTTAAGGGGATGATCAGACCATCGAACTGAACAACTTTCTCTATGGGACCAACATCGAAATCACGAAAAAAATCAGCTGTCCTATACATTTGGCTCGAGTAGGTTTGCAGTTTTGTATCGCGATTTCGTAGTTGGCTCCATAGTGAAAGTTGTTCAATTTGATGAGTAGAAAGAATACAAATGTTGAAGTTATCCGCAGTGATATAAAATTTACCCTGTATAGCAAGAAGTATAGTAATAATAATAAATAATAATAAAAATCTTTATTTGCAGGTAAAGTTACATTATACATAATGTTCTTAGCTTAATTAGGATAAGTTTGCAATTTGGCTATGTATATAAATCTTTGCTGCTAATGCTTAAAAAAGTAAATCTGTGATTTAAGCATCAGCTTCCATAAATAGTTGCAGTAATCGCCGTAAGGCCAGAGGGTACGCGGTCACATATGGGTGCGCAGTGCACACTCCAGCGCATTCGTGTGTTGGTGTGTTGATGTGTGTGTGTGTGCGTGTGTGTGTGTGTGTGTGTGTGTGCGTGCGTGTGTGTGTGTGTGTGTGTGTGTGTGTGTGTGTGTGTGTGGGGGGGGGGGTGTGTGTGTGTGTGTTTGTGGGGGTGTGTGGGTGTGTGTGTGTGTGTGTAGAGAAGAGTAACGAGAGTATAAGAGGAGAAAATATGTAATGGTGTAAGTCTTGTGGGATATTTAATAGTACCTACTCACCGGTTTGTGTTTCCCGTTCATATGGTCAACCATTAATTTCTCACTGTTAAACTTTATAATACAGTCTGTGCACTTATATTTCAGATTTATAAACTCTATGTTCGCTAAGTCTTCGCTTCGGACCTGAAAGTTAAGGAAATATTGTAGTGAAAAATGACTGAGAAATTGAAGAATTTTCTTCGTATATCGACTAAGTACATACATATGCTCACGCCTATGTCCCACTACTGGGGTAGGCAGATACAATAGATCGCCACATGCTACGATTCTGACACACATCTTTCGCCTCCTCAACATTCATAAGTCTCTTCATACATGCTCGTCGGTTCCGGGTACATTTTATTTGGCCCTTCTTCAGTACGCATCCTATTTGGTCAGCGTACGTGCGCCTAGGGCGACCCCTTTCAACCATTCAATTCACACTTTCCTTGTAGATTTCATGCGTCAGCCTACTTTGGCTCATTCTTTCCACATGGCCAAACCACCTCAACATTCCTTTTTCAATCCTTGTCACTACATCTTCTTTCAGACCACATCTTTCTCTAATCTAAATTGACTAAGTGTTGACCCCCTATTCATCGGGCGAATTCTGGACAATCAGGGAGCATCTAACGCTGCGCTGGTTAACAAATATCTTCACCACGAACAAGTAAACACTAACTCTATGACGCGCCCTGCACCCAACATAAATGTTCATCATCATCTCGGCCGATGGACGTCCACTGATGGACACAGGCCTCCCCCAAGGATCGCCACAACGACCGGTCCTGCGCTGCCCTCATCCAACGTGTCCCCGCCGCCTTCACCAGACGGCCAACATATGTTCTTACCTGCCACATTTCTTCTTCAGTCATAGTGTAAAGTTCAACTAGATCTGGTGGGAGATTCTTTAGTTTTCTTTCGTTTCTCGATCGATCTTCTTTCGACTCTTTGATTTTTGACTGAAAAGCATAAATAGTTACAGCGAACTTTTGGACTATAAAGATTTCAGATTTAGTATTAAAATTGTGTTTCCATTCAAACCGCTCGCACAAGACCCGTTTTGTATGTAAAGTCAGAAAATTAAGTAAGTAAGAAAATTAATAAAGTAAGAAAATTGGTCAGTCAAACGAAACCATCAATCAATCCATTTTATAGGGTTACCTATCGTACTTTCGAAAAATAGTTTTCCGAATTTTAGTTCTCCGAAATCGTTATACTTTTTATTGTTTCCCTTTTTTTTTGTTTCCCCGAAATATTATTCGCCATATTTTAAAAAGCCCGATTTTTTATTGTCCTTTTTTTCTTTTAACCAATGGATCAAAATTCTGTAACACAGTTTTCCGAAGTAATGTAAGTCAGATAATTTACTTTTTCGAATATTTGTTTTTCCGTACAGTCACATTTCCGCAGAAATATTTAACCTAACCTATCCTAGAATTTTAAAAACACCAGATGGTTTTTTTCAGGCAGGGGGCGTCCACCTCTCGCACCTTCAACATACATTATAAGCAAACAAGCAAGCATGCAGCAAGCAAGCTAGCATGCAGCAAGCAAGCAAGCATGCAGCAAGCAAGCAAACATGCAGCAAGCAAGCAAGCATGCAGCAAGCATTTTGATGCTCCGCTCGCTTCGCTCGCTCCGCTAAGTGTTTTACATGTTTTAACCTAACCTAACCTACAATTTTAAAACCACCAGGTTGTTTTTCTCAGGCAGGGGGCTTACGCCCCCCGCACCCCCCTAGCGGGGGGCCCAGCCCCCCTGCACCCCCCAACATGCATACAAGCAAGCAAGCAACATGCAAGCAAACATGCAGCAAGCATGCAGCATGCATGCAGCAAGCAAGCAAGCATGCAGCAAGCATTTTGATGCTCTGCTCGCTTCGCTCGCTCCGCTAAGTGTTTTACATGTTCTAACCTAACCTAACCTACATTTTTAAAACCACCGGTTTGTTTTTCTCAGGCAGGGGGCTTCCCCCCGCACCGGCCCCCCTAACATGCATACAAGCAAGCAACAAGCAAGCAAGCAAGCAGCATGCTAGCAAGCATGTTGGTGCTATAATCCTGGTATCATGACTGTATCTACTAGGTAATTATTACAGAAAACTTTACTGTGTTGTGTCCTAGTCATACTATGGAAGAAGTTGCTTCTACATTTTAAAACTTCGAACCCAGAAGACCGTTGTCAAAAGAAAAAAAATGATTATGAAATTCTGATTTTAAATTTTCTGGAAAATGATACTTCTGTCAAGTCTTTATAAGGAGTAACAAATGTATGTGTAACAAAATATCTATCACTAGAAAATTCTATAAACCGTTTTCGAACAACTGAAATTCGGTCAGTGAAATTTCGAAAGTAAGATAGGTTACCATTTTATAGCTTTAGAATGACTGCCTCCGTGGTCTAATGGTTAAGAGCATTGTGCTCTTGACACGGAGGTCGTGGGTTCGATTCCCACGGGGGAAACCTAGTGATATGTCACTTTGTGCGTTTTTCCCCAGCTGGTTAGGACATTGCAGGCTGAATCACCTGATTGTCTGAAAAGGAAAATGATTCCGTGCTTCGAATGGCACGTTAAGAAGTTGGTCCATGCTACTATCTCTGGTGGTAGAAGTCGTTACATAAAAACCACGTCAGAGGCCGTAAGGCGGTTTGAATAAACGCTTATACCAGGGCTTGCCCACACGATAAGAAGATTGATTTAGAATGAAACATGATTGACTTAAGCATTCTTACCTTGTCTCTCTTCTTTTCTCTTCTACCCCTCTTCTCTTTCTTCTTCTTCCTCTTTAACCTAGAAAGCTGTATGTCCTCGTCTGACGACTCATCTTTCAATTGTAAAGGTACTGGGACCCCTAAATTGGATTCCGGGGCGAAGTCATCTTTCTTTACCTCTAATTCTGTAAAGTACATAAATACACACTTACATAAAGAAATATTTTGGGTGATTTGATTAGGTCCTAATACAAACTAGATAGAATCATTGCTCCAAAAATGGCTCAATTTCATCTTTTCAAAATAATTGATTCAGAGGAGCTTGAACTGAGACGTCCAAAATAATTTGTAAGCTTCCTCACACCTAGGCTTTGACTACTTATATGAGGACTTGTAACGCGTGTAATTCCACTAAGTAACAAACATTTCTGCCACTTTTTGCGGGGGGCGAGGTAACATGCAATCCGCAACTTTGTATTTTATTCCCCATAGCTTTAGATTCTAATTTTGAATATTAAAAATCATGAAAAGTAGTCTCGTGTGAACCCCAAACGTTCTAAGTTCGAAATTATTATAGGCTGTCTCGTTTAGTGATAAGGTATAAAATTGAATGTAAATTGCACATGATCTTATACCGTGGCAGAGGGGAAATGCTACCGCAAGGCGAGTCCTCATTATAAGTAGTCAAATCACCTAGGTGTATACGAAAATACCCCATGTATGTTCCGCGATTTTTTGTAGTTTAGAAGTTATGATTATTTAAAGGTGTATTTGAGAATTTTCTACCGGAGCCGCTTAAAACTGTCATTCTATTCTATTTTTAAAAATATGGCTGCCATCTTTGGTAAATGATGATTTTGCCAATGTCGAGTTTTTATAGCAAAAGTGCTTGACGTTGTACGGTTATATTGATATTTTGGTGACTTCAAGGGTTGTCCTTATAAAAGAACAATATCCTGAGCCACCACTGGAGTTCCACTGTAGGCCGGGGATGGGGCAACCGACGCGCACGTGACCGCCCAATAGCAGACCCACAAAGCAACTCCTAAAACTGTCATAATTTTGTTCAGTTATAAATGGCGACGGGCTCACCCCCCGTCACACTGGACAGAGTTTCGGTACCACTGGTGAAACGTAGATGTTCTGAGGTTTCAGAATATCTCTGACTACCCCCTCGGGGAATATAGTCGTGAGCATATGCTTAGGCTTACGCACTATTAGATTTGGACCAAAAATGTATGAAAGGCCGAAATGTGAACTTACCAAAATCAACATCAAACTTGTCGTCAAATTTGTCGTCATCATCGACCTCTGACTTCACCTCCACTTCCACTTCCTCCTTGGGTTCGTCCTTGCTCTCAAGTAGGGGAGGGTTTGTGTCCACACTGTTTATAGTTAGTCGCTGGTTCGAGTATTGTGAGAGATCGAGCGGGGAGTTCAGGAAGGTGTGCTGGGGAGGAAATCAAAGGAAATATAAGTATTTTTTGTTTACTCATCATCATCAGCCTATCATCGTCCACTGCTGAACATAGGCCTCTCCCAAGGCGCGCCACAAAACTCTGTCCTTGGCCTTCCTCATCCAGTCGCTCCCCGCTACTTTTTTTAGGTCGTCTGTCCAGCCGGCAGCAGGGCGTCCTACACTACGCCTACCAGTTCGCGGTCTCCACTCTAGAACTCTGACACCCCATCGGTTGACAATTCTTCGGTAGATATGGCCAGTTTTGTATATTGGAACAGATATATCAAAGTAAATTAAATATTACCAAAAAGTAAAAAGTAGAAGATAAAACATGGGGGGGGGCATTGAAATCTTTCCCCTACTTCTTTTCTTTTCTATCCTGTTTTATCCCACTGCTGGGAAAAGTCTCCCCTAAACTCACTATCCCCTCTTCTCATATTTTAACAGGTTTTAATGTGCTACATGTTTTCTATTTAGTCAGTTAAAACCCGAAACAACAAAAAAATCCAACCTGACTGCAGATCTTATCTTATCTTGTTGTGGGGGCTGGCAAGCCAGCAACACTTCGACCCAGTGGGATCTTTTGTGTTAGCCCCAATACTTTTTGCTTTCTTCACCCTTCAAATACATGGTCAATGAAGGAGGCAATACCATTGAGGGGAAGACACCTAAGATCTCCCGGTTTTGGATATCCATCTCCGAGGAGGCACATGCGTTTTGCCGCCAAGACATCACAGTCACAAAGAATATGTTCCATGGTCTCTTCATGAGAGTCCTAATTATTTTTCAGTTCAACAGTTTTCAGTGAACAGTTCAACTGAAGTTTGTATGGCTTTAATTTTTAGTTTAATTTTTGGTAGACAGTACGCCTGCAGCATCAGGATTGAGGGGTTGGAACCCAGATTTTAATGACAGCCAGTGGATTTCCATTTAAAATCAACAGATCCTCAAGTATCATATTTTTGGTAGGCACAACACTGGCAATATGTGATGCCAGTGCCAACACCTGACAATGCAATACAATCTGGACTCACCAGGCAAGTCTTGCGCACAGTGGCACCATAGCACAGGTAATAAAATATAGCGTAATAAAATAAACTAGTGGTTGCTCGGCTGTTGTGACAGGTCAATCGTGCGCGGTGTGCGAGGGCATGTTCCAGTACCGACTGCCAATGCTACGTCGCCCGCTGAGGTCTTCCACTATAATATTATAATTACGCTATGGCGGGACCGATTATTGCCAGCTTGTCAATCAGCAGTGAACATGTTAAAAAATATAAAATTGATAGTTTTTAAACCTTTTGCGAGTAATCAATGAGAACATCGTAGGAGCGCAGTATCTGGGCCTGGAACCTGTTGGACGCCCGCACCGATGCCAGGCACTCCCAGCACACTTGGATCGTAAGGCCGTCTGGTACCTGCAAGATTTCAATTTAAATATATCAGTTGTTTAACTAAGTTCACCTCGCCTTGCGGCATTGGCAAGACAAACTAAGTTCAATAACTGGCTTTCGGTCAAGGAACACATTGTGAGGAAACCTGCATGCTTCAGTATCGAGGCATGTATTGGCACCCATCGTACCATGTACCCATCGTCCATTATAAGTGGCGACGGGCTCACCCCCCGTCACAGTGGACAGAGTTTCGGTACTACTGGTGAAACGTGGATGTTCTGAGGTTTCAGAATATCTCTGACTACCCCCTCGGGGAATATAGTTGTGAGCATATGCTACAATGTATGTGCATGTGAGCATTATTTACTTACTTATTCAATGATAAACACATTACCCTTCTTTTGCGTCGCGCAGTCGGGTAATAACTTAGGTAAGTAGGTATAATAAGTAGGGAATGCATGTAATAATAATGACAAACAAACAAATGCTATGATAATTTATAATTTCAACAGATTCAAATCTACTTTCAATTCTAATTATTTATTTAAATTACCTGTAAATAATTCTTACGAAAAACTTTAAATCTTGGAAAAAAAAACCAAACAACAATGGCGTATCGAAGATTTTTTGTTCTTATTTACAATTTGAAAAACGCACGTAACATGACTTGAACCGCTTACATTTTACTTTGTTTTGTAAAGATAACTCAGAAATGAAGAATACAATTCATAATAAAGGCTACTTACATCAATATCGGCTAAAAATTTAAAACATTCCTTCACTTCGTCATTGTAAAACATCTTTCGATTGTAGTTTAAACACCCGACACAAATGCCGTTCACATTATAACCTTCGATGTTTATGTTAATTTCCTTCATTTTTGTAGAGAAAAGCACAATTTTTCGCGATAAATCTAAAAAATATTTTTACAAACAATGGAAGCTTCATTCCTTTCTTCAGCCATTTTTGCAACTAGCTTTTAGCGCTTAATAAAAGGTTTAACTCTAGCTTGAAAGTGAGATGCAAGAACGCATTTTTTTATAGCGTCTGCCTTGTCTTTTAAATCGATTTTCAACATTTTAGCACCACATAAACGCACTTGACAGTGGTTTTCCTTTATGTTGGCCTGCCTGCTGATTGAAAAGTGTTGCCATTTGTAAGGCAAAAACAGAAACTCTTAGGGATTTTTAATGTTTATTGAATTAAACAAAGTACCATAACTACATACTTCAAAGTAATCAGAGTAACAAAATTTCACTATGCTGTGGCTATAACAATTATAACACTATATTTTTGTTTTATTGACTATGTTTTTTAACTGACTTCATTGATTTTTCATTTTAATTTCACTATTTATCCTTTCCATGGCTCTCACAATCTTGGACAATAAATAAAAAGATCCATCCTTCCCTTTATCGTTCATGCGAAATAAATGTTCGTAGTTTTTCTTGACTTGTTCAGATTCCAGCTTTACGACATTTAAAATCTGCATGGCTTCTTCTAATGTGATTCCAGTAGCAGAATTTAAAGCAACTTTTTGGGAACTTTCAAGTCTGCTGCCCACTCTCTTAGCTGCCGCTGCTGCCCGGGAAGATGCAATCTCCTGCTCCAAAGCCCGAACAAAAGCACGACCAACAATTTGAACACCCAAAACGATTATTTGAGCGAGAGGTTTAGCCATTTTCGTTGACGAAACTACTGTGAAATTATTGTGAAATAGTTGACTGAACTTGGTAAAAGCTTTTTAATGTAATTTTTTTCAAATAAATAGCAACACTTTACATCAGTGCTACCAACACAACAGCGCAAAGTGGTACCATAAGTTTTTAAATCTGTGGTACCATAAAGCCAAAACTCGAATAAAACTCGCATTAGAAAAAAATAACTTTTAATTACAAAAATAATATCCCAAACATCACTTCTTATTCTTATAATGCACCAAATGATCGCATTGCCTCAGCCGTTCCGCCGCTTGTTCAGGAGTTAAATCTCTCTGTCCTTGCGCCAACATTTCATACCCGACCATGAACTTCTTCACGGATGCTGATCGGAGTAATGGAGGAAGATAGAGGGCGTGGAGGAGCCAATGAGGAGAGTCTCCTGGTGCTGAGCTTGAGCCGGTTGGGGCGCCTGGGAAAATGAGAAAAAGATTGTAGGTATATTGTGATAAGAAACTTTTTACCCGACTGCGACAGAAGGAGGGTTATGTTTTTAACTAGGTACCAAACCAATATAGTAAGTAAAGCATAACCAGAAAATATAAAAAACCAGGTTTGGGGGCGCTGCAATCGACTATAACGTCAGTGTTCCAAGTACAAATATTAGTTCCAATGATTTTCCTCAACATGACGAGGTTTTTTATTTTTCTGCTCGGGCTTTATATTGTGAGAAACTCAGTTGAGTAACTAGTTACCAAAGGAATATAGTTAAGTACCTACTAACTTTAACAAAAGTTAACTAAATTTAGTTAAATTATTCATGGTTTTCAGGATGGAATGCGCCAGTGTTTTCCCTTGGTTAGGACATTGCAGGCTGAATCACCTGAATGTCTGAAAAGAAAGTTGATTCCATGCTTCGGATAGCACATTAAGCCGTTGGTCCCGGCTACTATCTCTGGTGGTAATAATAGTCGTTGCATAAAAACCACATTAAAGGCCGTAAGGCGGTCTGAAAAAACTCTGACACCAGGGCTTGCTGCCCACACGTCAAGAAGAAGGATGGAATGACGCATCATGATAGCCTAAACCATTGCAAGAGATACATTATCCCATAGTCACCTTTAAGAAAACTTAAATGAAGTTATAGTGGATAACACACCGAGGACAGGAAAGTAAGAAAGGTCTAAGATCTCATGCCGAGGTCAACAAACATGTGATCTGAGGCTTTCTTATTTACCTACTGTCCGAGGTTAAAAGTAAGTAAGTTATAGCCTGTAGAATCCCACTGCAGGGCAAAGGCCTCCTCTCACGAATAAGGGTGAGAGGGAGTGGGCCATACTCAACCACGCGGGCCCAGTGCGTGTTGGTGGAGGCAAGTTAGTGGTCACCTTGCTGTCAGAGAATTTTCAAGCCGCCAATAGGCCTCTGACTTGGCTTAACGAATAGTTACAACGCCATCTGACGGAACTATCCGAGACCAACTGCTTAACGTGCCTTCCGAAGCACGGAAACGCTCGAGATGAAATACCACTAAACGGTCACTCATCCAAAGACTGACCGGACCTGACGTTGCTTAACTTCGGTGATCGTTTCCAATACCGAAGCTCCACTACTTTCTCCTCTACTTTGCTCCACTACTTTCTCCTCGACGGAGCTGGAAAGCGGCAAATTCGTTTAGCGCAGCGGGACGACAATTGACGGTTTCCGTTCGGAGGGGAGAAAAAGCTATTAACTACTTACCATGAAATCCCATGCTATAAGGAAAGCTGCAGTTAAACAAGTTATCATATTTCGTGTTCAGCAGCTTCATGATCTCTGCCAGCCCTCTCTTCTGAGAGTCGTTGAGATCCGTCATCCGCTGTGGTCTGCCGTTGATCGGTAGCAGCATCGTTTCGAAGGGCCACGCGGCCCAATATGGGACTACCGCTACCCATTCTGTGTTCTGTATTACTATGCGTTCCTGTGGACAAGATCATCATATTAGCTCAGGTCAGAGACGTCCACTGCTGGACATAGGTCTCCTACAAGGATCGCCACAACGACCGGTCCTCCAACCGGTTCCCGCCGCCTTCACCAGGTCGTCGGTCCACCTTGGGGGCCTACACACGCTGCGCTTTCTGGTCGCTACCTACACGGTCGCTACTCGACAACTCTTCGGAGTCATCGGCCATAATATTTATGTTCTACGAACAATATGCCCCGCCTATTGCCACTGCCTCCGTGCTCTTGAAATGGAGGTCGTAAGTTCGATTCCTACGGGGGACACCTAGTGATATGTCACTTTGTGCGTTTTTCACCAGTTGGTTAGGACATTGCAGACTGAATCACCTGATTGTCTGAAAAGAAAGATTATTCCGTGCTTCGGATGGCACGTTAAGTCGTTGGTCCCGGCTGTTAGTAGTCGTTTCATTAAAAAACCACGTCAGATGCTGTAAGACGGTTTGAAAAAATCTGACACCATAATCTTGCTGCCCACACGATAAGAGGAAGAAGATGCCACTTAAGTTTAGCAATTATCGTGGACAAGATTACCGCATGCTAAAGTTAGCATTACCTAATTGTACAGTAATCATTCATCAGCCTATAATACGTCCCACTGCAGAGCACAGGTCTACCCTCAAGGAGGTATATTTTCGTTAGTCCACCACAAGTGACGTATGCAGTAGGTATAATTACTAAATAGATAAGTAGGTACCTTATTTTTCAATTCCTGTGCCAAGTAATCAACGAGCAAAGGTTTTCCAAACTTGGTGTAGTATTCTTTTTGACACCTGCAAAAGAGAAAGAAATAACATTAGAAGAGAGCAGATAATTAAGTTGCGAGATTGCCCGTACGCATCTATGTGTGCATTTCCCGTTTCGCTTGTCAGAAACATTGCTACAACTTTCAACTTTCTTCTTCTTATCGAGTGGGCTGCAAGCCCTGGTGTCAACTTTCTGTTAAGAATATAGAGGAACTGAGGTGGAAGGTTCCTCCATAGAAAAGGGAAGTACTTCCGCCAGGCTAGGTGTGATGCCTGGGGACCGGCCGTGGTCCTAATGATGTTTGTCGGAACCTTGTATATATACTGAGTCTGTGTGATAATTCTCCTTGCGCGATTTGTGTCTTGCCAGCGATTGTGAACCTTAGTGCAGCAGCTTACGGGTTTCCAATGTGCCATCGTCAATTGTCTTATGTCGTACTTTTTGCTAGGGGACTGCTAGCGCCATCTGTTTGCAAGTTGCTACAAGAATGCAGTTGTAGCAATGCTCACATTTAGCAATTTCCGTTTCCGGAGGAAGAATAGGGGTGGTCCATTCTGGAACCACAAGGCCAATAAGTAAGTACCTATTTCTATATCTTGTGCCTAATCTTGAAAAGCAGTCAGTGTAGTCAAAATCAACTAAGAGTCCACACGAACCTGTCCTTGACTCTGGGCTCGTTAGGTAGGAAGCTGGATGCCCAGATCTGGCAATGAGGGTGAGGGTTAGAGCAACCCATGACAGCGCCTTTGTTCTCGAAGATCTGCACCCAGGTGTAGCGGCGACCGAGCTCTGTTAGCTGGTTTATCCATCTGTGAAGAATAGATTTTCATCATCATTCAGCTTAGAGATCTTTATAACTAAGAAGGCTTTCACCAATAATCCTCCAAACCAATAAATAATAGGTGGGGCCACATTGTTCGTAGAACAGATAACCGATGATAGAGATAGATGGCGCGCACGTCCCCTTAAGACGTAACAGATTGAAAATTTCGTTCTCTGGGTAGTGGGCTCGGTGGTGTAATTGGTTAGCACGTTTCCCTGGTTTGGAAGAGCGTAAGTCCCGCCCGAGACAAATTTTTCAATCTTTAATTTGATTCGAAATAGCACAAAATGGCTGTAACATGTTTATAATCAATAATATTAGATAACCGATGGGTCTGAAGAGTTATTGATTGGCGACTGCATATCAGAAAGCGCAGCATGAAGGTGGAATGACGACCTGGTGAAGGCGAAGGAAACCTGTTGGATGAGGCCTGCGCACGACCAGTCGTTGTGATGATTCTTGGAAGAGGATGTCCAGCAGCGGATTTCTATTGGCTAAGGTGATGATGATGGATGATCCTCAATATAGGTTTATATTCTACCGAAATTTTCTCACGCAATTGTTAAATAGTTTACGATGTGTCGGAATGAATAGGTAGATTCTAAAACTCCTACGAATTCTAGATCAGCAAGAACACAACTAAAAATTAACTTACTCTTCAATAACAGCCATAATCT
Source organism: Agonopterix heracliana (assembly GCA_963693445.1). NCBI lineage: Eukaryota > Metazoa > Arthropoda > Insecta > Lepidoptera > Depressariidae > Agonopterix > Agonopterix heracliana. The sequence continues at coordinate 7,759,180 of OY856336.1, read as the reverse complement.
CTTCAACTGACATCAGTGGAATTGTCATCGACGAATCAGGATGGAAGCACATGACCCTGAAACAGAAACCAGACACGTCACAGGCATCAAAACTTTATCTGGTGTGAAAGGTTGCGACTCAGCGCCAATGGACAGTGGATCCAATTCATCTATCCGTCACAATCTTTGATCAGTTCTTCTTCGGACATAGGCACAGATAGACATAAAGTGACAATGGGCCATTGTTCACAGAACTGATAGCCGATGGGGTAGAAGAGATCTCGAGTGGCAACCGGGTACCTACAGGAAAGCGCGTGGGTAGGCCGACGGTATTCTAGGGCCGATGACCTGGTGAAGGCAGCGGGAACTCATTGGATGAGGGCAGTGTTGGACGGCTCGTTGTGGCGATCCTTGGAGGAGGCCTATGTCCAGCAGTGGACGTCTATCGGCAGAGATGATTGATGATGATATGATAATTAGTACCTGCAAGTCCCCTTGGCCTGTGCAGATCTGAAGAGAGGGTGTTCAGGGGGTGGAGGTTCAGGAACTCTCTCCAGGAGCGCCGGGAAGTCGTTGGGGAACACGTATGTTGATGTATAGGGTGGGTTGCGCTGGAAAAACACAGATTTACGACCTTATTAGTTGTCTTGGAGTAATCAGAAAGTAGGTTTTAAGAATTTGTGACAGGGTTTAGGTTTTGCCTATTTTGGGTTTCAGGATTATTAATTACTCTGTGACAGAAGATTTCAAACCTTTCTGAGGCAGCAGTGCGGAGACACCAGGGTCCATTGTTTCAGAATATTTTAGCTGTCCATTAGACCTGACTGCATCAGGTAGCAGTGGGTTGTAAGTGTCTGGGGCCTAGTCTTCAGCCACATTCATTCTGTCTGCTCCAAGGTCTGAGGCAGTGGTGTGCAGACTCCAGTATCCTCTAGTCTTTAGAATATTTTACCTGTCCATTAGACCTGACTGCACTAGGTAGCAGAGGGTTGTTAGGGTCCGGAGCTTGGTCTTCGGCGTCAGGTTCAGTCTGGCCGCTCCAAGGTCTGAGGCAGCGGTGTGGGGAGACCAGTATCCACTCATCTTTCAGAGGATTGTAGCGGACGTGCTGGTGTTCTGGAAAATTTAAGTTCTGGATCTTCATCATGGCAGTCAACCTACGCAGAATAATTAAGGCTCCGTACCCAAAAGGTGCCGATGGGACTCTATTACTAAGCCTACGCTGTCTATACGTCCATCCTATCTCTAAGGCTGCATCTTGTGAACCGTAATAATATGTAGAGTAGCGAGTTGAAATTTTTACAGAATATTATGTTATTGTTATTATTATGAATTTGCTAACAAATGATAAAAAAAAAAATTAAGGGGTCACCAAACGAGATTTTTCACGGTTTTTTGTTCATGCTCTATCGTAAAAGGTAATACTTACACACAAAGCGTCAAACTGGAACATGTTCTAAAATAAACATATAAATAATGAAAAACGTCCAAGAGTGTATCGGTTACACGCTGAGGAACATGGAGAAATACTGTGTTGTCGTAAATATGGTGGTACAGGACCTTCGGTGCGCGAGTCCTCGCACTCTCGACTCGGAATTGGCCGGATCTTTTAGAATGCATAAGTGTTGTAGAAAGTGCAACGTGGGTAGGCCCCCACACGGTGGACCGACGACCTGGTGAAGGCGGCGGGAACACGTTGGATGAGGGCAGCGCAGGACCGGTCGTTGTAGCGATCCTTGGGGGAGGCCTATGTCCAGCAGTGGACGTCCATCGACTGAGATGATGATAAATGATAACGTGTTTGTGTTTCGGAAGGCACGTTAAGTCATGCACGTATCAAGAATGTTGATAGGTACTTTAGAAAATAATTATTATGAATGGAGTGAATTCTGTAGATTCACTGGTATTTTTTACCAAAAAATAATCTAGGTACCTATAAATCTGTTATCTAATCCAAGTATTTATACTTTGAGGTTAGCTTTGTTTACATTTTAAGACGTTTCTATTGGAACAGTGTCTAATTTATAATAATAGTGAATGACATTTCAAGGGCATAAGTTGTTTACTTATAAGTTATAATAAAACAACTTACCACACATTTTATGATTATAAAATAAAATATAATAACCACTAAACACATTTTGATAAAACTTACACCAATCGATACTGCTTATTCCGAACAAACATCTAGGTAAGTAAGTACCTATATAAAACATTAATATAAATAAATACAGATATAGCAGTAACCATTTTAGTCAAAAGCCAGTTTGTACAATTGTTTTTATCTGATAAAAATTAATGTGTTCAAAATTAAACTTTAACAACAATACCTGTAGGTTTAAATTCCATTGTAGAAACTTCAACGTGTACACAGTATAACGTTTGAATGAACACTAACTATAACTCATAAATAGGGTTGCCAACACTAATCAAGGAAAAAGCGAAAATGTAAAATACCTAGCTATACAAATGGTCGGATGACACGGAACTGACGTAATCTAGAAACGCCAATGAGACAGCTAGGTAAACGTAGTTCAACATACTGGCAATAGATGGCGTTGACCAGAGAGGGGTCCGGAGACGAAAATTTTACGATAAAAAGTAAACAAAAATGCATGTCACTGAGACAAGACGCATCCGTTGACGAAATGTAGCTCATATTTTGCTGCTTTAAACGCAAATTCTTACAATTTTTAATTGAATTTTATTATCTGCAAGGTCGCTCGCCCCTGTCTCGTCAATGCCATCTATCGAGCCATTAGGTATGTACTTTTTCTTTTTTAATACCTTTTGGAAAATCCCTCATTAATAACATGCTCACAATAGATATAGGAGGTCGTGGGTTCGATTCCCACGGGGGACACCCAGTGATATGTCACTTTGTGCGTTTTTCCCCACTTGGTTACGACATTGCAGGCTGAATCACCTGATTGTCTGAAAAATAAAGTTTTTGGATGGCACGTTAAGCAGTTGGTCCCGGCTAGTTACTATCTTTGGTGGTAGTAGTCGTTACATAAAAACCACGTCAGAGGCCGTAAGATGGTTTGAATAAACTCTGACACCAGGGCTTGCCCACACGATAAGAAGAGAAGAATATGTATACAAACTCACGACCATAATCCGTACTGGGGAGGTCAGAAACATGCTGTCTAGCTATAGGTACAGGGTGATTTGAAGGAGGTGCTTCCAACCTTGAAGTTTCATGGTCCATACAAAGTAGCACACTTGGTTTGTAATCTGGGGTATGTTTTTGAAGTATACCTGACGTTCCGTCAAAGTAAAGGCAATATATTGCCCAGCATTGTTTTGACGTATTTTTCTCCTTTGAAATGTTCGTAAGACTCATCCATTGGAGTCGCGTGGCTAAGGGGGTAACAAGTAGACGTGTCTTCGGCTTGCGATTTGATTGGCCACGTGGCTCCGCCGTTTTATGGCGGTTTCGAGTGTGTGTTTTTGTTTAAAAACGGGGCTTTGAGATCGCCATATCCTATTACCGTACAATATCTAATAAATATATCTTCTAACAAGGACACGCCATTAAATATAAATAGAATAGAATAGACTCATCCATTAATTTTTGTTTCAACTAAGCTTCAGACCATCAAACTTAACAACTTTCACGATGGGACCAATATCTAATTCGCCAAAAAAACAGCTGTTGCGAAAAACAACATTTGGGTCGAGTACCTAGGTTGGCAATTTCGTATAGAACAGGACACATTTTTTTCGCGATGTTGGTGCCATTTGATGGTCTGATCATCCCTTTAAAAATTGTCAGCGTAACCGTGCCTTCTTCAGTGGCGGATACAGGGGGGGGGCCCAGGGGGCCATGGCCCCCCCCACGAACCTCTGAATTTTAAGGCCTAGTGAAGAAATGAGCTCTCTTAATTTTTTTAAATCCTAATACGTGGCCCGAGTCGGCCGATGGGCCCCCCCCAACATGAAATCCTGGATCCGCCCCTGGCCTTCTTCCTCTGTGTCAAACGAAAATTTCAATTATTTATTGCAATATACTTTGAAGTTTTAGCGCTCAGCGTGGAATGTTTTCATTACAGAAATTCTTCATAACTGCACTTCCATACAAAACGAAGTGGTAAGACATGAAATTTGATTCCATCTCAAAACGCAGTCTTCAAAAATTCGCTTGATCTTCCGCGAAACTCTCTAACATGGCAACACTATCATAAATTGCGGGATTATTGTTTGAGATAAAGAGCAATATGGGGCGATGACATAGATTATTGTTGTAGAAGCGTTATATGTCTTCGTTTAGCATACCCGAAATACTCACGACTTTATTCCCCGAGGTATGTATAGGTATTTTTTAATATATAGGCCCACAGACTTAAAAGAAGAACCAGACGTAATCTCGTCTAATCATGAGTGAAGCACCCATTTCTTTTGTGTGCGTGCTATAATGGTGACGGATTGTAGCACCTGCGCCTAGAGCTAGTGCATCTGTGTGAGTGTAGGTCCCTTGTTGACCAAACGAGATTGAATTACCTTGCATGCTTCACATCTTTTTAGTGAAATGTTTGGTCCGTATTTCTTTCAAGTCCGTGTATAGGTAAGTAGGTAGTTATATTTTGTAATTTTCAGTAAAAATGGAGGACGCATATTTATCCGCAGCGAACGAGCCAAAGGAGGCGAAAGATTCATATTTTAGAATTCTTTTTTAGTGAGAGCGTCGCAAATTATTAGTGGACAGTGGATACAATACATGCCTCGATATAGATAAAACCATAGATAAAAGATAAAAGTTAGGACTGTTCTATTGTTTAGTTTCATTATCTGAATTGAATACACCTTTAAAATGTTGTATATTGGTACCTACCCTGAATATAAAATAAATACCTATACCACATTACAATAAAGATTCCCGTGCTATAATGGTACTTCGCTACAACATTGTTTTAATTTCTAAAATGCAAAGACACAAACTAATCGGCATTCAACAATGTGTCCTGTCTATTTATAACTGTATCTATGCTAATCTACGGTGTTATAGTTCATTATTTATTATTATTATACAATCGCTTATCATTATAAACTTTATAGTTATGTATTATATTTTGTAGACGTCCGTGTTAAAATATACATTAAGTATAAGATTTATAAGTAGACCTATGTTAGAATAATGACATTCGCAAAATTAGTGTGATTTCACTCAAATAAATAAAATAAATATATCTTGGACATTGTTATACAAATTATCTAGTCACATTTAAAGTTCCAGAATCTAGCCTGAACTTGTATTATGATAACTAGACAACGATATAGAATACATATTATAGATAAAAACATCCATGACTCGGGTATACAAATATTCATATTCGTCATACAAATATTTGTCCCTTACGGGATTCGAACCCGCGACCCTCGACACAGCAGGCAGGTTCACTACAGACTGTGCTGTCGGGCCGTCAGTCAAATAGAAGATGCGTTGGCTTCTTTTGATCAACCTCTGTTAAAATATTCATAAGAATCATACTTGTAATCTTATATCTTTCCATCTATAACGTCACGACACTTTCCCAGTGGGGTAGGCAGAGACCAGAGCGCGCCATCTAATACGATCCTTACATACCTCTTTTGCCTCATTCACATCCATATACAGGATGTTACATAAGTAAAAATAAATATTTAAAACAATACAAGAAATAAAAATAAATTAGTGTTCCCACATTTTCGACTCAGTAAGGTCAACACATCTTTCATGGGGCACTGTATACGCTATTATAATAAGATACCAGAGGATATTCTAAACTTGCCAGACAAAAAGTTTAAATCCCATGTTAAACAAGTCCTCTGTAAAAAAGGTTACTATAAACTCGATGATTATTTGAATGACCAAAATGTCTGGTCTTGACAATGTTACACTATGTAATTCAATATTTGTACTTTGTATATTTTGTTTTGTTTAAAAGAAGTGTGTTGTAGAGTTTCTGGCCGCATCTTCTCTACAACGGAACACCTTCCGAAGCGGTGGTAGAATCAAAAATGATGTCAGAAAGTTATCTATGTGATATTATTTTGAATAAAAAAATTTGAGTTGAGTTGAGTTGACTCTTAAGGAGGTTGTTTAGACCATCAAACTGAACAACTTTCACTATTGGACCAACATCGAAATCGTGAAAAATAAAATCAGATATCCCACACATATTTTAGCTCGAGTCGATTTGTAGAGTATAGAATTTTTTTTTTTCGCGATTTTGATATTGGTCCCATAAGTGAAAGTGGTTCGGTTTAAGGGGGTGGTTAAAAGGTTTATTTGTATTTTTGTAACATCTTGTATATCTCTATCTATCTATCTATCTATCGAATAAATAGAAATAAATGATTATGATTATGATTAAATTTGCAAGTATTGCAGGTTTCTTAAGGAAAGTTGTTCGGTATCATGTGGACAATCCATTAAACTTTAAGGGATTACTTTAAGACTTTAAGGGCCTGTTTCACCACTTCTGGGTAAGTTCTTGTTAGCTTATCCGACAGATAGTTTGACATATTTTATATGAAATTATGGCAAAATATCTGTCGGATAAGCTACTAACTTATTCAGAAGTGGTGAAACAGGCCCTAAGTAATACAACTGTTTTCCCTCATCATCATCATCAGCCTATAAACGTCCCCCTGCAGGGCACAGGCCTGTTACTGTTTACCCTAACACCCTGTAAATCAAAGGTAAAGATACCTTACAACTGCAAATATGTGCTATGACAAAGTTCTAAGTTTTCTACACTTCAGTTTCCCTCGCTAGAGTGATACAGTAACGCCATCTGTCAACATTTCCATTAACTAACTCCGTCTTGGTTCTGTACAAGTCACCATTGTGTGTATGTTAGAAAGAATATCGCTGTGTGGACGATATTAGCGCCATCTAGTGTCATCGGGATTCGTGAATTTAGACAGTATTTCATTATTTTATAAGCATACTGGTGTTTTCCCGCGACTTCGTCCGCGCAAATTATATACCAGATTTTAAGACAGATCATAAGCTATCAAACAAAAAATGTTTCATCAAAATCGGTTAAGTAGTTTTTGCGTGATGCGCGAACAAACAAACAAACAAACAGACAGACAAAATTTCTAAAAAAGATTGATTTCGAGTCAGGGATACCTAAAAACCATATCGTAATCTTTTTTTTGTAAATATCTTCAATGTACAGACACACTTCAGTTACAGTTTTATAATAGTTTAGATTAGATTAGATAAGCATGTTTGCATAGGCATGCATTATTTTTTTTTTACTTTTGGAGATATATGATTAAAAACTCCCTAACTAGTAATACTTAACGGGGTGGTTTGGATGTTTGGAGTTGGACCATCAAACAGAACAACTCTAACTAGTTATGCAGAAAAATAAAAATAAAAAAAGGCTGTCTCATACGCCCTTACATTAACTTGAGTCGAGTACCTTGGTAGTTAGGTCACAGGTACTTCAGTTTTGTATGAAACAGCAGTTTTTTTTGTGTTCTCTCCCCATATAACACAAACGAAAACAAAGGAAAGGAGATAAAAACAATATAATTCGACAAAACACCTCATTAACAAAATAACTTTTATTTATGAAATTTTCAGAAAATTCAACATTTATTTAAAAATATAATTTTATCAAATAAAAATAAATCTAAAAAAAATAGGTATCTCCATGGTGTCATTAATTAACTACCAGTTTTTTAAACATCACCACTTCTGGGTAAGTTCTTGTTAGCTTATCCGACAGATAGTTTGACATAGGTATTTTGTATGAAATTATAAGCTAACAAGAACTTATTCAGAAGTGGTGAAACAGGCCATAAAAATGAAAATGTTGTCCCGATTGCTACGCTTCGTAGCGCAATGCTACGGCGCTACATTTTGGCGTAGCAAATAATTTAGACTGAACTTTTTGGCGCAGGGACCTGGGACCGATTAGAGGTAGAGGATATAGTTTTTTAGGGCGCTCTGGGAGAGGCCTATCGACCCAGAGGCTAGAGAGCCTCAATTGTCGTAAACGCCAAAAATAACTTTTTACAGGGGAATACACCGATCGATAAAAAAACAAACTGCATTTTTAACTCATTTTGTCCAAAAGTGGCGTTTACGACCTTTGAGGCCAGGGCCATATTCAACAAACGTTACAATTGTAATTTACAATTCGGTACTTATGTCAAGTTTTTTTTGGAGGTCTAAATCGAAAACCATTTCGAGATAATTGTCTCAATAATCATATTTTCTATGTCAGAGATTTTAAAATGAAAGGATTACAGATATTTTTAATAAAATAACGTCGTTTTTCGGTCCACGAGTGACGTCACTCGCTGCCCCTGCAAACTCCTTGGTAAACATAAAATGAACTTAAAGTAGCTGGTAAAAATACTTTCACAATGACAGAATTTGACATTTTGATGTTGCCGTCTCTGTTTTCAGCATAGAGTTAGAAAGAGGAGGCAGGTTTTAATTTTTTTAAATATAGCAGTAGGTAGTTTTACTCCATGGAGTTCGAATTATTTTTTCTCCTCCATTTTTGCACTTAGAGATTAGTACAGATAAAAATAATTTAAAAATTAAATTTATATCGATAAACTCGATGAATCACAATAAAAATGAAATAGGTGTCTTCTATCCGTAAAAAATATAAAATGAAGACAAAAAAAAAAAAACTTGACATACCGAATTACAATTCTGGGTACATTGCTGAGACTGTTAGGCATATGTTACCTACTGCAAATTTAGCGTCATAAGTAACCAGCAATGTACCCAGAATTGTAATTGTAAATTACAAATATGATGATGTATTTGCCTCATCCAGAATTCCGTTCGGAATTACGTAGGCATCAAATCCTATACAAAAATCCGAATGTCATATGGCAGGTAATATACAGGGTGTTTCATAAGTAACAATAAATATTTAAAACTCTTAAGGGGGTTGTTTAGACCGTCAAACTGAACAACTTTCTCTATGGGACCAACATCGAAATCGTGAAAAAAAAATTGATATCCCATACATATTTTAGCTCTAGTCGATTTGTAGAGTAGGTATGGAACATAATTTTTTTTTTCGCGATTTCGATATTGGTCCCATAGTGGAAGTTGTTCAGTTTGACGGTCTAAACAACCCCCGAGAGTTAAGAGTTTCAAATATTTATTGTTAGGTACCTATGAAACACCCTGTATAATACCTGCCATATGACATTCGGATTTTTGTATAGGATTTGATGCCTACGTAATTCCGTTACGGAATTCCAGATGTATGCGGCAGGCATAGACTTAAACCTCCTTAAAGGTTTATTTGTATTTTTGTAACACCTTGTATACAGCTTAGATCAAAGTAGGAACTTATACGAACAGTTCAAGCCAGAAAAATGAGGCAAAACAAATGAATGGTATACTTCAAATTTGTACGCAATTGCCCTAGTTGTGACAGACAATTGTATGGACCAATTGCCCTAGTTGTGTGCTCTTTAGGCCTATTAATGTTACTTTGATTGGACACAGGTCCTGTTTGAAAACAGAACGTCACAGAAGAAAAAATGCATCAACAAATCTGCGCCACCAACACCGCAATACGCACTGCGCTGTACATTGAACATTTTTAACATGGAACGGAACGTGAACCGGCGCGCGCAGGCCTAATCGACCCGCTATCTGTTATCTCCAGTCGCGTTCAGCCTTCGCCGCAAGGCAGACGTGGTATGGGTGAGCTGCAATACTCTGGAGCGCCTGTGGACGACGATAGGCAATACAGGGCCCCGTTTCGTAGGGCCCCGCAGTACAGATGGCCCGCGCCACAAGGACCACAGCCTTCGGCTTTCGCACCATGGCGCAGGGCTCCCGCACCGCCGAGGCCTCCAGATTATAGGCGAAGTGCTTCGTATCCTGGGAAACCTGATGAGCCCTATCAGGTAAGTGTTTTAGATACTTTTTTATTGATATATCTAAGTGTCCTGGGTAATTTTTTCAGGGTATTTCTAGTTGTAAATTCGTATTCTTCGTTCCTAATTCCTCAATTGCGTACATGATTTTGAAGTGTTTTTTAATCGTAAAAGTGGTTGGAAAATTGTAGAGAAAAACGGATTGTTTAAGATTCAGTTGTGCAATCCAATTAAAAAAAAAATAATGCGCAAAAATTGTAAGTATCTAATACCTCGTAAAATTTTAATGTAGTTTTTTTTTACAGTGGTTTTTAGTTTGGTTTCAAATTTTTTGATAAGTTTCGTGTGTTAAAAGAGATGTGAAAATTTTTCCAATTTCTCGACAAATATCCTCATATTGTTGACGTCGCCTGGTTTGACCTGACCTATTTTCGGTCGGACCTCTCTCTCTCCCCGTCTCCCTCTAACCCCATTAGCTTGTAGGCCGGTCAGAAAATCAAAGTGTAGCTATGGATTTTTTACTTAATGATCTGGGGGTTAAGATTGGTTTTTGGGCGGTGAAAACTTTTTTCCTTTCGGAAAATTTATAAGTTTAATTAAAATAGAACCTTATAGATAGATATGTAGAATTCGTTTTCTACATACATACATAAACATCGTGAGGAAACCTGCATACGCTGAAGAAGAAGTTCTGATGCGTATGTGAAGTCTACCAATCCGCATTGTGCATGCGTGGTACTACTCTAACGTACATACACCCTCCCTAAGGTGCCCTGCAGTGGTATGTAGAGGTATACAGGGTCCTTCTTAATATGCTGACACTTTTTAAAGGGGATGTTCAGACCATCAAACTGAACAACTTTCTCTGTGGGTCCAACATCGAAATCGCGAAAAAAAAATCAGCTGTCCCATACATTTGGCTCGAGTAGGTTTGCAGTTTTGTATGGAAGAGCAAATGGTCCAATAGAGAAAGTTGATCAGTTTGACGATCTGATCATCATCCTAAAAAAGTGTCAGCATATTAAGTTGGACCCTATACAGGGTCCTTCTTAATATGCTGACATTTTTTTAAGGGGATGTTCAGACCATCAAACTGAATAACTTTCTCTATGGGACCAACAACGAAATCGCGAAAAAAAAATCTGCTGTCCTATACATTTAGCTTGAGTAGGTTTGCAGTTTTGTATGGAAGAGCAAATGGTCCAATAGAGAAAGTTGTTCAGTTTGACGATCTGATCATCATCCTAAAAAAGTGTCACCATATTAAATCGGACCCTATATAGGATTCTTCTTACGAGTATTAAGGGAAATATCAGACCCTCAAACTGAACAACTTTCTCTACGACAGCAAAACCGAAATCTCGAAAAAAAACAGCTGTTCCATACAACACTGCAAACCTACTGGTGGACATTTTTTCTCTGCTGCCATAGAGAAAGTTGTTCAGTTTGACGGTCTGATCATCCCCTTAAAAAGTGTCAGCATATCAAGGAGGATGTACATACAATACAGGTCCATCCATCCATCACAGCATATACTCCATTCCAAATAGCAACGAAATTTTTAAGGCCATTTTGAATTACAAAAACAGAGATTTGAAACACTTCCTCTCACTTATTATTAGAACAGCTTTAGTAACGTCCAAGATACGTTGGATAGTATATCTTTCTCATAAATAAATCATATTTGCTAATCAGAATTGGCCAGAAAGCTATACAGGAATCGGAATATCTTTTCGTCCTTATTTGGAATGCATTATAGATCACAGCCCTTGATCAGTCCGTCTTCGGACATAGGCCTCCTCCATATTTCTCCATGACGTCCTGTCCCTCGCCTTCTTCATCCAGTTGGGACCCGCGTGTCTCCTAATATCAACCGTCAATTGGACGTAGTTTTGCAAAGAAGATCCAGCCCACTATGGACTTCATAGTTGGTTGGATCTTTTTTGCAAAACTACGTCCAATTATTATTAGTAGTAAAGATAATATTATTTGATTTAAATTTGACTTTTTATTTCCAACAATACACGTACTTACCTAACAAAAACATAAAATACTCATTGTTTGCAAACAAAATAAAACATTGAAAAAATAAGATTTCGCTATATTGGTAATTAGCATAAGCATAATGCTCACGACTATATTCCCTGAGGGGGTAGTCAGAGATATTCTGAAACCTCAGAACATCCACGTTTCACCAGTAGTACCGAAACCCTGTCAAGTGTGACGGGGAGTGAGCCCGTCGCCACTTATACGAGTACAAGGTGTTTCATGAGTAAAAATAAATATTTAAAACTCTTAAGGGGGTTGTTCAGACCGTCAAACTGAACAACTTTCTCTATGGGACCAACATCGAAATCGCAAAAAAAAATCGGATATCCCATACATATTTTAGCTCTATGAGCTCTAGTCACAGTTATCTGTGGCTCTAGTAGATTTGTAGAGTATGAAACATTTTTTTTTTCGCGATTTATAAATTGGTTCCATAGTGAAAGTTGTTCAGTTTGATGGTCTAAACCACCCCCTTAAATGTGTATTTGTATTTTTGTAACACCTTGTATATTATATTGGTAATTATAATAAAGGTTTTTGGCTGCCCCGAAAGGGATTTTGGTCGTGAGTTTTTGTATGTGAGGAAAAAAAACGAGAAGATGGCCTTATCACTACAAGTGACTTCAAGGATCTATTAGAGATTAGGTACTCTATCACATTTTATCTCAGATTCTACCGAAACCGGGGTTTGGGGTGACCCTCCTGCCGGAGTCTGGCGCCAAGCAGCTTGCTGCGTTCCGTCGGTGCGCAGGAGTGCCAGTGCACTTCTGGGTAAGCTCGCTACATCTTCGACCCCATCTTTGACCTGAGGACTAGATAGAGGTCAAGAGCAAACCCATCAATAATAAACAATAAACATTTTTTGGTTTTTGGAAAGCCTAACAGACACCTCTTATGCAGAAACGCTCATCAAAGTTAATCCTCCATTAAATCTCTTCCGGTCACTTTTTGTCTTGTTGACGTAGTAAAATCTAGCAAGACATTTAATGGAGGATTAACACTAATGAGCGTTTCTGTAACCGTCTGGTACAGCCTTAGGGTTGAACTACACATGGCCGCACGCGATCGCATTTTTCCGTCGCTCCATCCTTTTCTGTCACTCAGGAACGTCATTTGATAGAGCATATAAGATAGACGGAACGCGATCGCACGCGGCGTGCTGTTCCGTGCTGTTCCATGACGTTCCAAATGACGTTCCCAGGCACGTATCCAGGGGGGGGGGGGATAGGTGGGATTTATCCCCCCCCGAAATCCGAAAATTTGTATGGAAAAGTGATTACAGTACTTCCTTTTTCATGGTTTTTCTATGAAAATCCCCCCCCGAAATTGAATGTCCCCCCCCGAAAGAAAAGTCTGGATACGTGCTTGGACGTTCCTGAGTGACAGAAAAGGATGGAGCGACGGAAAAATGCGATCGCTTGCGGCCATGTGTAGTTCAACCCTTACAATTATGAATTTTTGACCAGAACCTACACATACAGGGTGTAATTGTCACCCTGGCAAATACTGAAACGGTGAAGTATTGAGTATTGAATTCAGACCATCACACTGAGCAACTTCCACTTCGGAGCCAACTTCGAAATCTCGAAAAAAAAAAACTGCTCTCCCATACATTTTAGTCGAGTCGGTACAGCAGTTTTGTATGGGACAGCTGATTTTTTTTTTTGCGTTTTCGTAGTTGGCTCCATAGTGAAAGTTGCTCAGTTTCATGGGCTGAAGCACCCCCTTATGTATTACTAGGGTGTTTTGTTACACCCTGTAATAGGGTTCCATACTAAATCGCGAAGCGCTCGTTGGCGTAGTGGAGCTTCGGTATTGGAAACGATCGACGAAGTTAAGCAACGTCAGGTCCGGTCAGTCTTTGGATGGGTGACCGTTTAGTGGTATTTCATCTCGAGCGTTTCCGTGCTTCGGAAGGCACGTTAAGCAGTTGGTCTCGGATAGTTCCGTCAGATGGCGTTGTAACTATTCGTTAAGCCAGGTCAGAGGCTAATTGGCGGCTTGAAAATTGTCTGACAGCAAGGTGACCACTAACTTGCCTCCACCAACACGCACTGGGCCCGCGTGGTGGAGTATGGCCCACTCCCTCTCACCCTTATTCGTGAGAGGAGGCATTTGCCCTGCAGTGGGATTCTACAGGCTAACTTACTTACTAAACTAATCTCGCTTTAATTTCGATTGTTCTGTCAGAGTTCACTTTTCAGGGTTCCGTACCAAAGGGTGCCAACGGGATTGTATTACTAAGCATAATTAACTTAGTTCGTCTTACTTACCTATAGAGGGCTCTATCTTTTGAACCGTAACAGGTAGTCTGTTGAAATTTTCACAGAACATATGGCATATAAAAAAAGTCATAATTATCATCTCAGCCGATGGACTGGACATAGGCCTCCCCCAAGGATCGCCACAACGATCGGTCCTGCGCTGCCCTCATCAAACGGTTTCCCGCCGCCTTCACCAGGTCGTCGGTCCACCGTGTGGGGGGCCTACCCACGCTGCACTTTCCAGTACGCGGCCGCCACTCGAGAACCTTCCGGCCCCATCGGCCATCGGTTCTGCGAGCAATGTGCCCCGCCCACCGCCACTTTAGTTTAGCAATTCTTTGGGCTATGTCAGCTACTCTGATTCTTCTGCGGATTTCTTCATTTCTGATCCGATCTCGCAGGGAAACTCCGAGCATAGCTCTCTCCATTGCCCTTTGGGTGATAAAAAAGTAATCATTATAATTATTAACAAAAAAAACATTGTTAATTCCCCCTCTATTTCTTAATTCGCAGACGCCATATTGAAATAATATGGCCTACCTATCACGATTTTTACGAATCTAACGACATCTCATACGTTAAAAAAATCTATCAAGCCGTTTAGGCTGTAGGGCGTGCCAAAGAAATAGACATACAAACATACCTTAGAAAAAGTATATGTCTAGAATGAGCCTCACACCTGTTCCAACAAAAGAGGCTAACTTTCTTAGGTTGGTGTGCGTGAGGCGCCATACAAATGATGTATGTGTGCGTGTATATGTATAGGGTTTTGGAACCAGTACTGGTTCCTATTTTTTTCGACGCTTTCGTAGCTTTGACTGTCTATCTTGATAATCTAAGAAACATACATATTATGCTCGAAAAACATAACTCTTCTTCTGGCACAGTCGGGTGAAAACTAGGAGCTGGTAAATAGGTACTTGGAGAAAAACATGTTTCTTGTATGGAATACAACCATTTTGAAAGTTGTTGTTTTTGCTCAATCGTACTTATAGTATATACATACGTTAAACTTGATAAAATTATAATGCAAGCTCTACAGTAAAACAATAAGCAATAAAAACCGGCCAAGTGTGTGTCGGTCTTGCACTAAGGATCCCAAAAAGAATCAAGAAAACACAAATGTTTTTGAAAACACAAACATTGTGTTTGTACAGAACCCACAGTGCACAAGTCCAACCCGAACGTGGCCGGTTTTTTTTAATTATTCCACACCGTTGTGTCGGTTGCCTTAATTTTGTACGCCCATTTCAGTACATGAACGACATTTGACGTTGCGTTCTTCCTCTCGCTTACACCTATAGCCCTTTTGTAATAAAAGAGCGAGACAGACTATAACGATGACAATTATTGTTATATGCCACTCAATTTTTATGACGGAAAAAGAAAAAAGACAATGTTTGTGAAATTTGTGGCGTGAAGGATATAAATTCACGATTGTTATTTGTTTTGGGGTAGTCAAAAACCACGCTACAGCTATCTTATGCCACTGTATTAAATCATATCAATTAAGGCGTAATAGTGGGTGGAAATATCTCGAAGGCATCTTTTATTTTTCATTTTACGACTAGATTTATACCATTTACCGAAACTAAAGTCATACCTCAGTATTTTTGGATAGTTTATCTAGTGAAATCATAAACTGAATACACGATTGGAATTACTTCACTCGATACAAAATCGTCTCAAAGATGACGTATTTTCATGCATTTTTAAACATTTTTCTCGTTTTAGAAGAACTTAAAATAGTTTCCGATTTTTTGCATTTTATATTCACATATTCACCATTAGTTTGACTAGTGAAATCATAAAAAAAATCTATAAAAAGTGCTTTTGTTCATTCTTTTTAATCGAAAATACGGCACACGCACGCACTTTTCGGAGGTCTGGGCAATCGCGTTTCTCATAGAAAATCTTCGTCGGAACCCATGGCCCCTTATGTATTACTAGGGTATTTTGTTACACCCTGTAGTTAGTACTACTGTATTTTGACAACGGTAGGTACCTACTAATTACTTCCAAAGCAATTTTGTATTTAAAAAATTGTTTTTTTTGTAATGATAATTATGTTAATTGGAAACAAACGTAGGTAATTACGTGTTTTTAAGTCATTCACTGTGAGGATATAATTCGGAGCGCGCTCCATACAAACGTACTATGGTGATTATGTTCAATACTAACCAATTAAAGTCAATGACATTTTTCATAAATAATCTAGAAACGAATCTCTATGTTTGTATGAAGTCTGATTTTCGTTAAAATGTGTAGTTTTAAAGTTACAGTGCCTCAAATATTTCCATACAAATCTTAAATTAATCCTAGCATTGAAACATTATATCGTAACGAAAATCTGACTCCATACAAGCACAGAGATTTGATTCTAGATTGTTTCTGCATTTCATTGACTTTAATTGGTTGGTTAGTATTTAAAATATCACCATAGTACCTACGTTTGTATGGAGCGTGCTCCGAATTTATCCCCTTTAACTCTACGGAGGGCTTTTAATATAGTTTTTTAGGGTTCCGTAGAGAAAGGGTGCCAACAGGACCTATAAATATATGCTATATTATAAACCTCTTAGATCAAAATAAAATTAATGGATAGGCCTTACGCGAATATTTGAAACCAGAAAAATGAGGCAAAACAAATGAAAGGTTTACTTCACATTTGTATGCAAGTGCCCTAGATTTGACAGATAATGGCGCTAGTTTGTATGGACCAAGTGCACCAGTAGTTTGTTTCAACTTACCGCGCTTTAGGCCTATCCATTAATTTTATTTTGATCGAAGATAAACCTATGCTATCCGTCCTAGTATTGAAGTGCTGTATCTATTGAATAAGTAGCGAGTTATCACATAATAAGTGTTATTATATTGGATTTGCTAACAAATGATATAAAAAAAACTGCCAAGTCGAGTCGGGACTCGGGAAATTAGTGTTCCGTTCAGTTTTTAACCACCCTTAGACAATATAACTATGGACGTGTTACGCGTGTAATTCTACTAACAAACTTTTCGCGGGGGGCCATGCAGGTAGCACGAGATCCGCAACTTTGAATATTATTCCATTTTTTTAGATTATAATTTTAATTGTCAAAATAGTCTCGTGAGAACCCCGAACGCTACTAGTTTGAAATTATTATCCCGTAATTATAAGCTGAATTAGGCTGTCTCGTTTAGTGATAAGGTATAAAATTGTATGCAAATGCACAATTGATCTTGTAACGTGGCAGAGGGGAAATGCTACCACAAGACTGGTCCCTATTTATAGTGTCTAAGGAACCACCCCTAAAATTAGTCGAATCTTTTAATTTTCACCCTGTACTATTTTATTAAAACCTTGGTGTCACTTGTGGGTCGTGGTGTCCCATATAATGACGTCTAAGCGTTTTTTTATTGATTTTCCTTTACACGAGGCACAAAAGTGGGTCAGCGATGGTTTAACTATAGCTACCTACTGATTATACGTTTATAGAGTGTTATATCGTATCGAATGTGTCAAAACGTATTGTGACCTTAGATAAAACTAAAATTAATGGATAGGCCTAAAGCGCGGTAAGTTTAAGCACACTACTGGTGCACTTGGTCCATACAAACTAGCGCCATTATCTGTCAAATCTAGGGCATTTGCATACAAATTTGAAGTAAACCTTTCATTTATTTATTTATTAGACATGCCAACGGTACATAAGTAAAACAGTATATAAATAAATGAAAATGACAATATTCTAACTTATGTACTAATAACAGGCATGCGACAGCACTCATATAGAAAATATTGTCAGTAACAAAACGTGAATATTAAGTTAGGTATAATTCGAAACAAGCCAAAAGAACATTTCTAAACAACAACAAAAAAAAGATTAAAACAAAGTGAAAGAATTAACTAATTGGTTCACCATTTGGTGACGACCCTGGTTGCAGCATCTTACGCTTCCACGATGATGCCTTATTATTAAATATGTCTAGCTCGAGATTACTGCCAATTGTATTGTATAACTTTTGCATTCTGTGAAGGGGCGCAAAACTTCCTACATTTGTTCTAACGAAGCCCTGTTTAAATGTGATGTTGCGCGGTCTAACATTCAACCTTGGAACAGAGATGTGAACCTTTGCCAACAAACTAGGCTCCGAAAAAGTGCCTTTAAAGAGCTTTTGCAAAAATCGAAGGTCGAGGTAGTCCCTCCTCTGTTCCAGGCTATTCATTTTGAAATATTGCAGTCTATCTTCATAGCAGGCTCGTCTACCAATACCATTACCGCGAACCTTATGGACCAAAAACCGGGTGAACGACTTTTGGACTTTTTCAAGTCTGTCGGTATGACACCGGTATGAGGGCTTCCAGACCTGACTGCAATATTCCAAACGACTGCGAACAAGAGCATTATATAGAGTAGACAGAGTTTTAGCATGTCTGAACCCCTTTCCCATTCTCTTAATAAAGCCCAACATTTTGTTACTCTCTCCTACGACTCGTTCAATGTGGCTAGCAAAATTTCATTTGTTTTGCCTCATTTTTCTGGTTTGAAATGTTCGCGTAAGGCCTATCCATTAATTTTATTTTGATTTAAGATGCCAGAGGGCCTACCATGAGTTTTCCCTGTACTTTACTACTTTAGTTACGTCGTCAATTCATATGACAGAAATTAGTTCTCAACGTAACCACTAGGAGCGCTGTACGAAATTCAATACAAAATTGGTGACGTAACTACAGTAGTAAAGTACGGTGAAAACTCATGGTAGTCCTACTGTACACTTCATACAAACGGGCTCGCACTGAAGAGAAAAGTTAGTGCTTTTGTATGCTGAGAGAGAGAGAAGTTTTATGGTTCAATCCTCCCCCTAAAAAGTCAGATTAAGAGGATAGACGAGTACGGTTTTTTCCATACAAACGTATTCCCCTGTTTTCTCCCTGGATAATGACACTAGACCAAAAAAATTTTCATGTTTTTTGGCATTAATTAATTACTGTATGAACTAGGGACCTTCGAAAATGACACATTTTACCGCCCGTTTTCAGACATCCAGTAAACTAATTTGACGAATATAAACAAAACAAAAAACGTACGGACATAGCCAAAGTCTTTCTCATATTATTTTTGAAAGAATTATTAAAATCGGTTTAGTTTTGGAGGAGAAAACAGGGGAATACGAAATGCTGATTTCGTCGATTTTTTGTATATAAAATCAGTCCGAGCTGCAGTTCGCACGCCCGAACGAATAAAGGTTTAAAATGCCATAACACCATTTTTGCTTTTATGCCATTTTTGGAATCTACGGCCTTCAATACATGTCCTAAATTTTTACAACGCAGTTATGGTGCATATTCGTAAAATTATATGGTAAGACATCTTTATTCTATCTAATTACTAATTACGTTTCATAGACGAATATGGGCACAATACAGTGTTACTAAAACGCTTTTCATTAAAAATAGTTGAACAACAGTATAATACAATATTGCACCTTTGTTATCTCTATAAAAACTAAAAGGGATCAGTTCTAATTCCAGTTTACATCTTTATTCGTCCACAGGTATCTGATTGAAAAAATGTAAGACCCGATTACACCTTTATTCGACCGAAAAATAAATTATATCGGCATTCTTCGGTAGGTATAATACCTGACTTCATCTATATTCGTCTGAAAATATCCAAATTTATAAAACGTTATCTTTGGTTATCTAAAACTACTAAGTAGTATAATTTATAAATTTTCCGCGTAAGACATAACCGTCATACGAGACGAGCGCCAGTGCACGCAGTAAGAATGATTAACTAAATTTTACATTTTGGCAACGTCGCATTATCAAAGAAAGCTCGCAACACGAGTAATACGGTGGTAAATTAATCACGGTTTACCTAAGTGACCGTCCGTCCGTGACCGTGAGTCTGTATTTAAGTGATTAAGTAACCTGGAACTAAACGAAAAGTGCAAATAGTAGTCGCAAATTGAAATGATCACGGTTAACCTAAGTATCTGTATTTATGTGTTTAAGGAACCTAAACCTAAACAAAAAGTGCAAAAAGGTCTACGCGAATATTAATCATCTGCAGAAAATAAGCAAATTTGTAAGTTTTTCTTCTCTACACTACTATAAAACTGTAAAATTCCGGCCGATTTCGGTGAAACTTTTTGGGTTTAAAAGCTTATGACAAAAATCTGGTAAATATAATATTTTATCTAGGTACAATGATGGAAGCCGGTGTGGACGAAGGTGCGGGCAAAATCTAGTGATTTAATAAACAATCATTTTACTATTTTGGCAGTACAAATTTAATGAAGTTATCATGAAATACTTTATTCACCTATTACATAAACGTCATTGTATTTCATCATCATCAACCTATATACACGTCCCACTGCATGGCACAGGTCTACCCTCTAGGAGGTCGTTAGGACGTTAGTCTACCACGCGTGCCCAATTCGGATTGGTAGACTTCACATACGCATCAGAATTTCTTCTTCTGCATATTCAAGGTTTCCTCACGATGTTTTCCTTCACCGTTTGAGAGCAGATTGAGCCGTTTGATTATATTTGTAATCCTAAAATATGATTATTGTTAAGTGTATTGTGATTTTATGACATGGTAAACACTAAACATGTAGTTCAGTTCACATCAGATACATACGGTTTATCAGTGACTTATATAATTAAGATACTTGCAAAAGGAAATTTTTGTCATGTGATAAAATTGTTAATGAAACATTTCGTAAAAAATTGTTACATTTTTCAATCCATCATGTATCTTTAACCCTTATGTTTCTCTAGTAAATTTATTGATTTATTATTTTACGTTTTCCTTTTTTTAAATTAAAAGAATCCTATACAAAACACATTTAAATATATTTTTTACATCTAAGTTTTAAGTACCTATTTGCTTATAACATATGATCAATGAGTGGAGACCGCGAACTGGTAGGCGTAGTGTGGGACGCCCTGCTGCCCGCTGGACAGACGACCTAAAAAAAGTAGCGGGGAGCGACTGGATGAGGAAGGCCGAGGACAGAGTTTTGTGGCGCGCCTTGGGAGAGGCCTATGTCCAGCAGTGGACGATGATAGGCTGATGATGATGATGATATGATCAATTTAGAGCCTACTCCCAAATTTTGAGCGAACATAGTACTAACAGGATAATACTAACAAATGCAGGCTTAAAAAATGGAAGAATAAAGGTATAACCTACTATTACACCGACGCCAAGAACGCAAAATTTGACTGTAAACCTCAAGTATCCTGATGTTACCCACCAAGACTATAAAAATTTTCGGACGAATAAAGGTGCATCTTTCATTACACAAAAAAAATATACAAATGTTCCTCAGAACATAAGTGTAAAATGCATTTCTATGTTTTGACAAATACACGCTCGTTATACCTCTATGACAGTCGTATCATTAAGAAGGTAAATTTTTTCTCTTTCTAACGATACAAGAAGTATTAAAATGTCTACAGTAGTTTTAACGCTACGCCGATTATTCGGTTTTTTTGCTCTCCTGTAAAGTTGACTTTTCAAAGTTACACCTTTATTCGTTTGGGCATGCGAGTTGTCTCTTTGGGTGGGGCGGATCTGATGAATACGTATACAGTTGGAAAAGTGACCTATTCTCCAAATTAGCATTTCAGCCCGCCTATCCTCTTAAGTGTTCGTGTTTTCATCATATTATGAACAATTATTTTTCATTAAAATATACAGGATTAATTTAAGATTTGTATGGAAATCTGGCACTGTAACTTTAAAACTACCCATACATTTTATCGAAAATCTGACACAATACAAGCATAGATAGTTTCTAGATTTTTTCCCCTTCGGGCAGAAAGCGTCAATTTTCGTCCCGCTGCGCTAAATGATGTTGCCGCTTACCACCTCCGTCAAGGAGAAAAATAGTATACTTACCTCGGGCTGCCCTCGGTGTGTAATTTAGCATATTTTTGAAAAATTTCATAGACTTTAATTGGTTAGTATTGAAAATATAACCAGTTTTCTTTTGTATGGAGCTCGCTCCGAATTATACTGCGCTTCTTTGCTTTTCTTTGATATGTAACGATTGTGTAGGTATACAAGGTGTTACAAAAGTACAAATAAACATTTAAGGTTTAGACCATCAAACTGAACAACTTTCACTATGGGACCAATATCGAAATCGCGAAAAAAATAATTTTTGTTCGATACTCTACAAATCGACTCGAGCTAAAATACGTATGGGATCTGAGATTTTTTTTTCGCGATTTCGATGTTGGTCCCATAGAGAAAGCTGTTCAGTTTGACGGTCTAAACAACACCCTTAAGAGTTTTAAAAATGTATTCTTACTTATGTAACATCCTGTATTGTCTCAGTAAGAGACCACCTTGTTTGTTTGTTATGAACTTGGCCAGTAATCGAATCTCGGACACATTTTTGTATGGAATGTTTTGGTTACAACCTCCGGCGGTTTCACAAAGAACAACAGACTTTTAAACAATAGCCGTTACGTACGGGCGTTCTTTTTCAAAATAAACCACAAATGGAAACATGGAAGTGTTCTGTATAACGTTGTGTAGGATTTCTTGGTAAATTCGGTATGTCAAGTTTTTTTTTGGAGGGCTGAATTGAAAACCATTTCGAGATAATTGTCTCAATAATCATATTTTCTATGTCAGAGATTTTAAAATGAAAGGATTACAGATATTTTTAATAAAATAACGTCGTTTTTCGGTCCGTGCAGTGACGTCACTGGCATACCTGTGAACTCCTTGGTAAACATAAAATCAACTTAAAATAACCGGCCATTAAGAAAAAAAAATACTTTCACAATGTCAGAATTTGACATTTGATGTTGCCGTATCTTTTTCCAGCATAGAGTTAGAAAGAGGAGGCAGGTTTTAATTTTTTTAAATACAGCTGTATGTAGTTTTTCTCCATGGAGTTCGAATTATTTTCTCTCCACCATTTTTGCTCTTAGAGATTACAGATCAAAATAATTTAAAAATTTAATTTATATTGATAAACTCGATGAATCGCAATAAGAATGAAACAGGTATCTTAAAATTATGTCTTCTGTCCGTAAAAAATATAAAAATGAAGACAAAAAAAAAACTTGACATACCGAATTGAGCTCTTTTTAGAAAACCGGCCAAGTGAGAGTCGGACTCACGCGCAGATCCGTACCACCACAATTGCCACAAAAAAAAAATCTTGGTGATGCTTAGCAGAAAAAAACCAGCCAAATGTGAGTCGCATTTGGGCAAGGAGGGTTCCGTACTACTATACAATACAGGGTGTAACAAAACACCCTAAAAACAACAATACGAAAGCACGAAAAAAAAAGCAGCTGTCCCATACATTTATTGTGTAGGTAGGTAGGATTTTTGAAGTAAAACTTCTTTACGCACGATTGACTTGGGGAGTAAGCTGGTGGCGAGAGCGTTACGAAAAGACGTGTGATAGGGCGAGGCGAACGGAAGTTTTACTTCAGTCGTGTGGTACAAAAACGGTCAGAGCAAAAATAAAATCGGCTGTCCCATACGATCAGTTTAGTACCTATAGGACAGCTGATTTTTTTTGCGCTGACAGGTTTGCTCCCATAGTAAAAGTTGTTCAGTTTGATGGGTATTAGAATATGTGGTTTAAAGGTAAATGATACTTTTCCTAACACCCTGTATACTCACACCAAGTTTGACCCTCGATGTACCGATTGTTGTTTTTTACGATAGATCAAAAACAAAAACGCCCGGGCACCCTTACCACTTGCTTATTTTGCCTTTAGGGAGACCTAGCGACCGGCCCCAGCTTGGCCCGGGTGAAATCTATAATACAGTACAGGGTGTAACAAAACACTTTCGTAATACTTAAGGTGGTGATTCAGATCATCAAATTGAACACAAATGTTACTTGAACAGGGTGTGTCTACTAATCTCTCCTCGACGGAGGCGGAAAGCGGCAACTTCGTTTAGCGCAGCGGGATGAAAGTTGACGCTTTCCGTCCGGAGGGGAGAAATAGTAGATGTGTAATCTACCGAGGGCAGGAAAGTAAGAAAGGTCTCAGATCTCATGTTATGTGATCTGAGGCTTTCTTATTTACTGTCCGAGGTTACTATACTATTTTTCTCCTCGGTGGAAAGCAGCAACTTCGTTTAGCGCAGCATCGGGGCGAAAATTAACGCTTTCTGTCCGGAGGGGAGGAAAAATATTTATTACCAGACAACATTGATCCAGTGGGGTTAGTAAAACAATACAAATTAATTATATTCTATTCTATTTTTATTAAATGGCGTTTCCTTGTTAGATTTCGCCAGTGTCAAGTGTTGAAGATATATTTATTAGATATTGTACGGTAATAGTAATAGGATATGGCGATCTCAAAGCCCCGTTTTTAGGGTTCCGAAGTCAACAAGGAACCCTTATAGTTTCGCCATGTCCGTCCGTCCGTCCGTCCGTCCGTCCGTCCGTCTGTCCGCGGCTTAGCTCAGAGACGCTTAGTACTAGAAAGCTGTAATTTGACATGGGTACACATATTAATCACGCCAAGAAAGTGGTAAAATAAAATTTTGAAAAATATTTTTTTTTAGGGTACCTCCCCTACCCGTGAAGTGGGGATGAAATTTTTTTTTCTCGTCTATCCCATGGTGTGGGGTATCGTTGGATAGGTCTTTTAAAAATACGGTGGGTGTGGGAAAACCATTTTTCGATTTAGGGATCCGTTAGCGAAATATTAAGCTTTAAGGTGCTAATTTTTGTTAGAGTCGAGTGTCCCCCCCCTCTGCCAGCTAAACGGTTGTTTCTAGATATGTGAAAAAATTCATGGCAGTAGTGTATATAATGAAATTAAAAGGAAAACTATCACCGCTAAGTTAGCTTTACAAGTTAACGAGTAATAGTCGACCAACTTAAAAAATGTACTTTTTAGACTTTATTAGCCGTCAAACCGTAGTATAAAACAAAAAGCCCCCTTCTAAGTTCGTATATTGTGACGGGCAACTACGGAACCCTACCCTGCGCGTGGCCCGACACGCACTTGGCCAGTTTTTAAACAAAAACACACACTCGAAACCGCCATAAAACCGCGGGGCCACGTGGCTGTCAAAATCGCAAGCCGACGAAACGTCTATTTGTTACCCTCTAATACTATTTAAGAATTACTCTCTGGTTATAATTATAAAAGTGAGTCTTGCTACAATTGCACTCTTAATAAGGTTGTAGTTGTAGCAACATTTCTGAACACCCCGAAAGACATTTTGATCAAGTAATATTCGCTTTTAGAACTAAATTCGGGCAAAGGCAACTGCCGCATTCAACCTAATATATTTTTAATTAATACGCAAGGGTGAAACTACCCTCTGACCTGACACCCCAGCTTCTAAAAATAAATACCAAAGTTGACCTTAATGACCTAAAATTAAGCCCTACTCTATGTCATTTAATGTTTTTGACCTAAAGACACTTTATTCTAATGATAACTATACTGTATTAAACTAGGGTAGATTTTTACATTATACAGGGTGAAATTGATATCATTAGCATCCCTTTTAAGGGGATAATCAGACCATCAAACTGAAAAACTTTCTCTGTGGGACCAACATCGAAATCGTGGCTCAAAAGTTTTTATGGGACAGCGATCAGGACCCTATACAAGGGGAAATTTATATCATTAGAGTCCTTTTAAACTAAGAGTCTACCCATCAAACTGAGCAACTATTATTATGTTAGCAAACAGATCGGAAGAAAAAAAAATCTGCTGTTGCATACATTTGAGTCGAGTAGGCATTGCAGTTTAGTATGAAACAGCAGATTTTTTTGCTCCGATCGGTTTGTTCCCATAGTAAAAGTTGTTTAGTATGATGGGTAGACTCTTAGTTTAAAAGGATGATAATGATATGAATTTCACCCTGTAGTAGTAGATTACACACCGAGTGGCAACTTCGTTTAGCGCAGCGGGAAGAAAATTGACGCTTTCCGTTCGGAGGGAAGAACATTTTTTATGTTTTTACTGTACCGTAAAAACGGTAATACATACAAGCGTAAAACTTGGCATGATTACAGAGCCAACTTTGAATTATAAAAACTGATAATAGAAACTGGCCAAGCGTGAGTCGGGCTTACGCTAAAAGTCCCGGAGAAAACACAATGCTCTTTTGGTAAATATTCTGTAGTGGGACGGACTTGGCCGGATATTTTTAACCCTGTTCTAACCATATTTGACCTAGAACAAGATTCAGGCAGAGACAACTGCCGCATTCAACCTAGATATATATTTTTTAATTCTCAAGGCGAGGCAGACGGCGGCCCGCAGGCTCATGACCTAGTTTCGTTCGAAGCGGCCCGCACTGCGGCGCCCTGATTGGCTAGAACTGGCTGCTTTAGGATTTTCTAACACTTTTTAAAACGTTAGTTTTTAGTAGGCTTTTTATGGGTATTTTGTACTTAGGTTCTCTTATTCGTAGACTTAGGTATTCTTTGTCCAAGAGAAAGACAAAACAGGTTGAGAAAACAGTAATTTGCTTTCAATAGTTTTCTATGGGGTGGAAAGTTGTGAAAAACTCAAAAAATACTTTCAACGAAAATTTGTTTGCATAAGATAATTTTTGTGTTGTTTTTGAGATGATTAAATAACTTAGATTTCAGAGTGTCTTTGAAAAATACTATGGAATAGAAACCTATTTTTGCTGAACATGCAATTAACTTAGTATTTAAATTCATTTTTTCTACAGGCTGCTTTTTCCGTCGGTTTTTCAAAATTCAAACTAACAAACTGAACAACTTTTACTATTGGATAAGACCAACATTGGAATCGCGAAAGGAAAAATCTGCTGTTCCATTTCATATTGTGTTCGGATATATTTTAACATTTTGTATAGAACAACTAATTTTTTAACTAATGATTCTCTCAGGATACACAACGACATACTAATGGTACGTAGGTACTGTACAAACACCTGTGTGCGTAGAACTGATAACAATGTTTGGTTTACGCACCAGGTGCCGTGATAATGATAACCTAATTTTGAGGCTTCTATTTGATCTTAACCATAATATATTCTGTCTAGGTACCTATTACGTAGGTGTAGGATAAATTCTGTCTTCCTGACTAAGTAAAGGCTTCCGCACATTGCAGCGATATTATCGAGCGATATTATCGACAGCGATATCGCGACACCTTACACACTGCAGCGATTCGCGTCACGCATGCGCCCTTCACTGAATGTAGTAGAAAGAGATTGCGTCAGGTTGCGATAATATCGCGGCAGTGTGTGGGATCGAGCGCGTCCCCATACAAAATGTACTGAGAACCATTATCGCAAAATCGCAGCGATGTTATCGCTCGATAATATCGCGGCAGTGTGTAGGATCGAGCGCGTCCCCATACAAAATGTACTGAGAACAATTATCGCAAAATCGCAGCGATATTATCGCTCGATAATCGGGCGAACGGACGGAAGGACGGACAACGCAGGCTTATGAAGAGGGTCCCGTTTTCACCATTTGGGCGTTAAACTATCTAACGCTAATTTTTCGACATCAGGTGTCAAAAAGTACCAATTAACCCATAGTTTAGCCCAATTGAAGCATAAATAGTAGATTACACACCGAGGACAGGATAGTAAGAAAGGTCTCATGTGATCTGAGGCTTTATTATGTACTGTCCGAGGTTAGTATACTATTTTTCTCCGCGACGGAGGTGGAAAGCGACAACTTCGTTTAGCGCAGCGGGACGACAATTGACGCTATCCGTCCAGAGGGGAGAAAAATTAGTAAACTAAAAATAATTTTAAACTAAAACCGGCTTCATTTGCAATTTTATCAGTTCGTTGTACGATAAGGAGTGTGTTGTGTTGTGACACGCTCCATAAACATAACTACGTCAGAAAACGTTTACTTTTTTAGTTCGTTCCTTTATTTTAGGCATTTTGAAATTAGATTCAACTAAATTACCTCCACAAATCCGCATTGCGCTGCGCGCTGGCACTGTATCGTCGTCGAGTATCTTTGAGCGAAATATCTAGTCAGTTTTACTATAAAGTTGTACTCACCTTACAGGTTTAGAAAAAGAATGTCTTATCCAAGCTTACAAGGTCGTTTTATTAGTGTTTCGTACCTTTGGGTACCCTTTGGGGTGAAAACGGGACCCTTTTCATGAGCCTGCGCTGTACGTCCTTCTGTCCGTAGCTTTTGAACCGTAAATAGCTGGAAAGTTAAAATTTTCAAAGAATATGCATTATACTAACCATTGACCAGAAATACTAAAAAGTAAGTTATAGCCTGTAGAATCCCACTGCAGGGCAAAGGCCTCCTCTCACGAATAAGGGTGAGAGGGAGTGGGCCATACTCCACCACGCGGGCCCAGTGCGTGTTGGTGGAGGCAAGTTAGTGGTCACCTTGCTGTCAGAGAATTTTCAAGCCGCCAGTAGGCCTCTGACTTGGCTTAACGAATAGTTACAACCCCATCTGACGGAACTATCCGAGACCAACTGCTTAACGTGCCTTCCGAAGCACGGAAACGCTCGAGATGAAATACCACTAAACGGTCACCCATCCAAAGACTGACCGGACCTGACGTTGCTTAACTTCGGTGATCGTTTCCAATACCGAAGCTCCACTACGCCAACGAGCGCTTCATTTCGACCAGAAATACTAACGCATAGAAAAGCAATAAATGTATGAATATTATAGCAGGGCCTCATGGCAAGCTGAAACGCGAACTGCGCGAACACAACGGCTCGCGGCAAAACTTGCCACTTGACTAAGTGGTATATATGGGTCTTTTTGTCAGTGCAAAGGTAAGAAGCAACCAGGTGACCACGCCAAGTGCCCCAGCCCAAGTACAAGTCTCAATACAAGCCTTAAATTACACGTGCAAACAGTTGCTTACGTAAACTAAGACGCAATCACCTTCGGTTCGTTTTAACTGCATACCTACCTACTGATAACACTGTAAGTAATACTTTTTGCATGGAGACCTGAAACATGGACCGAGCTAGAGTTTCGATTTGGACGGGTGAGGTACTCATAACATAACATAACATAACATAATATTCTTTATTTGCACACCAAAAACATACAGCAAAAAACAGAATAAAAAAGAACGTAAGACGTAGATTTCCTAGACTAATAGTAAAAGTTGTTGATAATGACACGTTGGTGACTCTATTTCACATTAAACGTACAAACAGCAATATCTCATTATTTTTAACAAAGTTTCTTATCAATAATATTTAGTGGTGTTCAAAATGTAGTGATTTGACGATATCGCCGGCGTGTAGGTGCGTGATAACATTTTATTGCTTTGTTTTGATTTGTGGCCGATTTTATATTATTATTTTTGTTTAGTTTTTATTTATTTATTCTTATTTAGGATTACTAACAAGGTTAAGGAATTCACTTCACCGACTTTTTCAATCTTTAATTTGATTAAGCTAACATGGCATACATGTAAAATAATAACATTCGATTGGAATAAGGTGTGACATCTATATCGCATGAATCTAATTGCAACATTAGACGTGTGGATCAGTAGTTTGTATAACTCTGGTAGATGGCGCTGACGTCCCTTTAAGACGTAATATATAGATTGAAAATTTCGCCGTGGCTTGCGGGGCGACGACAGCTCTGTTGGAGTAGAGCATGCCCCGGATAGGCAGGTCGTGGGTTCGAATCCCGCTCGCTGCCCGACTTTTTCAATCAAGCTAACATGACATACATGTAAAATAATAACATTCGAAAGGTTAAGGAAACTGTATCTGGGCGGATCGAGCTTTGCTTTGCGTTTTCCAAGTTAATCTAGATGGTTTTCATCCCAGAGATACCTAATACCTTTTTCTTTGTAAAATCCGATTTTCTCTGGAACGATATGAAAGAAATAAATGCAACGTGTTAATCAATCAATCCTTCAATCAAATTATTTATTTCAGAACATAAATTCCATATTGTAGGTATGTCACAAGTTACAATTAATTTCATTGTTAGTATTGCTTACCTACTCACTAAGTTAGTATATCAAAATTCAAATCATTTAATATTGTAATAATGTAAAATGTCAAAAACTAGTGGTCAATAGTCGTAAGTAGTAGTAGTAGTAGTAGTTGCGTACTATAAAACAGTTTTTTGGGTAATTTTTTTCAAAATTTAATATTTTTTGAACTCTATCTCAAACCACCGCACGCCACACTCGTACTTACTACCAAAACAAGAGTCTTAAAATGTATCCAAAAGCACGTTGGCGCTTTGATTCATTGCTGAAATGATATCAAATAATTTTTCATCCCATCTATTCAAAAAGTGTCACTTTAGTCCTCTTTAAGTGCGCCTAAAGTTGCACTTTTTGTTAAGAGACTTTTACAGCGGGCAATGATGAGTTTTGAATTTGGAACATGTATTTTTGCTACATAGGTCCGCGACCAAAGAGACCGAACGCAAATATTAAACTAGAAGCGCCTTTTATTTATTTTCCTCATAGAGGGGGATGAAAAGTAGAGTGTATCACTCGGCCGCAAAATTATTTTTTCCTCGGGCGGCATACTTTGAATCCCTCGCTGCGCTCAGGATTCTACTTTAGAATCCCTCGCTGCGCTCGGGATTCTACTCAAGAATCCTTCGCTATGCTCTGGATTCAAAATAGCGCCCTCGCCTTAAAAATATTATTTTACGCCCTTGTGATACAATCTACTATTTCATCCCATCTATTCAAAAAGTGTCACTTTAGTCCTCTTTAAGTGCGCCTAAAGTTGTATTTTTTGTTAAGAGACTTTCACAGCGGGCAATAATGAGTTTTGAACTTGGAACTTCTAAGCTTGGAACATGTATTGTTGCTACATAGGTCCGCGACCAAAGAGATCGAACGCAAATATTGTATGAAAAAGTTACTGGTAGGTAAGACGGGCGACACGCCGCGCCGCCGAAAAAACAAAAACGAATGAAAGAAGCGCCTTTTATTTATTTTCCTCATAGAGGGGGATGCAAAGTAGAGTGTATCACTCGGCCGCAAAATTATTTTTTCCTCGGGCGGCATACTTTGAATCCCTCGCTGCGCTCAGGATTCTACTTTAGAATCCCTCGCTGCGCTCGGGATTCTACTCAAGAATCATTCGCTATGATCTGGATCAAAATCAAAATAGCGACCTCGCCTTAAAAATATTATTTTACGCCCTTGTGATACAATCTACTATTTGCCTCAAAATTTTAAATGCGAATAAATCAAAATAATGAAATTAGTATTTCATTCTAATTAATAGGTACAAATAATAAAATTAGAATATCAATCTAATGAAATTAGTATTTTAATCTATTTTGATATACCTAAATCAGTTGGGGTGTATGAGGTTTTGCGCTTATTCATTAACACGTTGTATATTTTAGGAAGCACACCTATCTACGAGAATCTAGATCAACTGATTAAATTTTTTTATCCAAATCGTTAGAGCAGTTTTTGAGAAACCAATTCTAATACTATATAGGCTCCACTTTTTTAAGAGGATGATCAGACCGTCAAACTGAACAACTTTCTCTATGAGACCACCATCGAAATCGCGAAAAAGAAATCGGCTCTTCCATATAAAACTGCAAACCTACTCGAGCCAAATGTATGGGTCAGCAGATTTTTTTTTCGCGACTTCGATGTTGGTCCCATAGAGAAAGTTGTTCAGTTTGATGGTATGAACATCCCCTTAAAAAGTGTCAGCATATTAAGAAGGACTATAAAGGGTGAAATTGATACCATAGCATCCTTGTATAAACTATGAGATCAAACTGAACAACTTTTACTATTGGAGCAAACCGATCGGAGCAAAGAACAAATCTGCTGTTGCATACATTTGAGTAGAGTAGGCATTGCAGTTTAGTATGGGACAGAACCTACTGTATAGGAAGTCTGTGGACAGAACCATAGAGGTAGGAATAGAGGAACATACAGCTGAGAGAGCGAGATGTACCTAGCGGCACCACTGTATAATAGAAAGAGATACGTGACGCGAATCAATAGACCCGTTATTTAGTCACCAATCAATTTTTACAATTCGGTTTTCGTGAATAATTGGGAATCTAAAGTGAAATCGTAGATAATTTTGTGAAATATACTGACACTACTTCATTAATTTATCCACGATTTTACGTTAGACTCAGAATTATAGACAGTATTAGAATTGTTGCCTGCGAATAGTCTCCAAAAAACATCCAAAAACTGTTTCATTTGACAACTCATGTCACTGACTCTATTCCTGTAAGGTATAATAACTTTATGGACAGAACAGATGATTTTTTTTTGCCAGCCAGCAATGTATTGTAGGAAACAGAATGATGTTTACAATTCCATTATCAGATTTTTCTGCGTTATCGTTTTTATCTAGAATATTTCTTATCTATAAGTTGTCGAGATCATCGCTCATGTTATTATCTTGTGGTTAAAGTGGATCTGAACCTTGTAAGTAGGGTACATTATTTATGTTTGAATCTTTAACAATCGAATTGTGAACCTCTTCATTAAGGGGCAATAGGTCCCGACGAATATTTTCTATGAGAAACGCGATTGCCGAGCGCTCCGAAAAGTGTGTGCGTGAGCCGTATTTTCGATTAAAAACAACTAACCAAAGTACTTTTTCTAGATTTTATTTATGACTAGCTGTGCCCGCGACTTCGTACGCGCAGAGAAGTTCTTAATAATATTAAGAGAAAGAAAAAAAGAATAAGAAATGCAAAGAAAGAGTAATAAATAGACATTTTGAAAAAAAGTAAAGAAAGAAATAAAGAAAAAAAATATCGCATTATATTGCCATCATTGCCATCAAATTAAAACATAAAGTAGAATCTCCATACATTTCTCAAAACTACATCTAAATTGTTTGATAAGTACTTACAAACACTAATTTTAAATCAGAACATGCAAGCAGTACACCTGCAGCATCAGGACTGAGTAATAGGAACCCGAAAAAGCAATGTTTCTCCTTAACCCAACAAATTAACAACTATTCGAAATCTGTAGATTATTAAAGCACACACACACCCCTACACAGTTACGCATTCTTCGTTTATGTTGACAATACCCTACAGAGTAAGTAGCCGTGAAGAGAACTCTGCTTGATCCTAATAATCTAATTCAAAATCGGCAAATCCTCAAGTATCATGGCTTAGACAGGACCCCTGCAGCATCAACACTGAAGAGTTGGAACCCAATGTTTTTTTTAATGTTTATTAGTGTTAACAAAAATTGCTTTGTTTCTGACCCCCCCTGAGAAGGGAAATATGGTCGTGAGTTTATGTATCTATCTATATGTAATTAGGTAGTAGGTACATAAAAAAGGATACTGTAACTGCATGTTTTACAAAAACAGTGTCAAGTATCATCAACCTGTCATTGTCCACTGTTGAGCATAGGACTCTTCCAAGGCGCGTCACGATACTATCCTCGGCCTTCCTCGTCCAGTCGCTCCGAGCTACCACGGTACATAGTACTCCACACTACCATGGTATAATAACCATACCATCTAAATTATTGGGCGTCAGTTCTTCGGAAGACATTATGACCAGCCCGAAATAGGGCTGCCATCCGTCCGGGTTTCCCCGGATTTGTCCTAGTTTGACGGGCGTCCGGGGGCGTCCAGGCGGGGTCGTCACAAAAGTTTGATTCATCAACAAAAATAAACTCGATTTCGGCATAAGCATAACAATCGAGTTGTTATGTAGCAAAATCGTGAGTTCGTTTCACTCGCTTCAGCTCTTATTTCATACATAGAAGGCCTCGATTTTGGCATGACCTGGAAATGCGCTATAATATTTGGCAAAATCTCAAGCTCGCTTCGCTCACTCCTAGTTTTATTCGTACATATTGAATCGATTGAGTCGTATTGCAAAATCTCGATATGTTATGAAAATCTCGAGCTCGCTCCTGGTTTTTGAATCAAGTTAGTCGTATATTGCAAAATCTCGAGCTCGCTTCGCTTTCTCAATTTTTTTAGACCATGTTACACTCGCTCCAGTCAGGTTTCAGCTCGTATTTCAACAACCTATTCGTATCGATGTAAATTTAAAATAAGATTTTAGATTGTGCAATAACGACCAAAGCTGAATATTACTGTCAAAATACAATTTATCGTGGTTGTACGGGGAAAATTTCAGATTTGACTGAAATGTCCGGGGTTTTTGACGTATTTGTCCGGCAACGGCGATTTGGCAGTGGCAACCCTAGCCCGGAACGACCCAAAGAGGGTCACATTTCCTCTCCCAAAGTCGACGCGCAATTTCAGCAATGAAGCTTTTAGCTTCGGCTCCCCATGCCCCTGTGGTCTTGACGGTGACAGGAACTAAGAGATATTGACGCTTCAAAGCTGAGTACCGAACTCTCTTTTTTGTGGCAGTAAGTTCTGCAGCTGCTCCAGGTGTACGCGACGTGCGACTAAGGTCTAGCGGGGAAGGTGCTTACGCATGTAGTGTGCGACAGGAGGCACTTGCTTTTCTGCCAGGACACCAAAGCTAGGCCGTAGGCCGTCGGTCTTTTGAAATACACATACACAGAATAGGCACATAAAGTATGATAAGTACAATTAGATTTGTGTAATTTGTACACTTGGAGCAGTTGGAGTACTAACTTTCATTTACTCAACCTCTGTGAGTAAATTTTTAAATATTTATAACTTTTGATTGTGTAAACCGATTCCGATGAAATAAAGCCTAATGTTAATCCAAACTTCATCCATAAATCAGATTCTCCTATGTATGCACTTGCTGATGAAAATGTGATATTATCATTAAAAAAAATAAAAACCTGCACCAAGATTCGAAACCATCAACTCGTGTTTGAAAGTCTGACCATATACCAATTACGCTACTGAGCTTTCTGAAGAAAGCGTTGAAAAAAGCAATTAGTATTTACCATACTGAATCTTCGCAAATGCATAAACGCGCAGACCACTGACTTTAAATACTCATAACTTCTGATTGAATTAACCGATTACAATGAAATAAAGCCTAAACTAAGCCCTATATTTTTGCCCTATATTTTTGTGAAAACGCCATCTAAATCGGCTCAGTAGTGTTTAAGTAATGCGTGAATTAAATTCAGTGGGGCTCGCGACTTTTTCTTTAATTACTCATAACTTTTGATTGAATAAACCGATTGCGATGAAACATAGCCTATATTTTAATCTAAGCCATGCCCTACACTTCAGTGAAAACCCCATCCAAATCGGTTCAGTAGTTTTTAAGTGATGCGCGAACAAACAAACAGACAAACAGACAAAAATTCTAAAAATGGTCTAAATGTATTCCATTACGTATCCTAAGCACCCCTAATTATTTTTTTTGTAAATATCTTCAATGTACATCATCGCCAAGTTTAGAATTTTATTATATGTATAGATTGCACTAGTTAAACTAATGGTGAATATGTGAGTATAAATACCAACAATCGGAAACTATTTTAAGTTCTTCTAAACCGAGAAAAATGTTTAAAAATGCATGAAAATACGTCATCTTTGTGACGATTTTCTATCGAGTGAAGTAATTCCAATCGTGTATTCAGTTGATGATTTCACTAGATGAACTATCCAAAAATACTGAGGTAGGACTTTAGTTTCGGTAAATGGTATAAATCTAGTCGTAAAATGAAAAATAAAAGATGCCTCCGAGGTATTTCCACCTACTATTACGTCTTTGTATCTTAGATGAGAGAAACAGGCTTCGCCTCAATAGAAGTAGCATGAAGGTGCAATCCGCATTATACAGGGTGTAAAGAAAAGTATCATAAACCGCATACTCTACCCATCAAACTGAACAAATGCCTAGGTACTCCACGCAAACATATGGAACAGCAGATTTTTTTTGTTCTGATCGATTTACTCCCGTAGTAAGTTGTTCAGTTTGATTAGTGACACTTTTCCTTACACCCTGTATACAGGTTGAAATTTATATGATTAGCATCCTTTTAAATAAAGAGTATACCCATAAAACTGAACAACTTTTACTATGGAAGCAAACAAGAACACAAAAAATCAACTGTCCCATACATTTGACTCTAGCAGGTTTGCAGTTTTGTATGTAAGTGCTGTTTTTTCCGCGATTTCGATGCTGGTCTCATAGAGAAAGTTGTTCAGTTAGATGGTCTGATCACCCCCTTTAAAAAATGACAGCATATTAAGAAGGACCTAGGAAGGACCCCATAGATCCCACCTGGGATATAATAAAGGAAGCAAAAAGTTCTAAAAATCACAATTTACACATTATTCTTGTGCGTCGATAACAAATATCTTATCTTATCTTATCAACACATTGATTCGTCTGACAGGTCTTTGACATGCTTTTTTATCTGCGTAACCGGTGTGTGACATAGAATTGAAAATGTATAGAGTACATACCATGGATCTAAATCGTAAAGGACACCACTCCTCCTTACAAGCATTGATACAAGAAAATTGGCAATGGCGTCGTCGATATTTCCAATTTTAGTTGTGTCCCTTTCTATCCAATGACGTAGTTACGAAAATGACAGGAGACGAGCTACAATTTTGTACGTTGGATTAGAAAGGGACAAAGTTAACGTCACAAAAAACAACGACGCGACGGAAAAGAACGATCATTACCGACCACAAAGGAGTATTATCATGTTTTACGTCTTGTTAGGCAGTCTGCACTCCACTATAGAGGATTCTTGGTAAATACCTACGCGTAGTGGACTAAAGCCCCTATAGACCAAGCTCCCGATGCATTATTTCTTACCTCTCTCGGTTCCTCATCAGACGCATACTGCAGCGATAGATAACACTTCAATTCAATTCAATTCAAAATCATTTATTCAATATAGGAGCCTGAAGCACACTTATTAAACGTCAATTCTTTTTTAAGCTACCACCGCGTCGGAACGTGTTGTCGCTGTAGAGAAGATGCGGCCAGAAACTCTACAGCATAACACGACTTAATGACTATTACAATATAAACTTAGGACAACAACGCCCGCGGCATGATCGCGCGATAAAGCGCTATCGCGCCCTAGCTCCCTTTCTTTTTGCGCGCGAACGAACGAGTTAGCAGGCGCGATAAAACGTTTATCGAGGCACCATGCCGAGGGCGCAGGAATACAGAAGGTTGCCATCCTATATCCTGGAAGAACCATGTTTTTTTTTTGGATACCGTACCTCTATTTTTGACCCAAATACCTATACAGGGTGAAATTGATATCATTAGCATCCTTTTAAACTAAGAGTCTACCCATCAAACTGAACAACTTTGAATATGGGAGCAAAGCAAACCTGCCAGAGCAAAAATAAAAATCTGATGTTCCATACTAAACTGTAACTACACGACTCAAATGTATGAGACAGCTGATTTTTTGTTCTGTTTGCTTCCATAGTAAAAGTTGTTCAGTTTGATGGGTAGAGTATATGGTTCTTCTAATTATCGTGTCGACTTCAAACTTTGAACAAAGTCCTAAATAGTACCTTGCCAGAAGTGGGCAACCGATACTGCACCGTCGCTAGCGGTCATGAGCTCCTCCTGCGTACAGGTGTTAGGGCACGCAGGGCACGATGTGAGATGGGCCATCGTTTGTGGAGCTCCACACAAGCAACTCACATTTTGCGCATCTGAGAATCCCCACCTGAACATGTTGTCCTTACTGCGACCGACCTGGGTTCGAAGTCGGTTTAACGACTTCCAGGTCGCCCAAGGCAAGTCATGTCCAGGCGGGAGGCTCTCAGACGGCGGCACGAATGGAGTATATGGTTTAAAGGTTAATTATACTTTTCTTTACACCTTGTAAAGTCGAGAGAAATATATGCTAGCTACGATCATTGAAAAAAAGCAAACAAAATGAAGTGTGAACGCCTTGCTTTTGAAGTTGGTCAAAAATAGAAAAATGCAGCGATTGTATCGTTCGAACAGGAAATTAGGTTAGAGTTTGAAAATAGAACGCGCCATATTCCGATGTCAGCTTCCGCATAAAGTTACGTTCGAATTTAAAAAGGAATGAATGGCGTGTGATCACGACTATATTCCCTGAGAGGATGGAAAAGGATATTCTAAAATTAGGATACAATATTGACAACCATTGTCAGGTAGTGAATCCGTATGTGTGAGAACTAAAGTGGTTGACATAGCTCAGAAAATTAGCAAGCTGAAGTGGCAATGGGCTGGTCATATCTGCCGAAGAACTGACAACCGATGGGGTGTCAGAGTTCTAGAGTGGAGACCGCGAACTGGTAGGCGTAGTGTGGGACGCCCTGCTGCCCGCTGGACAGACGACCTAAAAAAGGTAGCGGGGAGCGACTGGATGAGGAAGGCCGAGGACAGAGTTTTGTGGCGCGCCTTGGGAGAGGCCTATGTTCAGCAGTGGATGATGATAGGCTGATGATGATGATGATGAGCCCGTTTGAAGCTTAGTAGGGGTGCTTCTACGTGCGGTTTCATACAACTCCTTGCTTCACAAATGACGGACTGACGTCTGCCGCTCCGTCAATGCGTCATCGAGTGTGATCCCACTTTCGGTAACTAAATAGTCGCAGTGTTGCTACAGCTTCCAATAGCCCTGCCCCAAATAACCTTCCTATCTCCGCGGTCGGGTAAAGCGCCCCACATCGCGTTGCGACAGATGACAGCTGGTGATAAGATCGCGTTTCCGATGATAACAATATGACATACACATAGAATACGTTGCTATAGACGTGTCACTTGATTGTGACGTACCGTAAATGATATAATTTACAGGGTGTAGCAAAACACCCTAATAGTTAAAGGGGTGGTTTAGAATAACAAACTGAACTACTTTCACTATGGAGCCAAAAGACAAAAAAAATAGTTTAGTAAAAATGTTTTCATTCGTATAAAACTGTCAAGTGCATGTTGGGCTACCCGCGCACCTAGGGTTCCTTACCACACCACCATACAACATACTACGAATAAAAAACAACATATTATTAACTTGTAAAATAGTTTTATTTTCTCCGGGACCATTAGAGCGAGATCGACTCACACTTGGCCGGTTTTTATTATTTGTTGTTTTATACTGTAGAGTTTTCTCTATAATCACAGTAAGTTTGAAGCTTGTATGTGCCGTTTTTACGATAGAGCAAGAAGAAAAAACGTTGATAAAAACTAGTTTCTTTGATTCTGGAACTTTTGTCCGACAGACAGATGCCGACGTTACTTTGGGCCGACATAACGTTTGACCGACATAACTTTGGGCCAGCGTAACGTTTGACCGACATTACTTTGGGCCGACGTAACGTTTGACCGACATTACTTTGGGCCGACATAACTTAGGACCGACATAACACCCTGTATACAGTACCGAATATAATTTTATCAGGACCCCCCTTAATTTTCAACAGTTTGATATTTTTATTTTAGCAAATCGGTCACAATAACACACATTCTATGAAAATTTAAACTGTCTTGCTACGTACTGAACAACTTTTAATATGGAGCCTACGTCAGGAAACGTGAAAAAAAGTATAAGTTACTACGTCCCTGTACACATAATGATCACATTCAAATCCCTACAAAAAGTAATAAACATGATAAAAACATACTTAATATTACCATAACATCTCATAAAATGCTGTAAGTTCATGATTTTATCCCATCAAAAACATTTAATGTAAAAATGTAGCCAAGACTCACAATACTTTTACAACTTATTAAAAAGTTATGAGATCTCTTGTAGAGCTAAAAGTCTTGAGTCTTGGTATATTGGTCACATACCATCTTGGTCAATGAAAGTGATAAGTTTAAGAACAACGTCAGCAGCACCTCCTTGTCTTTCTTAGTCGCCCACTATCTAAACTATCTATCACTTCACTGTTAAACAAAAGAGGCTCTTTTGTTTGAAATTTTTGATCTCCGTTTCCATTTCAGATTATGAATAAAATCTAAAGTAAAAGCTAAAAAATATGTAATTTTATTAACGTGATAAAAATTAAAAAAAAAAAATTAGTTCTCAGGTACGAACCAGGGCTCTA
The DNA here is from genome assembly GCA_963693445.1 of Agonopterix heracliana. NCBI lineage: Eukaryota > Metazoa > Arthropoda > Insecta > Lepidoptera > Depressariidae > Agonopterix > Agonopterix heracliana. The sequence goes on along the minus strand of OY856336.1, from coordinate 7,719,117 downwards.
AGTAATTTGGAAAGACAATTCAGAGTGCATTGCTGAGAATGTTAGGGCACAATACCTACTACAATTTTAGTGTCATTATTAACCAGTCATAGTAATCAATTGCCATATTTATTAAATGTAGCCCTGACCGAAGCTATGAGCGTTATGAAATACTCCGAATCGCTAGAAGATACGGCATCGGCAGTTGGCTCGTTTCGCTCGTCTTGGCGCTGGCACTGCCGTGCACCCAGATTAACTCCGCGTTAACGACCCGTGGTTCGCAAAGTACCTATTTAGGTACCGCATCCTTCCCCCGGATCTATTCGTTTTTAGGTTCATCGTAAAAAGCCGGAACTTAACTCGGGACTTGGGTTGTTGAATTGCACGAAAATTAAAAGACAAAAAAGGTTTTTTTTACTTTTTACCGTGTTTTTACAAGTTTATTGTGACGAATTAAGAGTCAGGTTGACTTATTGTTTCATATGAGGTGCTACTTGGGAATGTTCCTCCATTGAAAAGGGAAGATCTTCCACCAGGCTTAGTGTGAAGCCTGGGGACCGGCCGCGGTCCAACAGGAGTGCGATTGTTGAATCTCATTTGCTGAGCTCAGTGCGATTTTTTAAAGCCAAATCAGCAGTATAAAGAGATTAAAAAATCGCACTCCAGTTCGAATTCGCACGGACGACATGCCATGTACCTACCAATGCGTTCTTCTAACTTATACAGGGTGTTTCATAAGTAACAATAAATTTTTAAAACTCTTAAGGGTGTTGTTTAGACCGTCAAACTGAACAACTTTCTCTATGGGACCAACATCGAAAACGCGAAAAAAATAATGTTATATCCCATACATATTTTAGCTCTAGTCGATTTGTAGAGTATAGAACATAATTTTTTTTTCGCGTTTTCGATATTGGTCCCATACTGAAAGTTGTTCAGTTTGATGGTCTACACCACCCCCTTAAAGGTTTATTTGTATTTTTGTTACACCTTGTATACGTAATACCACAGCTTAATTATAATTGATGTGGTAATACCATAGACATATTACTCTAGCGATAGACAAGCTCGTTCAAACAAACGACATGTCACACAAAACAACACAAAATGACACATTGCGGTCGGTCATTGCCATAGTGACGAAGAGAACTCGGGAACATCAATCAGGTGCGTACACCTCATTCAAGGGGAACATGTTGCTTCTATGGAAGGGCAAGTCTATCGCTAGAGTTTAAGTCTATGGGTAATACCAACTGCTCTCAAACGGTGAAGGTAAACATCCGATTCGTAGTTATGTGAAGTCTACCAATCTGCATTGTGCACGCGTGGTGGACTAACACCTTCCCTGAGGGTAGGCGTGCCCTGCAGTGGCATGTGTATAGGCTGTGATGATGATCTGATGCAGTAGATTCCTAACAAATAAGGTTCAATTTCCTCTGACATATGCTACCAGTTATTCAGCAATATGTTTTAGTTAGAAATAGCTCTTTGACATTTACTGGCTTCCTACATTTTAGTGGGGATAAAATTAGATGAACACACATGTTTGATTTATTACTTGTAATTTTACAGCATGTATATCTAGGTATAATATTTTATAAGTGGTAACTAATAAACTGAACAAGTATGGACCTATATAAATAGTGAAAAATGAAATCTATTGTTTCATTGTACGAAACGTCTATACAGGGTGTTTCATAAGTATACATTTTTAAAACTAATAAGGGGGTTGTTTAGACCGTCAATCTGAACAACTTTCTCTATGGGACCAACATCAAAATCGCGAAAAAAATAATTTTATATCCCATACATATTTTAGCTCTAGTCGATTTGTAGAGTATAGAACAAACCTTTTTTTTTTCGCGATTTCGATATTGGTCCCATAGTGAAAGTTGTTCAGTTTTATGGTCTACACCACCCCCTTAAATGTTTATTTGTAGTTTTGTAACACCTTGTATAGCTTACCTCGGGCAAAATGTATGAAAAGCTGAGTTTTTTTTGCGATGTCGCAGTTGGTACCATATCGAAAGTTCTTCAGTTTGATGGTCTGAAGCATGTACTTAACGCATTTAAGTTTCCACCCTGTATAGTCTAATCTACAGTCTCTATAGGGTGAAATTGAAGTTGTTAGCATCACTTTAATGATATTATATAGTTTTTTACTGTTCCTACATAACTAACTGAACAACAATGTATACCATGCATGCATGCATATGCTCACGACTATATTCCCCGAGGGGGTAGTCAGAGATCTTCTGAAACCTCAGAACATCCACGTTTCACCTGTAGTACCGAAACTCTGTCCAGTGTGACGGGGGGTGAGCCCGTCGCCACTTATAATGGACAGTGGGTACAATACATGCCTCGAAATTGAAGCATGCAGGTTTCCTCACGATGTTTTCCTTCACCGAAAAGCCAATGGTGTTACAAATCGTACATAAATTCCGAAAAACTCATACCATCATGTATACCATCTTTTGTAATATTTACCTGTTTCAAAGCAAATAAATTACATTCTATTCTTTAAATTATATTCCTATTATAACTTTTACTTTGGGAGGAAAAGTGGAATCGCTAAAAATTTCTGGTCTGGATTTGCGTCAAAAATCCTACCTAATTGACTCCAGTTTTGTATGAAACAGTAGAAATTCCTTATTTGCGATTTAAGTTTTACTATTGACTTTATTTGTGTTTTTTTACCTACGTTAAATTGTAGGTACTTTACATTATTTGAATAAAATACCCAGTTTTACTTCCCAAACGTATGAAACCATTAAAATGTCACGTCTAATATGGGATATATTCTGACCCAAGTCAGATTACTTACAATATCAGTTATCTATTATAGATTTTGCAACAAACCCCGGTACGTGGCCACCCATTCCGTCCGACCCCGGGACGCGTGGCCACCCTAGTGACCTATTTTCCCTTACGCAGTGTGACGTCACATCGGCAATGCGCTACGACGTAATAACACGGTAAAGTAGTTCTTGTTTCTTGGGAGATACGGCTTGAAATTGATTGTTTGTTTACAGTTTGTGGTGAGATTTCGATTAGGGATTTTCTTCGAGTGAGGTTTTTTTGGATTGGAATAGAGGATAGAAATACTACCACGGTCCTTTCCGTGGGTGTACAAGGCGACTATGGGATGATTTTTGCAGTTTTTTTAAGAGCGAAGCTACTAGCATTTGACAGTCTTGACACATTTTTAAAAGGCTAAAAAAATATCTTGTTTTGCATACATGTCAGCCTCCAAGAAAGTAGGTTTCCGTAGTCAAACAAGATGTTCTCGTTGCGGGGTTTGCCTCGAACACTTGTCTCTCGCGTGGTGTTCGCGCGGTTCGCGTCTCAGCCTGCCACGAGGCCTTAAAATCCTTCTCAGTTGTTCTTACTCAAAAACAATCCTCGAGATTGGATAGACACTCCCTCAAACTACTTGACACTGGCGAAATCTAACAAGGAAACGCCATTAAATAAAAATAGAATAGAATAGATGTTCTCTAAGAAATTCTCGATGTTCGCTCCATACTAAAAGTTGTTCAGTTTGATGGTCTAACTCTAAAGCACCCCTTTAAATATAAACCCCCCTACTTTCAACTTTATTTTGTTTTGTTACACATTGCTATCGTTCTAGTGTATAGCGAATGGTGCCATTTTATTTTGCCATTTGTGTTTTTGATTGTCTGAGTTTTTCGGACTATGCCTGTCATCAAACTGGACAACTTTCACAATGAAGCGAAAAAGCGAAAAAAATCACATGACAAAATAAAATGAATGACGCCATTCGCTATACAGTAGGGTAACTAAGGTAATGTACAAAAATTGACATAAACCGTATATAAAATTGAAACTTTATTGACAGACTCTACAAACTTGACAGTGTATTTCTAGTTCTTATTATAGGTAGTAATAATTATGACATGTATCTTATTTAATTTAATTTAATTTTGAATTCTGTAAAAATGTAAGTAATAGGTATGTGATAATAATTAATAGGTAATGTAATTTCAAGCTCTCTCTCAAATATTGCATTGCCCCGACGGGGTGCGACATGTCTAAAGGACTATAAATAATGTATTTAGATCTAAGACAACCAGTGGCTATGCAATAAATGAATATGAATATGAATATGAACTAATCAAAACAGGATCAAAACCCTATATATCTTATGACCACATGTATCGCCTACACACAGTCAGTCTCATAGGGGATTTTCCTTTTCCCAATCCATTGAAACACCCTCAGCTTTTTCCGTATCCTAGTTCATCCTTAGGCCAAAAATTCAAAATGTTCTGTTTGTTTGCAGGAACGAAGTGGGCTGGACAACATGCGGTCGCTGGAGCATTACCTGACAGACATCATGAGGGCAGACACGTCGGATCACATGAAAGGTATTTACTACATTAAAAAAAAAAAAAAAAAAAAACATAAAATCGTATAAATTTGTATAATATTGTAAACTAGCTACTTAAGGGGCCATAGGTCCAGAAGAATATTTTCTATGAGAAACGCGATTGCCGAGCGCTCCGAAAAGTGTGTGCGTGAACCGTATTTTCGATTAAAAACAACTAACCAAAGTACTTTTTATAGATTGTATTTATGATTGCACTAGTTAAACTAATGGTGAATATGTGAGTATAAATACCAACAATCGGAAACTATTTTAAGTTCTTCTAAACCGAGAAAAATTTCTAAAAATGCAGGAAAATACGTCATCTTTGTGACGATTTTCTATCGAGTGAAGTAATTCCAATCGTGTATTCAGTTGATGATTGCACTAGATGAACTATCCAAAAATACTGAGGTATGACTTTAGTTTCGGTAAATGGTATAAATCTAGTCGTAAAATGAAAAATAAAAGATGCCTCCGAGGTATTTCCACCTACTATTACGTCTTAAAGTAAATTGATACCTAAACACAAAAAAAAAAAAATTACTACAATCTTTTTATGTCAGTTCAGTCATCATCTCGGCCGATGGACATCCACTGCTGGACATAGGCCTCCCCCAAGGATTGCCATAACGACTGGTCTTGCGCTGCCCTCATCCAATCCACCATGGAGTAAGAGGAGATGGCATAACGGCTTGTTTCTTTAGAAAATTATGTCTCCGATAAAGGGGGTGAGGGACGGGTGAGGGGAGACAAAAAGCTTAGGGGAGCGTGTTATTTCTCTATGGTCGCAGTACAAACTAGTGCCCAGATGGTGGTTGCTGTGCCCACATTGTTACACCATCTCTACCAAGGGGAGCGTGTAATTTATCTATGGTTCCCACCGCCTTCACTAGGTCGTCGGTCCACTTTATGTGGAATCAACGTCGAAAAAACATTGACCTCTTATATAGACCCACAGTGTCATGTAAAATCTTAGCAAATTTTTGTCCACATTGACGCAAAAACCCGCACAAATTAAGTATGCATGCTGCTGGTTGTCACAAACATAGTCGATATTTCGCTTGTTAACTGTCAGCTAGTACAAAAAAGAGCTCATCTGAGCTCTTTCGATTTTGCCATTTTTCGAACGAAACGAACGAACAAACCATACAAAACAACTGCAAACTTTACAGCTATTTTATTACGCGATTCCGCTGTTATTAATTTAAACTTGACACCTTTATCCGTTCCTAAAGAAAAGGGTGTTGGTTGACAGATGGACAGATCGACAGCCAGACAGATAGGTAGAAAGACAGAAGGACAAGAATGCGACCCTATAAGGGTTCCAGTGGCGAGCCGTGGTGGTCCAGTGGCGAGTAACCTTGCCTGCCGTGCAGGAGGCGATGGTTCGATCCCCGTCCAAGCCGACTCGTACCAATGATTTTTTTGGAATTTATGTACGATTTGTTACACCACTGGTTTTTCGGTGAAGGAAAACATCACGAGGAAACCTGCATTTCAATTTCGAGGCGTGTCTTGTAACCACTGTTCAGAGAAAGTTGTTCAGTTTGACGGTCTGAACAACCCGCTTAAGAGTTTTAAATATTAATTTTTACTTATGAAACACCTTGTATAAGTGGCGATGGGCTCACCCCCCGTCACACTGGACAGAGTTTCGGTACTACTGGTGAAACGTTGATGTTCTGAGGTTTCAGAATATCTCTGACTACCCCCTCAGAGAATATAGTCGTGAGCATCTTGCTTATGCCTAAAAATTCACAAACCCCCTTTGTTGTTTTTTAGGTCAAATTAATTTACACTCAGTTGCAGAAACGCTCATTAAAGTTAATCGTCCATTAAATCACTTGCTGTCACTTTTTTTCTTGTTGACGTAGTAAAAGCTAGCAAGGAGTCACGTTGCAGGAATTGACCCGAGCACACGTCTCGCGTGGTTTTCGCGCGTCGCGTTTTTGCCTGCCACGAGGCTCCGCAATCCTCAATCTCTTCTTGTTCTTGAACAAAAACAATCCCTGAGATTGGGATAGATACTCCCATAAATTACACTTGACACTGGCGGAAATGAGGTGCTACGCACAAGCAAAAAGCCATTAATTATAAATAAATAAAAAAAGCTAGCAAGAGATTTAATGGAGGATTAACATTAATGAACGTTTCTGCAACTGACACTTAGACTTTTAGACCTTTTAGTATTCCGTTTATGTGTTACCTTGTAGTACATAATTACAAAAAGACCTCTTTGCTGAGTAAACAAAAAAATAGCTCAGTTCTTCTCTATTAGAAAACGGGGCCAAGGTCGTCGCAAGTAGGTACCTTTTGTACATACACAGCGTATGATTATGTTATATGCACTGAACAACGCTAATCTAGGCGAACGTGACTTCCTTTTTAGCGGGACCCTGTAAGGTCAAGAAAAAAATTTAGCAGAAAAAAATTTTTGCAAAAACACTTTTTGTTAAAAAAAATTGTTGAGAAAATGTTTCGATGAAAATGTAGTTTTGTACATGTAGATCTGTTTTGTTGACGTTACATCACAAAACGTTGTCGTCACAAATAGTTTAAAAAGAATTAGTGTGGTGCTGGATGTGTCATCTTAATTTTATTGCAAATGAAGAACTTGAAATCAGCTTTCCTAATTTATTGTGATGACCTAATTAACGATATATATCGACGCTGGAAAGCGGAAACGCTGTAACCCACAAAAGGCAAACTTTACACCAGGCCCGAAAAACTTTTGCGATTTCAGAAAAAAATTCATAACTTCGTTAATGTTAGTCCCACATATGCCATTTTTGGATAGAAAATATAATTTAAGATAAGCTATGATACGAATTTCCCCGATTCCGTTAAATGTTCCTGCTTTTAATTTTATTGTGGGTTACAGCATATGGACTTTTTTTTTCAACCCCAAAGAACGCTGTAACTGAAGTCGATTATTGTATGGATTTCATAAAATAATACTTTATTTTGGAAATCGAAATCGTTGTAACCCACTATTCCGTAGTATACCCAGTACCATAATATTGATGTAACAATATAACCTTTTTTATTTGTATAGTCATGTAATGGTTTAACCACAAGAACAGCGACAAAATTTGTTAAATTGAAATGACGTAAATATTAAGTCAAACATTTTTACTGTGTTATTAAAAAGTAAAGACATCAGAATGTAATTCAAAATATAATTATTAGGTTACAAAAAAGCACAAAAAGTTTAATTCTTAATATTCGATAGTCGAAACTGGAATTAACTGGAGCGCGGAAGCGTTCTCGATTAATTATTTCTCAAGGAATTCATCTCAAGGTAGGATGCAAAATCTGATTGATTATTTATCATAATTGACAAATTACTATCACATATTTGGAGATGTAATAGTAATCAATAGATTCAACAATATTCTAAGCAACACTTTTTAAGGGAATGATTGAACCGAACTGAACAACAACGGAACCAACAACAAAAACGCAAAAAAAGCTGTTGTTTTATTCAAAAGTGCAGTCCTACTAGAGCTAAATGTATGGGATAGCTGTTTTTTTTTCGCGATTTTTATTTTGGAACCATATAGAAAGTTAGTCAGTTTGATGGTCTGGTCATCCTCTTAAAAAACTGTCAGCTGTCTGTAAGTTAGGTATACGAGGAACTCCGTAATATCAACTTCAAACATGAAAGAAAATCATTATTACAATGATACAATTCTGCTTGAATAAAACATTTTCCAAGTTATACTCTAAATCTGATGCAATTCGCAATATCACTGAGAACGAGGCTACAAACCTGCTGAATATTACATAGTAGGGAACAAAATTTACTCACGACCTCGAGCGAGACTGGAGTTCAAGAGGAAGACACCGTGAAGTATTGAAGGTTTTCGATAATAATAAAATAAAATTAGTAACAAATGCAACGTCCGACACACCAGCCACATAAAAGAGACGATGAGCAGATTTGGCAGTTCAGTAGCTTCGGAAAAGCCCAGAATCGTATAAGTGAGGAAGACTACGAGGGTTGAGATACTTCTGGGCCGGATTTTCTAGCTGAAGTTTAAAATTACTATGGAAGTAAGTATAGGCGATACCTTCCAGGTGCTCCATACTACAGTAATGGGCAAAAGAAAAGTAGATAGGCTACGAATGACATGGCTCGCAAGCCTGAACAAACAGTAGACAGGCATCGCCACCTTTAAAAAGCTTTTTCGTTTGGCAAGAGACAGCCAGGTATATACAGAGCTGACTGCCGACCTCCAGTAATGAAGAGAAACCCAAAGAAGAAAAAAGTAACTCAAATACACCACTACATTGGCGACATCCTGGATCTTAATTTTAATTCAGATTAGGAAGACTCCCGCTGCTCAAAATAAGAAGGCGTTGGATGAAGGCTCCTGTCACTCAGGTTTCCTTTGCGAGGGACCCAGGGCTGTGCTGTAACCTGAGGTAGTCCTATCCCGAAGGTGTGAAAAGAGCTCTTAAATTTTTTCATTTGTATTGTAATTACTAATTACGCTGCAAAGAAGAAAAATCGAATTTCAAGAACTAAAGACCGATGTGAATCCTAAACCAAGTTCACAAGTTGTTTTTCGAGGATTCAAATAAAAATCTGACGATGCTGATATGGCGGAATCTCTGCTCCAATGGAGGGATGCTAATCAGCTTAAACGAAGCTTCCTGAAGTATCGGTCTCGGCATGAACTTGGATAAAACGAAAGTCATGTTTAATTTTCATATAAACAACGAATTCCACTGAAAGTTGTACAAAAGTGTATCGCACAGGCAGCGGGCCATTAGAATAGGCAAAAACAATTTCGACAAATAGGCTGGTAAAGCGCATTCAGTCGAGACGAGCTGCTTTCGGGAAACTTCATTACATAATATTCTGTCTATCCAATACTTAGAACGAAGAACTTATTCAACCTACCAATATTCACCTTTAGTATTTAAACGTGGCCGAAAATAGTAGTAGTAGACGACGTAGAAACCCTTACGTTAACGTGATCTAACGTCTATAGATTCATAGTCTATTAGAGAGCGAGTGCGAGCGATCTTAGACAGCAGCTGTAAAATAAGCAAGTTGATGTGGTGAAGTGTTGGTCATTTCTGGTTATGAATCGACGGGGAGTCCGAGTTCTCAGACGGATACAACGAAGATAGGCGTAAAGTGGTTGAGTACTTTCCCCTCCAGTCCAGTGGACCGAGAACCTGAGGCAACATTTAGATATGAAAGTGCGAGGATAAAGTCTTGTAGCGCATCTTGGGAGAGCATTATTAAACAGTGGGTGACGATGATGCGCTTTTTCAGAACCCTGTATTTCATGAAGGGAATGATGCAATCCAGTTCACTTTTTTTTAAATAACGTAAAAAATAAGGGAACACATTTACTAATAAAAATGTCAAATAACAGTATCTAACAAGTAGACTTACCATTCAAACGAAACCAATAAAGCGCCAAAAAATACGAACAACAAAAGTAAGACACCTTTTTGACGGCCATGGACTGATTTGGGACGCAGTAAATGGTAGGCCATAGCGGTTTAAGCGCCAAATCGATGGTGGTAAAAGCAATAACTTTGTTGCGAATACTACATTTAAAAAAGCGTAAATCGATTTGATCTAGAAATAGAGATTTGAAATAAATGTTGTAACACGTCATGTAGCCATAATGTTGGTTACGTTAAAACGTAATAAGCCACATTCGTTGCTAACAATTGGACAACAAAATGTCATAAATGTAGTGCACTAAAATTTGTTGTCCCGCAAAAACGCTGTAACCCACATTGAATAGTATATCACGAACGATGTAACTAGCTTTTTGTTTTTTTCTACGGAACTCGATTTTGACGTAAATGCAAATCGGTAAAAATTTAGAGTTTTTGTGCTATTTACAGCCTACTAAAATCGATGTCGACCAAAAATAACAGGCAATTTCAACGCTGTACAAAATTTTCTAAGGGCCGTAGAGCTATGGGACTCAGACCATTCGACGCAGAATTTTTTTCTGATTACGAATCTGCAATAAAAAAATTTTGACACTGGTGTCAGTTACAGCGTTTTCGCTTTCCAGCGTCGATATATAAACACTTTCATTTTCTATGTGGTGCCGACGGGCTCACCCCCCATCATACTGCCCAGAGTTTCGGTACCACTGGTGAAACGGATGTTCTGAGGTTCCAGAATATCTGTGACTACCCCCTCGGGGAATATAGTCGTGAGCATATGCTTATGCTATGCTTCTTAGACACTTTCAGCAGTTTTTTAAAGTTACAACAGACAAAAATTTTCTATGTGATTGCGTTTTTATTGGTAATGTGCAGTTTATCTACTGGTAACACTAGAAAATGTGAATTTCATTCAATAAACGAACCGTATACAACCAACCTTTTGAACCTTCAAATAGACCGTTTTTTTGTCAAATTCGGTATGTCAAGTTTTTTTTGGTCTTCATTTTTATATTTTTTACGGACAGAAGACATAATTTTAAGATACCTATTTCATTCTTATTGCGATTCATCGAGTTTATCAATATAAATTTAATTTTTATATTATTTTGATCTGTAATCTCTAAGTGAATAAATGGTGGAGAGAAAATAATTCGAACTCCATGGACAAAAACTACCTACAGCTGTATTAAAAAAAATTAAAACCTGCCTCCTCTTTCTAACTCTATGCTGGAAAAAGATACGGCAACATCAAATGTCAAATTCTGACATTGTAAAAGTATTTTTTTTTCTTAATGGCCGGTTATTTTAAGTTGATTTTATGTTTACCAAGGAGTTCACAGGTATGCCAGTGACGTCACTGCACGGACCAAAGAACGACGTTATTTTATTAAAAATATCTGTAATCCTTTCATTTTAAAATCTCTGACATAGAAAATATGATTATTGAGACAATTATCTCGAAATGGTTTTCGATTCAGCCCTCCAAAAAAAAACTTGACATACCGAATTCCACCATCTGCTGAATTTTAATCGCTCTGCCCTTGAAAAAAACCTCTTTCACTTTACGTACGCTTAAAGAATGTCACAAACCACGCTTAACAGTCACATCCAGCTTGTCCACTCGTCAATATTGTCTTACGTTCAACGCTATCTAATATGCACTATAAATCATTTCATAAATTATATAAAAACCATAAATGCAAGTAAAATCTAATAAAAGTGTATTTTCACTATTATTTTATCAATCCACCTTACGTACGCTCAACGAACGTCACAAACCACGCTCAACAGTCACATCCAGCTAGTCCACTCGTCACTAAGTCGGTGTTCGTGACGCAATACGTCCATTGTGAGTCGACCTTGCTCACGTTCTGTCATAACAACTTGCAAATTTGTCGTTAAATCCTGATCGGTTGTATACCACGTTCTTCTAAGAAACTTTCAGCAATAGTCAGTATTTTTAAGTTATAACAGACTAACATTTTCTATGTGATTTCGTATTTATTGGTTATGAGCAGTCTATATCCTGGTAACACAAGGAAATGTCAATTTTAGTCAATAAACAAAACTTTGACCTTTTTAACCTACAAATAGACCATTTTTTGTCAAATTACCGCCATATGCTGAATTTTAATTTTCCGCCCTTGAAAAACTGCCCACCTGTTTCATGTTAGTGGAAATACTGACACACAGTTGCACACATCCCATGTAAAAATTACCTTTGTTCGTCTTACGTTATCTTTGTAAATACGCACGAGATGTGTAGAGAAAAGTACGCTCAACGAATGTGACTAAACACGCTCAACAGTCACTTCCAGCTCTTCCACTCGTCACTACGTCGGTGTTCGTGATGCAACACGTCCATTGTAAGTCGACCTTGCTCACGTTCTGTCATAACAACTTCAACTTGCAAATTTGTCGTTAAATCCTGATCGGTTGTATACCACGTTCTTCTAAGAAACTTTCAGCAATAGTCAGCAGTTTTAGAGACTAACATTTTCATTGTAATTGCGTGTTTTTTGGTAATGAGCAGTTAATCTACTGGTACCACTAGAAAATTTCCATTTTAGTCAATAAAAAAAAAAAACATACACATTTTTAACCTACAAATCGACCGTTTTTTTGTCAAATTAGCGACATCTGCTGAATTTTAATCTATCTACCCTTGAAAAACGCCTCATTCACCATAGAGGTAGGAATAGAGGAACATACAGCTGAGAGAGCGAGATGTACCTAGCGGCACTACTGTATAATAGAAAGAGATACGTGACGCGAATTAATAGAACCGTTTTTTAGTCACCAATCAATTTTTACAATTCGGTTTTCGTGAATAATTGGGAATCTAAAGTGAAATCGTAGATAATTTTGTGAAATATACTGACACTACTTCATTAATTTATCCACGATTTTACGTTAGACTCAGAATTATAGACAGTATTAGAATTTTTGCCTGCGAATAGTCTCCAAAAAACATCCAAAAACGGTGTCATTTGACAATTCATGTCACTGACTCTATTCCTGTAAGGTATAATAACTTTATGTCATTCACATTACGTACGCTCAACGAACGTCACAGACCACGCTCAACAGTCACTTCCAGCTCGTCCACTCGTCACTACGTCGGTGTTCGTGACGCAATACGTCCATTGTGAGTCGACCTTGCTCACGTTCTGTCATATTAAACTAAACAATGTTTTACTCCGTTTTTATTATTTACTGGTAGAATAGGTAGAGTTGGTTTGTTACATTTGTCATTAGCAGCAGTAGTTAGAGAATAAAAGAGAGGACAATTTTTAGTTTGAAATCTAAAGGAGATGCGGCCCCGGCCATAGAAAAAATGCCAATGGTTGTATACAGCTGTATATTATTTTATAATGTTGGTAATATTACATTTATCATGTATGGAATTTTTATGATGCTTATTTTGGTAAAAAAACACATTAAAATATCTTAATTGTGGAAACACCGGTCACCGGTAATTTCAAGTGAAATTGTCAGATCTTTTTTTTTATTGCCTTGGTATTGCCGCTTTATTATTTTTCTTTTTGAAGTATACAATATTTAGCATTTATCGCCGCATGTCCTTTATCAGACTTTTTTGTTTTGTTTTTGGAAATGACTAATACAGCATTGCTAAGGCAGCAAGTTACTGCTTTTTACTGCGGGCTATTGTAGGGACCACGAAGGGTCTACCGATCCAGATGAAAGAACGGACCTGTGCATAGGACGTTGCTAGGGCTACGCGACGGATTGGGTAGCGGCTAGGGTAGCGGGGATCGGTGAGATTTTCATAGACAGGTATAACAGGGTGTAAGGAAAAGTATCATTAACCTTTAACCCACATCATTATCTACACACTTGCTCTAAGTCTACACAGGGTGAAATTGATATCATTGGCATCCTTTTAAACTAAAAGTAGGTATACCCATCAAACTGAACAACTTTTACTATGGGAGCAAACCGATAGGAGCAAAAAAAAAAAAACGCTGTTCCATACTAAGCTGCAGTGCATACTCGACTCAAATGTATGCAACAGCAGATTTTTTTTCTCCGATCGGTTTGCTTCCATAGTTCAAGTTGTTCAGTTTGATGGGTAGACTCTTAGTCTAAAAGGATGCTAATGATATAAATTTCCCCCTGTAGTTCGGAGCGCGCTCCATACAAACGAAGTTCGGTTATATCTTCAGTACGAATCACATAAGGAACAAATATCAATAATATACTCGAGTCGTGGATTTTTTGTATTAACCTTTTATACAGGGTGTAACAAAACACCATCAAACTGAACAACATTCATTATGGAGACAAAGTCGAGAAAAAATAAATAAAATATAATGTATTCTGCTCTTTCATACAAAACTTCAGTTAAATACACCAGTTTCATACAAAACTGCAATTGGTTACCAACTCGACGCAAAGGTATGGGGCAGCTGATTGTTTTTCGCTTAGATTATCAAGATAGACAGTCAAAGCTACGAAAGCGTCGAAAAAAATAGGAACCAGTACTGGTTCCAAAACCCTATACATATACACGCACACATACATAATTAGTATGGCGCCTCACGCACACCAACCTAAGAAAGTTAGCCCCTTTTGTTTTATACGGAACAAGTGTGAGGCTCATTCTAGACATATACTTTTTCTAAGGTTTTTCGCTATTTCGAAGTTGGCTCTACCTAAAGTACAAATTGTTTAGTTTGATGATCTGAAGCACCCCTTAAAGGCGCCAATATGGCTTTTTTCACACTCTGTTGAACCAAGTTTGTTACAATTTCCACTTTTCGGAAATCAACCTCCCCAAACGAAGAAGGTACGATGTCGTGGTACGAAGTCAAATCAACTGTAGAAAGCTGCATATCTCCATAGAAATTTTTGATATTTTTTACTGTTGAATTCATCGAATGAGATTCAAAAATCGCACTCCAGATCATTAAATTTTGTAACCAACGCTGAAAATGGAAAGTCAGTGCTATTAATCGTACGGAGACATACCTGGCTTCAGCACCAGACCTTAGTTAAAATGTTTGTTTTGCTATCAAACCTGAACGTGTACACATAATAGCAAGCCAATGCTGTTAACCGTTGAGGAGTAACCTAAACGTTTGTATGTAAAATCGAATCCAAAATCTAAGCGGACGAAGTCGCGGACGACAGCTAGCGAATATCTATGTCAACAACAAACAAAATTAAACTAACCAAAACATACAAATGCAAAAAGACAACACCGTTCCTGACATTTTCATCTTGGCTCGTCCATTCGAAACTCAGTTAAAAATAACTGAAATCATAGACTTATACCTCGTGACTGAAACTTACACAATTTCCATTTAACACTCCCAAAGTAAAAACGCACTCATTTACCTGTAAGCCAATTTGACTAAATCACTTTTAATTTGCACAGGATTATACGAGAAAAGTTAAACGGCTGAATTAGATTGGTTCTAATTTGTTTGTAGACCGTTGTAGTTGAGAGACTTTTGAAATTGGTTGGTTGAATCGATGAAATCTTCATAGAGTAGTCAGTTGAAAAGCGCGCGCACTCGCAGCGCATGCGTTCTGGGCTCTTGTTTTTTTTTTATAAAAGTCAAAATTAGACAAACGACTCGCGCCGTGCGACTATTTTTAAATAAAAATAATATTACGGTGTGTTTTTTGGAGTGCAGTGACCCGTTACGTAAAAAAGTGTTATTGTAATTTGTGTTTTTTTTTTCGTTTTAAATTGAAATCTGGAAATCGTTTTGCTGTTAATCGATTTTACAAAAAGGAGGCTATTAATTCGTCATGTTCGTTAGGAAGTCTATTTTATTCACTAGCAACCTTCCTCGTAAAGTCTATCTATTAGTGAAAACCCTATTTGATAGGGTTTTCCCCCCTACAGTAATCCCTACAGTAATTTTTGAGATTTAGCCTGTAAATTATGTAAGGAAAAGTACCTATAATTCAACCTTTAAACCACATACTCTACCCATCAAACTGAACAACTTTTACTATGGGTGTAAACCTGTCAGAAAAAAAAATGTGCTATTTCATACGTTTGGGTCGAGTAGGTATTACAGTTTTGTATGGAACAGCAGATTTTTTGTTTGCGCTGACAGGTTTGCTCCCATAGTAAACGTTTTTCAGTTTGATGATACTTTGATACTTTTCCTTACACCCTGTACAGACATGTAGAAAAACGCAACGGGGTTCTTTAATTTATAAGGATATTTTATAATATTTGTAAGGAATCAAATTCACGACCATAATTCTTTTAGGGGTGGTCAGATACATTGCTACAATTACCAGTTTTCTTTTTAATCATGCAGTTATAGCAAGGCTAACTTTTAGCTAAGTATTTTATTATCAACTAACTGACCCAGCGAACTTCGTACCGCCTCAGAATCAGTTTTTCCCGACACACACATGGCAGTTTTTTTTAATTTAAAAACTATCCTTGGCATGCGCACAACAACCCACCAAAGTTTCATCGCAATCGGTCCAGCCGTTCTCGAGTGATGTCGTGACGAAGGGAAATAGGGATTCATTTTTATATTATTTTGAATTTTATTATTATAATTTATTATTATAATTATAATTATATTTATTATAATAAATTAAAGTTATCTCACGTTGAATAATATAACAATGCGAACATCTGTAAAAACAAAACTAGGTAGGTACTTACCTACTTTATTTAAAATTATGATTCTGTTTCAGAGTCTGTTTTCAAATTGAATGGAAAAAAATAGCAATGAAAAAAAAAAACCAAACACAAAACATTTGTTATTGTCTTTGGGACGGATCCGTGACATACAGACGAAGGGTTAAAACACACATTAAAAATCTAATTGTCATTCAAAATTCCCTGAAAGGAAAAGGGTCATTGTTGTCGGCCTTATATGATATTTTATATTTATTTAGAGAAATTGATGTAAATTTTTGATACATTAATAACTCCATATCGACAACCAGGTCCCTTTGCCCTAAGAACGTAAAATTTTTGCTAAAAAAAAAAAACTGCTGTTGCATACATTTGAGTCGAGTAGGCATTGCAGTTTAGTATAGAACTGCAGATTCTTTTTGCTCCGATTAGTTTGCTCCCATAGTAAAAGTTGTTCAGTTTGATGGATAGACTTTTACTTTAAAAGGATGCCAATGATATCAATTTCACCCTGTGTAGATAATGAATAATGAATATTATAGAGTCGGTACTGCAGTTCATTTATTTATTTATTTGGGTTACCAACAGATGAATCACATTACAAACTCAAGAGACTACATAAAATTAGGCAAACATTGTGTTCATCTACTTAAAGGCTACCACAGCTAACATAAAACACAAGGGCAAGATACAATACAATTATAGGGAACACACAAATTACAGTAAAACATTATTTAGCATAACATTAAAATGACCAAAAACAAAAACACAACAATTTCAACAAGAACCAGAAGCAAAACAGAAAAAACATGCATAAAATGCAGTTTTGTACGAAACAGCTGTTTTTTCACGATTTCGAAGTTGGGTTCATAGTGAAAGTGGTTCAGTTTGATGGTCTGAATTTTGTTACACCCTGTATAGGCTGATGATGATGATGAATGAAAAATATTTTTTTATAAGTACCTACATAAAAAACTTAAAACACGATAAAAAACAAACAATGCGAATTATCGCAATGAATAAATTCGTGCCCAAAAGTACGATGGTAAACAGTTTTTTACCCATGTTTTTCTCGAATTTTTTTCATTGACAACACTGTTCAATTAGTACATAACAATGAAGAACAGTTGGGCAATGACAAATGTTTTATTGAACTGACACCTTGACATAATATGCAAGGTGACGATTGTTCAAACAATTAGGTGGCATGCTTTTTACCCGACCGCAGCCGTATAGACCAAAAAAAGAAGGGTAATACAGGTAAGGGTAAATTTTATATCACTGCGGATAACTTCAGCATGTATTTTACTCATCAAACTGAACAACTTTTACTACGGAGCCAACTTCAAAATCGGGGAAAAAAAATCAGGTGTCCCATACAAAACTGCAGTAGGTACCTACCTATTACTACCTACTACATATTATAGTCGAATAGGTAGTGCAGTTTTGTATGGGACATGACGATTTCCGCCAAGCCCTATCTTTATTAGACCAAGATGAACACTTACCTACTCAAATGACTTGGCTTAAAATGAGATCTCGTAACTTTTTAAGAGTTCAAGAGTTGTGAGTCGTGTCGAATTTTTTACATAATGCTTAATTTTTTTACGCGAAATACAAAATCAGCTGTTTCATACAAAACTGCAAACCGATTCGAGACAAAATGGGACAACTGATATTTTATTCGCGATTTCGATGTTGGTCCCATAGAGAAAGTTGTTCACTTTGATCTCCTTAAAAAAGTGTCAGCATACAGGTTGAAATCGATGTCATTAGCATCCTTTTAGTAGACCCATCAAACTGAACAACTTTTTAATACGGGAGCAAACTTATCGGAGACAAAAAAAATCTGCTGTTCCATCATCATCAGCCTATATATACGTCCCACTGCAGGGCACAGGCCTACCCTCTAGGAGGGTGTTTGGGCGTTAGTCCACCACGCGTGCACAATGCGGATTAGTAGACTTCACATACCTATGCATCAGAATTTCTTCTTCTGCATATGCAGGTTTCCTCACGATGTTTTCCATACTAAACTGCACTGCAATGCTTAGGTACTCGACTCAAATGTATGGAACAGCTGTTTTTTTTTCCTCCGATCGGTTTGCTCCCATAGTAAAAGTTGTTCAGTTTGATGTGTAGAATTTAAACTATTCTGAAATGTGTAGAATAGTTTAAAAGGATGCTAATGATATACAATATCACCCTGTGTTTAGATGGACCCTGTATACTATAACATATTCTGTGACAATGATTAAAAAATAAATCGTAAAAGACGTAGTATCGCTTATTTTTTTTAGTTGTTCAGAAAAAAAAGAAATACCTAGGTTGATTTTGTTTTTAATTTATTGACGATCTAGTCCTATCTTCACACAGGCAGGGCACACTAATTACCCGACTGCGCGACGCAAAGGAGGGTAATGTGTTAATTGAACACCTTTTGCATACAAAACTGTAAGATATAAAAGCAAAATGCGTCTTAATTTCTAAATAAACACATCAGAGATCGTAAATAAAAAACAATACAGGTGTACAAAGAACCCATTTACATAAAAACAAAGGAAACTGACACTTAAGTCCTAGACAATAACGAATACATTATGCGCAAACTTAGCGTAGCGTGACAAAAATCTATGTCATCTTAAAAAGTCCCTTGACTAATTTTTATGTCGTAGGTAATAGGTGTGAAAATTGTCTGATTTAAGTGACTTCGTTCGTAGAACTACTAACCTTGAGAGATGCGCTTACAATGGTTACGAAATAGTAGTGATGTGCTAATGTTGGATGTCGATACATCGATATTAGCATACTAATTAGCTAAATTGGAAGTTGTGTTCCGTACAAAATTTTTGTACATTGCAATTGGCCTATAATGCGACTGAAATACTCCGTGGTCTAATGGTTAAGAGCATTAGGTTCTTGACACGGAGGTCGTGGGTTCAATTTCTACACTCACAAGAGACACCTAGTGACGACCCGGTTGGTGTGATGGTTACCACGCCGGACTGCCAAACCAGGGTCCTGGGTTCGAATCCCGGTTCGGTCATGGATGTTATCTGTGTGTTCCGTTGTTGTATGGCTCCCATAACAAAAAGCCTGAGGCTTACTTGGGATCATTAGAATGTATGTGCCTGTGAGCGTTATTTATTTTGTGATATGTCACTTTGTGCGTTTTTCCCCAGTTGGTGAAGGGTATGCTTCGTTGGTTTGGTCATGTGGAGAGGATGAGTGATAGCAGATGTACGAAAGATATATAGGGAGCTAAAATGAGTGGAAGTGTCGGCAGAGGGCGCCCTCGTAGGACGTATTCTGATCAAATCAGTTGCGTCCTACAAAAAGGGGAGGTGCGGAGTACTCGAAACCGACGGGCATGTATGAAGAGATGTATGGATGTGAATGAGGCAAAAGATGTATGTAAGGATCGTAGTAGATGGCGCGCTCTGGTCTCTGCCTACCCCATTGGGAAAGAGGCGTGACGTTATAGATAGATAGATAGAGGTTAGGACATTGCAGGCTGAATCACCTGATTGTCTGAAAATAAAGATGATTACGTGCTTCGGATGGCACGTTAAGGAGTTGGTCCCGGCTACTATCTCTGGTGGTAGTAGTCGTTACATAAAAACCACGTCACAGGCCGTAAAGCGGTTTGAAAAAATCTCTGACACCACGGCATGCTCACACGATAAGAAGAAGAATGAATTTTTGCTGAATGCCAGAGGAGTTTAAAAGAAAAGAAAACCCGGCTAAGAACGAGCCGACTCGCGTAAATAGAGTTCAGTACCACCACAGAAATCGTACCACCACACAGTCAAAAATCTGCTGTTCCATACTAAACTGCAATGCCTATTCGACAAAAACGTATGGAACAGCAAATTTTTTTTTATTCTGATCGGTTTGCTCCCATAGTAAAAGTGTTTCAGTTTGATGCGTGGAGTATGTGGTCGAGCAGCGCAAAAAATTACATAGAAAATGATCACCTAGTTTGTAAAATATACATTTTCCAAAATGTCCCCCCTACCCATACTTGGAAGGGGGTAGGACCCCAAAATTTTAAGTGGACTCGGAAGATCCGAATTTCTAGTGCCTAGATAAAAATAAAGTTAAAAAACAAAGTTTCATTGATGTACAAATTTCAAAACGGACATTTTTTAACTTACTTTACCTGCACTAATTGGGTATGGAAACCTAAAAACGCTCATTCCGTTTAACACCACCAGCCAACAGAACTCCAAAATCAATTCACGTCGCGACAGTGATGCCAAGGTAACATTTAACTGGTGACATCGATCGCGACGGGATAGAACATCGGTTTATTATTGTTCAAGGCGTTGATAGGGACGGCCTAGGCGTACGTATGATGTTCAATTGTAGTACTTACCTAGGTATCTAGATTTTGCTCGCGATTTCTTCGCAGTGATAAATTTTTTTTCCTTGGCATATTTCATCAACAATCAACTTTGACAAAGGATCAGAAGTCGAGCCTCAAGGTTTGTCAAAGGGCTATGGAGCGCAGCATCCTTGGCTTAAAACTGATCGACCGGGTCAGAAATGAGGTCATTCGGGCCAGAACCAAAGTGACAGACGTCGCCACCACCGCTGCCAATCTGAAGTGGGACTGGGCTGGACATGTCTGCCGCATGCCTGATGACTTATGGGCCAAAATCACTTCCAACTGGCTCCCAGTACAAAATCGGCGTCGAGGCAGACCTAGGAGAAGGTGGCGGGACGAAATCGATAGCTTCTTTAAGAACTGGCCCAACGAAGCGCAAAACAGGGATGCATGGAGAGAACGGAGGGAGGCCTATGCCCAACAATGGGACACCGACGGCTGATATAATAATAATAATAATATATTTCATCCCACTGCTGGGCAAAGGCCCTTTATTCTCATGTATCCCTGTCCTGAGCCAATTCCATCCACTCTTCGTCGAAGGCATCCAGGTCGTCTCTCCATCTCTTCCGGGATCGACCTTAACGGCGACGTCCATTCTCCGGGATCCAAGGTGTTAAGACTTTGGCCCATCTTTCCTGGTGCAATCGATAGAAAAAAGCCGGCCCAATTCTATTTCAACTTGTCGGTTTTCTCACGAACATCGGCTAAATATATTTTTAATTATTTCACTAGATAAACTAATGGTAAATATGTGACTTTAACTCCAGTAATGATAAACGGTTGCAAGTTACTCTAGTTTGAGAATGCGTTAATTTCTTAATTTTTGAAAAAGAAATTCTATCGGGTGAAATTATTTCAATCGTGTATTCAATTTATGATTTTACTAGGTGAAATATCCAAGAATACTGTGTATATTTTTCGTTTCGGTAACATGTAAGTATAAAAATCTTGCAGAAAAATGAAAATTAAGAGACCCGGGTCGACCCCTTCCCAGGTAATTCCAGGACGTATGGCCCCTTAACAATAACACATAGAAAGAAATTAAATGACAATTTCGAGAGGTGCAGCTTTACAGTTTGCCTCTTAATAAAGAAGTAATTCTTGTCACAGATCCGCGGCGGATGCTCGTAACCGGGTCAACCCAAAACTTTATAGCCCGAGACATTAATCTCTTTGGGGGGTTTATGTAACGCGAATGGGGGAGTTATGTAACAATTCGGGGGGGATGATTTATAAATCGTGCGCTTGTAAACCTGTACGAGAGAAGGTTTTTGATGATCAACTACTTAGGTTTAGACTTAAAATAACAACGTAATTTCGTTTCGGGTTCGAATTTTAGAGAAAAAAATCTAAAAATATGTAAGAATAAAGGTCCAATTCAGTACTTTAACTTTTATTTATATGGACAAAGACAATAGCAAAAATAGTAAAACAATAACGGCTTTCTTCTTCTTCTTCGGGATCCTCTCCATTACTGGAGGTTGGCAGTCAGCTCTGCATATCCCTGTCTATCTCTCGCCAAACGAAACAGCTCTTCGACGCTGGCGATGTCTGTCGATCAGGTTCGCAAGCCATGACATTCGTGGCCTACCGACCGTGGCTTCTTTTGCCCTCTACTTTGCCCATTAGTCTGCAGCAGTTGGTATCGCTTATTCCTCAAGATATGACCAGGGTAGGCGACTTTCCACCTATTAATGGTTTGCAACTACTCCCGGGACTTCCTGACAAGTCGTAGAACTTCCACATGGGTGACTCGTTGAACCCAAGTAATTCGCAGCATTTTTCGATAGAATCACATTTCTTTGTACGACAAAAAAGAAAAAAAAATTGTTTTGAAAAAATATATTGAGAAAATTTGCGAATGGGTTAAGAAATGTTTGGGGGAAAATGTTTGGATTTTTTTTTGTGTATTTACATAACACAGACAATATATTACTATTTTGTGCTGGTACGGAACCCTCAATGCGCGAGCTGGACTCCCACTTGGCCTGTTTTGTTACTCGACCTAATATTATCTCGATAGTGACAAAACCAAGCCACATCACTAACTACGAGCCGCCATCGTTTCGTCTTCTTCCATTGTATAATTTACACAAACTGATTGTCGTGTAACTATCTATCATTGTGTTTCATATGACATGTACCTAGTTACCACGTTTAATTCTTGACTCATTTTAATGTTACATTAAACAAGCTTGCTTACAGTCTCCTTGCCCACAGAAAGGATCTAATTTGTACAGTCACAGCCTATTATACGTCCCACTGCAGGGCACAGGCCTACCCTCTGAAAGGGTATATAGCGTGCACAGCATAAGCATATGCTCACGACTATATTCCCCGAGGGGGTAGTCAGAGATATTCTGAAACCTCAGAACATCCACGTTTCACCAGTAGTACCGAAACTCTGTCCAGTGTGACGGGGGGTGAGCCCGTCGCCACTATAGCGTGCACAATGCGGAATATACGCATCGGAACTTCTTCTTCAGCGTATGCAGGTTTCCTCACGATGTTTTCTTTCACTGTTTGAGAGCAGTCGGCGTTAGTTATAATAAAAACAGCATTAACTTAGTCCAATTTTTTTCTAGATAATTTCTGACAGGTTCCTTGGTTGTTCAGTATCTTACGCCTTTTTCCCAGAGGGGTAGGCAGAGACTATGGATCTCCACTTTGGGCAGTTCTAACACATTTCTCTTGCTTCCTCTAGGTCCATACATCTTGTCATACATTCCCGTCGATTTTGACATTGTGAGTTTTAGGTACTTCGCTCAAAAGGGCTTTTAACCTGGCATTTTTAATGACGTCCCTGATCGGTTTCCTTGTTGGTTCCATTGACTTAATCTGTTCAATGTCCCACTGCTGGTCTAATACCTCTCTCAGTTTCCAATAATTGTTTTAAACGGCAGTGATTAAAAATTATAACGTTATCGACATGTCAAATTGATTTAATGATAGAGACACGTACGTGACATTTTACCTTTTAATCACACGTTGAGACATGCATTACATTACAATTTACAATCAATAGTAAAGGTTTTCTGTGCATCTAACTACTTTGATTTGACATACCTACCTAATGAAACAAAATAATTTACTTATTATACGACCATATTGTCTTTCGAGGTGGTCAGAAAGGGTGTTACAACTATCAAACACCTTTGATGCATAGATCACTTTTAATAATAAAAAAAAAATGTAGGTAGGTACTTCGGTTATTGGAGTTTCGGTACTACTAGTGAAACGAGGATGTTCTGAGGTTCCAGAATATCTCTGACTACCCCTTCGGGGAATATAGTCGTGAGCATATGCTATGCTTCGGTAATTAAAGATGCTATTGGCTATGTGCAGCTCAAACTCAACTCAAAAATGCTCAACTCTAGATTTGCAGTTTTGTATGGAACAACCTGATTTGTTTCTTACGATTTCTATGTTAGCAAAAAAGTCGTCATAAAACAGACGAATTGATAACCTCCTTTTTTATAAGTCGATCGACAATAACTTTTGTACAGTCGGCCCAAAATAACTTAAAGCCTTGATTTCCACATTTCTAAAGACAAAATAGTAAAATAAAGTGTTTTTACAGTGATTTTGTTATGTTATTGTGATTGAAGTGTACATAATCTCAAGAAAATGATCAACGAACATTTAGTTACCAACATGACCTACTATAGTGGTAAGTATAACTATGACACAGTACAGTGTGTAAGAAAAAGTATAATTGTCTACCCATCAAACTGAACAACTTTTACTATGGGAGCAAACCCTGTCAGAACAAAAAAGGTGCTGTTTCATACGTTTGAGTCGAGGAGGCATTACAGTTTAGTATATATGTAAAGTTTTGTTGTTCAGTTTGATGGGTCGATAATGACACTTTTCCTTACACTCTGTATCGATTCCTAGTTCCTACCCACCATTGAGCTAGTTATAAAGGGTCCTTCTATGCTGACACTTTTTTGAGGGATGATCAGACCGTCAAACTGAACAACTTTCTCTATTTCGCCAACATAGAAATCGGGAAAAAAATATCAGCTGTTCCATACAAAAGTGTAATCTTCTGCAAAGTGCAGACTCGAATAGAGTCAAAATTGTATGGGACAGCAGATTTTTTGTCGCGATTTCGATGTTGGTCCCATAGAGAAAGTTGTTCAGTTTGACGGTCTGATCATCCTCTTTACCATCAGCATACAGACATCCATACAGACAGACTCGGGTACAAATATTCATACTATAAATATTTGCCCCTTACGGGATTCAAACCCGCGACCCTAGAATCAGCAGGTAAGCTAACTACCAACTGAGCTATCGAACCATCAATTAAAAATAACCAAATCATTACAAAACCTATTCTGTTCCCAAAACGCGCTCCATACAAACGAAGTCTGGTGATATCTTCAATACTAACCAATTAAAGTCAATGAAATTTTGCAGAAACAATCTAGAAACAAATATCTATGCTTGTATGGAGTCTGATTTTCGTTAAAATGTATAGTTTTAATGTTACAGTGCTTCAAAGATTTCCATACAAATCTTAAATTTATCCTAGCATTGAAACTGTACATTTTAACGAAAATCGGACTCCAAAGAAGCCATTGAGTAATTATGTATAGAGCAGACAACGCGAACAAAATCTGTGCACCATGATCAGCAGTGTGGGGCGCGTGCTGCTGGTGGGAGCGTCAGGCTGCGACGAGCGCCTGGCACAGGCTATGGGTTAGAGCGCGTGCACCCTAACAAGTGTTACAAAACATTACTTCTCGGTAGCTTCTCTAGTTAACATAGTACCTCAATGATAGAAGCATAGAGATTTGTTTCTAGATTGTTTCTGCAAAATTGCATTGACGTTTAATTGGTTAGTATTGAAAATATCACCATAGTACGTTTGTATGCAGCCATTATGCAGCGCGCATTTTCGCTCTCGGAATAAAATTCTCTTAATTAACGCTTTGACAGCGCGCGCGCGCATTAGCGCTTTCGAAATAAACTTATCAGTAATATTTTAAATCAATTCCACATGCTACTTTTATATCACCACGCCTTTATCAATCTGACATTTACCAGGGCGCATGCGCGGTAACCATGGCAACGGGAAAATGGGTGCCGTAGTCATGGATACCTTATGTAGGCCAAATCTAGCCCTAGATGACCTAAATTATACCCTGAATCCTTTATAAGCTTAATTATAGACATTTAGGGTATTTAGGTTAGACTTGACATCTCTATTCACACTTATGATAACGTTCGTTGGAACAAGCGAGATGTCAATAGTATACACACGGACCTGAAAAGTCTGTGAGTATACACACGGACCTGAAAGAAATACGGACCGAGTATTGCAGTAAAAAGATGTGAAGCATGCAAGGTAATACAATCTCGTTTGTTCTACAAGGGACCTACACTCACACAGATGCACTGGCTCTGGGCGCAGGTCCGACAACCCGTCACCTTATGTACCGCGTGACAGCACGCACACAAAAGAAATGGGTGCTTCACTCATGATTAGATGACATTCCGTCTGTTCTTCTTTTAAGTCTGTGAGTCTACGAGCATATACCCCTATAGAGACGTAATACATGCGAATTTAAAAGAAAACAATTCTGTCAACTAGCTGCGGTGCGGGGGGGACGGAAATGCTCCGAAGTACTACGAAGCGAAACAATGGCGGAAAACAAAGGCGTTGCGAAATATATAAGTGACAAGTCACTGATGAGTTGACAGAGTTGGGTCGCCTTATATTTCGTCTCTATAGGGGTATGCACTCGTAGCTGTGAGTATACAGAGGACATCTTGCGCCCCGGATCCATTTTGACGTCTTTATGTCTTCGATTATCGGTATTTAAGGCATAGAGGTATTATACCAGGAATAGAGGAACATACAGAGAGAGCGAGATGTACCTAGCGACACCACTGTATAATAGAAAGAGATACATGACGCGAGGCAATAGAACCGTTTTCTAGTCACTAATCAATTTTTACAATTCGTTTTCCGTGAATAATTGGGAATCTAAAGTGAAATCGTAGATAATTTTGCGAAATATACTGACACTATTTCATTAATTTATCCTCGATTTCACGTTAGACTCAGAATTATAGACAGTGCTCGAATTTTTGCCTGCAGATAGTCTCCTGAAAACATCCAAAAAAGGGTTTCATTTGACAACTCATGTCAGTTCCTCTACTCCTTTAAGGTATAATAACTTTATGATTGTGACTACCTCCCTCTGACCTGAAAGAAATACGGACCGAGTATTGCACTAAAAAGATATGAAGCATGCAAGGTAATACAATCTCGTTTGTTCTACAAGGGACCTACACTCACACAGATGCACTAGCTCTAGGCGCAAGTCCGACAACCCGTCACCTTATGTACCGCGTGACAGAACGCACATAAAAGAAATGGGTGCTTCACTCCACTCATGATGAGACGAGATTACGTCTGGTTCTTCTTTTAGGTCTGTGTATGATAGATGGATAAATTAGGTAGTTACCCAACCGCAGCCAATCAAAAAGGGTAAAGTTTTGAAGCAGTGATTCCCAAACTTAAGCCGGAAATAAAAATTGACGCTAACAAATTTTGATAGACGATTCGTATCCCCTTCCGTAATATCTATTGGTTAATTTGATTCCGTCGTGTTCCGGTCGCTTTGCTGCTCACCCTCTTTATTTCGTTAGCGTTATGTTTTGTGGATGCATTCATGATAAACCCACGTAACCAGGCAGTGAAACTGTTTAATAAGATGCCTAAAGAGTTGAAAGCACTGAGATCAATTAGTTTATTTAAAACAAAACTGAAGGCACTACTTTTAGAATTGACGACTTTTAGAGAAATGTCTTGTTCATCATTGTGTCTGACATAAAATTTTGTTGTTATTGTTATTACTTACTTGGATTATTTGGTTAATGGATAAAATTATTGTATTGTTTGTTTTTTGTGTGTTAAAATTTTACAATTCCTATTATTTTCCGAGTGTTGTAAATGTGGATAATTGTAATTGACCATATAATTAAAATTTGTGTACAATTATTTGATTTCGAATACAATGTAAATTGTTAATGAATAAATGAAATGAAATGAAATAATGATGGATTCCTCTATTTAGACTGCAGTGACTGCTCTTTATGAAAACATGACAAACGGTCAGGTATGCAGGATATTTTGAAGTGCATAAGTGTACGCAAATGCCGTGGTGGTCCAGTGGAGAGTAACCTTGCCTGCCGTTCAGGAGGCGATGGTTTGATCCCCGTCCAGGCCAGTGGTGTTACCACTGGCTTTTTGTTAAAGGAAAACATCGTGAGGAAACCTGCATGCTCAATTTCGAGGGATGTATTGTACCCACTGTCCATTACAAGTGGCGACGGGCTCACCCCCCGTCACACTGGACTCGGAGAAACGCGGATCTTTCGAGGTTTCAGAATATCTCTGACTACCCCCTCTTATTTGCCGCCGAGAGTCGCGGGTTGGACCTCCCATGGAAAATCGATCGGCCGATCCGCACTTTTGTATGGGAGGTCCAAAATTTTTTATCGTTTTCAACCCATGTTCCTCAGCGAAAGTTGTTCAAATTCACCGTCTGAATACACCCTTAAAGTTTCGTTACTAATTAAAAGCACAGCAGATTACGTTAAATTGTAAAAAAATGCCAAGATCTTCGCTGCAGAAGCCGCGAACCGTATAATAACATTGCAGTATTCTACGACCTTATTGTTAGGTGACCTAGATTTGTGCTGGATCTAAACACTAGAATCTAGACTAAAGAGTTACTATTAGGTAGGACTGCAGTGCATAGAATGTTTGTATTTAGAATTGTTTCAATAAGTAGGTACGCTATATATTTCAAGGAAACACTCTCAATATGAAAATATAATTATAGGGTTCTTCTTAATATCCTGACACTTTTTTAAGGGAATGATCAGAGCATCAAACTGAAGAACTTTCTCTATGGGACCAACATCGAAATCACAAAAAAAAATTTGCTGTCCCATACATTTGGCTCAAGTTGGTTTGCAGTTTAGTATCGAACACTTAGATTTTTTTTCTCTATTTCGATGTTGGTCCCACAGAGAAAGTTGTACAGTTTGATGGTCTAAACCATAAAGTTATTATACCTTACAGGAATAGAGTCAGTGACATGAGTTGTCAAATGAAACAGTTTTTGGATGTTTTTCGGAGACTATTCGCAGGCAAAAATTCTAATACTGTCTAACTTAAAATGGTGGATAAATTAATGAAGTAGTGTCAGTATATTTCACAAAATTATCTACGATTTCACTTTAGATTCCCAATTATTCACGAAAACCGAATTGTAAAAATTGATTAGTGACTAAAAAACGGTTCTTTTGATTCGCGTCACGTATCTCTTTCTATTATACAGTGGTGCCGCTAGGTACATCTCGCTCTCTCAGCTGTATGTTTCTCTATTCCTGCCTCTATGGTCTAACTAAACAATCCCCTTAAAAAACTGTCGCCCTGTATATCGGCCGAATGCATACAGTCCGTTGAAATCAGAAAAAAATATTTAGCAAATGGAAACAACTTTTCTTTTGAGTCCTGAATCTTAAAGACTATGTCACACTGCGCATGCCCAAACAAACCACGTGTGGGATCAATGACCTTGCTATAAATCCGTCTAAGATAAGACGTGGCCGTCGCCATACAAAATCCCTTCAGTTAAACCATTTTGACACTTAAACTTAAAACTTTAGGGTTCTTTCAGGAGACTTCTTGTGTTGAATGATATTGAAATGCTTCGAGGTGGTCGAAAAAAAACATGTTTTTTATTTTTTTTGTCATTAGGGAATTGATTGATGGGATGGTAATTTGTGTTTATTTGTTTATTGTTTATTGATTAATAATTTGTTTATTGAGGGGTTTTCCAAAAGTATTATAGTAAACTAGTTGACTAACTCACTTCGTACCGCCTGAGAATTAGTTTTTTCCGACACACACTTGGCCGTTTTATATAGGGTCCAACTTAATATGCTGACACTTTTTTAAGAGGATGGGCAGACCATCATACTGAACAATTTTCTCTATGGCACCAACAACACAAATCTACTGTTCCATACTAAACTGCAAACCAACTTGAGCCAAATGTATGGGACAGCTTGTTTTTTTTTTGCGATTTCGGTGTTGGTCCCTTAGAGAAAGTTGTTCAGTTTGATGGTCTGATCATCTTCTTAAGAAATTTTCAGTATATTAAGAAGGACCCAGCTATAAAAAGATAAAGTTGTTCAGTTTGATGGTCTGGAGTGCGATTTTTGAATCTCATTCGCAGTTGAAAACGTCAAAATTACTATAGAGATATAAATTTTATTTTGATCTAAGTAGAGATAAGCATCTTTCTACTGCTGATTTGACTTTCAAAAATCGAACTTCTGAAGCATGATTTTTAAAGGCAAATCAGCAGTAGACAGATGCTTATCTGCATAGTAATTTTAACATTTGCTACTGCTGAGTTCGTCGTATGACATGCAAAAATCGCACTCCTGATCATAAAAACCGAGCGTATAATACATAAAAAATATTTAACACATAAAAAACAAGTAAACTGCCTACCTACCTAATCCAGTTTTGTACGACCTAAATCACCCCTTTATATTACTAGGGTGTTTTGTTACACCCTGTATAAGTAAAGTAGGTATTATTGAGATCTCAATGTACTTAACATAAGATGTAGGTAACCCAATAAATAAATGGGATTAACTAAGAATAGATCCAGTTTACGATGCTCGCTGTAAAATGGATTACATAGTAAATACGGATAGTTTCTAAACATAATAATAATCCTATATACTGAGCCGCTTGGTTTTACCTTAGAAAAACCCCTTATTTCTTCCACTTTAGTGATGTGAACCGATAAAAATGTTTAGCACCGGTATTTTTTATTACTTGTGAGAAAAAACCGGTTTTAACAGATAACTTTCAGGTTTTTTCATCTTTTTAATAGAGACAATGATAATACACTAAAAAAAACTTTTTATTAAAAATTAATGGATAGGCCTTACGCGAACATTTCAAACCAGAAAAATTTGACAAAACAAATGTAAGGTTTACTTCAAATTTGTATGCAAGTGCCCTAGATTTGACAGATAATGGCGCTAGTTTGTATGGACCAAGTGCACCAGTAGTGTGCTTCAACTTACCGCGCTTTAGGCCTATCCATTAATTTTATTTTGATCTAAGGTAACAACCAACATTATAACAAATCTCTAACAAGCTTTTGTCCAGAAGTGGACGTTTATCGACTGAGATGATAAAACACTATAACTTAAACCACAGAATATGTATTATAGTTCTCTTAAACTCAGGATTCACAACAATATTGAGTTAATAATAAGGTTCCATCAAAAAGAGGCTTTTTGACTGTCTATTTTAATAAAAGTGACACTTTTAAAATATTAATAAGTGTAATCGGTTTTTTAAAATAAAAACCGGTGTTTTTAGGTTTTTAACAAAGCTGGTTTTGTTAAGGTTTCCTTGAAACCGGTTCACATCACCATTCCCCTATCGTATGGCGACTAAGGGCTAAGGTATCTAATATAGCGTTTTTGTCAATCTACAGGAGAGCAATCATGAATCATGATTATTGGGCATTCGACAGCCGTTAGAGCTGTGAATAACTCAAGTTTATCGCGATACGGAATTGAGCACAGTTGAATAGTAATTGGATTGCAATGTGATTAGAACTGAAATTGGATTAGGATGTTTTAAATTAGCGCAATCGCCCTCCAGTTCGAATCTCGACTATTTACGGTAATCGGTGTTGAGTAGGTATGGACACACATCGTGTGGTCCGGGTTCGAATCAGCACGAACGACATGTCATGTACCAATCGTTTTTCTAACTTATGTAGGTAGGTACGTAATACAAAGCACCAATAGAGTTAAAAATATTCTAGCACGTAACTTTTTTGATGGCCCATAATAATGTTGTTATACTCTAGAGATGTTTTAACATTGCTTATTATATGTCTTCTTTTTTGTTGGACTTGAAAGAAATACGGATCGAATATTGCACTAAAAAGATGTGAAGCATGCAAGGTAATACAATCTCGTTTGTTCTACAAGGGACCTACACTCACACAGATGCACTAGCTCTAGGCGCAGGTGCTACAACCCGTCACCTTATGTACCGCGTGACAGCACGCACACAAAAGAAATGGGTGCTTCACTCATGATTAGACAAGATTACGTCTGGTTCTTCTTTTAAGTCTGTGGTGGGAACTTGTTGTCAGCATCTGACTATCAATTTGTCTTTTGAAATCCGACTGTTGTCTAGCTTTAAGTTCTCCAAAAAGGAAATAAATAAATAAAGTAAAATAAATAAATACCCACTGCTCTCAAAACGGTGAAGGAACACTTTGTGAGGAACCTTGCATATGCTGAAGAAGAAATTCTGATGCGTATGTGAAGTCATCCTTGAAGACAGGCCTTTGCCCTGAGACATTTATAGGCTCATGGAAGTTTTTTACTTACATCACTTCACTATCACTACATAGTATAAAAGCAGTAAGCCGTGGTGGTCCAGTGGCGAGTAACCTTGCCTGTTTTGCAGGAGGCGATGGTTCGATCCCCGTCCAGGCCGACTCGTACCAATGAGTTTTTCGGAATTTAAGTACGATTTGTAACACCACTGGCTTTTCGGTGAAGGAAAACATCGTGAGGAAACCTGCATGCTTCAATTTCGAGGCATGTACCCACGTCCATTATAAGTGTCACACTGGACAGAGTTTCGGTACTACTGGTGGAACGTGAATGTTCTGAGATTTCAGAATATCTCTGACTACCCCCTCGGGTTATATATTCGTGAGCATATGCTATAAAAGAAAGTCGCTTCCCGCTGCCTGTCTGTCCCTATATTGTATGCTTAGATCTTTAAAACTACTCAACATATTTTGATGCGCTTTTTTTAATAGATAGAGTGATTCAAGAGGAAGGTTTATATGTGCATTGCACCTGTGCAAAGTCGGGCCGGGTCGCTAGTTATTAATAAAGACAAAAGTGATACTATCCTGTTGTACGGAGCCTCGCATCACCTCACCTCCTACCATCAAATGCGTTCTTTTTACGTGATTCCAACAATACAATAACTTAAAATTAAGCTAAGAATAGCTCTAAAATAAAACAGAAAGTAATCCCTGAGCATTTTATTTATTTTTATTCACCATAATATACTTTCTCCCCTTTTATTTTCACTTCAAATCTCCCAAACGGTTTCTATTTCAATTATTTAAATTAGATGCAGTGACACTGACTGGGAACTCGGAATACAATGAGATGTCATTTTTAGAGTACCTAAATCGTACATAAATTCCGAAAAACTCATTGTTACGAGTCGGCTTGGACGGGGATCGAACCGTCACCTCTTGCACGGCAGGCAAGGTTACTCGCCACTGGACCACCACGGCTTCACCAGTTGTAGCATTTCAAAAACATAAAATATACAGGATTCTTATCATCAATCTGAACAACTTTTGCTATTATACCTAATGGATCCATACATTTGGGTTGCGTATTACATAATTGACGTTTTCTGTTGAACAACACATTTTTTCGCGATTTTCGTTTTCAGTTTGTATTGATGGTCTTGAAGCTCCTTGTTTTGCAGTTTACACCCTGTATAAAATATGCAAAACAATACAGGGTGTAAGGAAAAGTATCATTAAACTTTAAACCACGTATTTTACCCATCAAACTGAACAACTTTTACCATGGGAGCAAACCTGTTAGAGCTACAAAAAAATCTGCTGTTCCATACTAAACTGCAATACCTTACTCAAATGTATGAGAAAGCTGTTTTATTGTGTTCTGACAGGGTTGCTCCCATAGTAAAAGTTGTTCAGTTTGATGGGTAGAGTATGTGGTATAAAGGTTAATGCTACTTTTTCTTAAACTCTGTATACTTTCAGTAACATAGTACCGGGCACAAAATTGTTTGTTTGAGTAACTTCAATGACAAACTATTGATTTTTGCACCCGCATTGACCTAGAAAAATGGCCGCCTACTTAATGTAGGTGGGTGGGTGTTAGCTAACTGTTAAACTGCTGTTTTTTTTGTGGTTTTTACTCGACTGCGATGAAGTGGAGGGTTAAGTTTTAATGCCGTTTCATCTTTGACTACTTATATGTGGTCTAGTAACGCGTGTAATTCTACAATTCTACTAACAAACATTTCTGACACTTTTTGCGGGGGGCGAGGTAACATGCAATCCGCAACTTTGGATTTTATTCCCCATAGCTTTAGATTCTAATTTTGAATGTTAAAAATCATGAAAAGTAGTCTCGTGTGAACCCCAAACGTTCTAAGTTCGAAATTATTGTTTCGCAATTATAGGCTGTCTCGTTTAGTGATAAGGTATAAAATTTAATGTAAATGCACATGATCAACTGTTCTTATACCGTGGCAGAGGGGAAATGCTACCGCAAGGCTAGTCCTTATAATAAATAGTCAAAGTGTTTCATACGTTTAAGTCGAGTAGGCATTGCAGCTGCCGTATTATCATGGGCTATATCCTTAGACTAAAGTAACTTTAGTCTAAGGCTATAGCACACATCATGCCTTTTGTCTCGTTCGTTCGCACGCAAATAGAAAGAGAGCTATAAGGCGTGATAGCGCTGTATCATACTGCTATACTACTGCTACAGTTTAGTATGGAACAGATCATTTTCTTTTTGCTCCGATCGGTTTGCTCCCATAGTAAACGTTTTTCAGTTTGATGGGTATATGCCCCTCCATACAAAACTGCAAACCTACTCGAGCCTGATTTTTTTTCGCAATTTTGATGCTGGTCTCATATAGAGAAAGTTGTTCAGTTTGATGGTCTGATCATCCCCTTAAAAAAGTGTCAGCATATTAAGAAGAACCCGAAATAGACTTTTAGGTTAAAAGGATGGACTTTTAAGCAGGGTTTCCGGCCACCCCGAAAAAGATTAAGTCGTGAGTTTGTCCAAATTGTTTTCCAGGTGCGTCGTAAGTTGTATGAACACTATTGCACGTGCAATGTTACTAGAATGTCATTCAGTAACGCAAGAGGAAGTCCCCCATTAGCAGTGACCTCTGTTCCATCCACTGTGATTATTGTACATAGGTACATACATACAAATAGAACATACACACGCTCATATACAGGGTCCAACTTAATATGCTGACAGTTGATGATCAAATAATCAAACGACAGACAACGGTACAGACACGACCCGGGGCGGGTTGTTCGAGTAAGCGGGTTTCTATTTAATAGTTGTTTTTCTACAGTTTCTATGAGTTCAAATTTTATGTTTTACCTTATTAATAAATATATTTACAATAATCAAACGGAACAACTTTCTCTATGGGACCAACATCGAAAACTGCAAACCCACTCGAGCCAAATGTATGGGACAGCAGATTTTTTTTTCTCTATTTCGATGTTGGCCCCATAGAGAAAGTTGTTCAATTTGATGGTCTAATCATCCCCTTAAAAAAGTGTCAGCATATTAAAAAGGACGGTGAAGGAAAACATCGTGAGGAAACCTGCATACGCTGAAGAAATTCCGATGCTTATGTGAAGTCTACCAATCCGCATTGTGCACGCGTGGTACTACAGTAACGTATATACAACCTCCTTGAAGGTATGTGCCCTGCAGTGCGACGTATACAGGGTGTTAGGGTAAACAGTTGCATCATGACGGCCCGACAGCACAGTCTGTAGTGAACCTGCCTGCTGTGCCGAGGGTCGCGGGTTCGAATCCCGTAAGGGAAAAATATTTGTATGATGAATATGAATATTTGTACCCAAGTCATGGATGTTATATCTATATATTATGTATTCTATATCGTTGTCCAGTTATCATAATACAAGTCCAGGCTAGATTCTGGAACTTTAAATGTGACTAGATAATTTGTGTGACTTACTTTAATGGGTGATTGGACCCATGACACTGAACAACTTTCCCTAAGGAAGAAGAACTAATAATGTCAGGTTTTCATTCAAACGTTCGATCGACTGAGTGAATTAAGTATGACAAATCCCCCTTTTTGTCAATTTCCTGTAGGAAAACCAACTAAATAAAAAAATCGGTCATGCGCGAGTCGGGTTACTCGCGCACCGAGAGCTACGTGTGTACCACACCACCACACAAATTAGAAAAACGTTTTGTTGTCTCCGGGGCCTTTAGCGCGTGACCGACTCACACTTGGCAGGGTTTTTATTATTTGTTGTTATACTGCACTGTAGAGTTTGCTCTATTTTTGCTCTATTTGCTCTATTTTCTGTGAAAATGTCAACTGTCTATGGTATAAGAGATAAATGTACTTTTTGCAACCATAAGCAGCAAGGCTGATTCAGTGTTTATGGGGTGTAGAGCATCTTTGTGATGGGGATGGACCAGGTCTGCTTGCATAACTTCAGTCGGTTTAGGAGTTACAGAAGTTTAAAGGACAGGAAAAAATTTACGATCAGCTGCAAGGCTGATCGTATGATATTATTGTAATATGCACGTAGCTATGTGAACATTACAAAAACTGACATGATCTGCCTGTCGGCTTAGGCGATACAGCCTTTGAAAGGTCGGACCTTTGAACGGCTGTAACTCCTAAACCGAGTGATGAACCATGTCAGTTTTTGTACTGTTCACATAGCTACAGTACATACTACAATAATATCATACGATCAGCCTTGCAGCTAATCGTAAATTTTTTCCTGACCTTTAAACGTATGTAACTCCTAAACCGACTGACGTTGTGCAGGCAGACCTGGTCCATCCCCATCACAGAGATGCTCTACACCCCATAAACACTGAATCAGCCTTGCTGCTGATGGTTGCAAAAAGTACACTTATCTCTTATAATACTAGCTATTACGGTTCTAGGTAGGAGAGACGGACGGACAACGTAGGCTTAGTAATATAGGGTTCCGTTTCCACCCTTTGGGTACGGAACCCTAAAAATTATCCATTAGTCGCCACCTCCACCAGAAAAGAAATTAACAAAAATCCAGTTCAAAATCTTTCAAACCATTTCCAGTATGAAATCTTTAAAACTAACCAATTGTCCTAAATACAGTGACCGGGTCAGAGTCGACGCTATCACCTTGACATAGAGTCCAATCTCCCAAATCAGATTCAATTGGCGTGCTACCAATGTCATATTGCGGCATTGCACTACGATAAATTCGCCAGCTAACATTGCGCAATGGATTCGTACCTGTTGTGTTATGTTAGTATAGGTATACTAGGAATAAATTGAAAGAAGATGTTGTGACAAGAATAGAGAAGGGTAAAAAACCACCTATATAATATTATATTCGAAGCGCTCGTTGGCGTAGTGGAGCTTCGATATTGGAAACGATCACCGAAGTTAAGCAACTTCAGGTCCGGTCAGTCTTTGGATGGGTGACCGTTTAGTGGTATTTCATCTCGAGCGTTTCCGTGCTTCGGAAGGCACGTTAAGCAGATGGTCTCGGATAGTTCCGTCAGATGGCGTTGTAACTATTCGTTAAGCCAGGTCGGAGGCCTATTGGCGGCTTGAAAATTCTCTGACAGCAAGGTGACCACTAACTTGCCTCCACCAACCCGCACTGGGCCCGCGTGGTGGAGTATGGCCCACTCCCTCTCACCCTTATTCGTGAGCGGAGGCCTTTGCCCTGCAGTGGGATTCTATTGGCTATAACATACTTACCTACTAAAATATCTTGCTACTGCTTCACTAAGTTGCAGAAACGCTCATTAGAGTTAATCCTCCATTAAATCTATTGCTAGCTTTTACTACGTCAACAAGACAAAAAGTGACAGCAAGAGATTTAAGACGCTGTTATACCGTCGAGGCCGTTTTTTGAACACAAACGAAAGTGTTTTAAACTGTGTTTTAAAGTCTGAAATTAAATTATGTCTTATTTAAGGATCGGGCGGATGGGCGACTGTTCTCAATAACACGATTAGATTAAGTTTACTCGATAGAAAAAAATCCCAAAGTTACCCCTTTTTGTTATGTTTTTTCAATACTATGATTAAACTGCTGATATTTAACTTTTTATTCTTGTACTTAACTAAATACATTAAATATTTCTAGTGAACTCAGGAGAAGTTTTAGCTTAGAAACTCACATGAGCAAAGATATTGACGAAAAACACGTTTTTTTGCGATCCTGCTTTCAATTGGAGCGGGATGGCTAATTGTAAACTTATGCTTGCAAGAAAGAGACGCTTGCAGTGGGATAACCTAGCCTTAATGGAGGATTAACTTTAATGAGCGTTGCTGCAACTGAGCGTTTATCAGATAAACCCTGTTTTGATTGACGTAAACAAATCCAGGTGAATAGGTTATTTTTAACCTAGCTCACGTAAAATTGGACGGTGTACAATTTTATTACATGTAGGTAGCCTAGCTGGCTTCCCCTAGAAAGCGACAAAAACCGGCCAGGAGCGTGTCGGTTTACTCGCGCAACGAGGGTTCCTTTAGATCAAAATAAAATGAATGGATAGGCCGTACGCGAACATTTCAAACCAGAAAAATGAGGCAAAACAAATGAAAGGTTTACTTCAAATTTGTATGCAAGTGCCCTAGATTTGACAGATAATGGCGCTAGTTTGTATGTACCAAGTGCACCAGTAGTGTGCTTCAACTTACCGCGCTTTAGACCTATCCATTAATTTTATTGAATACTAGTGTTTTCCCGCGACTTCGTCCGCACAAATTATATACCAGATTTTAAGTCAGATCATAAGCTATCAAACAAAAAAAGTTTCATCAAAATCGGTTCAGTAGTTTTTGCGTGATGCGCGAACAAACAAACAAACTAACAATTTTGTCAATAGATGGCGCTGCACGTTTTTAAATCGCGCAATTGATATGTTATTTGACTTTATATGAAGTGAACCGCAACTTTTTATTCCTCATAATCCTCATGATTTTACGGTTTTATAATAGTTAAGATTTTGATCTAAGGGGTTCCGTACCACACCACAACACATTACTTTTTTTTCTCCAGTACCTTTAGCGCGAGATCGACTCACACTTGGCCAGTTTTTATTAACATAGCATAGCATATGCTCACGACTATATTCCCCGAGGGGGTGGTCAGAGATATTCTGAAACCTCAGAACATCAACTCATCCACGTTCCACCAGTAGTACCGAAACTCTGTCCAGTGTGACGGGGGGTGAGCCCGTCGCCACTTATAATGGACAGGTGGGTACAATACACGCCTCGAAATTGAAGCCGTACGGTTCGAGCCGGGACTAATTAAGAATTGATATTTTTTTCGGTATATCATTTAAGAGCCAATTTGAGCATAGAAATATGCAAAAATTAAAAAAAAATCGCGTCAGCAACAACACAAAATTTAAAAATTTGTGTTTATCTCGTTCTAAAAAAACTGATGGTAATTTTTTTTTTTCACATTTTAAAGGCTTTACCATTATACACACTTAAAACACCGTGTAAATATTTTCGTCTACTTGGAAAGTTTTGAAAAATACATTTGTATTTTCTAAGGAATAACTCATTTTTTACTATTAAATGACTTTTTTATTGCTCAAAACTCATTTACATTGTTGAGTCTAATTAAAATGAGTGCATCGGTATTAATGTTATTAAATTAAAAGCCTTCTGGGAGGTAAAATTTGGATTTCTATGTTGCGTAGTGAATTTTTTTTTATAAGTTTTCAGATAGTCTTTTTGTCACTAAATGGTACCGGTTACAGATTAAAAGTACCATTCCTAATTACTCCCTACCCCTTCTAACAAACCTGCGTAAAATGACTGGGCTACCGGTTTTTATTATTTGCTGTTATACCGTAGAGTTTGCTCTATAATTACACCAAGTTTGACGCTTACGGTTTTTACGATAGAAGAAAAAACGTTGATAAAATCTAGTTTCTTGGACGAGGACACCCCTTAATTCTTAACTTTTTGACATTTTTATTATTTGTTAATAAATCCGCCACAATAACGCACAATCTGTGAAAATTTTAGCTGTCTAGCTATTACGGTTCAAAAGTTACAGCCCTAAATACGTAGGACAGACGGACGGACGGACAACGTAAGCTTGGGCTGACATAACCTCAGGGTTAAAAGCCCCAATATAAAAAAAAGAATGAAAAAAAAACGTAGGCTTATAAACAGGGTCACGTTTTCCCCCAATTGGGTAAGGAACCCTAAAAAAGCCAATAAAAAAGCTGCATTAGAAACCAAATCTCTTAGTCGCCTCGTAAAACCCACGAGAAGAAACGGGGTGGTACATTCTAGGCTGAAACCACACCGGTAAAATAACGTTACCTAAAAAAGTTTTTATTAAAAATAACGGTTAATTTATAATTCGTTATTTGGTAGAGCTGGCAGCCAACCTGAATTTGGAAAAAATCTAATTGAATTTGGAATGCGATTGTCTTTTTTTTCCATTCGCGGTTTCTGTCGCGGTAGACACTCGTTTGTTGACAGGACATTTTTCTGAAGAAAATCGCGCTGTTATTTGCGAAAATCAATTTTTAGAGTCGAAAATATTATGTCGGTGCATACTATTCCTCTGGTTACACCCTTTATTCGAGGCCCGAGGTTTCCATATAGAAAGAGTGAGTCAAATTTGAATTTTCTTATTTACCTATCTGTTTAGTAGCGTGAATTTTTTCCGCTCCTTTTTTTTAATAAGCGTGATAATTAAGTGTTTAATGTTCTAAAAAACGCGAAAACAATGTGTTTTTGTTTAACCTGAAATTTACATTTTCATAATCAACAACCCGTTTGTACGTCATAATATACAGGGTGTTACGTCATAATAATATACACGGTGTTACGTCATAATAATATACACGGTGTTAAAGATAACAATGTAGAAGTACAGGTAGTTTTTTGAGCTGATAATGATAATTTTATAATACACTTTATAATGTGGTTTATAAATGATTATAAGGACAATTTTAATTAGTTCAGAAAATGTCTACATCGTTCTACCTAACTAACAGTCTGTATGATTGTTTATTAAAAACAATAGATTTACTAGACCGATTTTGATAAAGTTTTGACTGTTTCCTTGGAGATATTTAGACTAGACTAGATGATGAAGGCCGAGGATATAGTTTTGTGTCGTCCCTTTGACGAGAGATCGAGCTGATGATGATAATATTAATGGTTTTAATGATGATGATGATGATGATGATTCATGTACATACATATCATCGCGCTATAACAATAGGGAACTGAGCAGCGAGCCACTGACAAAGGGGTAGATCAACTATTTTTTGTCCTCACGGTACTGTTTAAAAAAACGCTTTTATTCCTTTTTTTCTTGCCATTCATTAATTTTGAAATATAGATATTGTATCTAATGATATGATTCTTCTACACACATGCGCATTGCACCATCTGTGTTGAACTACTAGAAGTTTTTAGCGGTTGTCCGATAGACCAAAAAGCGTGGGGACAACGAAATAAAGCGTCCATCGGACAACCGCCAAAATTCAAGTAAAATTCAAGTAATTTTGCAAAACCGTGTATGTATTTAATAAATGCAATCCATTAGTTATTCAACAAACATTAAATTTTGGGGCAAGCAAAACCTGAGCTTGAGCCTGAGCCTGAACATTGAGAAAATTTTATGCAGATGACCGGGACTAGGTATGGACAAAAAATAGTTGATCTACCCATAGACACAATACACAATTATTCTAAAACTAGAGTTATAGGTTACTGGAGTTTTAAATTTTTTAATTTACCGTTTAAATAATTATCAACTGTAATCTTTAACATGTTTCTCACAAACTAGAGTTAACCCGGGACTTAGTCCGCACAAATTGCGTACCAGATTTTAAGTCAAATCATAAGATATCAAACAAAAAAAGTTTCATTAAAATCGGTTCAGTAGTTTTTGCGTGATGCTGTTACAAACAAACATTTACAGTTTAATAATAGCATAAGGGTTGAACTACACATGGCCGCACGCGATCGCACTTTTCCGTCGCTCCATCCTTTTCTGTCACTCAGGAACGTCATTAATGTTCCGTGCTGTTCCGTTCCGTCTATCTTATACATACATACATAAGCTCACGCCATTGTCCCATGGGGGTAGGCAGAGACCACGGACCGCCACACGCTACGACTCTGACACACCTCTTTAGCCTCATTCACATTCATACATCTCTTTATGCACTTCCGTCGATTGAGGGTGCTACGCACTTGTCCTTTTCGGAAAAGATCATTGATTTGATCATGGTATGTTTTCCTCGGACGGCATCTCCCAACACTATCTATCTTATATGCTCTAGCAAATGACGTTCCTGAGTGACAGAAAAGGATGGAGCTACGGAAAAATGCGATCGCGTGCGGCCATGTGTATTTCAACCCTAAGTAGATTTGTTTCGATTCAGTATTGGCAGTTTTTTTAAAGTTTCGGTTGACTAAACAGTTCCTTGCGTTTGTGACTTTGATCTAAAAGTTAAAAAAAAAACTCTAAATCGAGGTCACTGAACCGATCGAACGAGGTGGTCATGCGTTCAAAAGGTTACATAAAAATATCTATTGACAATTTTGTCTAATATGGTATATTACCGTTGGCGCGCTCCATACAAACGTACTATGGTGATATTTTCAATACTAACCAATTAAAGTCTATGAAATTTTCCAGAAACAATCTAGAAACAAATCTCTATGCTTGTATGGAGTCCGATTTTCGTTAAAATGTTTTAAAGTTACAGTGCCTCAAAGATTTCCATACAATTCTTAAATTAATCCTAGAATTAAAACTATATATTTTAACGAAAATCTGACTTCATACAAGTATAGAGATTAGTTTCTAGATTGTTTCGGATAAAATTCCATTGACTTTATTTGGTCAATATCGAAAATATCACCATAGTACGTTTGTATGCAGCGCGCATTTGCGCTCTCGGAATAAACTTCTCTTAATGAGTACTTATAACTATAGTAAAACTGGCTTTTCCCGTCAGTGTTTAACTTATGAGAATATGCACTTTAGTATGTCACTGTAGTTAGTTACTGACACAAGAAGGGGATGAACAGACCGTCAAACTGAACAACTTTCTCTGTGGTCCATCCATATATAGAACAACTTTCTATAGGTACCTATTGGTATTTCGATCCCCGTCCAGGGGTGCGATTTATGAATGTCATCGGTGAGCTTGAACGCTTTTTAAATCTCATGCAAAAGCGTTCTCATGTATCTTTCTACTGCTTATTTGACTTTAAAAAATCGCACTCCTGAATTATGATTTTTGAAAGTCAAATCAGCAGTAGAAAGATGCGTCATCTCCATAGTAATTTTGACATTTTCAACTGCTGAGCTCACCGAATGAGATTCAAAAATCACTCTCCTGGCCGACTCGTACCAATGA
The DNA here is from genome assembly GCA_963693445.1 of Agonopterix heracliana. Classification (NCBI taxonomy): domain Eukaryota; kingdom Metazoa; phylum Arthropoda; class Insecta; order Lepidoptera; family Depressariidae; genus Agonopterix; species Agonopterix heracliana. The sequence goes on along the minus strand of OY856336.1, from coordinate 7,675,969 downwards.
GTTTTTCGAAATTTATGTACGATTTGTAACACCACTGGCTTTTCGGTGAAGGATAACATCGTGATCCTCTATGCTTCAGTATCGAGGCATGTATTGTACCCACTGTCCATTATAAGTGGCGACGGGCTCACCCCCCGTCACACTGGACAGAGTTTCGGTACTACTGGTGAAACGTGGATGTTCTGAGGATTCAGAATGTCTCTAATTACCCCCTCGGGGAATATAGTCGTGAGTATATGCTATGCATATGCTTCTTTATGGATGGACTCCAAAATAACCTGGATTTAGGATAATTATCGCACGTCTGGCAACATCTGCGTATACCTGCATGGGTAGCACGCCGCCGTGATACAGCGCTATCACACCTTCGCTCTCTTTCTATTTGCAAGCGAACAAACGAGATAAAAGACGTGATACAGCCGTGGTGCAGCATGCTACGGCTTCTGATTGCTTTTCCATAAAGATTAGAAGTCGCCCAAGTCGAAATCGCCAAGGAATCCCATACCATCAACTTTTTAGTTTCCACGTAATTTTTTTTAACAAATCAACCACGTTGCGGAGAGGTATGGACTCTCAATCATGAGGTCCGGGTTCGAATCCGCACGGACAACATGCCACGTACCGATGAGTTTTTCTAACTTATGTACGTATAACCGACTGCTCTCAAACGGTGAAGGAAAACATCGTGAGGAAACCTACATACGCTGAAGAAGAAATTCTGATGCGTATGTGAAGTCTACCAATCCGCATTGGGCACGCGTGGTGGACTAACGCCCATACACCCTCCTACAGGGTAGGGGTGCCCTGCAGTGGGACGTATATAGGCTGATGATGATGAAATCAATGTTAATGCTGACCTCAATTGACCCGTCAAAAGGTCATAAAGGTCATCGCACGCTAAATTCAAAATGTCCTCCAGTTTTACGAGGTTTTCAGCACTATCTCGAGTGTGTTCCCTTTGGCGCTATTTGGTGTCTGGCTAGTCATAATTTTGGTCTGCATTTGATTCCTAAAATTATCTTGTCATTTAGCTACTTTTTCAAAATATACCCTCTTTCCTGTAGGATCCACTATCTCGATCCACCAGTGGATTGAATAGCACGCTGAAGTTCACTGTGATCCACCATTAGGCTCAGTGGATCCTATGATACTTGAATGACGGCTTCAAATCATCAAACGAAACAACTTTCACTATTGAGTCGATATTGAAAAAGCGGAAAAACAAATGCTTCTTTTCCATACATTTGGGTCGAGTGGCCATACATTGACGTTTTCTAATGGAACAACAATAGTTTTTCTGCGATTTTGATGTTTGCTTGCTGTAGATTTAGTAAATTCAGCTAATTAGGGAGAACATTTCTTATATAGGGTCCTTCTTAATATGCTGACACTTTTTTAAGGGGATGATCAGACCATCAAACTGAACAACTTTCTCTATGGCACCAACATCGAAATCGCGAAAAAACTGCAAACCTACTCGAGCCAAATGTATGGGACAGCCGACTATTTTTTCGTGATTTCGATGTTGGTCCCATAGAGAAAGTTGTTCAGTTTGATGGTCTGACCATCCCCTTAAAAAAGTGTCAGCATATTAAGATGGACCCTGTATATAGAAGTAATAATAAAATATGGCCCTTAAATTTTTGTCAGACATCTTAAAAAACCTCGGTATTATCTTATATTATTATAGCTTAGGTACACATTGACATTCCCTATAGGTACTTGTAACTTACTCTCCTCATCAACCTCTATATACGTCCCACTGCAGGGCACAGATCTACCTTCAAAGAGGGTTTATGGGCTCCTATTCACCACGCGAGCACAATGCGGATTGGTAGACTTCACATGCCATCAGAATTTCTTCTTCAGCGTATGCAGGTTTCCTCACGATCTTTTCCTTCACCGTTTGAGAGCAGTCTGTATTACGTACATAAGTTAGAAAAGCTTATTTGTGCATGGCATGTCGAAATGGACTTTTTGAGAAAAGGACTTTTTGAGAAATGGACTTTTTGAGAAAATGACATTTTGAGAAATGGGCATTTTGAGCTGAGACGACCTCATCATACCTCCCCACAACCAGATACATACAAAAGACGAAGAAAGTGTCTAAACTTCGAAATTACTAATCAACCACGACACATTTTGTCCAAAGTCATTGACATTTTGTTAAAAAAATGTCAGCTATTTGGTCGTGAGCCAAAATCTATAAATATTTACACAAACAAGTTGACTAGGACCGCTTGTGATCAATGGTAGACATAAATCTATGCATCACCTTACAAACATACATAAACAAGACGTTCCTATTCTGGAAAAAACTGAGGAAAAAGTTCAGGGGGTCTACCATGAGTTTCACCTTACTTTACTACTGTAGTTACGTCACCAATTTTGTATTGAATTTTGTACAGCGCTCCTAGTTGTTACGTTGAGAACTAAATTCTGTCATACCTACAAATTGGCGACGTAACTACAATATTAAAAAATACGCTGAAAACTCATGGTAGACCTACTGATGCGTATGTGAAGTCTACCATACCAATCCGCATTGTGCACGCGTGGTGGAGTAACGCCCATACACCCTCGGAGGGTAGGCCTGTGCCCTGCAGAGGGACGTATGTTGGTTGTTAATAATCATAATTCTGATTCGGAGTACTCAGAAACATTGCCACAACTACAGACTAATTTTTAAACAGATTGTAAAGATGCCCATTTTAATACAAGACGCGAAAATGATAGACGTGTTTTTCCTATTCTTCTTCTTTCGTATCAGAGCTTTCTTCGTAATATTATAGATACGTAAATAAGTTCAAGATTTGAATATAGGTAACAGAAAGAAATATTGTATACTGTAAAGGAAGAAAAAGTCTTTGAAACTCCAACGCGAATCTAGAGTAAATCTAGGTAAAAATAGAATCGTTGAATGTTGTGAAATACTGACAAAACACACATAGGTTACATTGATACCTATTTGTCTAGATTTCTGATATGACCAACAAAGTCGGCCTAAATTCTAGTTCAAGTCTTCGCTTAGTTTTGTTTTTAGCTTTTAGATCCAATGCAATCAGAAATGAAATGAAGTACCTATGTTTATTCGCATGAAACAGGCGGTCTGCCTGGGGACCGGTTGGTGGTCCAACGGTCGTTAGAACTTATATATAATAATATAAAAAATTTCATCAGCACTATTTTGTAATTTCTATCAACATTGTGTCATATGCGATTCGTAATTTTGCGCGTTCATTTGCGACAACGCAACGCCCTCATGAGACATAATGAAAGTCCGTGAAATGTGAGCAGATTTTGCGCCTCACTTGGGATTTCAAATCCGCCTTAATTTATGTCTAAACTTGTGGAATCAGCCCACGAACGTGATACTAAAAAGATGTGAAGCATGCAATACATTTTCGTTTGTTCTACAAGGGACCTACACTCACACAGATGCACTAGCTCTAGGCGCAGGTCCTACAACCCGCCACCATTATGTACCGCGTGACAGTTCGTCAGTACACACACAAAAATAAATGGGTGCTTCACTCGTGATTAGACGAGATTACGTCCGTTTTTTTTTTCAAGTCCGTGAGTCAGTCTTTGTTACTTTGGTCATCACGACTGTATATTAAACAGCATGTCATTGTTGCAGGCAAGTCTCCGTTCTTCCCCGGGGTGGAGGACCCGAGCGTGGCGGCCGCCGCAGCGGCGGGCTCACCGTCCGTGCCCACTGAACAGGCGCAGGACGTCGTGTCGAGGCTTAGTGCTGCTGGTGAGTTGAGATACTGCTTTAAGCCGTCAATAAAGCGGAAAGTAGTCACTGAAGCTCAGCGGAGATGAGTGCTGGCTAGAGCGGATCACTCCGTGCCCGCCGTGCAGGTGCAGGACGTCGTGTCGAGGCTTAGTGCTGCCGGTGAGTTGAGACACTGCTTGAGGCCGTCAATATAGCAGAGAGTAGTCACCGAAGTTCAGCGGAGATGAGTGCTGGCTAGAGTGGAGCAGTCCTTGTCCGCGGAACAGGCGCTGGGCGTCGTTTCGAGGCTTAGTGCTGCCGGTGAGTTGAGACACTGCTTGACGACGTCAAGATAGCGGAGAGTAGTAACTGAAACTCAGCGGAGATGAGTGCTGGCTAGAGTGGAGCAGTCCGTGCCCGCCGAGCAGGCACAGGACGTCGTGTCGAGCCTTAGTGCTGCCGATGCCGGTGAGTTGAGACACTGCTTGACGACGTCAAGATAGCGGAGAGTAGTCACCGAGGCTCAGCGGAGATTAGTGCTGGCTAGAGTGGAGCACTCCATGCCTACCGAGCAAGCGCCGGACGTCGTGTCGAGGCTTAGTGCTGCCGGTGAGATGAGACACTGCTTGATGACGTCAATATAGCGGAGAGTAGTCACCGAAGCTCAGCGGTAATGATTGCTGGCTAGAGTGGAGCAGCCCGTGTCCGCGGAACAGGCGCTGGGCGTCGTGTCGAGGCTTAGTGCTGCCGGTGAGTTGAGACACTGCTTGACGACGTCAATATAGCGGAGAGTAGTCACTGAAGCTCAGCGGAGATGAATGCTGGTTAGAGTGGAGCACTCAATGCCTACCGAGCAAGCGCCGGACGTCGTGGCGAGGCTTAGTGCTGCCGGTGAGTGGAGACACTGCTTGAGGCCGTCTATATAGCGGAGAGTATTCACTGAAGCTCGGCGGAAATGAGTGCTGGCTAGAGTGGTGATACTGCTTTGGACCCGGTATCCATCAAAATGGGGATTTGCTAGCTAGAGCGGGGATGAGATTATGATGCGGCAAGCGCGGAGATGGACCAGCTCACGCACAAGTAGGAAGCAAGACTAGGGTGCGGTATCTACCAAAGCGGAAATGGGCGAAGAGGACAGGTGAGGCTTAAGATGTGTCCTCGTCAAGATTAGAGCGGAGCTGAGCTACCTACTTGCAGCCTGTATGGAGACGGGCGAGCTCACGCGCTAGCACTGAACAGAACAGCTAGCATGCCACCCACGACAAAGCGTTTAAACGAGAAAAACGTCATGCGTGCTCTTTCTGTCATACGTAAAATAATAAGGATGGAGGCGCATCTCGATTTTTATCGTTTTCTCGGAGGTGGCATGCGAGCCCTTCAGGATATGAAAGCGGTGTGCTTCGAACGGCGCCGGCGTGCGGTGTTGCTTGTTTAGAAGCAATTTGGGCGGATTTTTGCGTTGCGGCTCGCTCTAATACCTCCGCCTTCTTTTTCTAGCTTCATGGTCTCAATCAAACACACATACTCACACGCCAGTCTCCCACTGGGGTAAGCAGAGAAAACGGAACGCCACCTGCTACGATCCTGACAAACCTCTCTAGCTTCTTCCTCATTCATTAGTCCTTTCATTCATGCTCGTCGGTTTCGAGTAGATATGACCTGGCCCTTTTTGACCACGTAGCCAATTTGGTCCATCCCTACGTCTAGTCCGTCCCCTTCCAACATTTCCACTAAGGCTGCGTTTCCTTCAGAGATGTGCGAGGTAGCGAGGCGTTGAGCGAGGAAACATTCCGCCAATAGCGCGCTCGCTCGATCACGTCATTGGCAAATTGAAGCACTCTCATTGGCCGATTTTTTCCTCGCTCACCGCCTCGCTACCTCGCACATGATGGAAACGCAGCCTTACGCTTGCCTTATAGATTCGCCAATCTGCTCTCATCCATTCTTTTCATATGACAAAACCATCTCAACATACCTTTCTCTATCTAAACAGTGAACTGTTGTGTATTGCAGGACTGTCGATGTGTGTGTCGGCGCTAGGATCACCGGCGCGCTCCTCGCCCGTGTCTGCAGGCTCGGAGCACGGCGAGCGGTTCAGCAGGAAGGTGTTCGTGGGGGGACTGCCGCCTGACATCGACGAGGGTTAGTCCTTATAGCTTATAGCAGAGAATATTGCAGGACTGTCGATATGTATGTCAGTGATAGGGTCACCCAGGCTCGTAGCACAGCGAGCGGTGCAGCAGGAAAGTGTTCGTAGGGGGACTGCCGCCTGACATCGACGAGGGTAAGTCCTTAGCTTGTAGCAGAGAATATTGCAGGACTGTCGATATGTATGTCAGTGCTAGGGTCACCAAGGCTCGTAGCACGGCGAGCGGTTCAGCAGGAAGGTGTTTGTGGGGGGACTGCCGCCTGACATCGACGAGGGTAAGTGTAGCAGAGAATATTGCAGGACTGTCTATGAGTTTTACTAGTTTATGTGCGTAATACTAACTGCTCGCCGACGGTAAAGCATCGTTAGGAAACCCGCATACGCTGAAGAAGAAATTCTGATGCGTATGTGAAGTCTACCAATCCGCATTGTGCACGCGTGGTGGGAAAGCCCATACATTATCTATAAGGGGAGGCTTTTGCCCTGCAGTTGGACGTTCGGCGGAAATATAGGGGTGTACTGGAGTGCAAATCTCTAAGGTAACATCCTTCTTGCAGCCTTCAGATCGTCGAAGATGTCATGTTAAGTTTGATACAACGCATACCGAATTGACAGATCGCCGATATTTCAACCGATGTTTGCGCTTACTCTTGGCCGCAAGCTTGTTTTAAACTGTTTTTTCTGGCAGGATCACAGACTTAAAAGAAGAACCAGACGTTATCATGAGTGAAGCACCCATTTCTTTTGTGTGCGTGCTGTCACGTGGTACATAAGGTGACGGGTTGTAGCACCTGCGCCTAGAGCTAGTGCATCTGTGTGAGTGTAGGTCCCTTGTAGAACAAACGAGATTGTATTACCTTGCATGCTTCACATCGGTTTTAGTGCAATATTCGGTCCGTATTTCTATCAAGTCCGTGGGCTGGATATCTATTATGTGATCCATTCAATGCCAGCTCTACCAGTTCAGATACACTTCCTGCAAAAAGATAAAACGGTAGATAAAATAATAGGGAATGTTAATCTGGTTTGACGCCGACAAGCTGTGGCCTACATTGTGAACAATACGATCAGTTGAACAAGTATCAAGTGTCAGGTTATCTGGATCACTGCTATTGTAAGCATAATATATCACGACTAGGTTTTTCCCCTTGTTGTCAGAGGAAATAAATAGTAGGTACCTACTTTATAAAATACTAGTGTTTACCCGCGACTTCGTCCGCACAAATTATATACCAGATTTTAAGTCAGATCATAAGCTATCAAACAAAAAAGTTTCATCAAAATCGGTTCAGTAGTTTTTGCGTGATGCGCGAACAAACAAACACACAAACAAACAGACAAACAGACAGACAAAATTTCTAAACAAGGTTGATTTCGATTCAGGGATACCCAAAAACCATATCGTAATCTTTTTTTTGTAAATATCTTCAATGTACAGACACACTTCAGTTACAGTTTTATAATAGTTTAGATTATATAAGATTACAGAACAGCTTTACCCTGCGACTTCGTCTGGATTGACTTTGTGTTTTCTCCGGGACCCATAGCGCTAGACCGACTCACAATTGGCCGGTTTTTATTGTTACAGGGCGGAAGAGAGGCCCGCCACTGTATCCTATGTTATTAATCCCATTAAATGCAGAGATGTCAATTTCATACAAAACTTTTTCGTAGAAATCTATCATATATTATCTTCGTAATTATATTATAAATTGTAAATGTTATTTGAGACGCGCAATCTCGATTTTCTAAGCTATTTTTCCATACATAAAACATTACGTTTATTAATACCTTCTACGAGTGTTCTATGACAAAGTTTTGTATGAACTCAAACCACCTTAAGTGTAATAAAAATCAGCTGTCCCGTCCCGTACGTTTAAGTTGATTTAGGTATTGCAGTTTTGTATTAAAAAGCTTTATATTATTTATTCTCGATGTTGGCTCCACAGTAAAAGTTGTACAGCTTGATGGTCTACATGATGTAACAAAACACCCTATTATAAAGTAAGGGAGTGCTTCAGGCCATCAAACTGAACAACTTTCACTATGAAGCCAACTTTGAAATCGCGAATAAAAATCTGTTATTTCATACAAAACTGCAGCAACCGACTCGACGCAAATGTATGGGACAGCTGCTTCTTTCGCGGTTTGAACAAGAACAACTGGACTTGAAAAAAATTGTAGGAAAATATTATACAATGGCCACGGAACCCTAGCGTGTCCGACACGCTCTTGCCCTGTTGTTCTCAATACCAAAGCCATGAAAAAAAACATAGTCGATTAAAACGCAAAAATAGGTTAAAGGCCTCCGCTCATTGCAGCGATATTATCGAGCGATATTATCGAGCGATATTATCGCTGCGATTTTGCGATAATTGTTCTCAGTACATTTTGTATGAGGACGCGCTCGATCCTACACACTGCCGCGATATTATCGAGCGATAATATCGCTGCGATTTTGCGATAATTGTTCTCAGTACATTTTGTATGGGGACGCGCTCGATCCCACACACTGCCGCGATATTATCGCAACCTGACGTAATCTCTTTCTACTACATTCAGTGAAGGGCGCATGCGTGTCGCGAATCGCGGAATCGCTGCAGTGTGTAAGGTGTCGCGATATCGCTGTCGATAATATCGCTCGATAATATCGCTCGATAATATCGCTCGATAATATCGCTGCAATGTGCGGAAGCCTTAATTCCCAGAGTGTCTGAAGCGTCAAAAACACTCTGAAAAAATGTCTGACATCAATCTCTGCGTACCTGAAACACCTCTCGCTGAAACGCTGACAGTAATATTAATGCAACCTATTTATAAAAGCGCGGAGCGACGCGTGTTTTTTCTTTATGAATATGTCAGACAGAGCCGGATTTAGGCAGAACGGGGCCTGTAGCTATTTAATGCTGACTAGAGGCGCTGTTGCTTTAGGTCTTAAGACGCTTTTATCCGGTCGAGGCCGTTATTGAACACGAACGAAAGTGTTTTAAACTGTGTTTTAAAGTCTGAAAACCAATTATGTCTTATTTAAGGATCTGGCTGATAGGCGACCGTTCTCAATTACACGATTAGATTAAGTTTAATAGATAGAAAAAAATCCCAAAGTTACCCCTTTTTGTTATGTTTTTTCAATACTATGATTAAACTGCTGATATTTAACTTTTTATTCTTGTACTTGACTAAAAACATTAAATATTTCTAGTGAACTCCGCAGAATTTTGAGCTTAGAAACACCCATGAGCAAAGATATTGATGAAAAACACTTTTTTTTGCGATCCTGCCTTCAATTGGAGCGGGATGGCTAATTGCAAACTTATGCTTGCAAGAAAGAGACGCTTGCACTTGAATAACCTGGCCTTAATAACTATTACAATAAAAAAGGCTCTGTTGCTTTAGGTCCTAGGTCGGTGGCGATTTGCAGAGAGGTATCGATACTCATTCACGAGGGTCCGGGTTCGAATCTGCACGGACGATTTCTAAGCGCCAATGAGTTTTCTAACTTATGTATACGTAATACCGACTGCTCTCAAACGGTGAAGGAGAACATCATCGTGAGGAAACCTGCATTATGATGCTGAGAAATTCTGATGCGTATGTGAAATCTACCAATCCGCATTAGTGCGTTCACACACGATGACGCACTGACGGAGCGGCAGATGTCAGTCCATAGAACCACACCCGGTGCTTCAATGCGTCACCGTGTGTGCTTCTACATGCGATTTCATATAACTCCTTGCTTTACAAATGACGGACTGGCGGCTGCCGCTGCGTCAATGCGTCATCGTGTGTGAACGCACTTAGGCACCTTCCGGGTAGGCCCGTGACCATGTAGTGGGACGTATATAGGCTGATTGATGATTATGACTTTGTTATTATCTTTTTCTATTTAATTACTACTAACTCGAAGACATTAAGGGAATTCCCTTGGAATTTTTTTTGTTAATTTGCGACAGTTATATTCTGGACGCATAATCATCATCATCATCAGCCTATATACGTCCCAACTCCCACTGCAGTATGTATGGGCGTTAGTCCACCACGCGTGCCCAATGCGGATTGGTAGATTTCACATACCTACGCATCGGAATTTATTCTTCAGCGTATGCAGGTTTCCTCGCAATGTTCTCCTTCACCGTTTGAGAGCAATCGGTATTACGTATACATAAGTTAGAAAAACTCATTGGCGCTTGGAAATCGTCCGTGCAGATTCGAACCTGGACCCTCAAGATTCAGTGTCTATACCTCTCCGCAATACACCACAGACGCTCTAAACTTAAGGTGGTTGGAGAGCTGTAAGTTTCATACAAAACGTTGTCGTATAACACTCGTAGACGGTGTTAATAAAAGTAATGTTTTATACAAGGTGTTTCATAAGTAACATTAAATTTTTGAAACTCATAAGGGTTTGAAATTTTGTATGAATAATTTCAAAGCGTGATATCTTCGTAATAATATTATAAATTGTAAATATTATTTGATATGCGCAAACTAGATTTTCTAAGCTATTTTTCCATATAAATAAAACATTACTTTTATTAATACCGTCTACGAGTGTTATACGTCAACGTTTTGTATGGACGGAAACCACCTTAACTGCCTAACCGCCCCCTTATAATACAGACAGCTGGCAATCGTAAGAATCTTTCTGACCACTCCCAAAGAGAATATGGTCGTGAGTTTATGTATGTTTGTACGATTCGTTGTTTGTTTACAGATGAGATAACGTCGTCGTTCCGGCGGTTCGGCCCGCTGGTGGTGGACTGGCCCCACAAGGCCGAGAGCAAGAGTTACTTCCCGCCCAAGGGCTACGCGTTTCTACTGTTCCAGGTATGTTCTATGAGGTTCTGTTTATTTTAATTATACAAGGTGTTACAAAACTACAAATAAACCTTTAAGGGGGTGGTGTAGACCATCATACTGAACAACTTTCACTATGGGACCAATATCGAAATCGCGAAAAAAAAAATTGATGTTCTATACTCTACAAATCGACTAGAGCTAAAATATGTATGGGATTTCAATTTTTTTTTTTCGCGATTTCGGTGTTGGTCCCATAGAGAAAGATGTTCAGTTTGACGGTCTAAACAACCCCCTTAAGAGTTTTAAAAATTTATTCTTACTTATGAAACACCCTGTAGTTTACTAGCCTTGAATAAGAAGAAACAAGTTGTCTCCTGGTTTGTGTTTGTTCAATAAGCTCGTCACTGGTTCAGGTTTAACCAGAAACAAGCTCTTCACTGGTTCATTTCTATTAAACAAACTCTTCACTGGTTCACGTCTGTTAATCTATTCTCTGGTAAACTCGTTTCTGTTAAATCTGTTAAGCAAGCTCTTCCCTTAGTTCACGTCTGTTAAACAAACTGTTTCCTGGTTCACGTCTGTTAAACTATTCCCTGGTTAAAGAATGCTGAACTCTTTTCTGGTTCACATCTGTTAAACGAGCTCTTCCTTGGTTCACGTCTGTTAAACAACCTCTCAGATTTCTTTAGCTCTCCCTTGGTTTCGATTTATTTTACAAGCTATCCCTTTGTTCAAGTGTGTTTTAAAAGCTTGCCCTTGGTTCAAGTGTATTACAAGCTCTCTCTTGGTTTAGCTGTGTTAAGCAAGCTCTTCCCTAGTTCCGGTCTGTTATTACAAGCTCTCCCTTGGTTCATGTGTGTTAAACTGTATCTTTATATGTATTGCAGGACGAGAGTTCAGTGGCGGCGCTGATGGAGGCGTGCATCACAGATGACGACAAGCTCTACCTCTGCGTCTCATCGCCCACCATCAGGGATAAGCCTGTTCAGATCAGGTACGTCTCTGTTCTACAACACTTTCTTCGGGTTAGGTTTGAGCCCTATCTGGCAGCACTGCATCCTTAGATTATCAAGATAGACAGTCAAAGCTACGAAAGCGTCGAAAAAAATAGGAACCAGTACTGGTTCCAAAACCCTATACATATACACGCACACATACATATTTTGTATGGCACCTCACGCACAACAACCTAAGAAAGTTAGCCCCTTTTGTTTTATACGGAACAAGTGTGAGGCTCATTCTAGACATATACTTTTTTTAAGACTGCATCGAATTTTTTTCACGTTCTATCCTTTTCTGTCGCTCGGGAATATCATTGGCTGGAGCGAGAAGGGTCGCAGTACTGCCGGCGCTGCCGCGTGCGGTCGCGATCTCGCTGAGACGAGACGAGCTAGAAATGGATGGAGCGACGGAAAAATGCGATGTGGAGCTGCCAGATGAGGTTCAAGCCTTTATCTCCATTACAGCACTCGTAGTAATGCTGCACGTGATCCGGCTGTATCACGTCTTTTATCTCGTTCGTTCGCACGCAAATAGAAAGAGAGCTAAGGTGTGATAGCTTGGTGATAGCGCTGTATCACTGCGGCATGCTAGCTATGCTGGAGGTTGGAGAGCGTCGGTGGCGTGTTGCGGAGAGCTATGGAAACTCAGTCTTGATGTCCGGGTTCGAATCCGCACGGACGACATGCCATGTACCAACGAGTTTTTGTGATTGAATGTGCGTACCAACTACTCTTAAACGGTGAAGGAAAACATCGTGAGGAAACCTGCATACGCTGAAGAAGAAATTCCGATGCGTACATACGCATCGGCCTATCTATCAATCCGCATTGGGCACGCGTGGTGGACTAACGCCCACACACCATCCTTGAGGGTAGGTCTGTGCCCTGCAGTGGGACGTATACAAGGTGTTACAAAAATACAAATAAACCTTTAAGGGGTGGTGTAGACCATCAAACTGAACAACTTTCACTATGGGACCAATTTCGAAATCGATGTTCCAAAAAAATTGATGTTCCATACTCTACAAATCGACTAGAGCTAAAATATGTATGGGATATCAATTTTTTTTTTTGCGATTTCGATGTTGGTCCCAAAGAGAAAGTTGTTCAGTTTGACGGTCTAAACAACCCCCTTAAGAGTTTTAAAAATTATTCTTATTTATGAAACATCCTGTATAGGCTGATGATGTTTTTCTGTATTCGTTTGTCTGTGTTATCATAATATTAAGATGTGAATGTAATATAAGTATTTGTTGACGCCAGGCCGTGGCGGCTGGCGGACGCGGACTTCGTGCTGGACGCGAGCATGCCGCTCGACCCGCGCAAGACTGTGTTCGTGGGGGGAGTACCGCGCCCGCTGAAGGCAGGTCGGTACCCTCTCTGTACTTACTGCCTACTGTGTCTGTGTCCCACAGTTCTGTCCACTGTGGTATTCTCTACTGCAGTACCTACTGTCAACTGTGGTACCGTTCACTGTGGTATTTTATTGTCCGCTGTGCTATGGTACTGACTGCTGTGGTACCATCTACTTTGGTACTGTCTACTACGTTACCATTTACTGTGGTACTGTCTACTGTTGTGCCGTCTACTGTTGTGCCGTTTACTATGATGTCGTCTATTGTTAGTCTTCTGTTGCGCCGTTTAGTGTGATACTGACTAATTGACAGCGGTTTTTGGTGAGTTTCTACTATATATTTTGAAACCAGGGGACATTTTGCTAAAGACACATTATGCACCTAAACGATATTATTGTCTACTGCAGTACTATCTAAAGCAGCTCTGTTTACTAATACTGCCCACTTGTCTATTGTGGCACTGTTTACTGTTATACTGTTAATGAGCGTTTTTCTTTTCTTTTTTAAAATTAGTTCTTAAAAAACTCGACAGATGGCATGTTTATCGCCCCATAGAGCCGTAAGCGAGATCCTGTCAAAATCTGGTCAAGTCCGTACCGGCCTTTTTTTTTTTAATGCCAAGGGATCGAGCCCATACAGCCATGTCAGGCGTAAAAGTTTAGAATTTTCGATTAAAATGATTAGTAAACAATGAAATATGTCTTTAAAAGATGCGTTGGCATCTTCTTGTTCATCTTTTCACTCTTTACTATTTTATAGAAACACTTTTTGAAATGTTGACGTTTCTTCGTACAGACCGTAGCGCCATCTATCGATTCCCTAGAAAACAAAAAAGAAAAACGCTCATTGTCTACTAGTGGTACTGTCTACTGACAGAGCTGTAAAATTAATAAGATTAGCCACACAAAAAAGGCACTAAATTAATTCCCAATTAATTCAACTTATCGAATGTCATTGGACACATCTTTTCTCAAGATTTTTCTTTCATCGGACACTGTTTAATATGAAAACTGTGAATGTTACAGTGGAGCTGGCGATGATAATGGATCGGCTGTACGGCGGGGTCTGCTACGCGGGCATCGATACTGACCCCGAACTCAAGTATCCCAAGGTTAGTCCCCTTTCCTTTACATCGTAGGATTACAGCAAGATGATTGGTTAGACTTTGTTACACTAGAAGGTCCAACTTTCAACCGATCAAATGGTGGTCAACTGGCTTTTCGGTGAAGGAAAACATCGTGAGGAAACCAGCATGCTTCAATTCCGAGGCATGTATTGTACCCACTGTCCATTATAAGTGGCGACGGGCTCACCCCCCGTCACACTGGACAGAGTTTCGGTACTACTGGTGAAACGTGGATGTTCTGAGGTTTCAGAATATCTCTGACTACCCCCTCGGGGAATATAGTCGTGAGCATATTTATGTATGTGTATGCAAATGGTGGAGCCTTAAGCTTCAAATGGACAAATGGTAGAGCTTTGTGTTTCAATCGATCAAATGGTGGATGTCTCATGACCGATTAAATGGTGGAGCGTGGATTTTCAACCGATTAAATGGCAGATCGTCGAAATTCAACCGTTCGAATGTTAAACCGTCGTGTTTCAACCGATCGAATGGTGGATTATCGAGTTTCGACTGATCAAATGGCGAAGTCTTAAGGCTGGGCCACACAGAGTGCGGCTGCAGACCGGTAGCAGTTGTAAACTATGGAATCATATGCGAGGTGTCGAGGCGGCGTCGAGGTGCGGGCGCGCTTTGGCGACTTTGACATACGGTCGGTAAAATAAATCCTTATAAAATTACCGACCGCATGTCAACACCTCGACGCCGCCTCGACTCCTTTTGCATGCTATACACCTTATACTCCAGTAAAGTTACGGGTCGCTTGTATGGCGAATGTAAATAATTTATAATAGCCGGTTTTTTTCTTTCATAAAAAAAATGAAAAAATAAAAATGAAAAAAGAAAGAAATCTGACACTATAAATGAAAAAAATACATTTTAGTACTAAAAACTAAAAATACGAAATTTAGTGGGATTCGTTAATAAAGTATCTTAATATCATTTGTATAAACGATCTAGCAAAAAAAATTGCTTATTATAAATTATTTCCTTTCGACCCGTATTTTTACTGGACTATTATGTTTCAACTCCTCAAAGAGTCTCACGTCCAAGGTGCGCTGGAGATATCAGGGGTTCAGTACGTCACTATGGTATCTACTTGAACCCTATATAGTTTTGACTCTATTCATAATTACCAGATATGTCAGGTGTCACTCGGGTTCTATATTAACGCAGTATGTTTGTGACACGCAGGGCGCGGGTCGGGTCGCATTCTCGAACCAGCAGTCGTACATCGCGGCCATCTCCGCGCGCTTCGTGCAGCTCCAGCACGGAGACATCGACAAGCGCGTCGAGGTATGTATTTTACACACATACTTATAACACAGATCCGTGACTGACTGACTGACATACCTACACACAACGCATAGCGATGCCGTGCAGGAGGCGATGGTTCGATCCCCGTCCAGGCCGACTTGTACCAATGAGTTTTTCGATTTGTAACACCACGGCTTTTCGGTGAAGGTAAACATCGCGAGGAATCCACATGCTTGAACGATATAGAATATATATTATACAGGATTCGAACCCGCGACCCTCGGCACAGCAGGCAGGTTCACTACAGACTGTGCTATCGGGTCGTCAATGCTTGCTTTATTTGTACTTAAGTCCTAATGTGAATAATCTGTAAATCGGCTTAGTGGTTGAGTGGTCGTCTGTCTTCAATTTCGAGGCATGTATTGTACCCACTGTACATTACAAGTGGCGACGGGCTCACTCGTCACGCTGAACAGTTTCGGTACTACTAGTGAAACGTGGATGCTCTGAATATCTCTGACTGCCCCCTCGGGGAATACAGTGGTAAGCTAGTTAATTGACTTATGGATTAATTCGCAGGTGAAGCCGTACGTGCTGGACGACCAGATGTGTGACGAGTGCGCCGGCGCTCGCTGCGGCTCCAAGTTCGCGCCCTTCTTCTGCGCCAACGTCACCTGCCTACAGGTACACCTACACCTACACCTGTACCTGAACCACGCCCTGGACACTTCACACATACGGGCTCGCACTGACAATAGGCTCATGTATGCTGAGCGAGAGAGGAACACGTCACCGCTTACCTACTGTTGCATTCAGAGTACATTGACCACACCCTGCTCTCTTCACACATACGGGCTCGCACTGACAACAGGCTCATGTATGCTGAGTGAGTGAGGAACACAAATCACTGCTAACTCGCACGCCCGAACGAATAAAGGTTTAAAATGCCATAACACCATTTTTGCTTTTATGCCATTTTTGGAATCTACGGCCTTCAATACATGTCCTAAATTTTTACAACGCAGTTATGGTGCATATTCGTCAAATTATATGGTAAGACATCTTTATTCTATCTAATTACTAATTACGTTTCATAGACGAATATGGGCACAATACAGTGTTACTAAAACGCTTTTCATTAAAAATAGTTGAACAACAGTATAATACAATATTGCACCTTTGTTATCTCTATAAAAACTAAAAGGGATCAGTTCTAATTCCAGTTTACATCTTTATTCGTCCACAGGTATCTGATTGAAAAAATGTAAGACCCGATTACACCTTTATTCGACCGAAAAATAAATTATATCGGCATTCTTCGGTAGGTATAATACCTGACTTCATCTATATTCGTCTGAAAATATCCAAATTTATAAAACGTTATCTTTGGTTATCTAAAACTACTAAGTAGTATAATTTATAAATTTTCCGCGTAAGACATAACCGTCATACGAGACGAGCGCCAGTGCACGCAGTAAGAATGATTAACTAAATTTTACATTTTGGCAACGTCGCATTATCAAAGAAAGCTCGCAACACGAGTAATACGGTGGTAAATTAATCACGGTTTACCTAAGTGACCGTCCGTCCGTGACCGTGAGTCTGTATTTAAGTGATTAAGTAACCTGGAACTAAACGAAAAGTGCAAATAGTAGTCGCAAATTGAAATGATCACGGTTAACCTAAGTATCTGTATTTATGTGTTTAAGGAACCTAAACCTAAACAAAAAGTGCAAAAAGGTCTACGCGAATATTAATCATCTGCAGAAAATAAGCAAATTTGTAAGTTTTTCTTCTCTACACTACTATAAAACTGTAAAATTCCGGCCGATTTCGGTGAAACTTTTTGGGTTTAAAAGCTTATGACAAAAATCTGGTAAATATAATATTTTATCTAGGTACAATGATGGAAGCCGGTGTGGACGAAGGTGCGGGCAAAATCTAGTGATTTAATAAACAATCATTTTACTATTTTGGCAGTACAAATTTAATGAAGTTATCATGAAATACTTTATTCACCTATTACATAAACGTCATTGTATTTCATCATCATCAACCTATATACACGTCCCACTGCATGGCACAGGTCTACCCTCTAGGAGGTCGTTAGGACGTTAGTCTACCACGCGTGCCCAATTCGGATTGGTAGACTTCACATACGCATCAGAATTTCTTCTTCTGCATATTCAAGGTTTCCTCACGATGTTTTCCTTCACCGTTTGAGAGCAGATTGAGCCGTTTGATTATATTTGTAATCCTAAAATATGATTATTGTTAAGTGTATTGTGATTTTATGACATGGTAAACACTAAACATGTAGTTCAGTTCACATCAGATACATACGGTTTATCAGTGACTTATATAATTAAGATACTTGCAAAAGGAAATTTTTGTCATGTGATAAAATTGTTAATGAAACATTTCGTAAAAAATTGTTACATTTTTCAATCCATCATGTATCTTTAACCCTTATGTTTCTCTAGTAAATTTATTGATTTATTATTTTACGTTTTCCTTTTTTTAAATTAAAAGAATCCTATACAAAACACATTTAAATATATTTTTTACATCTAAGTTTTAAGTACCTATTTGCTTATAACATATGATCAATGAGTGGAGACCGCGAACTGGTAGGCGTAGTGTGGGACGCCCTGCTGCCCGCTGGACAGACGACCTAAAAAAAGTAGCGGGGAGCGACTGGATGAGGAAGGCCGAGGACAGAGTTTTGTGGCGCGCCTTGGGAGAGGCCTATGTCCAGCAGTGGACGATGATAGGCTGATGATGATGATGATATGATCAATTTAGAGCCTACTCCCAAATTTTGAGCGAACATAGTACTAACAGGATAATACTAACAAATGCAGGCTTAAAAAATGGAAGAATAAAGGTATAACCTACTATTACACCGACGCCAAGAACGCAAAATTTGACTGTAAACCTCAAGTATCCTGATGTTACCCACCAAGACTATAAAAATTTTCGGACGAATAAAGGTGCATCTTTCATTACACAAAAAAAATATACAAATGTTCCTCAGAACATAAGTGTAAAATGCATTTCTATGTTTTGACAAATACACGCTCGTTATACCTCTATGACAGTCGTATCATTAAGAAGGTAAATTTTTTCTCTTTCTAACGATACAAGAAGTATTAAAATGTCTACAGTAGTTTTAACGCTACGCCGATTATTCGGTTTTTTTGCTCTCCTGTAAAGTTGACTTTTCAAAGTTACACCTTTATTCGTTTGGGCATGCGAACTGTCGCCATCAGAGTACATTGCCGAGAATGCTAGGACACTGCAAGTTTAGTGTCATTAGTCTCTCCACCAGCAATGTACTCTGAATTGTCATTGTCAATTGTCACTTGTCGCGTTTATTAAACAGGGCCCTGGACACTTCATACATACGGGCTCGCACTGACAACAGGCTCTTGTATGCTGAGTGAGAGAGGAACACATCACTGCTTACCCACTGCTGCATTCAGAGTACATTGACCACACCCTGCTCTCTTCACACATACGGGCTCGCACTGACAACAGGCTCATGTATGCTGAGTGAGAGAGGAACACGTCACTGCTTACCTACTGTTGCATTCAGAGTACATCGCTGAGTATGCTAGGACATTGTAATTTTAGCGTCATTAGTAACCAGCAAATCCAGCAATGTACTCTGAATTATCATTGTCGACAAGTGACACTTGTCGCGTTTATGCTGAGGAAAATTTAAAAAAAATAAGCAGTCTCATACTTTTTGAGTCTAGTAAGTTTGCAGTTTTGTATGGAGCAGCAGATTTCGAAGTAAGTCCCAAATCATCATCATCTCAGCCGATGGACGTCTACTGCTGGACATAGGCCTCCCCCAAGGATCGCCACAATGACCGGTGATGCGCTGCCCTCACGAACAAGTTCTCGCCGCCTTCATCAGGTCGTCGGTCCACCTTGTGTGGGACCTACCCACGCTGCGCTTTCCGGTACGCGTTCGCCACTCGAGAACCTTTCGGCCCCATCAGCCATGCGAGAAATGGACCCTGTATGTGAACATGAGTGACTTTAAAATAAAATGCATTATTTTATAATTGCAGTACTACTGCGAGCACTGCTGGGCCACGATCCACTCGCGGCCGGGGCGCGAGTTCCACAAGCCGCTCGTGAAGGAGGGCGCCGACCGTCCCCGCGCCGTGCCCTTCCGCTGGTGTTAGTGCGGCGCTACAGAGCGCGGTAGTGAGGGGGAGGTGTTTTGTAGTGAGAGGGAGGTGTCGGTAGTGTTGGGAAGGTGTTGGTAGTGATGGGGAGGTGTTGGTAGTGGTGGGAAAGTGTTGGTAGTGAGGGTAAGGTATTGGTAGCGATGGGGAGGTGTTGGTAGTGAGAGGGAAGATGTTCGTAGTGAGAGGGAGGTGTTGATAGTGATGGGAAGGTGTTGGTAGTGAGGGTAAGGGGTTGGTAGTGAAAGGGAGATGTTTATAGTGAGAAGGAGGTGTTGATAGTGATGGGAAGGTCTTTGGTAGTGATGGTAAGGTGTTGATAGTGAAGGAGAGGTGTTCGGTAGTAAATGGAAGGTTTTCGTAGTGAGGGGAAGGTCTTTGGTAGTAACGGGGTAGTGTTGGTAGCAAGGGGAAGGTGTTGGTAGTGACAAGTTGGAGTTGTGATCCGAATGTCCGAAAATAAAACGTCTACCCAACAATGATTGGGTGAGTTGGCGGCTTTCTGGTTTAAATAACTGAATATCAGTTGAAATTTTGTTGAGATTGCACTTGTAATTTGATTGCTCTTGTAATAAAACCTCTTACCGTACAGTAATTAGGGAGGATAGGTAGTACAGGAAAAAAAACTACCAAACACTTCAATTGCGTACTACAACATCTTAAACGCACTACCATGCACTGAGATGTCACTACCAACCACTACAAACATTGTCATTACCACCCACTACCAACTACAATGTCATTACCACCTAAAACCAACTACAATGTAATTACCACCCGCTACCAAGTATAATCTCATTACCATCCACTACCAACTACAATGTCATTACCTTCCACTAGCAACTACAATGTCATTACCTTCCACTAGCAACTACAATGTAATTACCGCCCACTACCAACTACCTACAATGTCACAACCATCGCATCCCACGCCGCGGTCCCAAAGAGTGGAATTATATTTAATTCTTAGGGAGTAGGAGTGTAAACTCCACCCAATCGTTTCCTAGACGGATTGATTTAGACAAAAATAGTATGATTAATCGATTAGATATAATTCAACTCTGAAAATTTAAATAAAACCGATTTATGGCGCGGATTGAAAGCGGGATTTAGCTAGAAAAAACCTAGCCTAAATAGCTCATAGACAAAATAGAACATGGTCGTTGTTTGACCACTAGTTAATTAGAAAAAAAAAACAATTTTCTATTTAGTCGAGGTTTTTTTCCAAGTTGGAAACAACTGGGTTTGTTATGGCAACATTTTTACGAATGGTACAAAGTGGGAGAATATGATTTTTTTCATATAAAATGACTTGACAGCCTCCGATTGGGCGAACGCCATTGGACAGTGACCCCGTTTAGGAAAATTTAAAAATAGAAATGCAACTAATATCCAACGTTATTTGATAAGCAAAATATAACTATAATTCAAGTACAAGGATTAAACAATTTTCTTTTGCATCCAATCTTAAGGGATACCAAGTATGCGAAAAGCTACCATTTTGGTAGTTTTTTTTGCTGGAGTTGTCTGCGAAAGGAAATTGCGGTTTTTTTGAATTAAGCAAATTGTGTATTCGAACTAAGTTAGTAATCGGTTTGTATGGAGCCACTTGGCATTAAGATGTGATGCGTTTTTTGATAAAATTGTTGCGACTGTATTCTTTTCGCCTTTTTGAGATCTTGGTGATGACATTTACGATAGAATTTGTAATAAATTCAGTAGCAGTGAACAATCAATCCTTAGGATCAGTGATCAGTAACTGTAATCAGGCATTGATGATAAGTCAGTCGTTATTAGTCAGTGATCAGTCGTTGTAATCCGTCGTGATAAATCAGAGATCAGACAATAATCAGTCACTGAAATCATGCAATGATCAGACACCAGACATCAGACATCCAGCATCGTCGGTATGACTTCTAATCAGTCAGTGATAAATTGTCCTTTTTAGACCATAAAGACTACTTCTCGAAATGACCAATTCTCAAAATGACCACAATTCACTTCATCAGTAGTTTACTGTTTACGGTTATTCATTTTGGCAAATGGTCGTATATATAGGTAAGATTTTGGAAAGTGGTCATTATGGGCAGTGGACATTTTGGGAGCTTTAGGATTTGGTTGGATTAGTCATTGTTCAGCTATAGTGATCAGTCGCAACGTTGATTCGCGAGATCCCACGCTCACATAGTAAGATATTAAATTTAAGACATAAGTGGATTGTCGAAATTCTCAAAAAAACATAATTGTACCTGTGTAGCTAGAATGAATTTCCTAGAACATTTTCCCCTTGATTGTTTTAAATCTCGACTTGGATATTGTTGTTTGCGATTGCGATTTGATCGTATATAACCAAAATGGGCTGATCTTAAAAAAGTCAAGTATTTTACATCTTTTTTGAGTGTGAGTCACTAAGCCCTTTTTTATTGAGACCAATGTTGGATAAAATGGTTTTCAGCAGAATGTTTTTTCCTAAACTTCAATTTGTTGGCTTATTTCGTTGTTTTCTTCCTGGGAGGCGGTAGGGACAGATTTTTAGTACAAACTTAAAAAAATGTTACCAATTTTGGCTGTAGTCTTACTCTAAATGAGTCTTTTCTTATATTTTTAATTGTAAAATAAAAAAAATATTTTTTGAATCGCCGGGATAGTGCAATAGAAGGTAGTTTAGTATCTATTAATAATAATAATAATAAATATTAACCAAATATAATCTAGCGTAATTAAATGGTTCACGTTTTTGCCTTTTGTCACTCGGTTTTGGAGTTACTAAGCCTCGTGTTGTGATGACCCCAAGAACCAATAATTTTGAAAATGAGAAAACTGAAATGGACAATCTTCATGCGGGATTGACACGTAAGAAACTA
This sequence comes from Agonopterix heracliana, assembly GCA_963693445.1. Classification (NCBI taxonomy): domain Eukaryota; kingdom Metazoa; phylum Arthropoda; class Insecta; order Lepidoptera; family Depressariidae; genus Agonopterix; species Agonopterix heracliana. The sequence goes on along the minus strand of OY856336.1, from coordinate 7,653,497 downwards.
GACGCATTAAGTCTGATTTGCAAAAGGTCCAATTCGCATGATGCCCAATTCACAAAAAGATTAATTGGCGATAAATAATGTCAAGGTTATGTTGGTATTATCGATTGGTCATTTTGTGAATTGGGTCATTTGCAAATTCGCAGAATGCCCAATTAACAAAAAGATTAATTCACGATAAATAATGTCAGGCTAAGTTGACATTGTCGATTGGGCCTTATGCGAAATGGGCCATTTTCAAATCGGACCATTTGCGAAAATGACTTAATGCGCCTAATAGGCTGCCTCCACCAAGCACCAGCCCAAAGTAGGGGAGCTACTCTAGTTAGAGAGAGGTCTTGCAATTCTCGTAAATTTTCGCACACACGAGGCATTATCTACGCTGACATTTGGACGGCTTTTTTATTATGTACTTAAAATATTAAAAAGTTAGGATAAACGCTCTAATGAGTAGACATCGTATCCCGATCGACCACGGATGTTTTATAGACTGTAGAAAAAGACTTGCGCGAATTTTTTGATAATTTTTTTCATAATTTTGACAGAGTTTTTTCGTGTCGTGTATTTTAATCTTTTTCGTAATTTAAATTGTGAGGCTTGAAGTGCCTTGGAGTGGTTCGAAAGATGGCGTACCCCTCCCCTAGACAGTCAACTCTAGTTCATGATAATAGGGATGATTTTTGAATGAATTTAGAACTTTTAGAATTTCCGCGTTGCCTGTGATTTTATGCAGTTACTTCAAAAATCTCTAAGTCGAATTGTTCTTAATTTACACATTTTGTGGTCAAATTCAAAGTCTAATGGCACGCATTTTGGTCTGACTCTGAACAAAGGATAATAAAATTAAATTATTGACGTGATTTTTTCAAAACTACGGTCATTTCCACCCCCAAATCTTTAAAATTACTTATATGACCTGACCAGATTTGGAATAGGTGAAAGAAACCGGTTGAATTTTTTCTAAAAGTTAAGTAGGTACAATTGGTATTGCTAGTAAAAAGATATAGCAAACATTTTTCACACATAACGCGTTGCGGGACTTTTTGTATTTTTAGAGTTTAATTTGTGCATTTGGAAATAGAGAAAGTTTCACAACCTGTACCAGAGTTTAAAAAATACACACGTGTGTTTGCGAGTAATTAATAAAAAGGGGTTGAAGTTTAAAACTGTTAAAACTGAGCAGCTTCTGTTAATGAACTTGACAAAATATTGCTCAGTTTGAAGAGTTAAAAACCTTCTTTTCATTAAGCGTACTCTGTAGTAAATAGTCAAATTAAAAATAGTTTCATTATAAATAGTAAAAAAACGTTGCGAATTAAATTTTTCTCTCGAAATATAAAATTAGAATTATTCTTAGAAAATATTTTTGACAACACGCCTTGAAAGCGCCCCGTCTACACCTATCGAATAACGTTACTTATAACTTCTACACACGGCACATTTTCGATCGTCCATTTCATACAAAGTTAATTTTTAAGGACCCATCTTTTTTCGATTCATTAACGGTTTTTTCGACTGCATTTTCCAAAATTTGTCTTTGGGTATTTTTCGTAATTTGTGTTGACAACACTGTTTTTGAATAAAATTCTTTTGTAGTATTTATTTTTCGAAATAACTGACTCTGATGCTGTGCAATGTTTGATTTTAATATTTAGATTTATTTTTATTATAAAAATTCGTTTTTTAAATTATTTACGTACACTGTCGACTTGTGTGCATTTTTCAATTTTGGTGGTTCTTTTTGGATGAAATTGCTCAATGTTTTTTGGAAATAAAAAATAGTTTGAAAGTGCCCCCTACCCTCCTAGTTGACAAAACTTATTAAGGCGGACGCGTGAGTGAGTTAGAATGGTCGCACTGTCCCATTTTGTATTTTTGTATTTTTATAAAAAACGATATAATTGTGAATCGGACGTGATTTTTTTACTTTACGCGCAACGTTGTAGCTATCGCTTGACGTGAATTGTTTTTATAAAAGTAAAAAGAACAGATTTTCAAGCGTCCCTACGTTCCTTGAAGATCTGTTTAAAATCAGCTTGACTCTAGAGGAAGCTGGTTGTTAATTGGTGTTAGATTTAAATTTAAAACCGAGGTGTGTTTGGGATATGTGGTCTGTCTGTGAGCGGTGGGCTAGTTTTGCACTATACACTAAAATTTAAACAATACGGCGTCTCCTGGACACAAAATGGAGGCTTGTCCGTTCACCTGTGAAGGTGGACCGACGTATTTTGAGTTTAGCTTATTTCTAGAATAATTAATATGGGGAGAAAGTTTCGATTTCTCTCTTTTTTTCTCGTTTCTCTTTGTACTTCATTGTTGAATGTTTACGCGATATTTTCGCTTGATATCGCGAATATTGTTATTTATTTCGCCCCACAGTATTTTAGTTTCGACGTGTCATTTAGTTTGCGAAGTAGATATTTGAATTTGTAGCTTTTGGTAATGAATGACGAGTTTTTTAGTTATTTGGAGTTGGTTTTAGTTTATTGACGCTGTGGGGCGATGTTTTTCCTTTGCGCCGATTTGGTTCGTTAGTTTGTAGGTTGTTTTGCTTGTCCTTGTTTATTCCCGAGTGGGATTGTTCGCGTTGTTTGTACGTTGTCTGTTTTCTATTAAACTTTAGCAGTAACGGGTGTTCGACGCTATTTAATATTGATAATTTTGATTTTAGATAGTAATTTTGTCGTTTGGCATATCACAGGCGTGAGGTTATCTACACAGCGGGGGGCATTGTGTCGTTATTAATCTCATTCGACTTTTTTGAAATGGAATTTGTACTTTTTTAAAAATATCGTACGTAGCTAACTTTGAACGTTGTTGTTGTTAAAATTAAATTAAAAAGTCGGTGTTTCGTCCCCTCGTCCAGAGTGAGTTTTTTTCGCACTTTTTTCACTTACATGTACATAGTGAATCGATCGTACGTTGGATTTCTTAGTAAAAGAAAATGTCAAAAAAAAATCCGCAAAAAAAAAATGTTTTTTATATTATTCTCTTCGGAGGCGGACCGGGGTTAGGAAATTTTTTCGTCTTAGCATTTTGCTCGGCGCGCCCGAGCTTTGTAAATTCTTGTGCTAGGAACTTTAGTGAAATTAATACATAATAATAAAAATAGCAAAGAGTAGAGCAATTCATTAAATACCTACATAGTTGAGTATTGTATAATGAAGAAAATAGTACCTAAATACATTGTAACGTCGCTAGACAGTATTAAGTTTGTATGTATAAAACATTTCTTGCACCGTCTGTTTCAATAACAGTTTTTTATTATTATTCACCGTTTTGATGTTCAGAGTAATCGCGAAATGCTGCATTAACTACCTACGATGGTGCATTGAAATTATTTTTTTATCAATTTTGAGATACAATGGCTCCTTTGGCAAACATTTTTAGATATCTCCAGTATTTAGCGATTTTTGGCAAGATTGGCAACACTAAAATTAGGGTGACATCAAATGAACGTTACATTGAGGATATTGTCTAAAAAACTCAAATAAATCAAAGAAATCTGACTAAGACTCGCTTGCTACATGGAAAATAGTCAATTCACAAAATGGAAATTTTGGCAAAAACTGAAAATTTTGATAAAGGAGTACTTCTGTCACTGTAAATTTAATTTGAAATAAGATTTATATATTTTTATAAATAGTTGTTTCAGTGACTTGTTGCATAGAATCAATTTTGTTGAAAGTTTGTCTAATTGAAATATTTTGCTCGAAAAATTGGGATTTCATTTGGTCGATGTCTTCTGTAAGACTTTAAGAGCTACTTTTATTTAAAAAAAAACTAGTGACAGCTTTAGTGAGAGGTAATTAAGGTTAATTTTAAGCTTTCTTTTAGAATTAAGCACATTTTTGACTTAATTTTAACGAAATGGCATGACATCTGTTTTTTAGACTTAAAAACTTTAAACAAGAATGTTTCCAGGCTGACAGGAATATCTTTTTTGACAAACGTTTCCTTTTTATTATAGTCGTTTCATGGGTTAAGGCGGTAAAGGGTCAATTCTCAAATGGAAATACTCGAATTTTGCGAAGGGAAAATTGCCGAATTGTATATTCTACAAATGGCTAATTCTACAATATCCTAATTCTCAAAATGGCAAACTATTACAATTAGAAAATTTTTACAAAAAATACCACTTATTTTCATTCGTTTGCCATATTGAGAATTTGGGAATCGTATAATTTGTCATTTTAAGACTATGTAATTTTGAGAATATCCTTTGTAGGCTCGATATGTAATTTTGAGAATTGTGCAATTAATGCTTCGACCGTTTTACGTTTTTGGCATTCCTTATAGGTTGTTTTCCTTTCGTCGGTCTTAAACATAATGAATATTGGGCCAAATTGTTCTTTGAGAATATGGCACGAGTATTCAGCGTTCTAAAAAGTGTCATGACGTTTCGTTGGTAAGAAGACATTGGGCCAAATGATTTCTCGAGTCTAATTTTTTACGGTATGAAAATAAAATTAATTTGTTAACAAATGAACTTTGTGAAACCGAAATTAGTTTCCTCAGCTTTTGTAAATGTTATTTGCCTGTTTATTTAAATGCAATGATTATTTTAGACTATTGTGGAAATATTAAAATGAATTTGAAACTTTCTTCCTGTGTTTTATCTGTAGTTTTGATTTCTGAGATAGTGCAAAGGCTCGTTTTTTTTTGTTTTGTTTTGACTTCTTTAAGAATCGTTTTCTTTGTCACAGATCCTATTTTTGTAAGTACATTTTTTTTATTTTGAGCTATATTTTCACCTTTTTACTGTTGACCAAAGACATTAAGATTGTACCAAAAAGACAAAGTGGCCATCGCCACTTACGAGTGATTCCTATTTTTACTTAATTTCTTGAGAAAGTGTGGCTCCCGTGTTTTAAGGGGTATTAAACATTTTTTTGTATCTTTTGTATGACGACGACCAGACGATAGTTGGAACCATAGATATCATATTACATTTATGGTTGAATAGATTCGAAATATCGTATGATTGGCGTCAACACTTTATATCGCCCGCTTGTTTTGATAATTATATTTTTAAAGTTATTCCTATTTATTTATTTTTTACCTTTTTTGTATCACTTTTATAATTTTACTATTTAATAGTAGTTACGTTATTCACTGTAGTTTTAGTTTAGTTACTGTTTATTATTGTTACAATTTTTTCAGTATTTTTCATGTGTTTTTAAGTAATTTTATATTAGATAAGCTTTTGCCAATATAAAGAGTTGAAGTATTGCACATTGGCCGTAAGTAAATTTAAGAATATTTATGAATATTTTAAACTAAATAAAGCAGAAAATGTAAAATCTGATCAACGCTAAATAAAATAAAATAATGTAGAAAATTTCGAAATCAAAGAGCTTTACTTGCTGTATCAGTTTTTTAAAAACATTAAGTTTGAATCTACTTAGAATGAAATAAATACATACAGTTTTTATATATTTATATTTATGTAAAAACTAAATGATTACCTACCTGTAGTTGTAACTATGTAGTTTTGAATTTACCTGCGTTTTTTTATTAAGAGTGAATTTTATTTTTTTGTTGTTTGAATAATAGTATTATCCTAGAGTTATGCACTTGTAAGGGGTAGAGTGTAAAGTTAGATGATTTTTTCAGCCTATACGCACTGATTTTAAGCATCGTCATACAAAAACCGGTGAATGTTTACTATAGAGCATTATAACCCCGATAGGGCGTCCGGTTTAGGGCCCTTTTCTAGTCACGTGTGACTGGAAAAAGCCACTTTGGGTATTTTCTGACCATTGATGGGCATTTTGACTATTGAACATTTTGTGACCATGGGGCATTCTTTTTTCATTGGGCATTTTATGAAGTGGCTATTCTGTAGTCATGTGCCTGCAATGGTCTAAATAAGATCGATGTCTTCAATATTAGTGCTCATAGGCTGTTTTTCCCGAGTTATTCTTTAATTAATTTCTGTGTATTTATGTGATTAGTATTACTTTTTATAGTAGGACAAGTTAGTACGCGACAGTCCCGAGGGGTAAAGGCGTTGAGGGAGGCGAAGTACTCAAGATGTTAGTGGTTGGTGCAGCGGGGAAGGAAAGTGCGCGCCGCTCAAAGGCATTTGAACGTGCTACCTCACCTTCCACAACGTTTCTTCCCCACGGGACGGTCGCGTACTAACTTGTCTGACTATATTGATTTCTATTTACTATGTACACAGTTTATTAACCCATATATGCCCACTGGGTCGAAAACGACCCTTGCATTGGGTCGTTTTTGATCCAACAACCCAAATGCAACCATATATTGTATATACCCAGCTGGCATACATAGGTTAAAATGGTTCGATTTCTGTTACTTTTTCTAAGTTTTCATCTGGGATTCTAAATTAAAATGAAACTACACTCTATCTCTAAACAAGTTTTAGTAGGTATTATTTAAAACTGAAATACTTGGATTTTTATATGAATTTTATTATAATAATATGGTATTTTACTAAATATTAGTCCAAAATTAAATCTTAATTAGTTTGTTTTATTACAGTCACTACCCTATTTATTTCGGTACTTCCTCGTGGACCCAGTAATGCGTTCCGGTGCAAAAAATAACTATTCGGTATGTCTTTAAAGGACAAACCATAACGGAATTTTATTTTAATTTTAACGATATTTTGAATATGAAACTAATAAAATTAAAATAAATAAAAGAATGAAAAAAATATATAAGGAAAATAATTAATTATAAACAGAAACAAGATTTTTTTTTTTAATTATTAATAAAAATTAAATTAAACTTATTTTAGTTATAAGTATATTTTTTTTTTTACTGTAACCCTAATTTATTTGTTCTGTGTAAATAAAAGATTTAATTTCATTTCTATTTTTAAATAATTTTATTAGTTTAATATTCAAAATATAGTTATTTTATATTAAAATAAAATTCCGTTATGGTTTGTCCTTTGAAGTCAGATAACGAATTGTTATTTTTTGTTATTTTTTTATTTTTTGTGGGTCAAATTAGTGGGTCCACGAGGAAGTACCGATTTATTTAGTACCTACAGCTTGCTAGTACTTTCTTGGCAATATAGGTACAAATGTTCAATCTCAGGGTACCTACATTTAGTACAAATGGAGTACTATGTTAGAGATATGCTAAAATTTTTATTGAAATACCCGTTCAGTCCCAAACCGCGTAACCCATTCGCATAGATTTGTCCCCGGGTCATATATTTTGGGATTCACCGGGTGATCGAAACTTTATGGCAAGAATTTTCGGGAGGTGGTAATTTTGGGAAAAAGTCCATATTATGGTCCATTACTCCGTATGGTATCAGACGATGTAAAAATAAAACAGCTTATTTAAAATATAGACTTTATTGAACAAAATTAAAGGACATCATCGTCGTTTCATACATTTTTCGTCCAAATGTGAAAGTGCCGCCCAACAAAAACGAATGCTGTTAAAAAAATTAAAAACTAAAACTTGACCATCTAAGCATTTATTATTATGGCATGAAAGCTGTAAGTTTTATTTCATCAAAAATGTATGAAAATAAGATTTTTCAAACCTTAATAAAACCAAGGAAAATGGCTTTGGTGCCGTACTAAAAAATGCTGAGACGGACTTGTTCTAACAGAATATAGAGCCTTAGCTAATTTCATCGAAAATGTGTATGAAATGGCAGATTTTCGAACCCAAAAAAAAAACAAAGGACCATGGACTTACAGCTTTGGTGCCATAATAAAAAATATTTAAACGGATGAGTCCTGAACAGAACTCATTGAATTTTTTTTTGGCCGGCACTTTCATTTTTTGGACCAAATCCGATGATGTCCTTTGCAAGTTACTATTGTTCATTATTTAGTTTAAACGAAATAATTACAATAGACAAAAAACTTGCAAATCATAAATTATTCTATAACCATGGACCTGAAAAAAAAGACGGACGTAATCTCGTCTAATCACGAGTGAAGCACCCATTTCTTTTGTGTGCGTGCTGTTACGCGGAACATAAGGTGACATTTGTGTGATTGTAGGTCCCTTGTAGAACAAACGAAAATGTTGGACCTTGCATGCTTCACATCTTTTTAGTGTCACATTACGTCCGTCTTTTTTTCAGGTCCGTGTCTATAACATGATAAGTACTAACTGAATAGGTTACTATAGGTACTAATTATTGCTGTAGTTGTTAGTTTTTTCTGTTATTCATCATTGCTTCACGCACCACGAAGCTTCGGTGTCACTCTTTGCTTCTTCGACAGTGGAGACAATCATGTTTACTTCAACTTGAGTGATGACTGCAAAAAAGATAGGTACCTACATTTTAAAAATGGTTATGGAAAAGGAAAGGTAACAAAAAGAAAAGGAATGGTAAGTGGGCAATTTCGTAAGAAAATATCCTGGTTACAAAACGGAGTACCTACAATAAATATCAAAACTTTATTATAATTGTAACAACGTAGAATGATGCATTTCAAATAAGTGCGTTATTTGAAATGCATATAGTTATTAGAATGGCGGGTCACTTTCGTAATGTGTTTTCCAAGAATCGAACGAGGTACAAATACATTTATTATGGGTACCTATATAAGTAAATACCTAGTTATTTATATAAATACTAACCTTTGAATCCTTTGTTTTTAAGATGTGTCTCACATGCCTTGACCAACCCACCGGTGATGTTGTCACCAGCTGTAATGAAAATGTTAATTAGCAATATTTTTTTAATTAGGTAGTGTTTACCCGCGACTTCGTCCGCACGCATTATATACCAGATTTTAAGTCAGATCGTAAGCTATCAAACAAAAACAGTTTCATCAAAATCGGTTCAGTAGTTTTTGCGCGATGCGTGAACAAACAAACAAACAGACGGACAAAATTTATAAAAAAGTGGATTTCGAGTCAGGGATAGGTACCTAAAAACCATAATATCGTAATCTTTTCTCACACTTTAGTTACAGTTTTATAATAGTTTAGATATCTTGGACATTGTTAAATATCTAGTGCCATTTAAAGAACCTAAATCTTGCCTGGACTTGTATCATTATGCTGGACAACGATTAGAATATATAAAAAACATTCATGACTAGCTAGGGTACAAATATAAATAGTCATGATATAAATATTTGTCCCTTACGGGATTCGAACCCGCAACTCTCGGTACAGCAGGCAAGCTTGCTACAGACTAAGCTATCGGGCCTTTAACAACTTGTAATGTCAATAGCTAACTATCAATTTCTTGACCAATGTCCAAGATAATTTACCCTCTGTCCAGTAGGATCTACTATCTCGATCCACCAGTGGATTTAATAGCACGCTGAAGTTCTCTATGATCCACCATTTGGCTCATCGATCCTGTGATACTTGACCAATGTCCAAGATAATTTACCCTCTGTCCAGTTGGATCTACTATCTCGATCCACCAGTGGATTTAATAGCACGCTGAAGTTCTCTATGATCCACCATTTGGCTCATCGATCCTGTGATACTTGCATCTCTTAATATTTTAATTTTTGATTTATTTTTTTAATACTTGTTTTTTTTAAATACTTGTTTAGGGATCTTAGCCCAGCAGTGGGACAAACCAGGTAAATAAAAATTTATACTTACTCTCGTTGTCTTTTACTGCGTAGCTGTTACCAATGCTTCCGAAGATTGTAATGACTGTAAGTACACAAAAACACAATTAGCATCTTCAATTATTTTTATGTCAAAATTAATAGACACTGGACAAGCTTGGGGGAGACCTTTGCCCAACAATGGGACGAAACAGGTTAAAAAAAACATAAATTAATGGACTCTTGCCTGTGCATATTATCGAGCGATAATATCGCTGCTATTTTGTTCCGACGCAATCGATTTAGTGGTGCTGCGCATGCATGACATATCGCTCGATAATATCGCGGCAATGTGCGAAAGCCTTAAAACTCATATTATTAGTGTGTTGCTCCATTGCGGTACTACAGCACCGAACAGGTGTCTCATAGTAGTATTCAAGATAATGTCCGTGTCCTTTGAGGGACTATAATATCATAATAAGGACAGAAAAGATTTATAAGATAATACTTACTTGGTTTCAAAGCCTTGGTGTACGTATCTTTGTTAATTTTACCTGAAAAAAAACAATGAATTATTCGGGGGAAATCTTAAAGTAATCTTACCTTTGGGTAGAGGTAATAGTGTGCAAATGAATGGTCCCGTTTTTTTATCCATTAAAAATGACTTTAGAGATAAAAGAATAATGGAATGGGACCAGTCTGTTTTGGGGGAAATCTAAAAGGACCAGTCTAATTTGGGGGAAATCTTAAAGTGAAGCCGGACTTTGGGTTGAGTTAAGTACTCAAGTGAATGGTCCCGTTCTTTTATGGACTGGGACCAGTCTTAGACTAGTCTGGATACCCAGGAGTAGTAATAGAAAGATTATTCAAGCCCTTGAATTTGAAGATTAATAAATGATTCCTCATTTATTTTTCGCTTTTTTTCCGTCGTAAAATGAAAATAAATAATGTTAATATATTATTACCATTCAGTAAGAGGGACAATTCCAAAGCACTGTTGAGAACGATCTGTTCAGCGGCACTGAAGGAGCTGATACCTGTAAAATTAAACAACATATTCTTATTAGACAAAGGAAAGTTAAATAGAAAAATATTGGTGCTGAAGAGATTTCACAACCGGTATTAGAGGTTTGCTTATTGTCCAAGCATGTCGGATACACTTCTGCAAATGCTCAGGAGCTACAAGACCTGATTCTGCTATCTTCCACCAACATACGATAAGGCGTAGTGCGAGACTGCATCCATCATCATCATCATTAGCCTATATACGTCCGACTGCAGGGCACAAGCCTACCCTCTAGGAGGGTGTTTGGGCATTAGTCCACCACGCGTGCCCAATGTGGCTTGGTAGACTTCACATTATGCATCAGAATTTCTTCTTCTGCTTATGCAGGTTTCCTCACTATTTTTTCCTTCACTGTTTGAGAGCAGTCGGTAATACGTACATAAGTTAAAGTTAATTAAAAGTAAAACATACCCTTTCCGTTGCTCTTTTTGTTGATGAGGTCCTTAAGGTCTTGGTTGCAGTTTGACAGACCGGCGTTCTTAATGATCGTCGTGATGTCACCGCTTATTTGACCAATACCGGCGTAGTTGGCGTTGCACACGCTGCAGTTTACTGTTGAGGGAAGATATAATTATTAACGTAACGTGATGCGGTTGCGGTGCGGTTGTTGGCGGTTTAAATAAACTCTGACACCAGGGCTTGCTGGACACACGATAAAAAGAAGAACATAACATACAGATTCCCACGACTATATTCCCCAACGAGGTAGTCGGAGATATTCTGAAACATCAGAACATCCACATTTCACTCGTAGTGCTGAAAGAAGTGCCAGAATTGTCCAGTGTGACAGGGAGTGAGCCCGTCGCCACTTATACTAGGCAATGGGTACAATACATGCCTCGAAATTGAAGCACGCAGGTTTCCTCTCGATGTTTTCCTTCACCGAAAAGCCTGTGGTGTTACAAATTGTACATAAATTCCAAAAAACGTTTTGGTAAGAATCGGCCTGGACTTCGGCGGGTTTTACTTAGTTAACTTAATTTGTATGCATTATGCTCACGACTATATTCCCCGAGGGGTTAGTCATATATATTATGAAACCTCAGAACATCCACGTTTCACTAAAAGTACCGAAACTCTATCCAATGTGACAGGGAGTGAGCCCGTCACCATTTATATGGACATTATTTATTGTACCCACTGTCCATGCCTCGAAATTGACGCAGTTTTGAATTGTATTTATGTACTTAATTAAAACAGTATAGGTACCATAGCCGTAGCCTTGCCGTACGTTTCCGTACACAGTATGTTTATTAATTTAATTTCATTTGAACACTTACTTTTTCCTGCTAAGCAGATACTGATCTTGGTAAGAAGGACGAAGACTGCAAAAGAAAAATGTATTGTTTAAAATAATGTTTTTTTTAATAAAAACTGGTTTTAAAATCGAACAATGAATAATAACTGATAGAACAGCTTAATAAGGCCATAAACAATTTATCGTTAAGTATGCCTTAAATTAATTGCTTTGTATTTTTCTTCCTTTTTTAAATTACTATTTGAGATCAACTGAATTTAATGCACTTTCAGAATAAATAATATAAATAGTCTGGTTTTGTATCTAAATTAGTAAGAAAAATTGTTTTAATCACTAAGGCAAGTAAAAAAATATTGCTAAACTTAAAATGTCCAGTAACTGTACTGATTTCATAGAAATAGGAAGTAAGTAGGTACTATACTATGAAACGGAATCCGAGATTAAAAATTTCAAACAAAACAGGCTCTTTTGTTTGAAATTTTTGATCTCGGATTTCATTTCAGAGTATAGGTACGTATATTCCCGCTATACAGACGTTGCCTAATAGTGCAGTGATCCAAGTAATTTAATATGCAATATATCTTTGACTGGCAACTAAATATTACTACCAGTCATTAGTAACTACGTCACTACTACGTAATATTGATGACTAATTTAAATTACATTTTCCAAATTATACTTTTCAGAGCCTTTACTTCAATAGCTAAAAATGTATATAAATAATACTCACTCTTGACCACCAATGATCCCACTGCGAACATGAAATAATAATTATAACATAAATTAGAGATTTTTAATCTTACAAAAGATTTTTCTTTTTCGCTCCAAAAGCAACATTTACAACATAATTCCCAAAAGCGAATTAGTCTGAACACAATTATAATCAAATTGAAATTTTAGCTAGTACTTTGAATTTTACTCCCGATATTTACCTACCTTGAATTTTAATAAAAGTTAAAACGTTTATCCCAAAAGCGTCTTCTATTCTATTTTTATTAAATGGCGTTTCCTTGTTAGATTTCGCCAGTGTCAAGTGTTGAAGATATATTTATTAGATTTTTACGGTAATAGGATATGGCGATCTCAAAGCCCCTTTTTAACAAAAACACACACTCGAAACCGCCATAAAACGGCGGAGCCACGTGGCCAATCAAATCGCAAGCCGACAACACGTCTACTTGTTACCCCCTTAGCCACGCGACTCCAAAAGCATCTAAGTTTGAACAAAAGACCTAAGTTCACTAAGTTCCATATTCAAATTCTAGCTACTTTTAATTTTACCCCCGATATTTTCCTTGAATTTTTTTACCACTAAAGTGACTTTGTCCGTACTTTGTATTAACAAAGGACCTAGGTAATGTAAGTTAAGTTCCATGTTCAAATTCTAGCTACTTTTAATTTTACCCCCGATGTTTTCCTTGAATTTTTTTACCACTAAAGTGACTTTGTCCGTACTTTGTATTAACAAAGGACCTAGGTAATGTAAGTTAAGTTCCATGTTCAAATTCTAGCTACTTTTAATTTTACCCCCGATGTTTTCCTTGAATTTTAATATTTTTTTAAATAAAATAATGCATAATACTCACATCCACCGATGAAATTGTCGAGAAGGCTACCAAAACCTTGGGAGACTGTTGGAAAAATAATACAAAATTACTTATGAACAAAAAGAAAATCTCCATACTACGGTCAGCAAAATATGAAGTCCATGCGGATTGGAACCTTGACGGAGATAATGAATCTTTCTACTGCTGATTTGACTCTCAAAAATCGCACTCCTGAAGTATGATTTTTGAGAGTCAAATCAGCAGCAGAAAGATGCATATCTCCATAGTAACTTTGACATTTTCAACTGCTGAGCACACCGAATGAGATTCAAAAATCGCACTCCTGGCTGTACTTTATCTCCATTCAGGAATTCGAGAGACATAATGTTAACAACGGTATACCAGAGTAGAAAATAGCATCTCTAAACGGAAGAAAACTTATCTCTTAAATAAATAAAAGTAAATTATCTATTCTACTCGCAAAGGATAACGACAAATGATTTATGTTGATTTTGTATAGAAAATAATTAAAGAATACACAAGTTATAATTTATTTTAGATTAAAAGAAATTAAAAGAAATCTAAATATTTTATTTCGTGGTCTGGCAACAATCAGATATCTTAGACCTTTGGTTCGTTTTAACACAATTTTTAAAGAATTTCAGATAGAAAGAAGATGTTTTATTGTACAAAACGTAAACGCGTCTCTTGATTGTTTAATACCGTCGTCTGAGTCCGTACGCTAACGTCAACGCAATTCGGTATGTCAAGTTTTTTTTTGTAGGGCTGAATCGAAAACCATTTCGAGATAATTTTCTCAATAATCATATTTTCTATGTCAGAGATTTTAAAATGAAAGGATTACAGATATTTTTAATAAAATAACGTCGTTTTTCGGTCCGTGTAGTGACGTCACTGGCATACCTGTGAACTCCTTGGTAAACATAAAATCAACTTAAAATAACCGGCCATTAAGAAAAAAAAATTCTTTCCCAATGTCAGAATTTGACATTTGATGTTGCCGTATCTTTTTCCAGCATAGAGTTAGAAAGAGGAGGCAGGTTTTAATTTTTTTAAATACAGCTGCAGGTAGTTTTTCTCCATGGAGTTCGAATTATTTTCTCTCCACCATTTTTGCACTTAGAGATTACAGATCAAAATAATTTAAAAATTAAATTTATATTGATAAACTCGATGAATCGCAATAAGAATGAAAAAGGTATCTTAAAATTATGTCTTCTGTCCGTAAAAAATATAAAAAAGAAGACCAAAAAAAACTTGACATACCGAATTTGTTAAATGCCGTGCCGACATAATTTTATACTTAAAAAATTTACGAAAGGTTCTGACCATGTAACGTAGAAAGAGAAGGAACTAGAAGAAAGCACGTGTCTTGTCATATAAGTCAGTAAGAGATGCACATAGCAAATTCGCTCTAGTTAAAAAAGGAGATCGCTACTTATTGCTGTCCTTATCGACGTAGCCACTTTTTTGTTCTACGACGGCTGTCTGACTCCGGAGTCAGACATCTATTTTCATACAAATTGTATAGGATTTTATAACTATCGCTGTCTAATACGCGGTTACACTGATGTTACGTCTATCAGCGTAAGCGAAAAATACTTGGCCTATGCCATGTAATGTCACTTTACAGTGACGTTTCTTTGTTTACATTTTATCTCTCGAATTCCTGAACAGAGTACCTACCTATAGTATGTTTTTTTACAAACAATGGATTTTTTTTAAATATTGAATGAATACATACGTTGTACGATGACAGTGACTGATTCCTCGAAGTTCTGAGGAGGCTCTGTAAAAAAAACACGAATTACAAAATTACTTACAACTTTTCAAGTCTTTTACTGTTAAAATAAAACTGCTACCTAACGCTACTGCCGTGCTAACAAAGAGTGCAGTAAGTAAGGTTTTTTCAAAAAATGAGTTAAATACAGATTCGAGATCGTGAAAATAAGCTCTATATGATGATTTGATCCCCATTTAGCTAGCATGTTTAGAAACCGATATTTCTTAAAGAAGAGTGCAGTAAGGTTATCACCAGACACGTAAATTACTAACTATGAGTGCAGTAAGCATAGCCACTGCACTTAACATTACCTAATTTTCAAAGGCAATTCAGACTAATAAGTAATGCAGTATGGTAATTTGCTGCTTTATTAATTAGCACCAGTGAATTGGGTTCTTTATAGAGCACACTAAGAAAAAGTGCAGTAAAATTGATTGCTGCATTGTTTGTTAGCAACGCGATTAGAAGAGAAATTTTAAATTGCAGTATGATACTACTTACTTTTCATTTAGTCTTCTTAATTACTAGTACTTATCGTAATCCTTACAATAAATGTAACAAGTATCCCCACTGCACTAACAATTAGCACTTGGTACCACGATTTTACCAATATACCTAATACAAAAAATGACATTTGAGTTACTGCATTTATAATAAGTACCCAGTGCATTCGTTAAATATGATCTTACAAACGTTAAGTGCAGTTACAAGCCTTACTGCACTTTTAATTAGGAACGCCTGGTAGAGACGCTAAAGAGCGTACTAAGCAAAAATGCTTTTTTCGCGATTTAAAACGCTACATTGCAGCTGTGCTAATGAAGGTCAGCTCAGTTAAAACAATTAATTTTTTCCTATACAGTAAAAATAAAACAAATATGAAAAAATCATAAGAAGGATTGAAAAACATAAAAATAAAAAATAAAAACTTTAGGCGCGATTTTCTCGAAATGATGGCGAACCACCTTACTGCACTCTTAATTAGCACGGCAGTATTACTATATTAGAATTTTCTTTATCTAGGGATATTAATCCTGGAACTTAATCAATCTGACCATAAAAACAAATTCTTGTGTATGAAACAGCAGATTTTTCTCGATGTTGGCTCCATAGTGAAAGTTGTCCGGTTTGATAAATACATAAAAATAAATATCTTGATTTTTTCTATCTTCATTAAAGAGTTTGGCCACAGCCTGGCCGTGTCGCTCTGTGGGTTTTTAGGCAGGGTTACTACCAACTATGCTATCGGGTTTTTTGATGGTTGGATGTTAACCACCCCTTTTTGCCGCCCCCTTATAAGAAGACCTACACAAAAATGACAGGGTGAGCGAAGCTAGCTCGAAATTTTTATCACTAACTAATCTGGTTGTGATCAGACATCTTTTGGTATATCCATGCAGAAATATAAAATTAGAGCGAGCGAAGCGAGCTCGACTTATCTGATCAATATGAATCGGTTGGAGCCAGAGGTTTTTATACGTACAAAACACTACAAAGTAACCTTATTAAAAGCTATGGATGGGGCGAAGCAAGATCGCAATTTTTAACACCACTTCTTAGCTGTGGTCAGAACTCTTTAGGATTATGTGTAGGTACAGTAATTAAAACAAAAACTTAGAGAGAGCGAAGCGAGCTCGACTTTTCTTTGCTCTACGAATTGGTTATAGACAGAGCTCAATCAATCTATATTGTTCCCGAATTTGTCGCCCCTAGTAACGTCCGCCCGGGCATTTGCTCCCTGCTCCCCCCCCCCCCCCCCCCCCTCGTAGGCTACTGGTTATAAATAAACAAGAATAAAACTTACGCACGTCGCCGATGACATCAACGTCTACTTCTACTTTGGGGGAGTCTGTAGAAAAAAAACACTTATTACAAATTATAAATAACATTAAAAATATAACAGTTTAGTATACACCGCAAATTTTTAATTAGTATCGACCTTTAAGGGTGTGTACTGCATTCATGGCACATGATGAAATATACCTACAGTTAAAGCATCATACAAGCGGCCCATAGATTTAGGGTTGAACTACACATGGCCGCACGCGATCGCACTTTTCCGTCGCTCCATCCTTTTCTGTCACTCAGGAACGTCATTTGCACGCCGTAGGCGATCGCGTTCCATCTATCTTATATACTCTATATAAATGACGTTCCCGAGTGACAGAAAAGGATGGAGCGACGGAAAAGTGCAATCGCGTGCGGCCATGTGTAGTTCAACCCTAACACTCTAGATTAATCCATATCGTCAAAGAGATTTAAACTTACGAGTATTTTAAACTTACGAGTATCTTATTAGGTACTATAGAGAGGACATCGCGAACCAAATCGTAATCCATGACATGTTACCACGGGGTAACAAGTCGTTCTAGTTTGACACGTCGCACTGACATGATGCATTCAATATTGCAAAACAACGGGATGCATTTTTTTGTATGAATGCCTGTCCAATGTCCTCTCTATAAGTAGTAATAAGTTAAATCTCTTTGCATATCGTGGCCTCACATGGAACAGCAATAGTTTGACTTTGCACACAAAAAAAAAGATTTCACTAGATAATCTAATGGTATAAATAAATACAAAAATCTGAAACTATTTTAAGTTCTTCTAAAAAGAGATTTTTTTTAAATACATGAAAATAAGTCATCTTTATAACGATTTTCTATATCTTTATATCGATAGAAAATTTATGATTTCACTAGTTAAACTATCCAAGAATACTGAGGTATGTATGGCTTTGGTTTCGGTAAATTGTATAAATCTAGTACCTAAATCTAAAAATAAAAGATGCCTCCAAGGTACTTTGTCCTACTATTGGGCCTTATAACGTTTTCGCCATTCAAATGAAGACTGGTTACTTCGTAACATATAGGTACATCTCTTCCTTAGAAAATGATAAGATTTCATACATACATATTATGCTCACGTCTATGTCCCACTACTGGGGTAGGCAGAGACAATAGATCGCCACATGCTACGATTCTGACACACATCTTTCGCCTCCTCAACATTCATAAGTCTCTTCATACAAGCTCGTCGGTTCCGGGTACATTTTATTTGACCCTTCTTCAGTACGCATCCGATTTGGTCAGCGTACGTGCGCCTAGGGCGACCCCTTTCAACCATTCCATTCACACTTGCCTTGTAAATTTCATGCGTCAACCTACTTTGGCTCATTCTTTCCACCTGGCCAAACCACCTCAACATGCCTTTTTAAATCCTTGTCACTACATCTTCTTTCAGACCATATCTTTCTCTAATCACACTATTCCGTAACCGGTCCTTCACAGTCACACCACAAATACTACGCAGGGAGCGCATTTCAACAGCATTTATTCTAGATTCATGCTTCTTCTGCCATACCCAACTCTCACTGCATTAAATACATAGATTAAAGTTGGTGCCAACACACCCTCGTGAAGCGCCAAACGAGCCGTTTTAGACATAGTTTGACTCTTCATGAAGGTGTGCAAGGCTCCATTAATCCTATTTCCTGCTTTCACTCTTCTCTCTATATCTCCGTCGTACTTTCCGTCTCTTGTGAACATACAACCCAAGTACACAAACTCACTGACTTGCTCTATCCTTTCATCACCTATCATAATCTTACATTCAGTCATTGTTTCATCGCGCTCGATAACCATTACTTTCGTCTTATTCACATTAACATTAATTCCCTTCTTCTTAAATGATTCATTCATACATGTTACCATCTCCTTTGACGACCCGGTTGGTGTAATGGTTACCACGCCGGACTGCCAAACCAGGGTCCTGGGTTCGAATCCCGGTTCGGTCATGGATGTTATATGTTCGTGCCGTTGTTGTATGGTTTCCATAATAAAAGCCCTTAGTGCTAGTTTGGGATCATTACAATGTATGCGCCTGTGAGCGTTATTTATTTATTCCTGCAACTGCAATTTATTTACCGATGACGCAAGCAGAACTTGGTCATCGGCATACAGCAGACATTTGACAAATAACTCATTCATCCTTATACCACACACTTTTTCTTTCAAATCACTCAAACAACTGTCCATGAATAGGCTGAATAGCTTTAAGGCCTCCGCTCATTGCAGCGATATTATCGCTGCGATTTTGCGATAATTGTTCTCAGTACATTTTGTATGGGGACGCGCGCGGTCCTACACACTGCCGCGATATTATCGAGCGATAATATCGCAGCGATTTTGCGATAATTGTTCTCAGTACATTTTGTATGGGGACGCGCTCGATCCCACACACTGCCGCGATATTATCGCAACCTGACGCAATCTCTTTCTACTACATTCAGTGAAGGGCGCATGCGTGACGCGAATCGTGGAATCGATGCAGTGTGTAAGGTGTCGCGATATCGCTGTCGATAATATCGCTCGATAATATCGCTGCAATGTGCGGAAGCCTTTAATTACCTACTGCCAGACGGTACACGCTAAAATGTATCTTAGGAAGCTTGATTCAGCGTTGTTATTACTTCGTACAGCACGGGTCGCTTAACGTTGCCGGTTGGCGCGAGTGGCAGAAATCAAGCAAGTGAATCGCTTACGATGCCACACAGTGTAGGTGCTTATTACGGAGGCCTGCTGCTATCTCCATAATTCTTATAGACAACTAACCTTTCAGGGTATCGAACAGATTTCCAACAGCGCTTTTGAGTCCATCGATTCCAATTCCAATGTTAATCTGGATTCCATCCTGGAAAATAATTGTTTTTTTAACATTTTGATTCTGGCAGTCGGATTAACCATTTTTGAGCGTAGGCGATTCCGTCGCGATATTTCAGTGCCACGGTGGAATTGCTGCAATATCGCGACGGAATCCCGGCGATAACGTTTAGTAAAATCGCTGCAAATCAGTTGCGACGTCACGGCGGTGCGTTGCGACGTCGTCGCATTGCAGTCGTGAAACTATGGGAGCAAAACGATCAGCGCAAATAAAAGTCAGCTGTCCCATACTAAACTACAATACCTACTAGACGTAATCGTATGGGACAACAGATTTTTTTTTGCTCTAATTTTTTGCTTCCATAGTAAAAGTACTTCAGTTTGATGGATAGAGTCTGTGGTTTAAAGGTTAAGGGTTGAACTACACATAACCGCACATGATCGCCCTTTTTCGTCGCTCCATCCTTTTCTGTCACTCAGGAACGTCATTTGCTAGAGCATATAAGATAGACGGAACGCGATCGCCTGCCGCGTGCGATCGCACGCGATCGCGTTCCGTCTGTCTTATATGCCCTCGCAAATGACATGTGTAGTTCAACCCTAATGATACTTTTCCTTACACCCTGTATAGTTATTAAGGGAACATAATTCGGAGCGCGCTCCATACAAACGAAGTCTGGTGATATTTTCAATACTAACCAACTAAATTCAATGAAATTTTTCAGAAACTACCTAGAAAATAATCTCTATGTTCGTATGAAGTCAGATTTTCGTTAAATTGATGGCTCAGGGAGCAGCTTCTACGAACTACTGGAGGGACCAAGACAGGTCTACAGAGCCAGTAAATGAACTCAAGCAACCGACCTAGGGGCAACCAAAATGGGCACGGACCTCCGCATAGGATGCTGCTGGGGCTACGCGGCGGATCGGTAATGAAAGTGTTGTGCCAATAACTAGAGGCCATATTAGAGAGAACTAGAGACCAAAATGTGGTTCTACCGAAAAACACTATAAAATAGTTGGGTTCAACGAGTTACCAATGTGGCGATTTCACGACGAGTCAGGAAGCCCCGGGAGCTTTTGCGAACCATTAATAGGAGGATCGCTTAGCCATTTATGTTGAGAACCAAGCGATAGCAGCTGCTAAGGCAAAAAAACGTCTAAAGACCGAGATTGTCGTGGCTAGCGAACAAGAAGGAGTGAAAGAGCTGTTTGGTGAGAGATAGGCAGAGCTGACTGCAATTACTACAACCAATAAATAAATTATTGTAGTATGCATTGTAGCTATGTACACAGTTATGTACAGTACAGCCAGTCGGTTTAGGAGTTAGTTTAGCCTTGAGCTGGTCGTAAATTTTTTACTGACCTTCAAACGTCTGCAACTCCTAAACCGACTGACGTTATGCAGGCAGACCTGGTCCATCCCCATCAAAGAGATGCTCTACACCCCATAAACACTGAATCAGTCTTGCTGCTGATGGTTGCAAAAAGTACACTTATCTCTTATAACATAAGTTACTTCGTAACAGATAGGTACATCACTTCCTTATAAGCATACAGAAGGAGTCGAGGCTGCGGCGTCGAGGCGCAGGCACGCGCCTTGGTCACCTTGACATACGGTCGTTAATTGTATTACATAAAATATTTTCATTTGTAACCGCCTCAATACATTAAATCGATTTAGGTGAGTAATTGGGTCAATCAACTATTTTTTGTCCATACCTAGTCCCAGTCATCTGCATAAAATTTTCTCAATGTTCAGGCTCAGGCTCAAGCTCAGGTTTTGCTTGCCCCAAAAATTTATGTTTGTTGAATAACTAAGGATTGCATTTATTAAATACATACACGGTTTTGCAAAATTACTTGAATTTTACTTGAATTTTGGCGGTTGTCCGATGGACGCTTTATTTCGTTGTCCCCGCGCTTTTTGGTCTATCGGACAACCGCTGAAAACTTCTAGTAAGTAGTTCAACACAGATGGTGCAATGCGCATGTGTGTAGAAGAATCATATCATTAGATACAATATCTATCTTACAAAATTAATGAATGTCAAGAAAAAAGGAATAAAAACTTTTTTTTAAACAGTACCGTGAGGACAAAAAATAGTTGATCTACCCATTTAATTGAAATATGATTTTTTTAGTGTCCGGACTTGGCAAAAACACCAGGAGTGCGATTTTTGAATCTCATTCGGTGAGGTCAGCAGTTGAAAATGTCAAAATTACTACGGAGATACGCATCTTTCTACTGCTGATTTGACTTTCAAAAATCGCACTCCTGGAGCATGATTTTTGAGAGTCAAATCAGAAGTAGAAACATGCATATCTCCATAGATATTTTGACATTTTCAACTGCTGAGCTCACCGAATGAGATTCAAAAATCGCACTCCAGGGTCTCCAGGTAGCAGTTTAAAAAAAATGCTCATATCATACAAATTCGAGCAGCGCTCGGATTTATTCATGGTATACAATTATCGGCCATATGTCAAGGACGCCGAGGCGCGTCCACGCGTCGACGCCGCCTCGACTCCTGTATGTAATACGCTTTAGAAAAACGATAAATTTTCACGCTTTATGTACTGCTTGACGCAAAAATTTACTTAGTGAAGATTGCCACAGCGTTGTTATTACTTAGTATTGCGCGCGACGACGTTGCCTTCTGGAGCGAGTGGCAGAAACCAAGCAAGGGCATAGTTTCAAGCGCCAAAGTGTAGCTTCTTCTCTAGGTACCTACAGCCGAGTGACGGATGCCTGGTGGTAAATGAGGTGTGTAAAAACCGTAATTAAAGCCATTTTTACACGATTTTTACAAGTACTAGTCACAATACCCCACTGGGAGAGGCGTGGCCATAAAGACACGTTATATCGATTAAAAGCATCAGAAGCACTTACTCCATCATTGCTGCCCTTATCCTTGTTGTCCTTGTCCTTGTTGTCCTTGTCCCTTATGTCCTTGCCATTGTTATCCTTGTCCTTGTTGTCCTTGTTGTCCTTGTCCTTGTTGTCCTTGTCTTTGTTGTCCTTGTCTTTGTTGTCCTTGTTGTCCTTGCCCTTGTTGTCTTTGTCCTTTATGTCCTTGCCCTTATTGTCCTTGTCCTTGTTGTCCTTGTCTTTGTTGTCCTTGCCCTCATTGTCCTTGTCCTTGTTGTCCTTGTCCTTGCCCTTGTTGTCCTTGTCCTTGTTGTCCTTGCCTTTGTTGTCCTTGTCCTTTATGTCCTTGTCCTTTATGTCCTTGCCCTTATTGTCCTTGTCCTTGTTGTCTTTGTCTTTGTTGTCCTTGTCCTTGTTGTCTTTGTCCTTGTTGTCCTTGCCCTTGTTGTCCTTGTCCTTTATCTCCTTGCCCTTATTGTCCTTGTCCTTGTTGTCTTTGTCTTTATTGTCTTTGTTGTCTTTGTCCTTGTTGTCCTTGCCCTTGTTGTCTTTGTCTTTGTTGTCCTTGTTGTCCTTGCCCTTGTTGTCTTTGTCTTTGTTGTCCTTGTTGTCCTTGCCCTTGTTGTCTTTGTCCTTTATGTCCTTGCCCTTATTGTCCTTGTCCTTGTTGTCTTTGTCCTTGTTGTCTTTGTCCTTGTTGTCTTTGTCCTTGTTGTCCTTGCCCTTGTTGTCGTTGTCCTTTATGTCCTTGCCCTTATTGTCCTTGTCCTTGCAGTCCTTGTCCTTGTTGTCTTTGTTCTTGTCCTTTATGTCCTTGCCCTTATTGTCCTTGTCCTTGTTGTCCTTGTCTTTGTTGTCCTTGTCCTTTATGTCTTTGCCCTTATTGTCCTTGTCCTTGTTGTCTTTGTCCTTGTTGTCCTTGCCCTTGTTGTCCTTGTCCTTTATGTCCTTGCCCTTGTTGTCCTTGTCCTTGTTGTCCTTGTCCTTGTTGTCCTTGTCTTTGTTGTCCTTGTCTTTGTTGTCCTTGCCCTTATTGTCCTTGTCCTTGTTGTCCTTGTCCTTGTTGTCCTTATCCTTGTTGTCTTTGTCCTTGTTGTCCTTGTCTTTGTTGTCTTTGTCCTTGTTGTCTTTGTCCTTGTTGTCTTTGCCTTTGTTGTCCTTGTCCTTTATGTCCTTGCCCTTGTTGTCCTTGTCCTTGTTTTCCTTGTCTTTGTTGTCCTTGCCCTTGTTGTCCTTGTCCTTGTTGTCCTTGCCCTTGTTGTCTTTGTCCTTTATGTCCTTGCCCTTATTGTCCTTGTCCTTGTTGTCCTTGTCTTTGTTGTCCTTGCCCTTGTTGTCCTTGTCCTTGTTGTCCTTGTCTTTGTTGTCCTTGTCCTTGCCCTTGTTGTCCTTGTCCTTGTTGTCTTTGTCCTTGTTGTCCTTGTCCTTGTTGTCCTTGCCCTTGTTGTCCTTGTCCTTTATGTCCTTGCCCTTATTGTCCTTGTCCTTGTTGTCCTTGTCTTTGTTGTCCTTGCCCTTGTTGTCCTTGTCCTTTATGTCCTTGCCCTTGTTATCCTTGTCCTTGTTGTCCTTGTCTTTGTTGTCCTTGTCCTTGCCCTTGTTGTCCTTGTCCTTGTTGTCTTTGTCCTTGTTGTCTTTGTCCTTGTTGTCTTTGTCCTTGTTGTCTTTGTCCTTGTTGTCTTTGTCCTTGTTGTCCTTGCCCTTATTGTCCTTGTCCTTGTTGTCCTTGTCCTTGTCTTTGTTGTCCTTGCCCTTGTTGTCCTTGTCCTTTATGTCCTTGCCCTTACTGTCCTTGTCTTTGTTGTCGTTGCCCTTATTGTCCTTTTCCTTGTTACCCTTGTCCTTGCCCTTGTTGTCCTTGTCCTTGTTGTCCTTGTCCTTGTCGTCCTTGTCCTTATTATCCTTGCCCTTGTTGTCTTTGTCCTTGTTGTCCTTGTCCTTTATGTCCTTGCCCTTATTGTCCTTGTCCTTGTTGTCCTTGTCCTTGCCCTTGTTATCCTTGTCCTTGTTGTCTTTGTCCTTGTTGTCTTTGTCCTTGTTGTCTTTGTCCTTGTTGTCCTTGTCCTTGTTGTCCTTGTCCTTGTTGTCTTTGTCCTTGTTGTCCTTGTCTTTGTTGTCTTTGTCCTTGTTGTCCTTGCCCTTGTTGTCCTTGTCCTTTATGTCCTTGCCCTTGTTGTCCTTGTCCGTGTTGTCCTTGTCTTTGTTGTCCTTGCCCTTGTTGTCCTTGTCCTTTATGTCCTTGCCCTTGTTGTCCTTGTCCTTGTTGTCCTTGTCTTTGTTGTCCTTGTCCTTGCCCTTGTTGTCCTTGTCCTTGTTGTCTATGTCCTTGTTGTCCTTGCCCTTGTTGTCCTTGTCCTTTATGTCCTTGCCCTTATTGTCCTTGTCCTTGTTGTCCTTGTCCTTGTTGTCCTTGTCCTTGTTGTCCTTGTCCTTGTTGTCCTTGTCCTTGTTGTCTTTGTCCTTGTTGTCGTTGTCCTTGTTGTCTTTGTCCTTGTTGTCTTTGTCCTTGTTGTCTTTGTCCTTGTTGTCTTTGTCCTTGTTGTCCTTGCCCTTATTGTCCTTGTCCTTGTTGTCTTTGTCCTTGTTGTCTTTGTCCTTGTTGTCTTTGTCCTTGTTGTCCTTGCCCTTATTGTCCTTGTCCTTGTTGTCCTTGTCCTTGCCCTTGTTGTCCTTGTCCTTGTTGTCCTTGTCCTTGCCCTTGTTGTCCTTGTCCGTGTTGTCCTTGTCTTTGTTGTCCTTGCCCTTGTTGTCCTTGTCCTTTATGTCCTTGCCCTTGTTGTCCTTGTCCTTGTTGTCCTTGTCTTTGTTGTCCTTGTCCTTGCCCTTGTTGTTTTTGTCCTTGTTGTCTTTGTCCTTGTTGTCCTTGCCCTTGTTGTCCTTGTCCTTTATGTCCTTGCCCTTGTTGTCCTTGTCCTTGTTGTCCTTGTCCTTTATGTCCTTGCCCTTGTTGTCCTTGTCCTTGTTGTCCTTGTCTTTGTTGTCCTTGTTGTCCTTGTTGTCTTTGTCCTTGTTGTCCTTGCCCTTGTTGTCCTTGTCCTTTATGTCCTTGCCCTTATTGTCCTTGTCCTTGTTGTCCTTGTCCTTGTTGTCCTTGTCCTTGTTGTCTTTGTCCTTGTTGTCTTTGTCCTTGTTGTCTTTGTCCTTGTTGTCCTTGCCCTTATTGTCCTTGTCCTTGTTGTCCTTGTCCTTGCCCTTGTTGTCCTTGTCCTTGTTGTCCTTGTCCTTGCCCTTGTTGTCCTTGTCCTTTATGTCCTTGCCCTTATTGTCCTTGTCTTTGTTGTCGTTGCCCTTATTGTCCTTGTCCTTGTTATCCTTGTCCTTGCCCTTGTCCTTGTTGTCCTTGTCCTTGTTGTCCTTGTCCTTGTCGTCCTTTTCCTTATTATCCTTGCCCTTGTTGTCATTGTCCTTGTTGTCCTTGTCCTTTATGTCCTTGCCCTTGTTGTCATTGTCCTTGTTGTCCTTGTCCTTGCCCTTGTTGTCCTTGTCCTTGTTGTCCTTGTCCTTGTTGTCCTTGTCCTTGTTGTCCTTGTCCTTGTTGTCCTTGTCCTTGTTGTCTTTGTCCTTGTTGTCCTTGCCCTTGTTGTCCTTGTCCTTTATGTCCTTGCCCTTATTGTCCTTGTCTTTGTTGTCGTTGCCCTTATTGTCCTTGTCCTTGTTATCCTTGTCCTTGCCCTTGTTGTCCTTGTCCTTGACGTCATTGTCCTTATTGTCCTTGTCGTTGTTGTCTTTGCCCTTGTTGTCCTTGTCCTTTATTTCCTTGCCCTTGTTGTCATTGTCCTTGTTGTCTTTGTCCTTGTTGTCCTTGCCCTTGTTGTCAGTGTCCTTGTTGTCCTTGTCCTTGTTGTCCTTGTCTTTTATGTCCTTTCCCTTGTCGTCCTTGCCCTTGTTGTCTTTGTTGTCCTTGTCCTTGTTGTCCTTGTTGTCTTCGCCCTTGTTGTCTTTGTTGTCCTTGTTGTCCTCGTTGTCCTTGCCAGTATTGCTCTCTTTGTCGTCGTCAGTGTTGCCGTTTTCAGTTACTTTCTCAAATGCACCCTTATCGTTGGAGCATTTTTCAATTTTTTCATTGATTTTGTCTTTGTCGTTAATGTTGATAACTAAACAAAAAGATTGATAGTCAGAATTGTTTATTACAGTACCCGGCGGTAAATATTGCACATCACCGGTTAGTTTCGGCTTCGTAGAGCGTCGTCTCTATCACTCATAGCCCAGTCATTTTATGGAGTTTTGTTAGGAGGAGTAGGGAGTAATTTATAAATTGCACTTTTAAACAGTTACCGGTACCATGTAGTGACAAAAAGACTATCTGAGAACATAATATTAAAAAAAAGAACACTAAGCAACATAGAAATCAAAATTGTAACTCCCAGAACTTAATAATTTTAATACCAATGCACAGCAATCCATTTTAATTAGATTCGACAATATAAATTACTTTTGAAATAATTTAATTATTCACTAGAAAATACAAAATGTGTTTTTCAAAGCTTTCCCGGTAGACAAAAATATTTATTTTATTCCGTGTCTGAATGGTATATGTATACCGGTAAAGCCTTAAAAATGTGAAAAAAAATTAAATTACGGTTTATTTAGAACGAGATAAATGCAAAATTTTTAATTTGGGGTTGTTGCGGGCGTGATTTTTTTTAAATTTTGATATACTTATTTCTAGGCCCAAATTGGCTCTTAAATGGTACACAGAAAAAAAAAATGTTTAATTAATCCTCGCTTTCACCGTAAAACGACTGGGCTATTATTTATTATCAGTCTATTATGTCAGTCAGTCGTCCCTCGCTGATGTGCAATATTTACCGCCGGGTATCTACTATCTATCTACCGTATCTTTGTACTGTAGGTACATGGTTTCAGATGAGGTGATTTTTTCAGCGCGCTGACCTATAGGCGTTCTATGTTATTCAAGTCGTGTTGCAGTTCTTTAACACTCCCTAGAACGGCAAGCGTGTTAAAGTGCTGCTAAATTAGCCTCAAATAGATCTCTGGACACAGGAATACATACAGGGTGAAATTGATGTTATTAGCATCCTTTTTAACTAAGAGTCTACCCATCAAACTAAACAACTTTTACTATGGGAGCAAACTGATCGGAGCAAAATAAAAAACAATTGTTCCATACGAAACTGCAATGCCATTGATTTTTTTTGCTCCTATCGATTTGCTCCCATAGTAAAAGTTGTTCAGTTTGATGGGTAGACTCATTGACTTATACATTCTAGCGATAGACATTCCCTTTCATAGAAGCAACATGTTCCACTTGAAGGCGGTGGGCGCACCGCATTGATGTTCCCGAATTCACTTCGTCACTATGGCAATGACAGACCGCAATCTGTCATTTTGTGTTGTTTTGTGTGACATGTTGTTTGTTTGAAGGAGCTTGTCTATCGCTAGAGTATATGTCAGTGGGTAGACTCTTAGTTTAAAAGGATGCTAATGATATCAATTTCACACTGTATAAAAAAAAAAAAAAATGTTTCATACAAAACTGCATCTACTCGATTCAAATGTATAGGACAGCCTCTTTGTCTCCTTAATGAAATTTATTGAAACAGGCGTTACTTTGCGGAAATCCGTGATTAACAGGTAGATGACACGATTGTGTCGAGACATCCGCTTCTAAATACCTAGTAGACAAAGTTGTATATGCAATACAATAGACCTGCCTGCCCTGCCCCTCTAGCATGCCACCGCCGAGAAAACGACAAAAATCGAGACGTGCCTCCATCTTTATTATTTTACGTACGCCAAAAAGAGTGCGCATGACGTTTTTCTCGTTTAAACGCTTTGTCGTGGGTGGCATGCTAGCCGTGCTGGTGGGCAACTTTGTCTACTAGGTATTTAGAAGCGGAGGTCTCGACACAATCGTGTCATCTACCTGTTCCATAGTGAAAGTTGTTCAGTTCGATGGTCTAAACCGGCACTTTAAATTGTTAAAACGGTGTTTTGTATCACCTTGTGTAGACAACAAACAATACAACATACATTTCACAACACCACCATCTTCAATAATGATAAAGTTTAAGAATATGAAATTAACTTGTCTCACTTCCTCACTGGTGATAGAAAAATAATAAAAACCAGGAAAAAAAGAAAACGAAAGAATAATCGAATGTGAGAGTGAAAATTAATAAAAAAAAACAAAATAAAATCAAATAATTACCTACCTACTTGTGTAAAGTATATAAGTGTGTATATATTTACCTCTGTATCCATATTCTTCCAAGTGCTCGTTGCATGTGTCAATGAATCCACCGGCAACGGTGTTACCTTCTACGTAAACAAACAACAATTTTTCATATATGGCATTGAGTTACTAATTTATTGTAACCATTAAGGCTTCCGCTATCCGATAATATCGCTGCGATTTTGCGATAATTGTTTCCAGTACATTTTGTATGGGGACGCGCGCGATCCTACACACTACCGCGATATTATCGAGCGATAATATCGCTGCGATTTTGCGATATTTGTTCTCAGTACATTTTGTATGGGGACGCGCTCGATCCCACACACTGCCGCGATATTATCGCAACCTGACGCAATCTCTTTCGACTACATTCAGTGGTGGGGCGCATGCGTGACGCGAATCGCGGAATTGCTGCAGTGTGTAAGGTGTCGTGATATCGCTGTCGATAATAGCGCTCGATAATATCACTGCAATGTGCGGAGGCCTTTAAACTTTAATTATGCTGTGAAAGTAACATAATCATTGTAATTACATTGAAAGAAATAAAACTCGTCTTTCCCTTATGTAAAAAATTACAATAGAATAAAAAAATTACCTTGCCCATTGAAAGACATTCCAATACCACCCAACACGATGTTAACTGAAAAAAAAGGTAGGTACGTTAATAGTAGATTACACACCGAGGGCAGGAAAGTAAGAATGGTGTGGTGTGTTGATGGTGAGGTTAGCTATACTATTTTTCTCCTAGACGGAGGTGGAAAGTGGCAACTTCGTCTAGCGCAGCGGGACGACAATTGACGCTTTCCGTCCGGAGGGGAGATAAAAATATAATTTAAATTGTGATTTTGCGAGTCGTTGTGAATTGTTATGGCGATGGTGAAGGAAAATATCGCGAGGAAATCTACATTCTTTAATTTCGAGGCATATATTGTACCCACTGTCCATTACAAGTGGCGACGGGCTCACTCCCCGTCACACTGAACAGAGTTTCGGTACTACTAGTAAAACGTGAATGTTCTGAGTTTTTAGAATATATCTGACATCATCATCATCACCTCAGCCGATGGACGTCCACTGCTGGACATAGGCCTCCCCCAAGGATCGCCATAACGACCGGTCCTGCGCTGCCCTCATCCAACGGTTTCCCGCCGCCTTCACCAGGTCGTCGGTCCAACGTGTGGGGGGCCTACCCACGCTGCGCTTTCCGGTACGCGGCCGCCACTCGAGAACCTTATATCTGACTATCCCTTCGGGGAATAAAGTCGTGAGCATATGCTTGTAACGGAGATTTTTTTGGATGACGGAATAATGAAAACATTTTTCAGGACAAACTCCAATATTCTTAATTGCTTCCTCAAGATTCCCTCCACTCAAGATGAATATCAGTCTTTTATGTATCCAGTAGAAAATTTTTGATATCCTCGTCTAGAGTTTCCTTCGTCGAGCAGAGTAAGAATGGACGAAATAAACGTCAAACTCGAGGACCATATAAATCCTCTGTGATCATACTCGAGATGCGTACCCATGGATCTAAATCATAAAGGATAGCACTCCTCCTTACAAGCATTGATACAAGAAAATTTGACGTTCGTCTCCGTAGTCGATATTTCCAATTTTACGTGTGTCCCTTTCTATTCCAATGACGTCACAATTACATGAACGACAATTGACTGACGTCATGCCAAGACATACATTAGAAAGGGACAAAGTTAACGTCACTAAAAACCACTACGGGGAAGAACGATCATTACCGACCATCAAGGAGTATTATCATGTTTTCCCTCTTGTTAGGCAGTTTGTGCTCCACTATAGTGGATCCTCTATAGAGGATTCCAAACTTCTTGTGCGTACCTAAACGTCTCTTCTGAAAAACACTACCAAAAAGACTTTAGGGCTTGTTTTACCACTTTTGGATACGTTCTTCATAGCTTATCTCACATTTTCTTGGTTGACTAATGGTAGAAGAAGGACTTCCTGTCCTGACTTATGTAAGTGGTTCGATATGAACAACACCTCCCTGTTCAGGGCTGCAGTCTCCAGGGTCCGAATATGGTCCGAATAGCCCTAATGATAGCCAACCTCTGATAGGAGATGGCACCACTTGACAAAGAAGATATTTTGTTTGACACAAAATATTTCTTTGACACAAAATATTTCGTGTCAAAGATCACCACTACTGACAGGTCATCAGTGGTGAAACCCATAGGTGCCTTCTCTTTCTACGGGTGAAACCATAATTTCTCTATGGGTGAAACAGAGGGCCCTTGAAATTCCACCATTTTTGTCAATTTCTCGACTCATTCCCAGTAGAAAAACCTCGAGATTATGACTGACAGGTTTTGAAAAAAAGACGAGAATTGAATTTTTTTGACAGAAGTTGAGTTGAAGCAGAATTTGAGGAAGCGACTGAAAGTGTAAATAATTTTAATGAAATAAGATATTTGCGTTCAAAGTTAAAAGAAAGGAGGATTATAGGCTTTCTTAGAAGGTTTTCAAAAATGCAAAAATCCAACACTGCACCACCGGAAATTATACATGATGATGACAAAATTTGTGTTAAACAATATATTACTCACTTTGAACAAGAGCATCAGTGTAATGTTGTTTTCCAATTCCAACTGCAAAAAAAAGAAATACAAAATTATACATATTGTGTCAAAATGTTTAAAGCTTTTTATTTTTAAAAGAGGTTATTGCCTACAGTGGATCATAGGGCAATGTATAAAAAATCATTGACCTCATAAATACAATAAATATAGCGCTCACAGACATACTTAGAGAACACATACATTAAGGGTATATTACCGTTGGCGCGCTCCATACAAACGTACTATGGTGATATTTTCAATACTAACCAGTTAAAGTCAATGAAATTTTGTAGAAATAATCTAGAAACAAATCTCTATGCTTGTATGGAGTCAGATTTTCGTTAAAATGTTTAGTTATAAAGTTAAAGTGCCTCAAAAAATTGCATTGACTTTAATTGGATAATATTGAAAATATCACCATAGTACGTTTGTATGCAGCGCGCATTTGCGCTCTCGGAATAAAATTCTCAGAATTTAATGGAGGATTAACTTTAATGAGCGTTTCTGCAACTAAGTGTTAAATTGATTTTGAAAAAGGCCTGGGTTTTAATAGAAACTTTAGGGAGGTAAAATTTTGTCGGAGTTTTTCTTAGCGAAGCAGCAAATCTAAACTATTATAAAACTGTAACTGAAGTGTGTCTGTACATTGAGGATATTTACAAAAAAAAATTACGATATGGTTTTTTGGTAGGTATCCCCGACTCGAAATCAACCTTTTTTAGAAATTTTGTCTGTCTGTTTGTCTGTTTGTTTGTGTGTTTGTTTGTTTGTTTGTTCGCGCATCACGCAAAAACGACTGAACCGATTTTGATGAAACTTTTTTTGTTTGATAGCTTATGATCTGACTTAAAATCTGGTATATAATTTGTGCGGACGAAGTCGCGGGTAAACACTAGTAATAAATATAATAGGTACTAACCCGTCAGTAAGTCAGCCAGTCTGAGAGAAGCATTCAAGACGACTTGGTGAGCTGGACGGTAGAAGGAGATACCTGAAAACAATAATTATGTTGTTATTTTCATACAAGTTCATAATGCACATGATCATCTCCCTTGAGAAAGGAGCCAGATAATTATGTAGGTGTTAAGGCGATGAAATAGTTATTTGTTATGCTAGGCTGCAAAGTTGCTTTTTGGTGCGAGTACCTTTATTGAATCCTGAGCGTTTAGCGAAGGTTTCAAAGGTACGAGACGCAGAATAACTTTGCAGCCGAGCGAAACACACAATTTTTCACCTCACAACAGCGAGGAAAAAAAGTGAATTGCTAAAAAGAACATTTCAAAAAGTTTTTATTTTCGTGCTGGCCAGTGTCATGAAATAGTTATTAAGCATTTTCAGTGCATTGGCGGTATACAAAAATATTGAATAGACAGATTCGAATTTCAAAAACTCTTTCCACGCTAGCGGATAAAATACACTTTTGCACTCAGATTTCGAACGATAAACAGAATCTTTCCGAGCTTGTGAGGTGAAAAATCATTTGTATTACCTACTTTTTTTTAACTTAAATAAAGTTAAATTAATTTCTGAACATTTAGTCTATCAAAATGACTGAAATATAAAAGTGTGGAATTCCAAACTTCTTGTGTTCAAAATTAACAAATAGACCGATAGGCATTATAATAGAAGTGACTACGTATTTTCATACAAATCATGACGACGTGTCATACAAACACCTGTTTTGCATGAAAGAGATAAAATATATTATATAACAAAGAAAGGTTTTCCAATCGCCTATAACTTTATTGTTTTCTACTCGATTATAAAATCGTTTTAAACATTTTAATAAGTAGTTAAATTTAGCCTTATTTTTAAATTCGTTTTCCAGAATCTGTCATTATCCCTATTCTTAATTAATTTCATTTAGCTGAGTTGCTTGAGAATTAGAATCGGTCATTTGTTTTTTTTAAACTTACCTCTGTTTTTGCTATGTCTGTTGATCAAAGCTTCAATCTTGGCCCTGATGTTGAGCAGACCATATTGCTTGAGGAATAATGAGACATCAGCTTTAGCCCTGACTGGTCCAAGTCCAAGGAAGGTACCTTGGCACACCCTGCAGTTTGCTGTGGATGTTTATTTTTCAAAAAGGTCTAGTATCTCACAGAGGGCGTCATGAAATGAAACGAACCGTTCCGTGCTAGACGAATACAAATTTATTAATTTATCGGTAAACCAAGGTGATTAGACACGGGCAAATCTTAACAGCGCGATCTAGAATTACAATCTCTGCCGAACAGCGCCATCTAGTGACATAATGTAAAAGTAGTGGTTGGACATACCGCCCACCATGGACAGAATGGCCATAAAAAACCACCGCCCACCGTAAGGCAATAACGAGGTTAACCCAGCAAGTCAACAATGCAAGATACAAAATTAAAGGGTTACCTATAACTAATATTTATAAGACATAAAAAAAAAAAAAAAAAGAATAGAGAAATTGACACAATTTGACACAAAAGAGTCAGTAGTACAAAACATTAGGTAAGAAAATGCATTATTTGATTACACAAATGGGCAAGTACTTAAAATATAAAATTATACTAATGTAATGAGCAGTGATCGGAATCTCGGGGCATTTTTTGAGCATACAAGTTTGGATACGCCTTGATTTCCCGGAAATATCCGGATTTAATAAATATGGATAAAAATTTCACGGGATTTATTGGGATTACCTATTTAGATGTCAAGAGACGTTTTTTTAAATCAAGAGTATTAGCAGCGCATACTAGAGGCCGCGACTTTGAAACACGCCGCCTGGCACCTTTGACATGTACCGCACTTAGGTAGATATGTTGACTGTTATTAAACAATGATATTAAGTAACTAGATTAGTAGTTAGGGCACCAAAGCGTTGCCACTTCGAAGATGTCTGCAGGCTTCTTTGACTTCAGTTCAGGCGTTTATCTATGGTGAGCGGACATATCCGTGACGTTTAAATTAAGCTACCAAAATGGGGAAATGCGCCGTAAAAATTTGTAAATCACAGTCGGAAAAGAATAATAAAGGAAGTGGTGTAACTTTTCACAAGTAAGTTTACTATATTTTGTCAAAATAACATTAAAAAACTAAATAAATGTTTCACGCATTGTTTTTGCCATCAGTGTTGCAAGTATATACGATTTTGATTTTCCCACACTGTAGGGAGTTTCGGTACCCTCTTCGTTATTTCATACAGGGTTAAGTTTTAATCAGTCCGGATAACTTCACCATTCATTCCCCTAATCAAACTGAACAACTTTCAATATTGAGCCTACATCGAAATCGTGAAAACAAAATCACCTGTTTCATACAAAACTGCAGTACCGACCGACTCGACTCAAATGTATTGGACAGCTGATTTCTTTTTTCGTGATTTCGAAGTTGACACCATAAATAAAATAAATAAATACCTAAATAATAAAAATCTTTATTTGCATAGTGAAAGTGAAGAAATTACAATATGGTGACGTTATCAGATCTGGGCTGATTAAACATCAACCCTATATAATATGATATACAGGGTGTTTGGAAGCGGGGTGCAAATATTTAAGGGGATGATAGTTGACACCATTTAGAAAATTTTGAGCCATACATGTCTTAGACGAAGTCTGATTGTTGATATTTAAATGCAATTTTTATTTTCTTTTTGAAAAAACGCGATTTCTGACAGTTAATTGCCAACAGTTTATGTTGTTATGTTAATTGTTTTATTTTATTAGGGTTTTCAGATGTGTATTAATCTAATGAACTAAGTTTCAGGCGCCTGTCTTATTGGAAAAAAATCTAGACGCTTTCGAAAGTCGTAAAAATTTAACAATACTGCGAAGTTTATGACAATTATAAAAATAAATAAAATAGCCTTGATCGTTCAAACCTTTTTAAAAACATGCTCGGCTATTGGCCTTTCTTTTAAGGTATCATTTAAGCGGATATCTTAGCAATTCTCAGAATTAGAGGTTAAAAACCAAATTGAAAGAGATTAAATTCGATTTTTAAATGGACAAATGAAACAACATTTTTGGTAAAAATAATTGATGATTCATTTTAAAATGTGTAGGTACCTCGATTTCCTACACACTTTTTTTACTTCGATCGTTGTTATTTTGTAAAAGAGATCCTTGGCTACTCCATCCCGAGATGTGAAAACCACGGGGTCAGGTCCGGGGAGCGTGCGGGTCAAGAGATGGGTCCCCGGATTATTAGATTAGAAATACACATCTGACAACCTCAAAAAAAAAAACAATTAACATACCAACATAAACAGGGGCACTGTTGGCAATTAACTGTCAGAAATCGGGTTTTTTCAAAAATAAAATAAAAATTGCATTTAAAAATCAACAATCAGACTTCGTCTAAGACATGTATGGCTCAAAATGTTTTAAATGGTGTCAACTATCATCCCCTTAAATATTTGCACACCGCTTCCAAACTCCCTGTATTACTTAAAGTTTAATTATACCTAAATCTGGTCAGAACACACAGAGCCTATAATCAATATGCTGACACTTTTTTAAGAGGATGATCAGGAGTGCGATTTTTGAATCTCATTCGATGAATTCAACTGTTGAAAATGTCAAAATTTCTATGGAGATATGCATCTTTCAACTGCTGATTTGACTTTCAAAAATCATACTTCAGGAGTGCGATTTTTTAAAGTCGAATCAGCAGTTGAAAGATGCGTATCTTCATAGTAATTTTGACATTTTCAACTGCTGAGCTCTGCGAATGAGAAAATCGCACTCCAGACCATCAAATTAAACAACTTTCTCTATGGGACCAACATCGAAATCGCGAAAAAAAAACAGCTGTACCATACATTTGGCTCGAGTCGGTTTGCAGTTTTGTATGGGACAGCTGATTTTTTTTTCTCGATTTCGATGGTGGTCCCATAGAGAAAGTTGTTAAGTTTCATGGTCTGATCATCCCCTTAAAAAAGTGTCAGCATATTAAGTTGGACCCTGTATATTCAAGTTCAATTCAGGTAATAAATTCATTAAATTAACTAATTAATTCTGGGGAAATTATTTCTAACCACTGGCAACTGTAGCCGTATTTACTAACGTTATTAAACTAATAACGTCTTTCTCATTTCGTCGTAATTTTTTTGACGGCAGAAGAAACGAGACAAACATAGTTTACTTTGGCGTATGTATCGATTTCCAAGCTACATCTTTGAAACTCTGCTGAAGTGGTTTTACGCTTTTTTGAGTATTGTTTGTAAAAAGCTATCCCTCTAGTATTGTATAAAGCTCACTGTTATTAAATCACCCAGGACAAAATCTCAATGAAATCAGTCGGTTAACCAATTTCAATGTTATTATTGGATCCCAAATTACTTTTTCGAGATTTCATTACCATATAAAATAATGTTTTGTTGCCGTTGTAGTTTGCCGTCTAATTAAAATTATCTGAAAATGTTTAAAATGTTGGGACTTGGGAGTAAAATATAACGATAATTTCATTAAAATTTAAGTTTGTGGCATCGTTGGCCAAATTGAATTGCTGGATAGAAGAGGTCTCTCCACGCCCCAAAAAAAATTATGCATCACGCAATTTTTTGGTGATTTTTTTTTAGTGTTTTTCTCAAAAAAAAAATCGAAAGTCAGCGTTTAAGCTGGAATAAAAAGAAAAGGTTGTGTGTACAACACCCATTTTTTTTAATTTGAATGTTTGATGTTGTACGGTTCTATCAACATAAATTAGTTTTTAAAAAATCAGAAGATCTCGAGCGCTTTTAGATTATTTTTAATTGTAACTCAAAGTTGTTCTGTTAATTTTATTTTTCTTCTTCCAAATAAAATTAAGGTCATTAAAAAAAATTTGAGGTCGCATCCATGTAATTTGAATGTGTATAGAACCGTACAACATCAGACATTCAAATAAAAATAAAAAAATGTGTGTTGTACACACAACTTTTCTTTTTATTCCAGCTTAAATGCTGACTTTGATTGAAACTTTTTTGAGAAAAACACTAAAAAAATCACCAAAAAATTGCGTGATGCATTATTTTTTTGGGGCGTGGGGAAACCTCTTCTATCCAGCAATTCAATTTGGCCAACGATGCCACAAACTTAAATTTTAATGAAATTATCGTTATATTTTACTCCCAAGTCCCAACATTTTAAACATTTTTAGAGAATTTTAATTAGACGGCCAACTACAACGGCACCAAAACATTATTTTATATGGTAATGAAATCTCGAAAAAGTAATTTGGGATCCAATAATAACATTGAAATTGGTTAAACGACTGATTTTATTGAGATTTTGCCCTGGGTGATTTAATAACAGTGAGCTTATACAATACTAGAGGAATAGCTTCTAGAAAACAATACTCAAAAATGCGCAACTTCAGAGTTTCAAAGATGTAGCTTGGAAATCGATACATACGCCAAAGTAAACTATATTTGTCTCGTTTCTTCTGCCGTCAAAAAAATTACGACGAAATAAGAAAGACGTTATTATTTTAAAAACGTTAGTAAATACGGCCACAGTTGTCAGTGGTTAGAAATAATTTCCCCAGAATTAATTATTGAATTCAATGAATTTATTACCTGAATTATAAACTTGAATATGTAGGCTCTGTGTGTTCTGAACAGATTTAGGTATAAATAAACTTTAAGTAATATATCATATTTTACAGGGTTGATGTTTCATCAGCCCAGATCTGATAACGTCACCAATGTCACCATATTGTAATCTCTTCACTTTCACTATGCAAATAAAGATTTTTATTATTTAGGTATTTATTTATTTTATTTATGGTGTCAACTTCGAAATCACGAAAAAAGAAATCAGCTGTCCAATACATTTGAGTCGAGTCGGTCGGTACTGCAGTTTTGTATGAAACAGGTGATTTTGTTTTCACGATTTCGATGTAGGCTCAATATTGAAAGTTGTTCAGTTTGATTAGGGGAATGAATGGTGAAGTTATCCGGACTGATTAAAACTTAACCCTGTATGAAATAACGAAGAGGGTACCGAAACTCCCTACAGTGTGGGAAAATCAAAATCGTATATACTTGCAACACTGATGGCAAAAACAATGCGTGAAACATTTATTTAGTTTTTTAATGTTATTTTGACAAAATATAGTAAACTTACTTGTGAAAAGTTACACCACTTCCTTTATTATTCTTTTCCGACTGTGATTTACAAATTTTTACGGCGCATTTCCCCATTTTGGTAGCTTAATTTAAACGTCACGGATATGTCCGCTCACCATAGATAAACGCCTGAACTGAAGTCAAAGAAGCCTGCAGACATCTTCGAAGTGGCAACGCTTTGGTGCCCTAACTACTAATCTAGTTACTTAATATCATTGTTTAATAACAGTCAACATATCTACCTAAGTGCGGTACATGTCAAAGGTGCCAGGCGGCGTGTTTCAAAGTCGCGGCCTCTAGTATGCGCTGCTAATACTCTTGATTTAAAAAAACGTCTCTTGACATCTAAATAGGTAATCCCAATAAATCCCGTGAAATTTTTATCCATATTTATTAAATCCGGATATTTCCGGGAAATCAAGGCGTATCCAAACTTGTATGCTCAAAAAATGCCCCGAGATTCCGATCATTGGTAATGAGTTACATTAGCGTTCTTAACTTGAAACTAACAGGTCCTAGCCTGTTTATTAATGATAAAAACAATTAAGGTAAGAAAACCAAAATAAAAAAAAATAAAACAAAACTAACAAATTTACAAGGTACACGATTCCTTTACCCTTAATCAGCGATAGGTAGGATACATAATTTTGACACAGGTCGCTTGAATTTGGAATCTTTACATCTCAAAGTAACAACTCTAGTAATATTATCTGGACCAGGGTGCTTCTCTTCTATCAAACCGAACAACCAACGACATGGGGGAAGACCATCTTCCTTAACAAGCACAACATCACCAACACGTGGTTCCGGTCTGACTCGGGCCCATTTGTACCTCTGATTAAGAGTAGTTAAATACTCTTGTGACCACTTTCGCCAGAATTGT
Source organism: Agonopterix heracliana (assembly GCA_963693445.1). Classification (NCBI taxonomy): domain Eukaryota; kingdom Metazoa; phylum Arthropoda; class Insecta; order Lepidoptera; family Depressariidae; genus Agonopterix; species Agonopterix heracliana. Next base: position 7,614,017 of record OY856336.1, on the reverse strand, counting down.
TGAACGAGTTTCTGCGTCAATTGCCACCTACGCAGCACACCGACGGTTTGGTCTTCATAGCAGTGATCGGGTGCGACCACTAGGGGTTCACCAACCAAAAAATGACCCGGCGTTAATGGGTCTGAATCTTCAATATTTGATGGCAAGCGATACATTGGCCTGGAATTTAAGCAAGCTTCAACTTGTGCTAAAACAGTAGAAAGTTCCTCAAATGTTAAAGTAGCACCATCCAAAATGCGTCGCAGGTGAAATTTGGTGGATCGAACTCCCGCTTCCCATAGTCCACCGAAGTTAGGTGCATGGGGTGGTATAAAATGCCATTCGATACCTTTACTAACCAAGGCCTTCTGCACTTCATCCATTACACTGGAGTTTTCACCCTTGAACAAATTCTGCAGTACCTTGGAAGCTCCTACAAAATTGGTACCATTGTCACTCCAGATTTCATGACAATGGCCACGGCGAGCCACAAATCGTTTGAAGGCTGCAAGAAACCCTTCTGCTGTCAAATCGCTGACAGCTTCTAGGTGGATAGCACGTGTCACCATGCAGACGAAGAGACAAATGTATCCTTTATAACAGCGGCAGCCACGGCCTTTAGATAGCCTAACGTTTATAGGACCGGCGTAATCCACTCCACTACGGGAAAATGGACGACTGATCGTTACTCTTGAACTCGGTAGTTCACCCATGAATGGATGAGAGTTAGAGGCTCCGTACCGAATGCATTTAATACATTTTCGAAGCATGTTCCTGATTAATCCTTTCGCATTGACTATCCAATATTTCGACCGCAAATAATTCAACGTCAACTGAGGACCGCCATGCAATGTGTTTTCATGAGCTTCTAAAACGATTAATTTTGCTATGTGATGATCAGACGGCAAAATTATAGGATGCTTTACATTGTATGTCTCATCACTTTGTTGAATCCTGCCTCTTACTCTCAGAATTCCGGTAGAATCCAAGAATGGGCAAAGAGATGAAAGTCGGCTCCTTGGAGGTACTGACCCGACTTTTCTGAGATTATCTATATCATCGGAGAACGCAGAGTTCTGACAAAGCTTCAAACATAGCATTAATGATTGGTGTAAATCCGTGACTGTAAGATGGCGAGGTAAACTCGATTCTTTGTTAAGTGTTAACCTTTTAAATTTTAAACACAATGCGATCACTCGCTTTAATTTTGAAAGCGACGAGAATTTAGTCCAAACCGGATGTTCATCTAAATTTGAGTCGGATACAGTAAAATGAGTTTTAATGGGTTTTATTTCTAAGTTTGTGGTGACATGGAGATCCAAGGGTATGTCATAACTCCGTCGATGCAGCCAATCAGGTCCGTGCAGCCATAGCTCGTGGCCGAGAAAATCCTCCGGAGACAGTCCGCGTGATGCGCAATCTGCAGGGTTTTGAGCCGATTCGACGTGAGACCATTGTTCATTGTCCAAAATAGATAAAATCTCCGTCACTCTATTAGCCACAAAAGTCTTCCATCGGCATGGATGACCGCGCAACCAGGCAAGTACTACTGTGGAATCCGTCCACGCATGTAACTCGGACTTCGGTATATTCATCACATTAGATATCTCTTGGAGCAGATTTGCCAGTAGTTGCGCACCCAGAAGTTCGAGTCGAGGGATAGACACCGGAGATGTAGGAGCTACTTTAGTCCGTGAAGTAATTAAATTTACCGATACGTCACCTTGCTGATTTACAACTCGTAGGTATGCCACTGCAGCATAAGCCTTATTGGAAGCATCACAGAATCCATGAACTTCCGCTGCACATTGATTTGATACTTGCATCCATCGAGAAATTTCAAATTTATTAAGCGTAGGTAGCTTAGCTCTGAAGGTTGTCCATTCGGTCAACAAGTCCTCTGGAACTTCAATATCCCATTGTAACCCTTCCAGCCAAAGCTTCTGCATAAATATCTTTGCTTGTATTACAACAGGAGAAATCCACCCAAGTGGGTCAAATAAGCGAGATATGTCAGATAAAATTACTCTCTTGGTGATAGGATGTGTTTGAGGCGGTAAATTAACAGTGTATTCGAATGTATCGTTATTAATGTTCCACGACAATCCCAGGATTTTGATAACATCGTCGGACTTGAGTTCCAAATTGTCTTTCCTCATTGTTTTTTCTTTTTTCTTAAATTCTTCCATAACAACTCTACTATTGCTCGCCCACTTCTGAAGTTCGAATCCTCCTTTCCTTAAAATATCCTTTGTCTGATGATATATTTCAATAGCTTCCTTTTCTGTTTCGCATCCAGACATATAATCATCAATATAAAAATCTCGTAAAATCCTGTCTGCGGCTAACGGATATTCGTTTCCATAATCCTTTGATGTTTGTTGTAGGCTTTTAACAGCTAAATAGGGAGCTGCTGATACGCCGAACGTGACTCGCAATAATCGGTAATCCTGAACGTTATCTTTAGGATTTTCCCTCCATAACAATCTTTGAAAATCCGAGTCTTCCTGTGCCACCTTCACCTGGCGATACATCTTAACAACATCAGCGACAAAACAAATGCGATTCTCACGCCATTTCATTAATAAATGGCGCAGATCTGGTTGAAGTCGTGGTCCAATAAGTAAATCATCGTTTAATGATTTCCCATTGATACCTTTGCATGATGCGTCAAATACAACACGAACCTTAGTAGTTGTTTTATCTTCTCGCACCACAGCGTGATGTGGCAAATAAACGCTTTCTTTGGTGCGGTCAGCTTCGGGAACAGGTTCCATGTGTTGCATGTCTATGTATTCATTTATAACGCGTGAATATTCGGATTTCAAGATTGGATTTCGACTTAGTTTCTTCTCTAACAGCTCAAACCTTTTCAGTGCTATTGATCGAAAATGACCTAACCCACACTCTGGCTTTTCCTTTTTAAAGGGAAGCCGAACGACATATCTACCACTTTCATCTCGAGTGGTAGTGGATTCAAAGATTTCTTCGCATCTTTGATCATCGGGAGATAATATTTTGTCTCGAACTTCATCTGCTTCGAGTTCCCAAAACTTACGCAGTAACTCGTTTACAGAATGATCTTCAACGTGAAAATTGATTATAGTGTGGGAGCAGTGATTGTCGTCGCTACCAATGGCGTTGGCGTTACCTAAACGACCCGATAGGATCCAACCCAGTGACGTATTCTGAGCTGTCAAAGTGCCTGATGGATTCCTGATTACTCCGTTTTCTAATATCTGCCCGTATATTTCTGCTCCTAATAACATATCAATCCTTTGAGGTTTTCCATAACTTGGATCGGCCAATCTCAAGGTAGACAATTCTGGCCAGTCATTAATTTGAACTTCATGTGCGGGAAGAGTGGATGACAATGAGTTTAAAACATAAGCCTGGATAACATAACTGAATGAGGTGCAAGTGGACTGTATTTTACAAATGACTTTATGTTTTATTTTCAAATTAAGTTGATCTCCTCCCAAACCTGAAACTACACCCGAAACTGGGATTTTACGAAGCCCTAGCAATTGAACAGTATTTTCTGTAATAAAAGAAGCCTGAGAACCCTGGTCCAGTAATGCACGTACAGTGTACATAGTTTGCTTAGATTCAATCTTAATTAAAGTTGTAGCTAACATTACATGTCCAGGCGATAATATTGAACCATTAGCATGGTGGCTAATGATATTATTGGTATCCGTCTTTGTATCTCCCTCTAGCAACCTTTCCTGCTTTTCAGGTTCGGGGCCTTCTGGATTTTCAGGTTTAGGATGTGCCTTGGGACCCGTGGGAGCCTCGGGATGCAAGAGGGTGTGGTGTCGCTTATGACAACGTCTGCATGATGTACTTCGCTTACACTGTGTTACGCAATGGGTTGCACCAAAACAATTGAAGCATAGATTGTTTCTTTGTACAAATTCGTGTCTACTCTCAAAATCCTCCTGGTTGAACTTCTTGCATTGATAAAGCAAGTGATCTTCGGAACAAAATGGACAAGAAAATGTGGTGACCTTGAACGAATTTATTTTGGATTTTTCTAAATTGTCTTTATATCTTGTGTCTCTTTTTGGGTTAGGTTCTATAAATTCTAAAGCTCTGAATCTGGATTCTAAGAATCTTTTGAACTCTAGTAGTGTCGGTAGTTTATCAGTCACATCGCTTATTTTTTGTTCCCATTGTTTTCTCGACTCTGTGTCCAATTTTTGAGAAATGAGATGAATTATTAGGATATCCCAGGTAGAAACATCAACTCCGATATTGGTAAGACCATTAAGACAATCACTTGTCGTATCTAGAAGAAGTTTAACATTATTTGCAGATTCTGTAGTTAATGCCTTTTGATTCACCAATCTCGTCATAATACAATTGGCTATGTAGCGTTTATTGTTGTACCGGTTCTTCAACAGCGTCCAACACGAGGCATAGTTGGCTTCAGTAATGGGAATGTGCCTTAACAACTGCTCCGCTTCACCAGTCAGATGGCTCTTTAAGTAATGTAGCTTTTGTACGTCTGCTAGAGCCGCACTCTGGTGGATCATAGTATCGAAAAGATCATGGAAAGTTGGCCACTCCATGTACTTGCCAGAGAAAATAGGCAAAACAATCTTTGGAAGTTTCAAGGCTGTCGATTGCATTTGACCAGACATTTGCGTAGGCGACGCCGAGGATTCACCCTCTGTAGTAAATTCTTTGAGAACTCGTTTCAACTCGCTTCTGTAATCGATGTAGGTTTCTTCCACTTTCTCATACACGTTTTGCGTAAAATATTCTTCCACATCCATGGTCTTCTCATCAACAATCGACAGGAGTTTGTAATGATTTTTTTCAAATTGTTCCCAATACTTTTGCAACACTTCCAATCTAGTTTCGACGTATTGAAGATTGATCCTCGTTTTAGGCGACTTCTTGAAGTTAGTTTGCCCTTTAGATATATTCAATTGAATATCCTTTTGGATTCTTGTTATGGACTCCATCGTACTTTTGTTTACCTACTTCTACTCAGATAACAACACAGAAGTTTATGTATTATAAACGTTTGTAAACTCAATTACTTCAATGTCACTTTAAATGCGGTATCACTAAGTTCAATAGTAGGTAGTAGGTACGAACTACTATAGGTACCTAGGTACTAACCAAATTGTCCAAGTGAGCAAGCGTAATTATAACTGTGTGGCTGTTGTATTATCACAATAATTTCCGACTTGTTAAAGTCTAGTTGCACTGTTACTAAATTTTAATATCACTGTTTTAATTTTCACTCAAGTTTTTTCTAAGTCCCAAATAAGATGCGAAAATTTTACAAGTCTTTTTGTTAGTAACAATTCACTAAGTCCTCGGGCATAGGTTCCCCGTCAGTTCACTTTTTAACGATTATTCGGCTATGTTAATATTTCTTCAAAATTTAACTAAGTCCCTAATCTACACCACACAGTATATTATAGTATAAAGTACTTACAGTTTGTCCACTTGCTCACTCACCGTCTACCAAATACGACCACATCCAAGCTTGGCACGGCACAACACAGTGTAGGTACACAGCAAGACACGGAGACGTCCAGAGTTCGGCACAGTAGATTTACACAGTTCGACACAGTAACTAACACAGTTCGACACAGTGCTCCGACACGGTGTTTCGACACAATCCCACACGGTAGTAGACACAGCGCAACACGGGAGTTTTACGTAAGTTCGACACAGTGTTCCGACACAATCCCACACGGTGTAGACACAGCGCGACACGGGAGTTTTACGTACAAACCAATTTTAACTTTGCGGTTCAGTTTTAATATTTGGCTCAGAAAGGACCATGTTTATTTTTCAAAAAGGTCTAGTATCTCACAGAGGGCGTCATGAAATGAAACGAACCGTTCCGTGCTAGACGAATACAAATTTATTAATTTATCGGTAAACCAAGGTGATTAGACACGGGCAAATCTTAACAGCGCGATCTAGAATTACAATCTCTGCCGAACAGCGCCATCTAGTGACATAATGTAAAAGTAGTGGTTGGACAGTGGAGATATTGTTTGGTTAGAGACATAAAGAAGTATAAGCGGCCAATATCTAATCCACAATTATCTTTGCCCTCTTATATATACAAGGTGTTACAAAAATACAAATAAACATTTAAGGGGGTGGTTTAGACCATCAAACTCAACAATTTTCACTATGGGACCAATATCGAAATCGCGAAAAAAAAAATATGTTCTATACTCTACAAATCGACTCGAGCTAAAATATGTATGGGATATCTGGGGTGCGATTTGTCATCACATCAGTGAGCTTGAACGGTTTTTAAATGTCATACAAAAGCGTTCTCATGCATCTTTCTACAGCTTATTTGACTTTAAAAAATCGCACTCCTGAATTATGATATTTTGGAAGTCAAATCAGCAGTAGAAAGATGCATATCTCCATAGAAATTTTGACATTTTCAACTGCTGAATTCATCGAATGAGATTCAAAAATCGCTCTCCAGATTTTTTTTTTTCACGATTTCGATGTTGGTCCCATAAGAGTTTTAAAAATTTATTCTTACTTATGTAACACCCTGTAGGTATATATATTTATATATGTATCATATATATTATTCAAAACTGTAAATTATTTGTATAGGTAACAGATATAATTATGTTGATGTATGTCAAGCACGTATCCAGGGGGGGGGGGGGGGGGGGATAGGTGGGATTTATCCCCCCCCGAAATCCTAATATTTGTATGGAACAGTGGTCACACCTATACCTTTTTCGAAATTTTTCATTGAAAATCCCCCCCCCGAAATTGAATGTCCCCCCCCGAACTCAAAGTCTGGATACGTGCTTGATGTATGTAATATTTTTAGTGCCTTAGCATAAAAAAGGAAAAAAGTATCTTAGGACTTTAGAGACTAACACTCAGCTGCACGCTGCAGAAACGCTCATTAAAGTTTATCCTCCATTAAATCTCTTGCTGCAACTTTTCGTCATGTTGACGTAGTAAAATCTAGCAAGAGATTTAATGGAGGATTAACTTTAATGAGCATTTCTGCAACTGAGAGTCAGTTTGTCACTAACAAAATAATTGTTGTTAGGTACTTACCGGGTCCAAAAATGCAGATGGTAATTTTGGAGATGGCGATGAAGACTGAAAAAGAATAATCATTATTATTTTTTTGTTGTTTTTATTTTTTATCTAATTAAGAGCTCTTTAAAAAATACTTACTTTATTTCAGACTACAATTGTCCAATTACTTGGTTAGTACATACAATATTGGATTGCCACATCGTTTGTACATATTAATGAAGTTATTGTAAATACATGATTTTAATAATTTTTACTATAAATAAATTTACGAACGATCTCTATAAAGGAGACCAAAAACAGGCAGTTTGCCATTCTCCGTTATTATTTACTTGAAATAAAAAATAAATAAAAGAGACGGGGCGCAAGTGGCCTATGAGTCAATAGAGATGAGAGTAAGGTAGATTTGTTGGGAGACCTTTCCTCATGACTCACTGAAAGGCGCATCAAAATCGGCACCGAGGATTTTGAGAAAATCATGATTCAAGTTACTATGAGATTTTAGTTACCCTCAGTGTATTTTTTGTGAAGAGACTGCATTAACTGGACCACGGAGATTCTTCATCTCCATGGCCCCGTCGCTAACCGTCGCACACGTCACACCACACAGTTGTTATGACAACTGTCATGTCATGTCATGTCATGACAAACGTATAGTGTGACGTTTTTGACGGCTTGCGAGGAGACCATGGAGATGAAGCATCTCCGTGGTCGAGTAAATGCAGTCTCTTTTCAAAAAATACACTGAGGGTAACTAAAACCTCATAGTAACTTGAATCATGATTTTCTCAAAATCCTCGGTGCCGATTTTGATGCGCCTTTCAGTGAGTCATGAGGAAAGGTCTCTTAACAAATATACCACACTCCCATCTCTATTGGTTCATAGGCCACTCTCCATACAAAGTTGCCCAGTCTCTTTTCTTGGACATTGTCAATTATCTAGTCACATTAATTAAACTAGAACAATTGAGTACCAGAATCTAGCCTGGACTTGTAGAAGAAAACAAAAACTAAAAAAAATTAAAAAGATCGATTAAACTTTGTATTATGAGAATGAATAAACAAATTAAATACTTACTCTTGGACACCAACTTTCCAACTGCAAAATAAAATAAAAAGTTTAGAAGAAAAATTCCAGTAACCAATTCTGGATAAAAATTGCTTTTTAATTATTAGTAAGGAGCTAGAACGATTAGGTAAGGAATTTTAATTTATAGGTTAGTAATACGTATTGTAAGGTACCTCTTGATCACAGATCACCTCCAATAGATACCGCATTCAGGGCCGCCGACGCGCACCACACATCTATGATTTCTCACTGATATAAGCAACGGGATAGAGCGAGATCGGAATAGTGCGACCTTGAAATGGACCTCAATTATGTTGCATTATTTAACCTACCGCCAAAATTTTCATCATGCGGTATCTATTGGGGGTATCTGCTCTTGATTGAGGAATCTAAAATAAATGAATGACGTTTTGCTTGTGACTGCATCTCGGTCAAGGTCAAGTTTTTTGTAAAGTTATCAATGCCAAACTCAAAGATTGTTTTTTGTGAGCAAAAACACAGTTGACAAGAGATGGCGGAGCCTTGCAGCAAGCTCAAACGCGCACCGCGCGAACACCACGTGATTGACACAACCAGTTGACTCGTGGCCAAACTCGCCCTCCTCCTCAATCCTCATCTCCCTTTATATTGTGACTTCAAGTGATTTTCTATGATTTGGTTTATAAAAAAAATTTACTCACGTCCTCCGATCAGAGTTTTGTCGAGAACGTTACCGCATCCCAGTGAAACTGAAATAAAATATAACTAATTAGAATAAAATAAAACTAACACACTGTCATACGTGATACGTCAGTATCCCCTTGAGTGTGACCAACTATGCAATTTCCCCTTCATTGAGATGACTAAATCTCTATTAAAAGTGATTAAGTTACTAAATTAGTTTTTTATACCTAACCGTTATTTATATTCATGATCATAATCATTCTTTATGCATAACCCTTTATTCATATTTATATTATTATTTTTTTCTTTTTTTGGGGTGATTGGGGATCTACCTCCTAGCGGTCCACCCCGGGCAACGGCATCACACATCTTTGTCCTAAGGACTAGATAGAGGTCAAGAGCAAAGCCATCAAAAATAAAAAATAAATCATAATCATTTATTCATTGCTTGACGAGACTATTACGAGACTAGTGGCATAAAATACTTCAAGTATCACAATGTAACGCCATACTTGCAGTGTTTACTTGTTTATTCATTGTTATGAATAAGGTAAAGGTTAGACGAAGCCTGCGTTGCGAATTAAGTTTTTTTTTGGTAATTTATTTATTTTAACTGTCTTTTTTTGTAAATTTTTACGCTCACATCACATTGTTATATGAATAAATAAATAGTTTTATTTAAGGCGTATCCACCCGGGACCACGTCTCTCCATACTAATCGATGTGAACGACAGCGTGGCAAGGGTCAGAATTTAGTCGTTTTTTTTTTTTTAATTAGATGATTTTTATGAATTAAAAAAAATATAAGATAACCAAATAATTCTAGGATGTAGGTAGTATTGTGAAGTATTTAAAATCATTTTCTTCCGATCAACAGTTTAAGAGTAAAATGTTACAACTGGAAAAAAGGATGACTTTAGATTCCTTTTTCTTCAGTTTTATTAATTAAAATAGATTTCTAGAAAAACCAAATCACTTCTCATATCCTGTGGATTGTTCAGTTTTAATTTCTGCCTAAAAAGTGCCATAGTTGATGTATTAAATGGTTACAAATTTACCCAATTTCACGGCAAAACCAATAAAGCCCGACCAGAAATATAAAAAACCTCGCCATGTTGCGGAAAATCATTGCAACTAATTTTTGTACTTAGAACACTAACATTAAAGGTGACAGTCGATTGCGGCGCCCCCAAAACAGGTTTTTTATATTCCTGGTCAGGCTTTACCTAATATCTACTTACTTTGAACGCCGAGGTCTGTGAAGTCATCAAACGACTGTGGTTTTTCTGAAAAACAATAAAAAATATCACATTGGTGACATAGTAGAAAAGTACTCGTAGTTGTTCAATACATTTGGCACACAAAACAGGAAACAATCAGTGAAATAATAACACATAATATAAAAAGCTTAAATCTAGATTGCAACCCTAAATATGCATGCACAGTCACTTATATAATCCGTGGCACATACAGTTATATTCTATAGTAAAGAAATATGGAAAATAATGTATTTATTGTAGGTATACTTAAATATGCATGTAAAAACAAATGTTTATTCTTTTGATAAACCAAGGCGTGTAAAACAATGTAATGAATGATAATATTATGTGGTCGTAATAAAGGCTGTAATAAAAATACTTTACGTTGTTACTTACTTAGACCAGCTAGACGCTTGATGAAATCTCCCTTGAGCTTGAGGATACCTGCAAAAATTAAAAGATAACTTACTTAGGAGGATTTTATAACTTATGTACGGTACGTAATAGCGACTGCTCTCAAACGGTGAAGGAAAACATCGCGAGGTACGCTGAAGAAGAAATTCTGATGCGTATGTGAAGTCTACCAATCCGCATTGTGCACGTGTGGTACTACACTAACGTACATACTCCCTCCCTGGGGGTAGGACTGTGCCCTGCCTGCAGTGGGACGTATATAGGCTGATGATGATGATGATGATAGATAAGATTAGATTAATTTATTTCACATTATAATATGTCACATTGTTACATAAATATTTTACATAAAATGTCCATTCATAGCATGATCGTCAAATTGTATTATAAATTTATGAGATTAACAATGTCAAAAATAAAAACGAATAATTAAAATATAAAGAATAAAAGTTAAACATAGTCTATTTCAAGAATAGTACTTATACTAAAAATGTCGCTTTTTGGGCTTTTTTGGACATTGTTTATTTTGTTCTATGTGACATAATATGAATAGATAATAAATAATTAGTGTCAATTCATCTTACAACTATTATAAAACCGTGAAATCATGAGGAACAAAAAAGTAGCGGTTTACTTCATATAAACTCAAACAACACTCGATAGCGCGATTTAAATGACGTGCAGCGCCATCCTATTGACAAAATTGTTAGTTTGTTTGTTTGTTCGCGCATCACGCAAAAACTACTGAACCGATTTTGATGAAACTTTTTTTGTTTGATAGCTTATGATCTGACTTAAAATCTGGTATATAATTTGTGCGGACGAAGTCGCGGAAAAACACTAGTGTATGACATAATATTGATAGTTCGTGTTTGGGTGAATCCATAAAATCACGTAACGCACATTTGGTTGAATTTTGACCCCCACCTCCCCAGTAACATCTTGGTGATATCTATCTATATTGCACCATCATAAAGTAGGAGTTTCAGACTAAATTAGGTCATGGGTTGATTTTTGATGTAATACCGACTGAAAACGGTGAAGGAAAACATCGTGAGGAAACCTGCATACGCCGAAGAAGAAATTCCGATACGTATTAGTATAAGAGATAAGTGGACTTTTTACAACCATCAGCAGCAAGGCTGATTCAGTGTTTATGGGATGTAGAGCATCTATGTGATGGGGATGGACCAGGTCTGCCTGCATAACGTCAGTTGGTTTAGGAGTTACAGACGTTTGAAGGTCAGTAAAAAATTAAAGATCAGCTGCAAGGCTGATCATATTATATTATTGTAGTATGCACTGTAACCATGTGAACAGTACAAAAACTGACATGAACTGCCAGTCGGTTTAGGAGTTACAGCCGTTCAAAGGTCGGACCTTAGAACAGACAGATTTCTAAAAAAGGTTGATTTCTAGTCAGGGATAGCTAAAAACCATTATCGACGATTAAGAACCAATAATGTCTATAATGTCTATCTCAACTTTCGGCTGTTTTTACTTTTTTATGTGAATAGGTTTAAAGTCCAATTTGGCATAAGTTGTTCAAGCAACTATATCAATATGAACAATATTTCCTAAGTTATGTGTCATAGAAATACCACCTAAGATAGGTGGAGAGGTGGTATAGAGCGCGTTTAACGTTTATTTACGGTTTTTTTTCTCCTGTAAAGTTGACATTTTTGAGATAGATTTTTTGTAAATAATATCTTAAATGTACAGACACACTTCAGTTACAGTTTCATAATAGTTTAGAATATCCCTATGACATATTCACCAACTTACCAGAGAGACCGCCGAAGAGATTTCCGACACCTTTGACCAATCCTGCTTTACCGATGCCGTAGCTCTGTTAACGAAAACAGAATAAATATTATTGTTAAGTCTCGAAATGGTTTTCGATTCAGCCCTCTCAAAAAAAACTTGACTTACAGAATTTTTGACCGAGGCGTGAGTCCAACTCGCACTCGGGCGTTTTTTTAAGTAGTTAAGTATAAGAGATAAGTGTACTTTTTGCTACCATCAGCAGCAAGGCTGATTCAGTGTTTATGGGGTGTAGATCATCTCTGTGATGGGGATGGACCAGGTCTGCCTGCATAACTTCAGTCGGTTTAGGAGTTAAAGACATTTAAAGGTCAGTAAAAAATTAACGATCAGCTGCAAGGCCGATCGTATGATATTATTGTAGTATGCACTGTAGCTATGTGAACAATACTAAAACTGACATGGTTCATCAGTCGGTTTAGGAGTTACAGCCGTTCAAAGGTCCGACCTTTGAACGGCTATATCTCCTAAATCGACTAGCAATTCATGTAATTTTTTGTACTGTTCACATAGCTACAGTGCTTTCTACAATAATCAGCCTTGCAGCTGATCGTAAATTTTTTACTGACCTTTAAGGCCTACGCACATTGCAGCGATATTATCGAGCGATTTTATCGAGCAATATTATCGACAGCGATATCGCGACACCTTACACACTGCAGCGATTCCGCGATTCGCGTCACGCATGCGCCCCACCACTGAATGTAGTCGAAAGAGTTGCGATAATATCGCGGCAGTGTGTGGGATCGAGCGCGTCCCCATACAAAATGTACTGAGAACAATTATCGCAAAATCGCAGCGATAATAATATAAACGTCTGTAACTCCTAAACCGACTGAAGTTATGCAGGCAGACCTGGTCCATCCCCATCACAGAGATGCTCTACACCCCATAAACACTGAATCAGCCTTGCTGCTGATGGTTGCAAAAAGTACATTTTTCCCTTATACTATACTAGCTTTACCCGCGCGACTTCGTCCGCGTAAAATGATCCCACTTACTTGTAAAATGTATGTATGTATGAATTTTGAAAAATGCTGAAACAGGGGTATTTTTATTTTTGCTCTTAAATAATATGCGTTCTAAGTTTCAAAAAGGCAGGACTAAAAAAAAAATTTTCCCACACTCACTGTTACCACCCTTTTTACCATCTTAGGGGTTGAATTTCGAAAAATCCCTTCTTAGTGGGTGCTTACGCCATTATACGCAACTACTGTCAAAATTTCATAGTTGCAGCTTTAGCGGTTTGGGCTGGGCGATGATGAATCAGTCAGGACAAATGTTTATATATATATATAGATAGATAATTCAGATACTCACGGCTTTCTTGTGATGTCCGAGCCCAAGAAGGTCTACCCCAGGAATGTCCAACTTATGTTTCAACAATCCAAAGGTGGCATCTGTGGTTGAAGCTGCAACAACAACCTGCGGGAAATAATTATGATTACCTACCATGTCAATAGCACGGACCTGAAAAAAAACCGGACATAATCTCGTCTAATCACGAGTGAAGCACCCATTTATTTTTGTGTGCGTGATGACGCACTGTCGCGCGGTACAAAATGGTGGCGGGTTGTAGGACCTAAGCCTAGATCTGGTGCATCTGTGTGAGTGTAGGTCCCTTGTAGAACAAACGAATATGTAGGACCATGCATGAATCACATCTTTTTAGTGTCACATAAAGTCCGCCTTTTTTTCAAGTCCGTGGTCAATAGCTACTCGGTCCAAATGTATTTTTATTATCCAAAATATTATTTTTTCGCTATTTGACTGTTGGTTCCATAGTGAAAATTGTTTAGTTTGTGTTCAGGAGTGCGATTTTCGAAATTTCAGGTTCGAAAATGTCAAAACTACGATGGAAATCCGTATCTTTCTACTGCTGATTTGACTTTCAAAAATCATACTTCAGGAGTGCGATTTTTGAAAGTCAAATCAGCAGTAGAAAGATGCATATTATATCTCCATAGTAATTTTGAGATTTTCTATCGATGAGCTCAGCGAATTCGTTTCAAAAATCGCACTCCTGAACAGTGGCGTATTTGCGGTCTGGGCCGCCTTTAGGCCCCAGGCCATGTAGTAAGTACCAGCCGCCCCTTTCTCAGCACCCATCATAGACTACATAAATAACGAATTTACTTTATTGCCATCTTTTATCGGAAGCGATTCATAAATTTTGTTTCGATACAATTACTTTACCTATATTCAGTCAGTCACTCATAGTCTGTAGAATCCCAATACAGGGCAAAGGCCTCCTCTCACGAATATGGGTGAGAGGGATTTGGCCATACTCCACCACGCGGGCCCAGTGAGTGTTGGTGGAGGCAAGTTAGTGGTCAACTTGCTGTCAGAGAATTTTCAAGCCGCCTTAATAGGCCTCTGTTAAGCGATGCTTAACGAATAGTAACAACACCATTTGACGGAACTATCTGAGACCAACTGCTTAACGTGCCTTCTGAAGCACGGAAACGCTCGAGATGAAATACCACTAAACGGTCACCCATCCAAAGACTGACCGGACCTGACGTTGCTTAACTTCGGGGATGGGTTTTCTCCCATAGTAAAAGTTGTTCAGTTTGATGGTTAGAGTATGTGGTTTAAAGGTTAATGATACTTTTCCTAACACCTTGTATATACAAAGGTACAATCTTACATACATACATAGGCTGTTAAACACATTACCCTTCCTTTGCGTCGTGCAGTCGGGTAAAAAGAAACATACGTGATGAAGGGATAACCTCCTTTTTCAAAGTATAAAGAAATTCAGTAAGTAATTAAATGTTTTCTTGTTTATATTTATTATTTTTTTCTTCTTAGATAACAACGTCTTTATTAAAAAAGATGAAATGCAAAAAAAAGAACATTCTATTTAAAATCTTTTTTTTTATTTTTTTTATTGAAGAAACAAACAGTCACTTAAAAAAACATAAATTTTGGTTTTAAGGTAGTAGTCCAATCATTTTAGGGTTTGACCCTTACAATAATTAATCTATCGCTGAAACTTTGCAGTGAATTAAGTAAAGTATACAGATTACGGTTGACAAATAATCTAGGTTTAATTTTTCCGGTCCTAGATTATTTGTCAACCGTAATCTGTATACTTTACTTTATCACACTGCAAAGTTTCAGCGATAGATGAATTATTGTTAGGGTGTCCATACAAGGAAACTCTAAAATGACTGTATACTGGTAACAGACCTTGAGTTCCCTATATTGAATTAAAAATATTTCTTACCAGCACCAGAACGGCCAGGTATTTTACGGAAACCATCGTCAGGGTGTCTTTCTTGCCTAACTATTTGGTAACTAAGAAACTGGCCCAATTTATACCCAGAATAGAACAAATCTTTACTTTCTACGTCGATAACACAAAAGCAATTAATTAGGTATCCCAATTAATCACTTAAATAAAATAAAAGAAAATATTTCGTTTGAACAGTTGTTTTAATTCAAAATTCTTAACAATTACAGTCATCGCTCAAGTTGGCGACGAGGTCATAAACTCCTAAACAGAATTATGTCCACTTAATAATAGTAAGACTTTTTACCCGACTGCGCAAAGCAAAGGAAGGGTACCCAATGTGTTTATCAGCCTGTGTCTAGAACGATTTAACCACTTCTAGGCATGTGTACTCGTATACATTAAGTTAGGCCTCCGCACATTGCAGCGATATTATCGATCGATATTATCGACAGCGATATCGCGATACCTTACACACTGCAGCGATTCCGCGATTCGCGTCACGCATGCGCCCACCACTAAATGTAGTCGAAAGAGATTGCGTCAGGTTGCGATAATATCGCGGCAGTGTGTGGGATCGAGCGCGTCCCCATACAAAATGTACCGAGAACAATTATCGCAAAATCGATTTATAATGAGCAGAGGCCTTAATTGTTTCCAGTACATTTTGTATGGGGACGCACGCGATCCTAAGTATTAAGGTAGTAATGATATCAATTTCACCCTGTATAACGAAATTAAAAGAAAAACTATCACCGCTAAGTAAGCATTAAGGCTTCCGCACATTGCAGCGATATTATCGCTCTATAATATCGCGGCAGTGTGTAGGATCGCGCGCGTCCCCATACAAAATGTACTGGAAACAATTATCGCAAAATCGCAGCGATATTATCGCTCGATAATATCGCTTCAATGTGCGGAAGCCTTAAAGCTTACTTAGCGGTGATAGTTTCGTTATACAGGGTGAAATTGATATCATTACTACCTATCCTTTTAAACGAAGAGTCTACCCATCAAACATAACAACTTTTACTATGGGAGCAAACAAATCGGAGCAAAAATAAATCTGCTGTCCCATACTAAACTGCACCCGCCGCCGCTGCCTACACGACTCAAATGTATGGGACAGCAGATTTCTTTATTGCTCATATTTGTTTGCTCCCATAGTAAAAGTTGTTCAGTTTGATGGGTAGACTCTTAGTTCAAAGGATGCTAATGATATCAAATTCACCCTGTATACACTACTGCGCTCACGGACCTGAAGAAAGACGGACTTAATGTGACACTAAAAAGATGTGAAGCATTCAAGTTCCTACATTTTCGTTTGTTCTACAAGAGTCCTACACTCACACAGATGCACTAGCTCTAGGCGTAGGTCCTACAACCCGCCACCATTATTTACCGCGTGACGGTTTGTCAGCACGCACACAAATATAGACGAGATTACGTCCCATATACGATCGGTAATTTTTTACTGACCTTCAAACGTCTGTAACTCCTAAACCAACTGACGTTATGCAGGCAAACCTGGTCCATCCCCATCACAGAGATGCTCTACACCCCATAAACACAAAACATGAATCAGCCTTGCTGCTGATGGTTGCAAAAAGTGCACTTATCTCTTATACTATAACTATGTTAGATTTTGATGGTTAGAGCATCTGTATAATTAATCTGCCCTCGTTTTGTCATCTCCCACTCAAGACCTTAGGGAATAGGGACAAAGGAGGGGCTGAAAACTGTGTCGCACAGTCGGGTAAAAAGAGTTACATACATACATACATATGCTCACGCCTATGTCCCACTACTGGGGTAGGCAGAGACAATAGATCGCCACATGCTACGATTCTGACACACATCTTTCGCCTCCTCAACATTCATAAGTCTCTTCATACAAGCTCGTCGGTTCCGGGTACATTTTATTTGGCCCTTCTTCAGTACGCATCCTATTTGGTCAGCGTACGTGCGCCTAGGGCGACCCCTTTCGACCATTCCATTCACACTTTCCTTGTAAATTTCATACCAGCCTACTTTGGCTCATTCTTTCCACATGACCAAACCACCTCAACATTCCTTTTTCAATCCTTGTCACTACATCTTCTTTCAGAAGAGTTGCTCATCCAAAACCCCAAACTTTCCAAAATTAGGGGTAAAATCATCTTGTCCATTCCATCTTGTGTCCAAGATGATCCCTTGGGAATGGACAAGTAGGGGTTTAAAAAATGTTTAATATAATAATGAAAGATCAACAAATTAAACATTTTGAGCGCTACACGCCCAAAAACGCCTTAACGGTCATTCTCCGAGCAGGTTTTTTTGCGCGTCCTGGCTTATAAGACACACAATAACTAAAATTTTCGCATGTTTGATATTTTTTAACATTAAAAGGGGTCTATAGCTAGGTGTACACGAGATTTTATGCACGTAATTAAAAAACTACTGGTTGAAATAAATTTTTGAAACCCCGTTCTCTAATTTCACCGACGTGTCCCTTTGCCGATATAATTTACAAAAATTATTCTCCTCGCTAAATTCCAAGAATTATATCAGTTTACTCCTATGATATTTAAAGCACATTAGATAAGTATACCACACAAAAAATATGAGTCGTATGAACCAGATCGTTTCCGAGATGTAATATGTTTTTACCTTGTCCTGAGTTAAACTCTAATTTCACCGACACGACAAATACTTGTGCATACAACACTATATAAATGTTTGTGGGACATCACTATCGCTTGATCGGCTAGCTCTTAGGGTCTCGCAGGCGCTCAAGCAAAACTGTAATGTGTATGCTACATAGATTAGCGAGTACGAACATATTTACCTAATTTCACCGTCGATGGTTTTCGATTTTCCTAATTTCATCTTGCTCATTTTTAAATTTACGTGGCTAAGTTTGAGTTCTGTAATTCATTCTAGGGATAAAGGGTACCAGCCTTAACATGTTGTTATACCCTGTTAACTGTTTTTATTCTATAATAAAGAGCTATTTTCAAAAAATCACGAGTTCCTAATTTCGACCACCTAATTTCACCGACAAATTTGACTGTGAAATTAGAATCTATCGACTGTCTCGTTGATAGTCGGTAGGCTCAGCCTACCCCCATGGGAGATTGGTGTGAGCTTATGTATGTATGAATGTATTATTAATAAAAAAGGAATAATAAAAGTGATCATCATCAGCTCCCGATAGACGTCCACTGCTAAATATCTGGAATATAAATGTATGACGAATTTATAACGATAAATATAAAGAAATTGTTATAAGTAAAAATTATAAAAAATTAGTTAAATTTCCAATAAAATGGAGCAAAACCTAATTTCACCGTAGCCTGTCTAATTTCACAGTCGCGCAAATATTTCAATCCGCAATATCTCTGCAACTGCTAAGTCAAATTAAGTCCCACTCGGACTAAATAGTTTCTAATTGAATACTCTTTTATATGATACCGATACTGACACAAAATAATAAAGAAAAAAAAACGACGGTGAAATTAGGCGGAGAACGCCGATCCTGAGAATGGCCGTTAAATAAGATGGCGTGCATTATGATGCCATCTTATTTTGGGCGTGTAGCGTCACTTTGACAGCACTAAAGTCAGTTGTTGGTTTTCTGTCTCTTTTCTTAGTCGAATGTTAGAAAATGACAGGAATAAATTTAGTTAAGTTTAATCGTGGCAATACCGAATCGATACCAACCAGGTAGCTTTTCAATTAGCTATCATTAAACGCTTTATTCTTAGAAAAAGTATTGTCTAGAATGAGCCTCACACTTGTTCCGTATAAAACAAAAGGGGCTAACTTTCTTAGGTTGGTGTGCGTGAGGCGCCATACAAAATATGTATGTGTGCGTGTATATGTATAGGGTTTTGGAACCAGTACTGGTTCCTATTTTTTTCGACGCTTTCGTAGCTTTGACTGTCTATCTTGATAATCTAAGGATTTATTGTTATTTAAACTACGAGTAGGTGTACCTTTCCATATGGATTTTGCTGGATACAATCTTCAAATTAACCTTAAAATTTTCCATTATATTCTGACCTTCGCTCGGTTAGTTCGCGAAAAACAAAATTCTTCATTATTTGTTCAATTGTTTAATTAAATAGGAATAAGACAATTAGTTCGTAAGACAAAGAAATATTTCGTTCTAAAGGTATCCATTGTTAAATTTTCGTTTGACGCAAGTGGATAATCAAATAATTCATTATTTGGACTGTTAGATACCTAATAATGTTATTATATTTCATCTATTGGCTTGAAGGCCGTGTGGTTACCATAATTTTTAGGGTCTCGTACCCAAAGGGTACCAACGGGACCATATACGAACAAAACTTTAAGGGTGTATTCAGACTGTAAATCTGAACAACTTTCCCCAAGGAACATTGGTCGAAAAACGAGATATCTATCGGCCGATCCGAACTTTTGTATGGGACGTCGAAAACTTTTTCTCGTTTTTCGACCCATGTTCCTTAGGGAATGTTGTTCAGATTCACGGTCTGAATACACGGTTAAAGTTTCGTTACTAATTAAAAATTAGTGGTGTATATTCCCTTGTAGGTGGCATGCTAAGTGCTGGTTAGCTGGCATACCAGGTACTGGCATTCTGTGTCAACCTGATACACACATGCATATAACTGCCTCCGTGGTCTAATGGTTAAGAGCATTGGGCTCTTGACACGGAGGTCGTGGGTTCGATTCCCACTGGGGGCACCTAGTGAAATGTCACTTTGTGCGTTTTTCCCCAGTTGGTTAGGACATTGCAGGCTGAGTCACCTGATTGTCTGAAAAGAAATATGATTCCGTGCTTCGGATGCCACGTTAAACTGTTGGTCCCGGCTACTATCTCTGGTGGTAGTAGTCGTTACATAAAAACCACGTCAGAGGCCGTAAGGCGGTTTGAATAAACTCTGACACCAGGGCTTGCAGCCCACTCGATAAGAAGAAGAAGACACATGCTTGGGGCCATGGATGCATTAACAAATATTGCACCCCTGGGCAAACATGTTTGGCCGCCCCCATAACTGTAAATTTCTGGCCCGTAGCCAAGATTTGTGCAAGCAAGGTTTTAAGATAATTTAAGAATTGATCGGCAAGATTGATTGGTTATTGCCACGAGCTATCGAAGCGAGCTCAAAAATTTCTGAGCTGTAGCCAGAAAACTGTTGGTCTGTATATAGTCTCAGATTGTGTAACAATTTCCTCCCCATGTGTGTGGCCCTACGGGCTACGACCTTAGCATTTATTTACCCATTTTGCCCTTAGGAGAATAGCTACGCTAGTGCCTGTATCTGGTATGCCAGTTTTAAGAAAATGCTGGCCTACCACGCACTTCCCCGCATGGGAAAAAATCAGACTGCTTACGATCTCGTGGAATGCTTTAGACTGGCATGAAAATTACGGGCAGAAGCTCGATACACATAACTCGTATTTACCTGTAATGTGTATGCCTATTTAAGGCCTCCGCTCATTGCAGCGATATTATCGAGCGATATTATCGCTGCGATTTTGCGATAATTATTGATCTCAGTACATTTTGCATGGGGACGCGCTCGATCCTACACACTGCCGCGATATTATCGAGCTATAATATCGCTGCGATTTTGCGATAATTGTTCTCAGTACATTTTGTATGGGGACGCGCTCGATCCCACACACTGCCGCGATATTATCGCAACCTGACGCAATCTCTTTGTACTACATTCAGTGAAGGGCGCATGCGTGATGCGAATCGCTGAATCGCTGCAGTGTGTAAGGTGTCGCGATATCGCTGTCGATAATATCGCTCGATAATATCGCTGCAATGTGCGGAAGCCTTTATGGGTTCCTTAGTTCCTACATTAGCGGTCGTCGCCTTACACCCTGTACAGTGTATATACAGCGTGTTAACTGAATACTGAAAAGAAGAATATAGTTTATACATATCGATTTACACGAAGGTTACATACCGTATAATAAAGACACTTGTGCAAATAAAATAATTAATATTTAATGACAGTCTATTCTGCACAAACATTTATCTTACACGTGTAAGAATTGTTTGGATGTGACGGTTGGTTTTCCTGATGGCTTCTCTTGATTTTTAGGGTACTGTACCCATAGGGTGCCGACGGGGCCCTTATTATACCTACGGCATAGTTTACTTAATAAAAATCACAGATCTCGTGTCTTTCACGACCTTCGGGTACATTAAAAATGAATATAGTGCATTGGGGTAATTGCGAACCTGGGTATATTCCGAAAGTTTATTAAAACTACCTGACTTGTCTGTCGAGACGGCACGTTGCTCTGACACTTACGCTAGCAGCGACGAACGGCGGCTTGAGCGTCAAAGCCGATAAAAATGGCGTCTAAAGTCAGGTAGTTTTAATAAACTTTCGGAATATACCCAGGTTCGCAATTACCCCAACGCACATACCTACATTTTTTCCTCCGCGTCACAAAAGTACAACTGATGAATAACCCATTAGTGATAAGCACGCACCCTCAATAACTTTTTAAATATAGCCCAAAGTCTCTATTTATTTTAGGAATTTCATTGTGTTTTCGACATAAGTACCTACCTATGCATTTTTTTCTGACCGAAACCGGGCGAAAAACGACCGCATTTTTACATTGAGTAATTATGTATAGAGCATAGACAACGCGAACAAAATCAGTGCACCATGATCAGCAGTGTGGGGCGCGTGCTGGGAGCGTCAGGCTGCGACGAGCGCCTGGCACAGGCTAAGTGGGTTAGAGCGCGTGCACCCTAACAAGTGTTACAAAACATTACTTCTCGGTAGCTTCTCTAGTTAACATAGTACCTCAATGCATTTTTAATTCTTTTTCGATTTTCAAGAAATAATCAAAACGGTTTTAGTTTTAAAAATTGACAGTTTTTTCGACAACATTTTTTTCTTTTTGCAGGCCTCTTCAAGACGCGTCATTTTCCACCCAAATCAGCCCCTTTTTTGATTCTGTTCAATCGTAAAAACAGTACTTACCTTACCTAATACATACAAGCGTCCATTTTCGTGTGTATGTGTGAGCAAGCTCTATGGTATGACAACAAATAATAAAACCGGCCAAGAGTGAGTCGAGCTCGCGATTAGGGTACCAGCGAAAAAAAAATTTGGTTAAGTACTATTAAGGCCTCCGCTCATTGCAGCGATATTATCGAGCGATATTATCGCTGCGATTTTGCGATAATTGTTTCCAGTACATTTTGTATGGGGACGCGCGCGATCCTACACACTGCCGCGATATTATCGAGCGATAACATCGCTGCGATTTTGCGATAATTGTTCTCAGTACATTTTGTATGGGGACGCGCTCGATCCCACACACTGCCGCGATATTATCGCAACCTGACGCAATCTCTCTCTACTACATTCAGCGAAGGGCGCATGCGTGACGCGAATCGCGGAATCGCTGCAGTGTGTAATGTGTCGCGATATCGCTTTCGATAATATCGCTCGATAAAACCGCTCGATAAAATCGCTGCAATGTGCGGAAGCCTTTATTGTGTCGTATAAATAGGTATGGAACCTAGGTGCGATAGCCGACTCACACTTGGCCGGATTTTATATTTAATCTTGCAACGTATAACTACTATTACAAGTAGGACCAGGATGAGGACCTTGCGCAGGTCACACCAGAGTCCCCGTCAAATCCCGAAGTCGTATAGTCATTAAAAAATCATCAGGTGCGTAGGTTGAGTATTCTATAGATTTCCTGACAGCGTATACTCGAAAGGGACAGAGATATGACAAAAATGTATGAGAAATCGTGCCTTTGTTTGCCATAGTTGCAAGATTTTGTATGCAATTTCAACTGTGGCAAACAAAAATATCGCATACGCAGAAAGGGACAAACGACATGGATTTTGTCGCGTTCACTCTGTGTAATTAGCGTATAAGGCTGTCTCGTTTTCGTGACTATTATTATTTTAATGCCTTTTCTAGTTGATTCTCTTTCTACGATCAGGTGCAAAATCTGGTGCAACTAAATCTTTCTTTACCTCGTTCCAAGTTGATCTAAACTATTATAAAACTGTAACTGAAGTGTGTCTGTACATTGAAGATATTTACAAAAAAAGATTCCGATATAGTTTTTAGGTATCAATGACTCGATATCAACATTTTTTAGAAATTCTGTCTGTTTGTTTGTTTGTTCGCGCATCACGCAAAAACTACTGAACCGATTTTGATGAAACTTTTTGTTTGATAGCTTATGGTCTAACTTAAAATCTGGTATATATTTTTTGCAGACGAAGTCGCGGGTAAACACTAGTTAACAGATAAATTGACACATCGGCGGCAAAAAGAGCGGGAGAACAATTAGCCAATAGCGAACCCATTGGTACGAGTCGGCCTGAACGGTGATCGAACCACCATCGCCTTCTCCACGGCAGGCAAGGTTACTCGGCACAGTACCACCACGGCTTTTATTATAGGTAGGCCTACCATGAGTTTTCACTGTACGTTACTATTGTAGTTGCGTCACCAATTTTGTATGACAGAATTAGTTCTCAACGTAACTGAAAAAAACTGTAATTTACTACAGTAGTTTTACTGTAGTATACTACAGTGACTACAGTGTAAACTCATGGTAGGCCTAAGGTCTTAGCATAGCATATGCTCACGACTATACTCCCCGAGGGGATAGTCAGAGATATTCTGAAACCTCAGAACATCCACGTTTCACCAGTAGTACCGAAACTCTGTCCAGTGTGACAGGGAGTGAGCCAGTCGCCGCTTATAATGGACAGTGGGTACAATAAATTATACAAGCCTCGAAATTGAAGCATACAGATTTCCTCACGATTTTTTCCTAAACCGAAAAAGCCAGTGGTGTTACATATCGTACATAAATTCCGAAAAACTCATTGGTACCTAAGTTATTGTTTTTCAACTTTGGTCTTTGATAGTGTAGGTACCGACTATATTGAATTGTATGAGTAGGTAGCAATACTATTGAGCAATATTAACAAGCCGGTTCTCTGATTTGATAACTGAACCCTAGAAACACAAAAAAGAAACGTGAAAAACACAAAAATTTGCAAAAAATGATTAATTGTGTTTGCATTAAACATAACAATAAGAATCGACCAGCTGTGTCAACTGTATGAGATACTTACATCGATTTTTTGGGTATAAATTGATTGGAATTTTCGGTTAAGTTACCAGTTAGCCTGGCCATATTCTTTGAAGATGGTTTCCGTTAAGTTTGTAGTCGTCTTGGCATTGGTAAGATCATGAATTTTTATTTGGTATTGGGAAAATACATCATCTCAGCCGATGGACGTCCACTGCTGGACCTAGTCCTCTCCTAAGGATCGCCATAACGACCGGTCCTGCGCTGCCCTCATCTAACGGGTTCTCGCCTCCTTCACCAGGTCGTCGGTCCACATTGTGGGGAGACAACCCACACTGCGCTTTTTAGTACGCGGTCGCCACTTGAAAACTTTTCGGCCCCATCGGCCATCGGTTCTGCGAGCAATGTGCCCCGGCCACTGCCACTTTAGTTTAGCAATTCTTTGCTGCTTTGGTCCTTCTGCGGATCTCTTCATTTCTGATTCGACCTTGCAGGGAAACTCCGAGCATAGCCCTCTCAATTGCCTGGACTGTCAGCTTTTTTATGAGGCCTTGAGTGAGCGACCACGTCTCTGTTAAAAAAAAAATATATTTTTAAAAGTTAAATTTTTTGTAACGCCATTATGAACGCCATCTTTATATCTTGTCCATACTGACGAAAGCGGATCATTTTCATTAAGGGGGTTGCAGAGACGTTCACAGGCAACTAGATGGCGCTCGGGAGCATCGTTCCTGATTTTATCACATTTTATTTTATATCTTCGTAATTATGTTATAAATTGCAAATGTTATTTGAGATGCGTAATCTTGATTTTCTTAACTATTTTTCCATATATAAAATATTACTTTTGTTAATACCGTCTACGAATGTTATACGTCAAAGTTTTGTATGAAATTGATTAAAATTAAAATGTAAATCAAATTCGTATGAACAACAAAATTACTATAACTTGTAGCTAGATCAGTAAAACATAAACACAAGTGCCCGCATAATTGAAAATTTTGATTGAAATCATCACAATTACGAGATATAAAATAAAATGTGATAAAATCAGGAATAATGCTCCCGAGCGCCATCTAGTGTAGTGTCTTGCCCTCTGCAACCCCCTTAACTATTGCACAGAGTACGACTATTGTGTCCATGATTGTATCTTCTCATGATTGTCATCTTTTTCTTCCATGCAGATCGCTGCGGCAGCAACTGTAGTTGACTCCACCAGCATCAACGCCGGCTTAAAGCTTAGGAAAGCTGTGAGTATCTCAAAATAATTAAACTTTTTTTTGTATCTGGCTATTCTATTTTACCCGTCTGCGTGACGCAAAGGAAGTTTGAATGCCTAGCCTATGTTATGTATGGATGTATGTTTTTTTTAATTTATTTTTTAATTCTTGTTAGGTTTGCTCTTGACCTCTATCAAGTCCTCAGAAAAAAGATGGGGATGTATGTAAGTTTGTATCTTTGTGGAACACTAGACACCAAACGCGTTGGCCGATTTTGATGATTCTAACTTAAATCGATTTGTCTTAATCATGCGAGTGTCACTAAAGACATGGCAGTAAATAAAAATTCAATATGGCGACTACCAGACGCCATATTGTTAAAAAATAAAAAAATAAAGTTGACGAACTATGTCGAATGGGGTATCATTGAATAGGTAGGTATTTCAAAATCATCTTCAGGTTTTTCTTATCATTTTTCATTTCGTTTGACCATTTAGGATCTATAACGATTTAAAGTTGAAAAAACTAAAAAGTGTAAAATTACAAAGTACATTTTAAAATATAAAAAAACCCGTCTACGTAAAAATTTAACTTTAAATAAAAACTGAAAAGAAAAAAACAAGTCCAGTAGTCTAGAATTCTGTGTAATATTGAAGCGACTTTGACAGTCGGGCGGGACCCATTAAAATTTCTAGACTCGATCAAATTTTCCGAAAATTCCGAATACTGTGAAAGTCGCTTCAATATTACCACAGATAACCCCATTACGTAACAAAATTCTAGATTATTGGACTTGTTTTTTATTTTCAGTTTTTATTTAAAGTTCACCTTTTACACAGACGGGATTTTTTATTTTTGTAAGTATCTAACTTTTTATCAAAAGTTAATTAAGTAACCTGAAAAATCGAAGAAAATAATTTTTCATCCCTCCGGACGTAAAGCGTCAATTGTCGTCCCGCTGCGCTAAACGAAGTTGTCGCTTTCACCTCCGTCGAGAAGAAAAATAGTATAATAACCTCGGACAGTAAATAAGAAAGCCTCAGATCACATGTTTGTTTACTTTCCTGTCCTCGGTGTGTAATCTACTATTACGTCACCAACGTAATTTTACGACACCTTTCTCTATCTTCTTCTTACGTGACAGCATGAGCTATATCGCATGTCAATCACTCATGCTATAGTGTAAAGATTAGTCAGTCAGCAATGGTAGTATTGAGGCCTAGGATGCGCCAGACGAATTCATAGCCCAAGATCCGACCGTAAATTTATGCGCCTAATTGTTTTGTGAACGAAATGTGATTTATGTGAAAATTTATACAGGGGTTTATACAACGCCGCCAGGTTTCCTAGCAAAATCTTGCCGCAAGTACTTTTACCATGACGATTTATGGTTCAATTTTTTCCACCTATCTGTTTGGGAAGTAAATGAGCTGATGTCATCTGAAGGAGACTAATCTAAAGAACTGGAAAAACTAGGGATGCCACCTCTCAGTCTGCCACAACTTTGCAACTCTAAGGTTAAAAGTACTTTTTTCAACCTGGCAACCCTAAGTTTGTGGCAGACTGTGAGGTGGCAACCCTAGTTTTTCCAGTTCTTTACATTTGTCTCCTTCAGATGGCACCTAAATTACTTCCCAAACAGATAGGTGGAAAAAATGGTAGGTACCAATCATCATGGTAAAGGTACTTTTGGTAAGACTTTGCTAGGCAACCCGGCGGCGTTGTATGATCCCCTGTATAAACTTTCACTTAAATCACATTTCGTTCACAAAACAAATAGGTTCATATTTTAGCGGTTGGATCTGGGTATATCAGTTTTCGTCACCCGGGAAGGTTATTACACATCTTGGACACTTAGCTGTGATTTCATACAAATGGGGAAAATTATAAGAGGTAAGCATTTGCAATATTGAGTGAGTGCAAACGAGACAGAAATACTCCATTGCCTATATTTTCCTACCAAGCGGAGGTGAGGAAGTGTCCGTACTGTATTATAGTACTCTGTAGTAGTACTAGAATCTTTTTCTGATGCTGTGCTAATTCCTTACACCCCTGGACATTGCACACCTACCTATTCATCTTTCTTTACACATTTTTTTTTCTCTAACAGAACTGCGGCATCGGTAAAGATGGCTTTGTTAGTGGACTCAGGAGTGTCTTCAATGGACTTGGTGGTAAGTTGATGAAATATTGAGAGTCGCGTTGTAGGTCTGCTATAGGATAGTCCCGTCGCGTGTCGATTGTTGGTTGCCCCCTCCCAGGCCTACAAGGAAGCTCCAGTGGGCCACCACTGAGCCATCAAGATAGTGTTCTTTTCGAAAAACAATCCTTGAAGTCACCAAAATCCATAAACTAACGTACAACGTCACGCACTTTTGCTAAAGCCCGACCAGAAATATAAAAAACCTCGCCATGTTGCGGAAAATCATTGGAACTAATTTTTGTACTTGGAACACTAACATTAAAGGTGACAGTCGATTGCAGCGCCCCCAAACCAGGTTTTTTATATTCCTGGTCAGGCTTTACAAAAACTAGACATTGGCAAAATCATCACATACCCAAATTGGCAGCCATTTAAAAAAAAAGAATAGAATAGATGAAATATTGAAAAAAGGTTAAAAAGCGGCGCAAGACCTATAATTGATATGCAAGATGAAGTTCGCGAGGTCGCCCCATGTCCAACTTTTGACTGCATGTCACATTTTTAAGTAAGTTTGGCATTAAAAAAAAACGACGAGCTCGACATCAATTCAAATCTGTAGTATACCTACATAAACAAATAATACAGAGTGAAATTAAATGCAAAACTCCGTCGGCTACTGTGTGAAACAAAAAAATTACTGGAGCGAGCGAAGCGGGCTCGAAATTTGTCAGCTCTATGCTTCGAATAAGACAGTAAATGAATGCAGTGTTATAATTATCCTAGAGCGTGCGAAGCGAGCTCAAACTCTTAGCATTATGAATCGCCTGTGGTCGCAAACATCGGTTGAAACATTGGCTAGCTGTCAATTCAGTATGCATTGGTACTTCGACGATCTGAAGGATGCAAGAAGATGGCAGCCTTTTAAAAAAAAAGAATAGAATAGATTAAATATTGAAAAAAGGTTAAAAAGCGGCGCAAGATCTAAAATTGATGTGAGCAAGATGAAGTTCGCGAGGCCGCCCCATGTCCAACTTTTGACTGCACGTCACATTTTTAAGTAAGTTTGGCATTAAAAAACGACGAGCTCGACATCAATTCAAATCTGTAGTAGGTATACCTACATAAACAAATAATACACAGTGCAGTTAAATGCAAAACTCTGTCGGTTCCTGTGTGAAACAAAAAAATTACTGGAGCGAGCGAAGCGGGCTCGAAATTTTTCAGCGCTATGCTTCGTCTGGGTCCAGAAATCAGACAGTAAATGAATGCAGTACTATAATTATCCTAGAGCGTGCGAAGCGAGCTCAAACTTATAGCATTATGAATCGCCTGTGGTCGCAAACATCGGTTGAAACATTGGCGAGCTGTCAATTCAGTATGCATTGGTCAAGAACTTTATTTATATTCTTTTTGGCATTGGTACTTCGACGATCTGAAGGATGCAAGAAGGATGTTACCTTAGAGAAATGCACTCCGAAATATGACTATTTCTATAATTATCTATGTTTGACGTTACATAAGAGCCTATAAGAGTTGAGTTGAGTTATTAAATAAATAATAAATAAATATCTTGGACAGTTTCACACAAATTATCTAGTCACATTTAAAGTTCCAGAAACTAGCCTGGACTTGTATTATGATGACTAGACAACGATATAGAACACATATTATATAGATACAAACATCCATGACTCGGGTACAAATATTCACATTCATCATACAAATATTTGCCCCTTACGGGATTCGGACCCCCGAGGGCGGCACAGCAGGCAGGTTCACTACAGACTGTGCTATCGGGCCGTCCAATACGGATCTTAAACGGTCACCCATCCACACACTGACCAGACCTAAAGCTGCTTAACTTAGGTGATCAACTGATAATTTCGCTACAGGGTAGCGAGAACAAAGAAACCCTAGGGAGTGTAATGTTTATATTTGTTTTTGTTCTTATATTGTTGTATGTATTCTAGATTAAGGTATTTATAATATGGGCTGTTATGATTAATTTTGTACCGTTGCCTGAAATAAAATGATTATTATTATTATTATGTGTCTTACGATCCGTAATCACGGGCAATTAAGTCCCGGACCTTTGGAAGGCGTGCATGGAGCCGAAGCCAACATGTAGAGGCCCGTTCAAAAGACAAGTTAATCTAAATGTAAGGGATACACATGGCGGATACCATCTCCGAGCGCACAACATGATACACACGGGGATGGTCCCCGCCAGGTGCAAAGACTATTGGAGTGCGGCTCTATGGCCGCGATGGAAAAATAAGGTCTTGGGCTATAGAGGTGAAAGTTGGATGGATGGATACTGGGCTATGGGAGGAGACTAACGGACGCCTGCCATGACAACTAGTCTCAAAATTGTAAATAGGGCAGGCGGTGACTCGCCGACTCGTCGAGTGGGCCCCATAAAACGGCCGCACGCACAGAGTGCGACAATGGGGCAACATCCCATTGAGCGGCTAAAGGTTGTCGAGAGGTGCGGCACCGGTTTCACCATCGCGGGGTTTACCCCCGTGAGCGGGTTTCCCCGTTATTACGCCATTACGTGCAATACACTTCCAACCTGGAGCATAGGTTCTTTGCTCTTGCGATTCCACTCTGGCCGGCCAATGAAGGCAAGCCAGAGGTAGGGGGTTGTGTTACTGTCTGTGGGGGTGTGTGTGTAAGCGCATGTCTGTATGGTCCCCCTGGATAGGGGTTCGCGGTGTCGCCACTCACCGTCAGCTCGCCACAATTATTATTACCGATGTTCCACTACACCAACTATGTGAATTCATTTTTTTTCTTTTAAATGATGATGGTGATAATTTATTGTTAATCACATATTTTTGTTTTCAGGAGTCCTTAACATTGTTGGGGGCATACTCGGAAATCTTCTTCAACCCAGTGAGTATAGCACTTGTTCCTTGATACAGTTAATTCTGAAGATAAATTTTTCGAATCTTCCTAGTACTGGATGCGATTAGACCATCAAAGTTTAGAGGACATTATAGGGTGGATTTTTGAGACGGTACAGAAAGGACAGCTACCTTAACCGTTGTAGATACAGCGAAACGTTCTTAAGAGATCCTTAACTTTTTGATAAATTTTGACCTGCATTTACAAAATGCCTGATGCCTGTTTTTTGATGTCAACAAGAAAATTGACAATTTAAACAAAAAACTTGTTTTGATGCCAATCGATCCTGTTTCTTGTAAGGATCAATAAATTCTACCGGACCAAGAAATGTCAGAAATCGTA
This sequence comes from Agonopterix heracliana, assembly GCA_963693445.1. Lineage (NCBI taxonomy): Eukaryota > Metazoa > Arthropoda > Insecta > Lepidoptera > Depressariidae > Agonopterix > Agonopterix heracliana. Next base: position 7,582,819 of record OY856336.1, on the reverse strand, counting down.
AAAACTTTTCCCGTACATTTTGTAGGAAATGACTCTCCAATTTATTTTACTTTTATACTTGACAAAACTTTTTACTATGGATAGGCCGGCCGCTATACCTAGGTATACTTAAACTGGCAGCGTTGTCTCTTTGTATGGCCAGACTGATTCGCTGGCCAGTCCTCTGGTCACCCGAGACATATTCGGCACGCCTCGGGTCCCCACGGACCCATTGTGTCAACCCCAAATGAGGCAAATATAGGCTGTCCTTTCTATACTTCTAGTATAATTAACTTGATTTTTTTTTTCAGGAAAACCAGCAGGTTTTGCAAGTTCCATTGACCTCTCAGTTGATCGTAAGTTATTAATTTTGTTTCTACTTTCATTATACTTTGGTATTAATCTTAGAATTCCTACAGAACAGTCTGAAAGCAAATTTAATCACATTTCAATTTAGACAAACTATTTGATTAATTGTTTTTAATACTAAAAAACATTTCACAAAACACAAAACTTTATGCCCCGAAAGAAATTTTGAGATTTTTTTTCTGGCAAGTGTGTCGAAAAACGTCGTATGAAACACGTGAGCGTTGGTCATTACAGTCTCGGCTCATTTACCACCCTCGCCTGCGGCTCGGGCTGCAATCGAAACTCGACTGCAATGACCAACTTGAATAATAATGTACTATTTCAAGCTCCTCCTATTTTTTATCTGTAAGGAATAATGATAAATTATCGGTACCTAATAATTATTATGTATGAATTGTTTTTTAATTTGCTATATTTTATTTCAGTTTCACTGGGATGTGGTAGACTACTTGACAGAACCCTGATCGGAGGATGTGAGTAATTTTTTTTTAAATTTATTATCGATCAAGAATTATTTAGATTAGAAATTCGTGTTTCGATTTTGAGTCATGTTTCGTGTCCATGAAAAAATACCGTCGGGCTCAAGTCCGGTGCCCATCACTCTTGGGCAAAGGGCACTGATAGTAACCTGGTATATACCTGGTGTATATCATCCCCCCCCATCATCATAGGCCTTTTCATCTATGACAGATGATGTAAACAGCGTCTTGGCGGCACTTACGCTCGGGGCTGTAGAGCCCTATGCGGGAGCGACAGGCACGGCCGCACGTACGGCAAGTAAAGTGTGGACTCAATGCGTTTGCTGGGTTTGCAACGAGCTGGTGTCTCCTTTCACGCTTGTCAGCTAAGGAAGTAAACCACACGCGATCGTGTGCGGTTATTCCCTCCGTTAACAGCTTCCTCCACGAATCACGATTTCCAGCGAGATCTTCCCATTTCCCGCTGTCGATGGCAAACGCAGACATGTCACGTTTTGCGCCGTCCTTAAAACATTGATGTGGTCTCCCGACATTTCTCCTGGCATGCGCAACTTGTCCTAGAAGAACTTGTCGTGGCAAACGAGAGCCGTCCATATGATGCACTCTTCCCACCAAACTGAACAACTTTTACTACGTGAGCAAACCTGGCAGAACAAACTAAAATCTGGTGTTCCATAATAAACTAAATAAGCCGTGGTGGTCCAGTGGCGAGTAACCTTGCCTGCCGTGCAGGAGGCGATGGTTCGATCCCCGTCCAGGCCGACTCGTACCAATGAGTTTTTCGGAATTTATGTACGATTTGTAACACCACTGGCTTTTTGGTGAAGGAAAACATCGTGAGGAAACCTGCATGCTTCAATTTCGAGGCATGTATTGTACCCACTGTCCATTATTAGTGGCGACGGGCTCACCCCCCGTCACACTGGACAGAGTTTCGGTACTACTGGTGAAACGTGGATGTTCTGAGGTTTCAGAATATCTCTGACTACCCCCTCGGGGAATATAGTCGTGAGCATATGCTTATGCTGCCATAATAAACTGCAATGCCTACTCGACTAAATGTATGAGACAGCTGAATTTGTTTTGTTCTGACAGGTTTGCTTCCATTGTAAAAGTTGTTCAGTTTGATGGGTAGAGTATCTGGTTTAAAGGTCAATGATACTTTTCCTTACACCCTGTATATTTACAACAGCCCCTTCGAGAGGTTTAGTCGAGAGCATACACGGCTGTACGCTAAGCTAGACACTAAGTCACCCATGTTGGATATTAATATTATGTATGGAAAATTTTGAGCTTCAATAGCAGCCTCTGTCATATTTAAAATGATTAAATTCAATATCTTTATTTTATTGGTTATCAAACCGGAATTTTTTATTGTTTTTATTTTTTAACGAAATTTAAATTCAAATCTTTTTTTTTTATTAATATTAATTTTTAACTTTTGCTTAAAACTATTACATTAAAAGACCAAAAACGACGCAAGCCTGATATTATTCATTCTACTGCTATAGCAGCTGTCATCTTGCATCCTCAGCGTTCATTAGAATGTGACAGCGATTGTCATGGCAGTCGACTGCTATAGCAGCTCTGTCATATTGCATCGTCAGTGCACGTTTAGTGACAGCGATTGCTATGGCAGTAGACAGCCATAGCAGCTGTCATATTGCATCCTCAGCGCACGTTAGAATGTGACAGCGATTGCCATGGCAGTCGACTGCTATAGCAGCTCTGTCATATTGCATCCTCAGCGATTGCTTTGGAAGTTGACTGCTATAGCAACTCTGTCATATTTCAACCTCAGCGCACGTTAGAATGTGACAGCGATTACTATGGCAGTCGACTGCTGTAGCAGCTCTTTCATATTGCATCGTCAGTGCTCGTTAGAATGTGACAGCGATTGCTAGGGCATCGCTACAGCATCCGTGTTAAAGGAAGTTAAACGATTTCGGATGCTATGACATGCATGTCCACGAATGTGTTATGCGATGTGAATTTGTGACCCGATGTTTTAATTCTTTTTTTATTTTCAGTGGGAAAATTGTTCGCCCAAAGTAAGTATTTCTATTTTTGTTAACTCTTAAACTAAGCAATATTGTTAAGAGGATAGGCGGGCTCTCGAAGAAATTTGGAGAATAGGTCACTTTTCCGACTGTTAAAAAGGCCGAAATTAGAATTTCGCATTCCCCTGTTTCCTCCTCCAAAACTAAACCGATTTTGATAATTCTTTCAAGAATAATATAGTTTTTTTTTGCCGTATGTTTTGTTTTTTTATTATATTCGTTAAATTTGTTTGCTGGTTGTCGGAGTGCGGGTGGTAAAATTGGGCGTCTAGAGTAATTTATGCAAAATGCAAAAAATAGGGTAAAAAGACTCTGAGACTAGAATTTTATAATTAAATGATTTTTTTATTGTGAATATTTTTTTTCAGTCTACGTCGCCATCTCCAAAATTACTGTCTGCATCTTGGGACCTGGTAAGTAAACACAATTCTAATTTACTACTTTTATAAAAATCATTGGAATAATTTCGTATCGCAATATTTTAGTAGAATTTTAATTATTAAAACATTTTTTTTAACATATTAGTATTATTCTATCTGCTACATACAATACAAAAGGAATCAATAAGTAAGTAATTTAAAAAAATACTTAAGATTGCTGAAAAAATTATTATAAAAAAGATAATTTAAAAAAATCACCTAAGATTATTGAAAAAAAATCTTAAGATAACGAAGACAGAGCAGTGGATTTTGTTTTAGACACAAATCAAATTTTATGGCTGCCAACGCCGTATTTCTCTAACCAAACAATATGTCCACAGCAAACTGCAAGGTGTGCCAAGGAACCTACCATGGAATCGGTCCAGTCAGGGCTAGATCAGACATCTCAGTGTTCCTCAAGACATACGGTCTCCTCAACCTGAGGGTCAAGATCGAAGCTTTGATCAACAAACGCAGCAGAGGAAAAGGTTAGTTCACAAAAAAAACCCTTGAAAATTTAGACAGTGTACAAAATGACGTAATCACAATGATATTTTTGTCACAAGATGAGGAATTTTGAGAAAGCAATTAAAAAAGAAAATGTAATTCCCAATGGCTCGATAGATGGCGTTGACGAGACAGGGGCGAGCGATCTTGCAGATAATAAAATACAAATAAAATAGTAAGAATTTGTGTTTCTAAGTAAGCAGCAAAATATGAACATATACTTCGTCAACGGATGCGTCTGACTCAGTGACTCATGCATTTTTTTTTACTTTTTAGCCTAAAATTTTCGTCTTTGGACCCCTCTCTGGTCAACGCCATCTATCGCCGGTATCATGAACTACGTTTGACTGGCTGTCAGAAAACTCCTCATTGTGTCGCGCCATTGCCGTCTCGCTCGCAGACGTTGACGCGGACTTTTGAAAGACGACCCAATTGGGTCGTTCTCTTCACGTAGTAACGCATCTGCTAGTATAAAAATATAAATGTTTATGTTGTATGTGTATTTAAAATCATTTTAGTTCACAAAAATTTAGTAACAACGAAATAAAATATAAACCTCTAAACCTTTTGTGAAACTGAATTAAATGAGAACAAAACCAGAGCTCCGTCACTTGTATCTCAGGAGACCAGGCTGTCGCGTATTGACTTAAGGCGCATTTTAGTTCGTCATTCCTGAAGCGCAATTTAATGGTCGAAACTCGATAAAGCGCGCGAAATCGGGAGAGTGTTGTATCTGTTACACAATACCTAATATTTTGTGCCAAAACCCTTAGATCAAAATAAAATTAATGGATAGGCCTTACGCGAACATTTCAAACCAGAAAAATGAGGCAAAACAAATGAAAGGTTTACTTTAAATTTGTATGCAAGTGCCCTAGATTTGACAGATAATGGCGCTAGTTTGTATGGACCAAGTGCACCAGTAGTTTGCTTCAACTTACCGCGCTTTAGGCCTATCCATTCATTTTATTTGGATCTAAGCCATGAATTTAATAAAAACACATTTACGCTTTTTATATGGAGGGTGTTAGCTTAAGAAAGCGTTTGCTGCATGAAAGTTACAATGTCTTACCTTACCACGTTCTTGGTTTTCTGGAGGTAACAAAAATACTTTTTTCAGGTATCGCCTTCTTCAGGCCATCTCAGCAAGTCGTCTTGAACGCCGGTCTGCAATTGGCAGACATATTATCAGGTAAGTTTTACTTCTTTGTTCCTCTCCTATAAGAGCTACACTGAAAAAAAATCCGGAAAAAGAAAATTGGTTTGTTTTTTTGTTTTGTTAAAAACCAATTTTATTTGCTGACGGTTTCTATATAGCATATCAGACCATAAAACTGAAAAACGTTCTATATGGCACAACTCAACACAATTTAAAAAAAAAAATCTGCTGTCCCATAGGATCTACTTGGGTCGAGTAGAATTGCAGTTTTGTATGAAACAGCTGACTTCTTTTTCGCGATTTCGGTATTGGTCCCATATAGAAACTTGTTCAGTTTGATATTCTTGTAATGTTCTTTCACTGTGGCGATGTTTCTTAATAAAAAGATTTTGTTAAATTCACTGGTTTTATTATTACTTTTTAGTTTTATAAACTCGTGACAAGCTAGCTAGCTTCCAACAGCATGGATGTTCGGGTGAGAAGCGGGAAGCGCAACCAGAGACACTTTTAAAATCTACTTTTTATTTTTTTATTTATAAATGGTGTTTCGTTCTACGAATACTACATCATACACCTTTTATAAAAAAAATATAAAAAAAAAAGAACCCTGTGTATCATTCACAATATTCAACTGAATCTAACCCAACTCAAATTTTGATCAAAGCATAGTTAAGAATGTATTCTTATTTAAACCTCTCTTCTCCCCCTAATTTTAAAGTTAAACTTAAAATTAACATACAAAAAAAACATTAATTCTAATTGCGTTGTTACACACAAAAAAAAAAGTAGATTTTAAAAGTGTCTCTGGTTGCGCTTCCCGCTTCTCACCCGAACATCCATGCTGTTGGAAGCTAGCTAGCTTGTCACGAGTTTATAAAACTAAAAAGTAATAATAAAACCAGTGAATTTAACAAAATCTTTTTATTAAGAAACATCGCCACAGTGAAAGAACATTACATGGCGCAGCCGATAGGATCATAGTCTTAAAAAACCATCAGCAATTAAAAAGGAAAACTGTTCAATATTCGTGTTTGAAAATTCGGTTTAAAAAATTTGGTTTAATTTACCAAACCATTTGGTTAAACCATGGTGTCATATCCCATACAAATGAAATTTTAGTTAAAAAAATGTATCGATTTGTAATTAATGTTTACGTAAAAGTGTAAATTGTTACTAAAAATACATGATCTGACTACAAAAAAATCTCACGAGCCTCGGAAAATCAAGCAATTTACTTTGCCCGAAGACTGCCCGCGTTACGGCAGTCGCGTTCCGTTGTTTGACGTTGGGCATCTGTACTGTATAGTATTATATAATCTGTGGTTAAACTAACAAAACATTTTATTTGGTTTAGTTTTTTTTTTCAATGTGGGTTGTGGTCTTTAAGACTTGGGTTTTTGTCGTACCATGGATTTTAAACCAATGGATAATCCTTTTTACAAGCATTGAAACACGAAAATTGACCACGGAGGTCGATAATAGTCGTCTTTCTTTCCGTGTCCGTCGTCGATGTTTCCGACTTCACGTTTGTCCCTTTCTATCAATTTTTGTCGTTGGATTAGAATGGGACGAAAGTTGACGTCGGAAATTAACGAAAAAAGGTCGAACATTACCGACCGCCAAGATTTCCATGTGAGATTTTCATGTTTCACCGCTTGTAAGGCAGTTTGTTCTCCAGGTATAGACAATACCATTTCCAGCTTCCTGTGTCGTACCTACCTTACAACAATTTCAAAACGGCAACCAGGACCCTTATATTATTGGTAATTAAACAGTCCCATGGCTACAGTACTTATACCTACTGTGATTCAGTTGAACCCAAGAAGATATAAAGTTATTCAATATTGATTCAGTTCAGTGTGATGTCTAATTTTATTTTTATTTTTTCGCAGTTAACATTGGCAAGCAAGATTTACCTAGAGGTCTTGTTCAACGTAAGTAATGTATTTTATTTAATATACTTTTTTGGTCGCTTCGGTATACCTAGGCCCGATTTTCAGCGAAACATCGCCTTGCTGTGTCGTAGGTTTTGGGACTACGTGGCTGATTGGGTTGTCAAAAGATGCGTCTTGACAAGGGCTGTAAAAAGAAAAAACATATTTTTGAAAAACGTCAAATCCTTTATGAAAATCGAAAAAATGGGGAAAATGCGGTCGTTTTTCATCCGGTTTCGGTCCGAAAAAAATTCATAATCTCGAAAACGAAATGAGATATCGAAAAAATTAAAAACCCTCAGAGATTGACTTGGGGCTATATTTACAAAAAAATATTGGAGGTGCCTATCACTGACTGGTCATTCAGAAGTTGTATCATCATCATCATCAACATCAGATATATAGATAAACACTGCTAAAATGATAGGTGACGTAGGTATCCCATCCCACTTGTCATGAAATCACCTGTCGTTATTTGGCAGCGATTCAGTGGACATTTATTTACAGACGGACAGTGGACCCGTCGCCACTTGTAATGGACAGCGGATACAATACATGCCTCATTGAAGCATGCAGGTTTCCTCACAATGTTTTCCTTCACCGAAAAGCCAGTGGTGTTACAAATCGTACATAAATTCCGAAAAACCAATTGGTACGAGTCAGCCTGGACGGGGATCAAACCATCGCCTCCTGCATGGTAGGCCACCACCACCACGATTACTCGCCTCTGGACCGCCACGGCTTTTCTGTGTTTCTCCTAGGACACTGCTTAAACAATCTGCAATGTATGAAAGGGCCTAAGATGTCGATTTGATCGTGTATTTGTTTTTACAGTGAGCATCTTGGCCGGTGCTATTGCCACAACCCGAAGCAAGACAGGTAATTTTTGATTATTTTATTGGCAATGACATGTTATTCACTCATTAATCTTATAAGATAGGGCTGAGTGTTGTCGGTCATCGGTCTATTACTTTTGACAGATTATGTCAAACAGGCCGTCAAAGGGAAGCCCCTTAATAGGCTATTTATCAACTAAGCCTGTGTTCTGGCATAGTGGACCACCCCAATTCTTCCCGTTGGTGTAGTACGACGAATAACATAAGGTATAAGGTAACAGGTTCCTTATGCAGTATTAATGTGGGTGAAAAGTTATCGGACATAGGCCCACCACACATTCCCACCACTGTAACTCCTGTGAACCAGGATCAACTGCGGCGACCATTCACAACACTAGACAATGAAGTCCAACGAGTCCGGGGGATGACTCTAATCTGTCTTGGAACCCGCAATGAATTGATCAAAGAAGATAGGAGGAGCAGGAAAAAGAAATATCCGACTTCCCTCCATTGCAAACGACATACAGCAATAAGAAAAAGCATGGCTATTAGAGAGCCAATTCCAATTATATTATGGGTGAAAGGCTAGCTACCTCACCACGTGTCGCGCCATTCCATTCTGAAACTTAAATTGCTAAATGTGAGCATTGCTACAATAACATTATATTGTAGAATACATAGAAAGTTGGTAGTTTTTTTTTTTTTTTTTTTGTAGTATGTAGGTAGTTGTAGCCATGTTTCTGACCACACCGAAAGGTATTACGGTCGTGGGTTATATGTGTATGTATTTATTAACTGGTCAAATCAGCAACAATGGCCATACATACTCTGGCCTACATATTGTTGGGGTTTTTGATGTGAAACATCAATGGTCGCGCCTTGTATGTATTGGCAGTAAAACCGACTCGTTTGTGACGGAAATTGATCTCACGGCGGAAGTTCGAAATTTAAATCGGGAGTATGCCGTATTGACAGCTGCGATTTAGTAACCGAGAAAAGCGCGCGGAAATCGAGAGATAAGAGGCCTTTATTTAAATATCATCTCAAAGGAGACTTTACTTTAACCTCCGCACTCCGAGTAGATGAATTCTAATATTAACATAGGTAGTTGTTTTACATCTGCCTGGCGTCCCGTGACGGCCAACTTTTTTCTTCATGCTAATGCTGATTTCCGATGATTTTAATCATTATTTTGATTTGTAGATGGTTTCAACATTGCCGGAGGACTCGTTGACACATGCAACGCACATTTGGAAGAGGAAAGTTACAACGGTAAATATTTATCTAGTCAAAGGTCACCCCATGCGTCATAAATTCGGTATGGCAAGTTTTTTTTTGACTTGATTTTAAATTTTTTACGAATAGAATACTTACATCATTTAGAAACTAATTTAATTTTTTATACGATTCATCGAGTTTATCAATATACATTAAATTTTTAACTGTTATCTCTAAATGGTACAAATGGTCGCGAGAAAATCATTCGAACTCGATGGAGAAAAATCTTTGCTTAATTTAAAAAATCACCTTTCTTTCTAACTCTATGCTGGAAACAGAAACGGCAACATCAATTGTCAAATTATGACATCGTGAATATATTATTTTTTTCTTAATTTCTTTACCAAGAAGTTCACAGGTATTCCAGCACTAGACCGACCGAAAAACGGCGTTATTTTATTTATAGTAGATTACACACCGAGGACAGGAAAGTAAGAAAAGTCTCAGATCTTATGTGATAAAACACATGTTGATAACATGGTGTTGATGTTTTCACTGTTGATCATTTCGTTGTTGCAGTTAAGTATCACACCTGTGATTTGAGGCTTTCTTAGTTACCGTCCGAGGTTAGTATACTATATTTCTCCTCGACGGAGGTGGAAAGCGACAACTTCGTTTAACGCAGCGGGACGACAATTGACGCTTTCCGTCCATCTGTTACTGACATAGAAAATATGATTATTGAGACAATTATCTCAAAATGGATTTCGGTTCAGCCCTCCAAAAAAAAACTTGATTTACCGAATCGGCAGTGAACTTAGGCAAAAACTGACGAGCGTCTAAGAAACGACTCATCTCTGTGGAGGAGGCAAGCCTCGTTCTAGAGGCAAGCCCACACTTAAATCAAGTCATCTCAGCCTATGTACATCCCACTGCAGGGCACAGGACTACCCTCAGTGAGGATGTATGGACATCAGTCCACCACGCGTGCACAATGCGGATTGGTGGACTTCACATACGCATCGGAATTGCTACTTCAGCGTATGCAGGTTTTCTCACGATATTTTCCTTCACCGTTTGAGAGCAGTCGGTATTACGTAGGTACATAAATTAGAAAAACTCATTGGTACATGGCATGTGGTCCGTACGGATTCGAACCTGGGCCTCAAGATTAAGTTTCCATATCTCTCCGCAACGTGCCACCGACGCTCCACGGCCGTACTGTAATATCACAGTACTATAATATACTTAATATGGTTAAACTAAAAAGTAAAAATATTGTTTATTTCAGACGTTCGCCCATATAAGTTATCGAATTTACGTACATAGTTAAAAACCTACCCTAAAAACCCCTACTAAATATAATAATATTTCTTTTCAGTTATCACCGACGGAAACTACCAAATAATTACTTCAGCTCTTGCAAAATGCAACAACGATAAAGGTGCATTTGAAAAAGTAAGTGAAACCGGAAGCTCTGACGACGACAACACGAACCAGGATGACGACACAAACCAGGATGACAAGGAAAAGGCCGACAAGGAAAAGGCTGACCAGGAAAGGGCAGACAAAGAAAGGGATGACAGGGAAAAGGCCGAAAAGGAAAAGGCTGACCAAGCTGCCAAGGAAAAGGCAGCCAAGGAAAAGGCTGACCAAGCTGCCAAGGAAAAGGCAGCCAAGGAAAAGGCAGCCAAGGAAAAGGCAGCCAAAGAAAGGGATGACAGGGAAAGAGCTGAAAAGGAAAAGGCTGACCAAGCTGCCAAGGAAAAGGCAGCCAAGGAAAAGGCAGACCAGGAAAAGGCTGACCAAGCTGCCAAGGAAAAGGCAGCCAAGGAAAAGGCTGACCAAGCTGCCAAAGAAAAGGCAGCCAAGGAAAAGGCTGACCAAGCTGCCAAGGAAAAGGCAGCCAAGGAAAAGGCTGACCAAGCTGCCAAAGAAAAGGCAGCCAAGGAAAAGGCTGACCAAGCTGCCAAGGAAAAGGCAGCCAAGGAAAAGGCTGACCAAGCTGCCAAGGAAAAGGCAGCCAAGAAAAAGGCCGACAAAGAAAAGGCAGACAAAGAAAGGGAAGACAAGGAAAGGGAAGACAAAGAAAGGGAAGACAAAGAAAGGGAAGACAAAGAAAGGGAAGACAAAGAAAGGGAAGACACAGAAAGGGAAGACAAAGAAAGGGAAGACAAGAAAAAGGCTGACGAAGAAGAAGGCAGCGCTGACCAAGGCAGTGATGACCAAGGCAGTGATGACCAAGGCGATGATGACGGAGCTGATGAAGGTGGAGTAACAACTGACGTAAGTTTCAATAAATACATATCTCTACCTATCTTCAAAATCACGAATACACCTCTATCCCAGTTAGTAGGTAGAGACTACACTGAGGAAAATTATTAACTGAATTTATGATTATTTTAATTTAACCAAATACTTTGTTAGTTTAACCAAATATTTTCTGCCAATGCATTGATATGTCGATGTGCCAATGATGTGCCAATGTCAAGAAGTTTGTTGATACTGCATCATATGATAATGATACTCCAAACTCAAGGATTGGTCTTTGAGCAAAACACAGTTGAGAAAAGATCGTTCCGTAGGTGTGTATGAGTGCCAGTGCCATTCTGGGTAAGTTTGCTTCATCTTCGACCCCATCTTTGTCTTGAGGACTAGATTGAGGTCAAGAGCAAACCCACAATAGTAAAAAAAAAGATGTTGGAGCCTCGTAGCAGGCTCAAACGCGAATTGCGCGAATACCACGCGAAAGATACAACCGCCCGCAGCCAAACTTGACACGTAACAGAAAGTTATATTATATCGCTGTATTCCTCTAACACCCGCAAATTGCTAAGCTAATGGCTTCCTCTCACTTACACAAGAAAGAGACGTGCTTATTTTGCATGCATTAGACAAGTAAAGCCTGACCAGGAATATAAAAAACCTGGTTTGGGGGCGCTGCAATCGACTGTCACCTTTAATGTTAGTGTTCCAAGTACAAAAATTAGTTCCAATGATTTTCTGCAACATGGCGAGGTTTTTTATACAGGGTGACAGTTTTATGTTCCATTTATTGAAATTGAAATCATTTATTTGAGTTGAATAGGTAGGTACAGTAAGGTGTTATAACAATAGGTATAGGTACAAAGTTTCTTCTATCCAGCTAAATTATGTGGCATGCAAATATTCATTTAATTAATAATAATATAAGTGAGATCTAATTATAATGCAAAGAATTCATTCAAGTCATAAAAACTACTGTCAATCAATCACTTATACAATTCTTTTAATAGTAATTTATTTGGCAATGTTCTTATTCCATCTGGTATTTTGTTAAATATCATAATACACATACAATGGCAATTACCAATTACCAACTGGTGAAATTGATATCATTAGCATCTTTTTAAAATAAAAGTCTGCGAGTCTGTTAAGAGTTTGTTTGCTCCCATAGTAAAATGGGAGCCATTGGGTAGTATGGGAGCAAACAAATCGGAGCAAAAAAAAATCTGCTGTCCCATACATTTGAGTCGTGTAGGCAGCGGCGGCGCGTGCAGTTTACTATGGGACAGCAGATTTTTTTTTGCTCCCATAGTAAAAGTTATTCAGTTTGATGGGTAGACCCGTACAAATAAGAATAACTATAGAAGAGTAACTCTAAACAAAATCCACATAATTTTTGACACCCGGGTAGATCAACTATTTTTTGTCCTCACAGTACTGTTTAAAAAAACGTTTTTATTCCTTTTTTCTTGACATTCAATAATTTTGAAAGATGGATATTGTATCTAATGATATGATTCTTCTACACACATGCACATTGCACCATTTGTGTTGAACCACTAGAAGTTTTTAGCGGTTGTCCGATAGACCAAAAAGCGTGGGGACAACGAAATAAAGCGTCCATCGGACAACCGCCAAAATTCAAGTAAAATTCAAGTAATTTTGCAAAATCGTGTATGCATTTAATAAATGCAATCCTTAGTTATTCAACAAACATTAATTTTTGGGGCAAGCAAAACCTGAGCTTGAGCCTGAGCATGAACATTGAAAAAATGTTATGCAGATGACTGGGACTAGGTATGGACAAAAAATAGTTGATCTACCCACCCAATGAAAAATGACATGTTGTATGAGTTTTGGCGGCACGGTACAGTTTTTAAAGAACAAAAGAACACGGTACACTTTTTGAGCTTGATTTACATTTCTATACATTTTTATTCGTAGGTAGACCCTTAGTTTAAAAGAATGCTAATGATATCGATTTCACCCTGTATTTCTGGTCGGACTTTACAACGATAATAATATAGTTAGATGCTGTATGTAAACCGACTTGCAACTCAATTTGGCAGTGTTTCCGGTATTATAATAGTTTAGGGATGTTCCGTACCAAAATTGGCAAAACGGAACCACCTCTGTGTCTGTCCGTCGCCCATAATTTTGAACTTTTTTTTTATTTGTTAACAAATCCGCCGTAATAACGCATATTCTGTGAAAATTTTAATTATCTAGCTATTACGGTTCAATAGTTACAGCCCTAAATATGTCGGACGGACGGACGGACGGACAACGTAGGCTTAGTAAAATAGGGTCTCGTTTTCACCCATTGGGTACGGAACCCTAAAAACTACTTTTTTGTTTTCTATATTGTAATTTCGTTTCAACATTTTGTTTTTAAAAGCCTACCTATTTTTTCATTTGTAATTAGATATTAATTTCCAGGATCAGTCATAAGCATAAAGGCTTCCGCACATTGCAGCGATTTTATCGATCGATAATATTGCTGCGATTTTGCGATAATTGTTTCCAGTACATTTTGTATGGGGACGCCCGCGATCCTACACACTGCCGCGATATTAGTTTCCAGTACATTTTGTATGAAGACGCCCGCGATCCTACACACTGCCGCGATATTATCGAGCGATAATATCGCTGCGATTTTGCGATAATTGTTCTCAGTACATTTTGTATGGGGACGCGCGCGATTCTACACACTGCCGCGATATTATCGAGCGATAATTATCGGCCTTTAATCGTCATCTCCATTGTTTCCTTGAAATCAATATGTTAAAACACATTTCTATTTTCAGGGTGGACTCAAGATTCGTGTTGGATTGGGTCTTGGGGGACTCGGAAATGCTGTCCAAAAAGTGTTCGGTGTTCTCAAGGGTAAGCACTCCACACTACACTACTACCACTACCACACTACACTATCACTACTACTACTACCACACTATTGTAACCATTTTATTAATTAACTAGTTTTTTCCCGCGACTTCGTCCGCACAAATTATATACTTACCAGATTTTAAGTCAGATCATAAGCTATCAAACAAAAAAAGTTTCATGAAAATCGGTTCAGTAGTTTTTGCGTGATGCGCGAACAAACAAACAAACTAACAATTTTGTCAATAGATGGCGCTGCACGTTTTTAAATCGCGCTATCGATATGTTGTTTGACTTTATATGAAGTGAACCGCTACTTTTTTATTCCTCATGATTTTACGGTTTTATAATAGTTAAGATAGACTATGGCACTTTTTGAGCTGAAAAATAAACTGAACCATCTACAGGATATGAGAAGTGATGTGGTTTTTCTAGAAATCGATTTTAATGAATAAAACCGAAGAAAAGGGAATCTAAAGTCACCCTTTTTTCCAGTTGTTACCATTTTACTCTTACATTTTTAATCGGAAGAAAATGAAAATTTACAATATCGTTCACAACACAATTTAGAATGATGTGGTTTTCTAACTTTTTACGGAGTTATTAATAAAAAGTCATGTAATTTTTCAAATAAAACGGCAAAATTATGACCGGTGCCACGCGCTCGTTCGCATCGATTAGTTTGGAGAGTCGTGGTCCAGGGATGATACGCCTTAAGAAAAGTTTATTCAGAATGCTCCCGATCACGATGCATATAAACGAAGTTCCATCCTTGAATGGGACAGCAGACTTTATTGAATGCCGTGCCGACATAATTATATTCATAAAAAATAATAAATAATAAAATAATAAAATCTTTTATTCATAATAAAAACTTAAAACACAAGAAAATACAAATTGGGAACTTATTATAATAGATTTATGCTACTTAGGTGTAAATTATCCTAAGCCTAAGCATACCAATGACCACGCTAAGCTATCTAAGTATAGAGATACAAAGATGCTTGTGTAAGTGGCCATCGGTCGCTTACAGTGCTTACCTACATTCTAAAACTTCTTTTTTCATAAAAAATGTACCAAAGGTTTCTGAACACGTAATGTCACTTTGACAGTGACGTTTCTTTGTTTACATTTTGTCGTTCGAATTCCTGAACAGAATATAATACCACCACATACCACTAATCGGTTAATTTTACACCCTGTACAACAACTAATTTTGTTTTGTTTTTTCTTTCAGGTGCCACGAACATTGTAGGATCTGTTTTAGATAAACTTCTTAACTTCAGTAAGTTTTTTTAACCATATTAGATCAAGTAATAATTATACTTTCAAAATTACCCCACAGGGGTAGGCAAGTATACTCACTTGTACTGGCGAAACACAATGTTTTATGAGCAGTTACCGAACTAGATACAAAGACTGAGAGACTGAATATATTCCAGAAATTTTAATGTGCTCCTCTATTACAGAAAGCCCAAGGAACTTCGATGATTCTGCCGTCGTCAGTGTACAACGTATGTATCCATTCATTTAACAACACCATTAGCTGTCAGTTTTTTACACTATGAACTAAATCACCACACCACAGCACCACTTGGCATACCTAGTAATAAAAATCATCACAATACCTACATGTTTTAATAAAGCGTTTTATGTAGTGTTTATATTTTAAATTCAATAAGGTCCTTATTATCAAGGAGGTTATCATTAATTATAAAAAACGCCAGTTTATTAAAGACCCTGTAAATACCAATGTAACTTCTAGCTTTTAATGCTTTCCGTCTAGGCAGCGCTCGAGCCCAAACCTGACATTGTAAAACATTAGCTTTTTGGTGAAGGAAAATATCGCAAAAAAAACCCGCATACATTTGTAGCAGCTTGCCAACAGATGGCGTTAATAGTCTCCCGTCACAAAAATACGTCATAAGACAATTTGCGATGTATTTGGAAACCCGTAAGCTGCTACACTAAGATTCAGAATCGCATGCAAGACAAAAATCGTGCAAGAACAATTATCACAGAGACTCAGTATACAAAGCTCCGACAAACATCAGCAATCAGCAAACAAGACCGGTCCCCAGGCATCACACCTAGCCTGGCGGAAGTTCAATGGAGTAACCTTCCACCTGAGTTCCTCCATACACTAATTATGTTACTGGAATTAGCTGACCCATTGCTTTACTAGTTACCCCGCAGACAACTTGTTTGGGGGTAAAACTCGAAGTTAAAATTATAAGTTTAATTATGTTGAACGAATTGCAATTCGTTTAATAAACAAATTTTTTTCGAGGATTATTCCACTCAGTAAACCTTATAAAGAAATTTTTGGCAAAATTACATGTTTTTTTGTAGATTAATCAGGCTGGGCGTTAGTGAGCCTGTACTTATGGGTTTTATTTTAAGTAATTTCGTATTATTTTTTCAACAGTTTTCCAAGGTTTCGGTAGCCTTCTCGACGTATCTTTCATCAAAGGATGTGAGTATAAACATAATTATTACATTTGTTTGAAAAATTCGGGGGTAAATTAAAAGTGTAATCTATGGTTGAGGCAAAAAATATGCCAACAGCAGATTATTTGCCTATGTTATTTTACTTAGGCAAAACTTATAAACTAGTTTATAGAAAACAAAGTTGTAGATATTACTTTTTTTTAAATCAAACTGGATACGAAAATAGGTAGTAACAAAATTTAAGTCTAAAATCTAGTTACCATGTGGCATTACGCCGCCCGTTAAAAATGGCCTAAGGACTTCCTCAAAACTATCTTTAAATGCCGTAATTTGTATGTAATATTACGGTTTTTAAGATTTTGATATATTAAAAAAAAAAAAAACGATTGATATATTTATGCAATATTTTATTTAACTTTTTTAACACTTTTCTTTTATTTTCACAGTGGGATCATTGGTAGTCAGGAGTAAGTATTTTATTAAATGCCTATGTCTCGTATAATATAACATAGTTTAATAAATATTAAATAGTTTATTTTGAAGTTATTTTTAAAACTTGCAGATGTTTTAAACGCAAAGCAAAATTAGTTAAGTTTATTACACATAATATTAGTTTCATCATTTAATAGTTATAAAGAAAATAATTTATTTATAAAATATAGGAAAATACATAAGCAAAATAAAAAGCAGTCTTAACGCTAGTTAGCAAATTTAACTAGCTCATCTACATACTAGTAAACTTTTAAGGAAAACCTTTAAAAATTAAGTTTTAATTAACAATACACTTTTATTTTCCAGTCTTCGTCCTCATCTCCAAGATCAGCATCTGTTTGTTAGGAAAAGGTCAGTATTTATACACTAGTACCATGTTTATAAGTCTAACGGATGTACAGTGCGTAGTTAACTATTATTGAAATCGGTCGAACCAATCTCAAAAATGTTCGTGAATGAATCGTGAGATTCAAAACCATGAACGAATGAATAACAAACTTCATACCGTTTAGATCATTTTTGTCGATTGATTTCGCGCCTGACGCAGGGCCGACGTAATCGACATCCGGTCTTTAGACTGCACGGGAAACAATTTCATTCTTTAACAGAGTAGTTGATTATAATTACCAAATGGTTACCGTCGGGAAATTTTAATTTCTGTCTGCGCAAACGAAGATTGACGAGCGGAATTATTTGTCTAGTCTTACTGTACCTACTTATTAAAATGCATCTTCCTCAATCAATTAGACTTTAAAAAACCATACTTCAGGAGTGCGATTTTTGAAAGTCAAATCAGCAGTGGAAAGATGCATTTCTCCATAGTAATTTTGACATTTTCAACTGCTGAGCTCAGCGAATGAGTTTCAAAAATTGCACTCCAGCGAAGTATGTTTACACCTATTAAACATTATAGGGTCCTTTTTAATAATATACTGACTCATGGGACCAAAGTCGAATTCGCAATAAAAAATCTACTTAGCCACACGAAACTACAAGTCCACTCGATCCAAATGAATGGGACGGCATATATTTTTTTCGTAATTTTGATATTGATCCCATAGAAAAAGTTGTTCAGTTTGATAGTCTGCATAATATTAAGAAGGACCATGTATTATGCTTTTCTTTTTTGATAATTAACGTACTAATATATCTTAAAATTGAGTGAGCCGATTGCGAAACAAACAAGTTTGAACCTCTCATATGCTGGAATTCCAGACACAATAGAAAATGAATTGTTCTTGGAGCAGAACTGCACCAAAGCATACGAGGGGTTAATAACGCTAGTCTAGATTTTTTATCAAAATTTCCATCATGGATAGACGTTTATGCGAAAATATAAATTACGTTTTAACATTGCTTTTGAATATTCGCGCTGACATAATCAGGCTCCATTTATCAGTCTAATTTTCCCTCAACAGTAAACTGCAGCGTGTGCAACGCCAACTACGTCGGTATCGGTCAAATAAGCGGTGACATCAATGCGGTCATTAAGAACGCCGGTCTGTCAAACTGCAACCAAGATATTAAGAACCTGATCAACAAGAAGAGCAACGGAAAGGGTATGTATCTGTTTTATTGAACTTTCGACTTACATACTTATACCTGACGCTCTGGAGTTTACCAGATACCTGGCCAGTAAAATACCATGAGAAGAAAAGGTATTGCATTTTTTTGCAAAGAAGCTATCCGAAAAGGCTATGCTCAAAATCTACTAAGGGAAGAGATTCACACCTGCTGACTTAAGAAAAAGATACCACATGATAATCTACTGGGGGTATACCATGGAGTAAGAGGAGATTATCGGCTTGTTTCTATAGAAAATTATGTCGCCGACAAAGGGGGTGAGGGACGGGTGAGGGGAGAAAAAAAGCTTAGGGGAGCGTGTAATTTCTCTATGGTATACAACAATCGCAGTACAAACTAGTGTAACGCAGTACACTTTGTTACACCATCTCTACCAAGGGGAGCGTGTAATTTCTCTATGGGGTATACCAAGAAAAAACTTAATATTAAGTATTAAGTTTATGGTACATTGTTTTCTTAGATTCTTTATTGTACACAAAACAACATAATATTATAGGTATCAATAAATTGTGTATTGTTGTCATAATTATATCAATTAATAAATAAATTATAAACAAGACAACATTATGTTAGGCATGTTTAACTTGTGCTCGATTACTGATGTTTCTGCATTGGGTTGGTATAAGCCTGATACTATGTTACCTATCAATGCTTATAGTTCTTAACGTATTTGTTTGTGGCATTTTGATGACTAAAGGCTAAATTGCCCGGACGGGCTCTTGACGAACACCCTACATTGCCCCGTCATTTGTTTTACCTGCCACCGCGCCGCGCCGCGGCTCGGTATTGGTGATTGTGCCTCCATGTCAAGTGGTACTTGACACGTGCAATTTGGAGTAAATTTTACAGAGAAGCGAGATAGATAATATAAATAGACCTTAAACAAACAGAGACAGGCATATTTAAATAACATTGAGGATGGGAGCGAAGGCCCCATGTCAAGTGGTACTTGACACGGGCAATTTGGAGTACAAAATTCATGTCAAGTGGTAGTTTACGGGGCAAGCGAGCGGATAACTATTTGACTTTATTTTAACCATTTCATTGTCTCATCATTTACGTTGCTTTATATTTCAGGTATCACCTACTTCACTGTAGCTGAACAAATTGTTCTTAACAACATTTTGGATTTGTCTCTCTTACTGAACGGTAATTATTTTATTTTTTACTATTAATTAAAGGGATCATGGCCGGGGATGAATATGATTCTTCTTTCAAGCCCCAGTCTTGAAGGAGGTCCTGCCTCCTCACCAGTGTTCTGAGTATCAAAGGAGTAGTATATGAACTTTGTGTACTGCAGATACACAATCAACGAACGCTCCAAAAATGCTAGATTCAAAAGCACTCTTGAACGAATATCTAAAGGCTCTTTTCTCTTAGTATTGCCACAGTGTAGAAGAGTATTGTGCTACATATCATGGCTTCATCGCTCTTACAGTAACATGCCAATTCGGACAATAATTTGCTGAAATTGCATCAAAATCATCATCTAATAGTAACAACAAAAGTCCTTCTTCACTTTTGACGTTACCTCCAAAGAGTACTTTAGAAGTTACCCCGAATTACACAAAATTTTACACTGCAGTAGGTTCAAAATTCATACTCGTATATTTTTTCAGCCAAAATCTCCAAGCAGACCTTCCCAATTGCTTTGAGAATCGGTAAGAATTATTTTTTATTAATAAAATCGATTATCACCTATTTTAAGTTTGTTTTAAATCTTGCGAAAGTTTTTTTCTACGACTTCTGCCATCTTTCTTATTTTTTCGATGCTTCTACTTAATAGATCAAAATTAAACTTTGGACGTAAAAGTCCATAAGTCAATACAATATTATGACAGTTTTAAACCTCGATCCTCGAATCCTGATGCTGCATGGGTACTTCTTACCAAAACCGTGAGACTTGAGGATCTGTTGATGAAATCAAGCAATTAGCGTAGTGGGTATCAAGCAAAGACTTTGTCACTAAAATTCGGGTTCCAACTCTTCAATTTCTGATGCCACTCTGAATAATAATAATAATATATAATAGTATAATATATAATAATAATATAACAATAATAGGTAATACTAACCGTTTTTTTTATTACAGGTGTAACCATCTTCGGAACCATCGGTAACACTTACTCGGTACAAGACAACAAGAGTAAGTACCTGATTTTTTGAATATCGATCCAGAACTTCTGGATAAAGGCCTCTGCTCATTGCAGCGATAATATCGAGCGATGTTATCGCTGCGATTTTGCGATAATTGTTCTCAGTACATTTTGTATGGGGACGCGCTCGATCCTACACACTGCCGCGATATTATCGAGCGATAATATCGCTGCGATTTTGCGATAATTGTTCTCAGTACATTTTGTATGGGGACGCGCTCGATCCCACACACTGCCGCGATATTATCGCAACCTGACGCAATCTCTTTCTACTACATTCAGTGAAGGGCGCATGCGTGACGCGAATCGCGGAATCGCTGCAGTGTGTAAGGTGTCGCGATATCGCTGTCGATAATATCGCTCGATAATATCGCTGCAATGTGCGGAAGCCTCAAGTCATTTTTGGCACTTGGCTTATATGACAGATAATATTTTGACATATTATCTTTCATACGAAATATGTCAAACGATCTGTCAACTAAGCTTACAATGACTTATCCAGAAGTATCTGTATCATAGGCCAAGTATTTCGCTTACGCTGATAGACGGAACATCAGTGTAACCGCGTATGAGACAGCGATAGTCATAAAATCCTATACAATTTGTATGAAAATAGATGTCTGACTCCGGAGTCAGACAGCCGTCGTAGAACAAAAAAGTGGCTACGTCGATAAGGACAGCAATAAGTAGCGATCTCCTTTTTTAACTAGAGCGAATTTGCTATGTGCATCTCTTACTGAGTGATATGACAAGACATGTGCTTCGTTCTAGTTCCTTCTCTTTCTACGATCTGTATTATGTGCATCTACTTTTTAAGTTGAAGTCACTACTTAAAAATTTGGTGCGAATTCTTATGATTTTAGAATGTGATTTCCTTTGATTAGAAGGCACTACAGTGACATAATGAAGGACAAACCAGTCAAAAATAGGTCTACTAAAATGACGTAGTTTAGTAGAGGTGAGGCGGCTCTGAAAGAGTCAAGGTCGTTCGGTCAGGGAAACCTCTTATTATTATTATTATTTGTGTTGGGCTATTAGCAAGCAAGGGTCGTTCATGTAACACTTGGACCATCGCTGGTCCTTTGTGTTCGTCCCAAGCTCACCCATATTTTACACATACCTCCGAACTTGTGGTATTTTCTTTTCATTCTCGGGAATACAGGTTTCCTTACGATGTTTTCCTTCACCGCCGAGCTAGTAAATGATAAATACAACCGTACATAATTTCCGAAAAACTTAGTGGTACAGGCCAGGAATCGAACCGCCGCCTCATGATTGAGGCACAAGCTCTCTTCCGTATGATCATCGCTCCTCTTAATTAATAACCGAGAACTCTCAAAAACTGTGTGTTTAGAATAAATCTAAGAATAACATTTTATTTGCAGCCGGCGACAACATCATCAGTGGATTGGTCGATGCTTTTGGAAAACATCTTTCGAAACAGGGATTCAACTGTAAGTATTTACCTAAAATTTAAGTTACCTATAGTAGCCTGTAGGATCCCACTGCAGGGCAAGGGCAGGCAACTGTCACTCGTCGTCACTTGTAAATTAATGGTGTATAGTGAGAAGGAATAACCTACTTTCACTTTAAACATAATTGGATACAGCTATACCACGTTTATAAGGCTGATTGATGGATGCGCCTTTGGATAAGACTATTTTTAAAACCACGCGAACCAATCATCATCTCGGATATTGTCTTGGTCCACCGGCCGTCTTCTTTTTTTGTTTCCCAAATGTTACCATCTGTTTCCCCTTTGTTACCATTTGTTTCCCCTTTGTTACTAAAGCCCGACCAGAAATATTAAAAACCTCGCCATGTTGCGGAAAATCATTGGAACTAATTTTTGTACTTAGAACACTAACATTAAAGGTGACAGTCGATTGCAGCGCCCCCAAACCAGGTTTTTTATATTCCTGGTCAGGCTTTACATAGTATTTTGTTTCCGTTTTGTTACCTGATTTTTTTTTTCACAGCTATCACTCAAAAAGAAGTAGATGTAATTGTTACCACAGTAGTAAAAGCAAAGACAGACAGGAAAGCTTCATGGTGTGTGAAGAAATAATTTCTTTATAGCAGCCAACAACACTTGCATGTTTAAGTTTTAAAATAAATAAATAAATAGTTTTGTAATACGGCGTTCTCCAAGAGCAATAAAAATAAAATTAGCAGATGGCGTTAGTAAATTTTACCAAAATTAAAACGGTTAGTTGTCTGTGGTTTATTGACTGACGTTTCGATTTTCTGGTGTTGCCAGTAGATTAACTACTCGTTACCAATAAACGCAATATATAAACTGTTAATCGATCAGATTCAAAGTATCAAAACGTCTTTCATATTGTCAAAATCCTATTTGTGAATTACAATAGGGATCAAGAAAATCAAGAAAAACACTTCACTATCAATCTGACAGCAAAACGTTTAAAGTTGTAACGCCATCTATACAGTGTCTTTGAACTATAAATGTTTAATGAAAATGCCTTATTCGATATTTTTAATTTGTTTTTGTTAATTTTGTTTGTGTTTGTGGTGAGAAATAAAGCGATTTTGAATTGTACTTGTATTTTTTTACTGTAACTGAAATCTTCTATACTCGATCACGGGTCTATTATGTAAGGCTAGCTACAAATTGCCGAATTTATGCGACGTAATTTCAGTGCTTAGGCATTAGAAAAAATTGCTCGTACACATAGGCCAAGTATTTCGCTCTTTCTACGCTCGTACAGTAATACCAGGTTTCTAAGTCATAACCACGGACCTGAAAAAAAGACGGACGTAATCTCCTTTTATCATAAGTAAAGCACCCATGTATTATACAGGGTCCTACTTAATATGCTGACACTTTTTTAAGGGGATGATCAGACTATCAAACTGAACAACTTTCTCTATGGGACCAACATCGAAATCACGAAAAAAAAATCAGCTGTCCCATACATTTAGCTCAAGCAGGTTTGCGGTTTTGTATGGAAGAGCAGATTTTTTTTCGCGATTTCGATGTTGGTCCCATAGAGAAAGTTGTTCAGTTTGATGGTCTGATCATCCCCTTAAAAAAGTGTCAGAATATTAAGTTGGACCCTATATGTGTGCGTGTGCTATCGCACTGTCGCGCGGTGCTTAATGACGGCGGGTTGTTGGACCTGTGCCTAGAACTGGTGCATCTATGTGAGTGTAGGTCCCTTGTAGAACAAACGAAATTGTAGGACCTTGCATGCTTCACATCTTTTTATTGTAACATTACGTCCGTCTTTTTTTTCAAGTCCGGGGTCATACCGATGTAGGTAGGTATCAACGCAGTTGACAAATTTTAATAGCGTGCAAATTATATTGACCAATCAGGATATGCCACCTTCGCGTGCTTGAAATACCTTGCTGCTATTGGCTAATTGTTTTCGCACCCTTTTTCGCGTCCATTAGTCTATTCGACTTGGAGCAAGATAGAGGTTTAGTAGCACCCGATTTTGCACCCTTTAGGTGGACGCATATTGTATCCGCGGCAAACAAGCTGAAGGAGGCGAAAGAATCTAATTTTGGAATTCTTTGGAAGAAATTATACAGGGTGAAATTGATATCATTACCATTCTTTTAAACTAAGAGTCTACCCATCAAACTGAACAACTTTTAAAGCAAACCTGCCAGAGCAAAAAAAAATTCTGCTTTTCCATACTAAACTGCCGGAGTCGATGTCGGAGGAAGAAGATTAACTAATCTTCGCTTCGCAGATGATATCGTTCTCTTTTCTTCATCGGCGACGGAACTGAGTCTCTTGCTACAAGATCTGAGCAAGGCAAGCCTTGAGGTTGGGCTTAGGATGAATATGTCAAAGACCAAGTTGATGACACAGTAGGATAGTAATGGGTGGTGAAGGAGTGGATTATGTTTGTGAGTATGTGTACTTGGGCCAAATAGTTTCCTTCCAGGCTAGACAAGAAAAAGAAGTATTATTAACCGGTACTCTGCCCATCAAACATCAACTTTTACTTCGGGAGCAAACCAATCGGAGCAAAAAAAATCTGCTGTTCCATTACTAAACGGCACCCGCCGCCGCTGCCTACGTGACTCAAATTGTATGGGACAGCAGTTTTATTTTTTTGCTCCGATTGGTTTGCTCCCATAGAAAACGTTGTTCAGTTTGATGGGTAGACTCTTAGTTTAAAAGGATGCTAATGATATCAATTTCACCCTGTATAGTTACACCTCGCACACTTATCCGCTGCGAATCATAAGAATAATTAAAAGTAAATTTGTATCGTTCGCCTCCTTCGACTCCTTCGCCGCCGTTAGATATGCGTCCACCCTTAAACTGATGATTGATATTTAATTACTAAATGACATCGAGTTTCGGAGACTCGAGTCTACTCTGCGCAAAAGACTGACGACCGGAATTCTTTTCCTGGTCGTACTGCACTCCTGTGACGCCAGTATAGATTGAGTTTGAGAATTGGGCTGCTTTTCCATCAGATATGTGCGAGTTTTTTATGTTATAATACAGTACTGCTCAAGGAGCAACTACTGCTTGATACTGCAGATGACCACCGTCACACCAGTGACGGCGAAGCGCCCATGTAGGTCTACCGAACCAGTGAATGAACTTAAGCAACCTACCCAAGAGCACTCCTAGGGGATATGGACCTCGGCAATGGGTGTTGCTGGACTTGCTGGGGCTACGCGGCCGATCGGGTAGCAGGGATCGGTGAGAACTGGCCAGCGATGTGCCGGTAGCGTCTGTAGACGCCAGAAGAAAAAGGAGTGGGCAGAGATCGCGACTCTCCCCCGCGACGACGACGGGGACCTTGATTATTACTACGCCGCAACATGGATATGACTGGTTGTGAGGTAGCGATGCAGTGAGCAAGGAAACAATCCGCCAATAGCGCGCTTGCTCGATCACGTCATTGGGAAATTGAAGCACTCTCATTGGACGATTCTTTCCTCACTCACCACCTAGCTAACTCGCACATCTCTGGTGAAAAAGCAGCCTTGTACACGTAATTTACGTCGCGTAAATTCAGCAGATCTGTCGCAACGGTTATGTGTCTATTTTTTTACGCGTTTGAACACGAAATGGTTATCAAGCTTCGTTACTGCCCTCTGTAGCGTACTTGCTAGCTCTTCGGGTGTCGTCGGCAATTTGGTTACCTGTTGAAAGAAGATAGCAATAAATTATTTCGGAGAACTGCAAAAAAGGGGTCTTCATAAATGCTGACACTTTTTTAAGGGGATGATCAGACCGTCAAACTGAACAACTTTCTCTATGGCACCCAACACAGAAATGGCGAAAAAAAAACAGCTGTTCCATAGAAAACTGCAAACCTGCTCTAGCCAATTGTATTATTATTCATTTTTTTCGCCATTTGGATGTTGGTGCCATAGAGAAAGTTGTTAAGTTTGATGGTCTGGTTATCCCCTTAAAAAAGTGTCAGCATATTAAGAAGGACCCTGTACCTATATAAAAAAAATATTGGAAAAATGTATAATGACTTGCTATCAACTCGATAGAAGAAGAAGATAATAATAAATAGTTATTTCGGAACTGAAATACTTTTCAACAATGGCACCCCCATCACATATTAAAGATTTCTCGAAAAAGAAAGCGAATAAAAGTGCTATGCCAATAAACTACAAAAGCCTTATGACACAAGTGAGCAAAGTTGGTCATTTCAGCTTAGGGGGATTGCAGCACAAGCCACCAGGCGAGTGCAATTACGCTAGCCGAGGCTGTAATGACCAACGCTCACGCGTTTCACACGATGTTTTTCAACACATTTGCGAGAAAAAAGGAATAACATTTCGTAAAACACAACTATTTTAGACAAATATTTGGGCTTAGTTAGTTTCACATTGTCCCATTGGGTTGGATTTTTTTTGGGTACGAAACCCTAAAAACAGAAATTTTTATTCTACAGAGAGGCTGCTAATGATTTTCATTTTTTTTTTCTGTTACATATTCCTCACCTTGTGAACATTGACATGTTGAGTTGTGGGCGTGGTCTTTGAATCCGGGGTATCCCCACCGAAGGGATGCTTGGTGGATATCACTTCATTATCATCAGCATCACCCATGCTTTTGATCAAGCTGTGGATTGAGTGCCTGTAACAAAAGTACATACAATTTGCACGGACCTGAAAAAAAGACGGACGTAATCTCGTCTAATCACGAGTGAAGCACCCATTTCTTTTGTGTGCGTGCTGTCACGTGGTACATAATGGTGACGGGTGTCGGACCTGCGCCTAGAGCTAGTGCATCTGTGTGAGTGTAGGTCCCTTGTAGGACAAACGAAAATGTAGGACCATGCATGCTTCACATCTTCTTAGTGTCACGAAAATAATTGCACAAATTATTCAGGCTGAAACAATTATAAGAGGATGATCAGAACACCAAAATGAACAAGTATCTCTGTGGCACCAACATCGAAATCGCGAAAAAAAAATCAGCTGTCCCATACAAAACTGAAAACAGATTTATTTTTCGCGATTTCGATATTGGCCCGATAGAGAAAGTTGTTCAGTTTGATAGTCTTTATCATCCCTTTAAAAAAGTGTCAGCATATCAAGAAGCTATCTTGCCAGACAAAAAGTCAGTCCGATTAAGCAAGTCCTCTGTAAAAAAGGCTAAGTACAGTGCGACTTATAAGAGTAGAAAACGGTGACAGCAGGAACTAAATATGTTAGTACAAATTGTAGGTCGGTCTTGCCAGCTAATGCGCTACGAATAAAGAAATAAATATGGAAATATAATTCACGTCAAAAAATGACCCCACGAACTTTGGTGTACACCACGCAAGCGCGCAAGACTCAATCATTATGGCGACTCCAATTACGGTGTTTGCCGCCAAAACTCATGGTGCCAAAAATTAAGCAGATTTTGTTCGGAGTTATCGTTCCATATTTATTTCTTTATTCGTAGCTAATGCGTGATTTTAACGTTCTTGCGTGGAGGCAAGTTGCCTCAGGCAACGCCCTCATTTATTTTCTACTCTTTTATGTTGCACTGTAAGATAAACTCGATGATTATAATGAACGACCAAAATGTCTGGTCTTGATAATTCAATAAATATTGTGTTTGTAAGTGTACCCATTATATTGTGTTTTTTAAAAGATGTGTGTTGTAGAGCTTCTGGCCGCAGCTTCTCTACAGCGTAACACTTTCCGACGCGGTGGTAGAATCAAAAATGAGGTCAGAAAGCTATCCATGTGATGTTATTATGAATAAACCATTTTGAGTTTCTCCAATGACGACCCGGTTGGTGTGATGGTTACCACGCCGGACTGCCAAACCAGGGTCCTGGGTTCGAATCCCGGTTCTGTCATGGATGTTATAGTGTGTGCCGTTGTTGTATGGTCCCATAACAAAAAGCCTGAGGCTTACTTGGGATCATTACAATGTATGTGCCTGTGATCGTTATTTATTTATTTATTCGTTTGAGACCCTGCATCTTGCCATTTACTCTATGATTTAAATAATCATCCAGTTGTACAACTTGTACATACCCAGCATATTCGAAGCCCAATTCTCGCAAGCTGTTCCTCTGGGCAAGGGTCAAGGTACTGGAGAGTTTATGGTAGGAGTCCAGGAGCATGACTCTCTTCTTCTGCTCCTTGCTGTCTGACTCTTGGTCATTGCTGTCCACTTTACTTCCTTCTTGTCGACGGAATCGTATGTTTGGACCTCTGAAGAATTTACTGGAAATATAACAGCTCATTGGTTTAGGTGACACGGAGGTCGTGGGTTCGATTCCCACGGGGGGCACCTAGTGAAATGTAACTTTGTGCGTTTTTCCCAAGTTGGTTAGGACATTGCAGGCTGAGTCACCTGATTGTCTGAAAAGAAAGATGATTCCGTGCTGTTGGTCCCGGCTACTATCTCTGGTGGTAGTAGTCGTTACATAAAAACCACGTCAGAGGCCGTAAGGCGGTTTGAATAAACTCTGACACCAGGGCTTGCAGCCCACTCGATAAGAAGAAGATTGGATTGGTTGGTTGGTTTAGGTAGTGGAACTTCAAAGACAATAATAGTGCACTATTATTATCGGAATTGCTGATGACCTGGAGGCTCGGGTGGGGAGGGTCTGAGACGTAGAGATTCCAGTTGCTGGAAAATTTAATTATGATCATTTATCACATCTGCACATTGCCGTGGTGGTTAGTGGCGAGTAACCTTTCCTGCAGGAGGCGATGGTTCGATCCCCATCCAGGCAATGAGTTTTTCGGAAATTATGTACGATTTGTAACACCACTGGCTTATCGGTGAAGGAAAACATCGTGAAGAAACCTGCATCATTTAATTTCGAAGCATGTATTGTACCAACTGTCCATTATAAGTGGCGACGGGCTCGCCCCCAGTCACACTGGACAGAGTTTTGGTACAGTCAGCGTCAGAGAAATCTGACCCCCTAAGTATTAAAGAATTTGGTTTCTCTGAAGCTGACTGTACTACTGGTGAAACGTGTATGTTCTGAGGTTTCAGAATTATTATGTAAGTATAGTGTACTATCAAGTGTAGTATTATCAATTTAAATGCTTCAACGTCATTTCAATGTCAAATTCTTGTTTAATATTGTTCTTCTCAAGAACATTGTATTGTGTAGTTCTTAAAATCTGCTGCCTCATTTAACTCTAGTAGGTTTGTAGATTTGTATGGAACAGCTGTTTTTTTCGCGATTTCGATGTTGGTGCCATAGAGAAAGTTGTTCAGTTTGACCGTCTGATCATCCCTTAAAAATTAAGTGTCAGCATTTTAAGAAGGAACCTATAGGTATACAAGGTGTTATAAAAATACAAATAATCCTTTAAGGGGGTGGTGTAGACCATCAAACTGAACAACTTTCACCGTGGAACCAATATCGAAATCGCGAAAAAAAAAAAAATGATTTTCCATACTCTACAAATCGACTAGAGCTAAAATATGTATGGGATATGAAATATTTTTTTTTGCGATTTCAATGTTGGTCCCATAGAGAAATTTGTGCAGTTTGGCGGTCTAAACAACCCCCTTAAGAGTTTTAAAAATTTATTCTTACTTATGTAACACCCTGTATAAGTATTTTTTTCTGAATATGGTACAAACATAGTATATAGTCTATCTATCTACAGGATGTTAGGGTAAACAGTTGCATTACTTTAAAGGGTGATTTTTTTACCCATGATAGGTACTATAAAAAACGGTAACCTATCTTACTTTCGAAATTTCACTGACCGAATTTCAGTTGTTCGAAAACGGTTTATAGAATTTTCTAGTGACAGATATTTTGTTACACATACATTTGTTACTCCTTATAAAGACTTGACAGAAGTATCATTTTCCAGAAAATTTAAAATCAGAATTTCATAATCTTTTTTTTTCTTTTGACAACGGTCTTCTGGGTTCGAAGTTTTAAAATGTAGAAGCAACTTCTTCCAAAGTATGACTAGGACACTGACACAACACAGTAAAGTTTTCTGTAATAATTATCTAGTAGATACATGATACCAGGATTATAGCACCAACATGCTTGCTAGCATGCTGCTTGCTTGCTTGCTTGCTTGCTGCATGCTTGCTTGCTTGTTGCTTGCTTGTATGCATGTTAGGGGGGCCGGTGCGGGGGGAAGCCCCCTGCCTGAGAAAAACAAACCGGTGGTTTTAAAAATGTAGGTTAGGTTAGGTTAGAACATGTAAAACACTTAGCGGAGCGAGCGAAGCGAGCAGAGCATCAAAATGCTTGCTGCATGCTTGCTTGCTTGCTGCATGTTTGCTTGCATGTTGCTTGTTTGCTTGTATGCATGTTGGGGGGTGCAGGGGGGCTGCGCCCCCCGCTAGGGGGGGTGCGGGGGGCGTAAGCCCCCTGCCTGAGAAAAACAACCTGGTGGTTTTAAAATTGTAGGTTAGGTTAGGTTAGAACATGTAAAACACTTAGCGGAGCGAGCGAAGCGAGCGGAGCATCAAAATGCTTGCTGCATGCTTGCTTGCTTGCTGCATGTTTGCTTGCTTGCTGCATGCTTGCTTGCTTGCTGCATGCTAGCTTGCTTGCTGCATGCTTGCTTGTTTGCTTATATGTATGTTGAACGTGCGGGAGGTGGACGCCCCCTGCCTGAAAAAAACCATCTGGTGTTTTTAAAATTCTAGGATAGGTTAGGTTAAATATTTCTGCGGAAATGTGACTGTACGGAAAAACAAATAATCGAAAAAGTAAATTATCTGACTTACATTACTTCGGAAAACTGTTTTACAGAATTTTGATCCATTGGTTAAAAGAAAAAAAGGACAATAAAAAATCTGGCTTTTTAAAATATGGCGAATAATATTTCGGGGAAACAAAAAAAAAGGGAAACAATAAAAAGTATAACGATTTCGGAGAACTAAAATTCGGAAAACTGTTTTTCGAAAGTACGATAGGTAACCATAAAAAACTCACCCTATGAAACCTACAGAAAATATAAAAAAATGACTTTTCATACAAATGTTAGGTCAACTGATTGCATTTAACTGATAAAAGAGTTGACTCAAAAGTACAAAAATTTTTTTGCAAATTTTCTATAGGCTCCATAGTAAAAGTTGTTCAGTTTGATGAGTAGTGTAAAAGGTTTTTATACGTTTCCTTGTATATCCAAGTCAAGTTTTGAATTTTATTTTAAACTAGTGTTTACCCGCGACTCTGACCGCACTAATTATATTATAGATTTTAAGTCAAATCATAGTTATCAAACAAAAAAAGTTTCATCTAAATCGGTTCAGTAGTTTTTGCGTGATGTGCGAACAAACAAACAAACACACTATTTTGTCAATAGATGGCGCTGCACGTCATTTAAATCGCGCTATCGAATGTCATTTGAATTTATATGAAGTGAACCACTACTTTTTTGTTCCTTATGGTTTTACGGTTTTATAATAGTTAAGATTTTAACCAAATCATAAGCTTTCAAACAAAAAAGTTTAATCAAAATCGGTTTAGTAGTTTTTGCGTGATGCTGTTAGAAACGAACATACAAACGTTTACAGTTTTTTAATAGTATAGACATACGAGATATAGACTAGTGTGTAGTATTTTTTTTAAAGTTTTATTTGTTTTTTAAAGCTGGCATTTATTTTTTGAGAGGCGACTGGCTCATCCGCCGTCACACTGGACAGAGTTTCGGTACTACTGGTGAACCCTCGGGGAACATAGTAGTGAGCCATATGCTATGCTATGCTATGCTATTTTTTTAACCATTTTTTTTTACCAAGTGATAATGATGGGTGCCCCTTAAGATCCATAACTTTAATCCTAATCATATTTTGAAAATCCATAACAGACATGACATAACGCTAATTCATTTATAACAATTAAAATGGTTAATATGAAATTATATAGCACTATTTGACATAATAATGAAAATCCATAATTTGAAAAACTATAAATGAAAATCCATAACTTTGAAGGGTTACCTATCGTACTTTCGAAAAATAGTTTTCCGAATTTTAGTTCTCCGAAATCGTTATACTTTTTATTGTTTCCCTTTTTTTTTGTTTCCCCGAAATATTATTCGCCATATTTTAAAAAGCCAGTTTTTTTATTGTCCTTTTTTTCTTTTAACCAATGGATCAAAATTCTGTAACACAGTTTTCCGAAGTAATGTAAGTCAGATAATTTACTTTTTCGAATATTTGTTTTCCGTACAGTCACATTTCCGCAGCAATATTTAACCTAACCTATCCTAGAATTTTAAAAACACCAGATGATTTTTTTAGGCAGGGGGCGTCGACCTCCCGCACCTTCAACATACATATAAGCAAACAAGCAAGCATGCAGCAAGCAAGCTAGCATGCAGCAAGCAAGCAAGCATGCAGCAAGCAAGCAAACATGCAGCAAGCAAGCAAGCATGCAGCAAGCATTTTGATGCTCCGCTCGCTTCGCTCGCTCCGCTAAGTGTTTAACATGTTCTAACCTAACCTAACCTACAATTTCAAAACCACCAGGTTGTTTTTCTCAGGCAGGGGGCTTACGCCCCCCGCACCCCCCTAGCGGGGGGCGCAGCCCCCCTGCACCCCCCAACATGCATACAAGCAAGCAAGCAACATGCAAGCAAACATGCAGCAAGCATGCAGCATGCATGCAGCAAGCAAGCAAGCGTGCAGCAAGCATTTGGATGCTCTGATAGCTTCGCTCGCTCCGCTAAGTGTTTTACATGTTCTAACCTAACCTAACCTACATTTTTAAAACCATCGGTTAACATGCATACAAGCAAGCAACAAGCAAGCAAGCATGCAGCAAGCAAGCAAGCAAGCAAGCAAGCAAGCAGCATGCTAGCAAGCATGTTGGTGCTATAATCCTGGTATCATGTGAAGATACATGATACCAGGATTATAGCACCAACATGTAATTATTACAGAAAACTTTACTGTGTTGTGTCAGTGTTCTAGTCATACTTTGGAAGAAGTTGCTTCTACATTTTAAAACTTTGAACCCAGAAGACCGTTGTCAAAAGAAAAAAAATGATTATGAAATTCTGATTTAAAATTTTCTGGAAAATGATACTTCTGTCAAGTCTTTATAAGGAGTAACAAATGTATGTGTAACAAAATATCTGTCACTAGAAAATTCTATAAACCGTTTTCGAACAACTGAAATTCGGTCAGTGAAATTTCGAAAGTAAGATAGGTTACCCTTTGAAGAATTCGGTTTTATACCCCTGCATAGGTAGCATGACACCTTGATACAGCTCTATCACACCTTCGCGCTCTTTCTATTTGCGCGCGAACGAACGAGATAAAAAGACGTGATACAGCCGTGGTGCAGCATGCTACGGCTTCTGATTGCTTTTCCATGAAGTTTAGAAGTCGCCCTAATCGAAATAATAAATCCTAATTATTGTGGAGACTTGTTTGGAAACTTTTTGTTCACTGCGTAGTTATAATGTATGTACCTTTTAAACTTTATATCAGAATTTTTTTAAGTTTGTATAGATTTATAATTCCTGTTTTCTAACAATTTACTTTTTTAAGTACCTATCTAACGAAGTAAGTAAATCTCGGTATGAATAAGATAAGATAAGATAAGATAATGTTTATTTTAAACTTTTGATGAATGTATGAGTAGTACCTACCTACTAGTCATCTGATTGATGCAACTGTACTGTTTTTGTTGCACTTCCGGATAAACCTCCGATGGTTTTTGGAAGTTCAATTGTTTAAATCTTTTGTCATTTTTCTTTCAATAAATAAATAAAAAAAAAAAAAATCGACAAGGAATCCCATACCATCAACTTTTTAGTTTCCACGTAACTCAGTAGGTAGGTTAGGTTAGCGAGGAGCGAAGCGACTGGCGTTCCGTTGTCTCTGCCTACCCCAGTGGGAGACAGGCGTGAGAATATGTTATGTATGTTTATATGTAGTTAAAGATGTACTACATTTTTTTTTTTTTTTTATTATTTTTATTATTTACAGAAAATTCGAGTTTAGCGTTATTAAAAACGTTTTTTTTTTATTAAGAAGATACAACTACCTATTAATATTTTATGCAGTCCGTCCCTATTGGGCCTTAAAGTACTTACGTAGATAAAGTATTCGAATTCCCCCTCCAGTCCCACTTTTCTCGGCCCGTCGCGAGGGAGACAAGTTGTAAGCCGAGAAAAAAAATTTCGGCGACGGCGCGCGGCACAAAATTATCCGGCGGCGGCGTAACGCCGGCGGCGCGGGTGTATTGTTTGCTAGCAATAAAAAAAGATTTTACTGTAATAATTAAGTACCGACTTTTACAGGCTGTTTGGTGCATCGATTCCCAAAATAAATAGGTGGATAGTGGTTTTTCGCTATAACGCCACGCCTCAAAAAAAAAATTCCGCATCACGGATTTTTGTAGGTGAATTTTTAGAACTTTTCTCAAAAATGTCCTTAAATCAGCATTGAAGCTTGAAAAAAGTTGTGTGTTCAACCTCCAGGGCGCGTTCGGCCGATATTGCGTGGGTTTGATTGGACCATCGAACTGAAAAACTTTATGGAACCAACATTGAATTAGACAAAAATCTGCTGTTTCATACAAAGCTGCAATCCTACTCGACCCAAATGTAGGGGACAGCTGACCACCGAGCCGAGCTGACTTACTATGTATTTACAAACATGCCAAAGAATCGAAGATTTGATCCCGCCATCTTAATGCACAAGCGTTATCGCGCTATACTGCGCTCCATAGCGCAGTACAGCAATGCGATTTTCTAAGCGCAAACATCGTCACAACCACAGAGCATGTTCTGTGGTCACATCCTTAACTTTGTCATTGAAACATCAGCGAGCTGTCAATTCAGTATTCGCTAATTCCATAGATTCACACTCTAGATTAAGCCATATCGTGTCCTCACATGGAACAGCAATAGGTTTCTCTTGCATACTAAAAGACGATTAAAATTTGTTTGGCAAAGATTTTATAGGATTGACAATTTAACATCTTGCCAAACACAAAAACCGGTCATGGTGACCGAAACAAAAAATAATGTTTTGTCCTTTTTCTTTACATAAGGTTTCACAACTGGCTATCTCGCTCTCGATTTCTTGGCTCCATCTTTCAGCGTAAGCGAAAATTGTTTTAAATCTATGGCTAATTCAATTCAATATAATTATTTCGGAAAACAAGTTCCATAAACGCTAAAAACTAAAGTAGACAAAATAATTAAAGAGAGAGCGAATTATGCAGTATTTTTATGTTCAAACTTGTATGTTTACTTGTTCGCTTCGAATGGTCCCGGCGTGGACGCTCCTTTACAATTATTATTATGCTTAATCAAGTAACCCCATTAGCATTTCAACCATAGAGGTAGGAATAGAGGAACATACAGCTGAGAGAGCGAGATGTACCTAGCGGCACCACTGTATAATAGAAAGAGATACGTGACGCGAATCAATAGGACCGTTTTTTAGTCACCGATCAATTTTTACAATTCGGTTTTTGTGAATAATTGGGAATCTAAAGTGAAATCGTAGATAATTTTGTGAAATATACTGACACTACTTCATTAATTTATCCACGATTTTACGTTAGACTCAGAATTATAGACAGTATTAGAATTAGCGAATTGCGAATAGTCTCAAAAAAAATCCAAAAACTGTGTCATTTGACAACTCATGTCACTGACTCTATTCCTGTAAGGTATAATAACTTTATGATTTTAACAGTGGTATTATTTAATAATAAACGTGATTACTTCGAAAAAAAAAGTTCCATAAACGAAGCTAATGTAATGTGTCAAACTGAGATAAAAACTTCGACGATCTAATATTTGTGAGCTCATCTAAGTATGTTTTTTTTCAGCGATGTGATGTGACGCCAGCGCTTTACCGCGCTGTACTGCGCTATACAGCCTACTCTATCGTGCTCTATAGCGCTATACTACGCTGTACTGCGCTGTATATTCTAGCGGCCGTCTGTGACGACCTATGCGTCTACCACATTGTCTACCATGAGTTTTCACCGTACTATTGTAGTTACGGCACCAATTTAGTATTGAATTTCGAAGAACGCTCCTAGTGGTTACATTGAGAACTAATTTCTGCCATAAGAATTGGTGACGTAACTACAGCAGTAAAGTACAGGGAAAAATCATGGTAGGCTCTCTGAACTACTTTATCGTAAGCTATTTTAAAGCAAGATTTAAGAAAGTTAACAGTTTTAAAATTATACAAAGGTTTTAACTACTTAGGTACAAACATTTTTATTTTATTTTATCTAAACTATTATAAACTGTAATATTTAAAGTGTGTCTGTACTCTGTACATTGAAGATATTAAAAAGAAAAAGATTGCGATATGGTTTTTAGGTTGACTACAAATCTGTTTGCTGCTTGTTAAACCTAACAGCATCACGCCAAAACTACTGAACCGATTTTGATGAAACTTGTCTCGTTTGATAATTTATGATTTGACTTAAAATCTTGTATGCAGGTTGTGACAAAGGTTTTTTCGTCCAATTCGTCAAAGAAGGTCAAACTCAGAAAACATGTTGTGTATGCACCGCAAATAGGAATAAAAGGACGGTTTCAGGCAGGCAGTTCTTGCGATTCCACTCTGGACGGCCAATAAAGGCAAGCCAGAGGTAGGGGGGTGTATTACTGTATTTGTGGGTGTGTGTGTGTGAGCGCATGTCAGCTCTTTTTCTTATCGTGTAGGCAAGCCCTGGTGTCAGAGTACCTACCTATTTTCAGACCGTCTTACGGCCTCCGACGTGGTTTTTATGTAATGACCACTACCACCAGAGATAGTAGCCGGGACCAACGGCGTAACGTGCCTTTCGAAGCACGGAATCATTTTTCTTTTCAGAAAATCAGGTGATTCAGAACAGAAAAGTACCGAAAAGTTTTGTATGATTAAGTCACGGACCTGAAAAAAAGGCGGACGTAATGTGACACAAAAAAGATGTGAAGCATGCAGGGTCCTACATTTTCGTTTGTTCTCCAAGAGACCTACACTCACACAGATGCACTAGCTCTAGGCGCAGATCCTACATCCATGACCATTATGTACCGCGTGACAGCACGCACACAAAAGTAATGGGTGCTTCACTCGTGATTAGACGAGATTGCGTCCGTCTTTTTTTCAGTTCCGTGGTTTAAGTATGCATAAGTTTTTACTCTTTATCATTAGTCGTTGGGTCCTTGATATCGTCTTGTGTTGTCGCCGACTGGTCGAGGCCGAAATTCTGTATCCCAAACATATCTGCGACTTTCTTCTTCAGCTTCTGGTCGTAGTGGAAGTATGTTTGGATTATAATGTCGCCCATGCGGGTTGTCATTGACTCTACCTGTTGAGGAATAAAATGTATTAAGTTATAGCAGTGATACGTCAATCTGTACCTATCTACGTCATAAAGGCCTCCGCTCATTGCAGCGATATTATCGCTGCGATTTTGCGATAATAGTTCTCAGTACATTTTGTATGGGGACGCGCTCGATCCTACACACTGCCGCGATATTATCGCAACCTGACGCAATCTCTTTCTACTACATTCAGTGAAGGGCGCATGCGTGACGCGAATCGCGGAATCGCTGCAGTGTGTATGGTGTCGCGATATCGCTGTCGATAATATCGCTCGATAATATCGCTGCAATGTGCGGCCTATCTTCGTAGATACTAATGTCATTAGTCTGTCGAGTGCTAGCGCGCAAGAATATTTTTTTTTTATTATTCCAATTTTGATTACATTAAGGGTACCTACCGTCGCTGAAATATTTACAGTTGACAGTTTATATGATTCCGTAGTTGTCCGTCTCAATATATGGACTTAGAAGAAGCTATTTGTTTTAAAAGTAGGAAAGTACGGTTTTACGACTAAGTGCGTTCACACACGATGACGCATTGACGCAGCGGCCGACGTCAGTCCGTCATTTGTGAAGCAAGGAGTTGTGTGAAACCGCACGTATAAGCACACACGGTGACGCATTGACGCACCGGGTGTGGTTCTATGGACTGATATCTACCGCTCCGTCAGTGCGTCATCGTGTGTGAACGCACTTATAAAGTCCCAAAAGTACATTTTGCAAGTTGGTCGACTATTACTCGTTAACTTGTCAGTAAAGCCTACACAGACGGACGGACATGGCGAAACTATAAGGGTTCCTTGAAGACTATGGAACCATAAAAAACTATTATAAATATACCCACACCTATATAGGTACGAGTACATTATAACCTACTGGACAAGAACTTATCATAGATAGTATATACTACGTTAGATCGGAAATGCGAAAGAGAAAGGGCATAGTATTATCGTATATTAGAGCGAGATAGATAGACGAGACGAGAACACGCTTTGAGCATTTACTAGCGTCAGTTGTCAACGGAACGAATCCCGCTTTTTTCCCCAAAATCTCAGGGTTTTTTGGTCTCGCCTTGGATAATCCGTCGCTGATCTAACGTAAGTAGTACTATACGCTAAATCTATGGAAGTTTATGAGTGTTATACCTACCTACATGTTCTTTCAACACGCTTGCTTATAAAATGGCTCTAATTTCACCGCAATTAGGCACATAATGACACCTGTAATCAAACTGTGACTTTTTCATTATAGGTTTTTTTTTTGTGGTTGAGTTGCTTTGTTCTGGACGTGGATGTTCTGAGGTTTCAGAATATCTCTGACTAACCCCTCGGGGTATACAGTCGTGAGCATATGCTTATGCTTGCTTTGTTCTTAAAAAGTTTCGATACAAAAAAGATCGTGTTCAATACTACAAAATAAACTTTTTATCTACTAAATAAAATGATTTTTTAGTATTATTTTCTTCACAAGTGTGTTGAAAAATATCGTATTATACACGTGTGTATTGTTGATTACTATCCTCAGCTTTCTTAAGACCTTCGCCTGGCGGCTCGGGTCTCAATTACCGCTGGGTAATCACCAACATTACACATTTGTACAGTCAAGAGCACATCAACCTTGACAATCGAAGTGCGATATTGTTTCTTAATACGAACGCCATAAGAAAAGTACGAAGTCCAAGATGTCTAGCTTGACGTGCTCTTGACTGTACCATTATGTACTATTATCTATTCTTACCTTTGAATCTAGAATCCTGAGATAGTCAGGCGTGCGTCTAAATTTGGTGATAACATCATGAATGTCTTCACCGTACAGTTTCAACGCCTCAGCTTCCACGTCGTATCTCTTCGATCCTATTGTGTTTGACACTAGAAAAAAAATGTAAAGTACTTAGTCCATTAGCAAATAAAATAGTTCAGACATCTTCGGCGCAAAGTAAAAACTTCTTTTGTATGGAGCGAGCGCGCCAACGGTAATTTTGTAAGTTTAACCTCTTTTACTCTCCTGCTCTCCTGGTACTTCCCAATGTTTTATTGCATTGATTTTGGGATAACAAATAAAAATACAAACTTCAGACTGCTTTTCCTTTTTAACTTCTTTTCTTTTGTATGGAGCGCGCCAACGGTAATTTTGTAAGTTTAACCTCTTGGTAGGTAGGTAGGTACTTCCCAATACTTTATTGCAAGTCGCACTTGGCCGATTTTCTTTAATTAAGAAGTTTGCATTGATATATTACAACTTGAACTTGGCCGAGCAACTCGAACTTGGCCGATTTTCTTTACGCAGGAGGTACATTTTTGATTCAGCGCATCAGTAGGACCAACGTGGACCTACTAGTAGGACAAAATAGTAGGACCACGAGAAAACTCTGAAAGTAATGTGGGTCCTAAGTAATGTTGGCCAAACGTTACGTCGGCCCAAAGTTTTGGGAGTTCCTTAGAAATACGCATGCTGAGTATCAAACTGAACAACTTTTAAGAAATCTGTTCCATAGGAAATGGCAATAGCTATACTTGATCCATCGAATTTGTTCAGGTTGATAGTCTAAAACTCTAAACTAGCACGTTTTGTTACACCCTGTATCTTTCATAGTATGCTTGACTTACCTAAACATCCTATGATCAATAAAGTGCAAAGCATTGTTTTGTATACAGAAAAACTATTCAATTTCCAAACGGTTTTGTATTGAAAAATAAATCAATTTTCAATGTACTTATACATTGCACCTACTAGAAATAAACAATATCAACTTTATGGGCTGTAAATAATTTTATATTTCTTTTATTATTTTTGTTAAAGTCACAGATTTAATTCTTTTTTTCACCTCACAAGCTCGGAAAGATTCTGTTTATCATTCGAAATCTTCAAGTGCAAAAGTGCATTTTATCCGCTAGCCTGGAAAGACATTTTAAAATTCGAATCTTTCTATTAAATATTTGTCTACACTGCCAGTCCAGAATAAAAATAAAATAAAAAATATAAATAAATAAATAAATAACTTTTATTTCAGGTAAACACCCATGTAGACTTTTAATATACACAGTAGTATATTAAGTAAAGTAAAAATTAATTACAAATTAAATTAAATTAGGATTAGAATTAGATTAATAATTGTCATAAAAATTATGTCATACTTTTTCATGTCATTTAATCAGTTTTCTTGGTTTTTTTTTGCTTGTCATATTCGAGGCTATCTTTGGTTTCCTTTGATGGAAATTGATTGGCGAATATTTTATCTCCTCTATCTTTCTTCTTCCTTTCAAAGATACTTCTTGATTTATTTTGATCTCTTTTATAAGTCTCTTGCTTTTCGTTCCAACCATTTCCTGATTTAAATGGTTTATCCCAATTTGATTTTTTCCAATCATCTGATTTGTCCTTTCGTACATTTTCACTACTGCTTCTACCTTTGCCATATTTGTATCTCCCCCAATTTTTTCCATTATTTTTCATATTTGTATTTTTCAAATGGATCTCTTCGTAATTAAGTTTAAATGGTGTAGCGTCTATCAATGGATCTTTTGTTGTTTCCAGTGGCACAAATTCTTCTAAATCTGTATAAAATACAAATATAATTACTTGTTTTAGTTATACATAGAGAGACCTAATTTACCGAGGTTTTCCTCAAACTTTGGACAGTCATTTTATATCAGGGAAAAATTGACTAGATGACGTAAGCATGCGTGACGTATTGAGTGAGTGTAACAAGATGGAAATACAACATAACACTTCATATAAAAGGTACGAAAATTAGAAAACCATTTGTAGATTATGTGATTCAAAGCTTATATTAAAATTATCAGATTTAAGTTACAAGTTTTCTAGATTTTTGTAACTTACTAATAAATGCTGAGACCGGAAAGTTCTAACGGAATATAGCCTTAGTTAATTTGATCGAAAATGTATGAAATGGTACCTTTTTCGAACCCAAATAAAACCAAGGACAATGTAGTACCTACAGCTTTGGTGCCATAATAATGTAATGTTTAGACGGGCAAGTCCTAACAGAATATCGCATTATTTTTCCTTAGCCGGCACTTTTACATTTTGGACCAAATCGGATGATGTCATTCATAACTTTTTTTTTCGTCGTCTTAAGAGATGATGATGATGAATTTCAAAATACTTTACCATAATACCTCCGCCCATTGGGAATCCATCTTTCGTTACTTTTAGAATCTTCAACGCTCTTCGATATTGACATTGAACCACTGCAATTGCATAAAAATTAGCATAAGCACATTTGCTAACGACTACCCAGTCAGAGATATTCTAAAACATCAAAACATCCACGAAATAGTAGTGCCGAAAGTCCAGTGTGACAGGGAGTGAGCCCGTTGCCACTTGTAATGGACAGAGGGTAGGTACATACATGCCTCGAAATTGAAGCATGCAAGTTTCCTCACGATGTTTTCCTTCACCGAAAAACCAGTTACAATTTACAAGTTACCGAAAAACTAATTGGTACGAGTCGGCCTGGAGTGCGATTTTTGAATCTCATTCGGTGAGCTCAGCAGTTGAAAATGTCAAAATTACTACGGAGATACGCATCTTTTTACTGCTGATTTGACTTTCAAAAATTGCTCTCCTGTAGTATAATTTTTGAAAGTCAACTCAGCAGTAGAAAGATGCATATCTCCATAGTTATTTTGACATTTTCAACTACTGAGCTCGGCAAATGAGATTCAAAAATCGCACGCCTGGACGGGGATCGAACCATCGCCTCCTGCACGGCAGGGCTACTCGCCACGGTCCTGTACATGATCCGTACATAAAACGGAGTCGATCAGCATAAAAAAGTTGTAAATTTTTGTCTTATAATTATTTGAGCATCACACGCATGACCAACATTGTATTATGCCAATATTGTTTTCACAAGAAGACCTAAGGGTTCCCAAGACAGTTTCCCTGTATCTCCTGTGGTTTTGGTTTTCCCCATACCGTCTTTTTGAAAAAACACAATGTAATGTTTGGTGGTACGGAATCCTCGGAATAATGAAGAGCAGCAAAAAAAATGGGTAAACATTTTCGTATAAATAATGTAACTAACATAATTCTGAAGTTTACTCAAACTAATTATTGAATTCCGAGGTCATAACATTTTTAGCCTTTACTTGAATGTGATGCGGAGAGTTTCCATTTCCACCCGTGGGTGCCGTAAAAGGCGACTAAGGGATCTACCGGAGGATGGGCAGCAGCATCCTCTGAGTACACACATTCAATCCAACTGCGATCGCAAACACGCCTGCCAAGCGTGGCGATTATGGCAAATCCCCCCATTTTTGGGGAGGCCTATGCCCAGCAGTGGACGTTTATCGGCTGATATGATGATGATGATGATGATGATGCGGAGAGTCGAATGTCATGTTACGAGACGAGTGTTACGTATGAATGTGGATGGCTGTGGTAGGAGAGGAAGGCCGAAGAAGAGATGGAAGGATTGTGTGAAGGATGATAGTGTAAGAAGGGAGTGAGTGCTGAAACGACGGCCAAGCGAGATGAATGGGAGAGGATGACATAGTGCGCCGAAATGGGCAAGAGACTTGACTTGACTCC
The DNA here is from genome assembly GCA_963693445.1 of Agonopterix heracliana. NCBI lineage: Eukaryota > Metazoa > Arthropoda > Insecta > Lepidoptera > Depressariidae > Agonopterix > Agonopterix heracliana. The sequence continues at coordinate 7,539,714 of OY856336.1, read as the reverse complement.
GCTAAAAAGTGAAAACAACAAAGCAGTAAAGGTATGAAGGTCACCTCACCTTTCCCTATCCATATTCCTGGGAAGGTTCACGTCCTTCCACTTTCTTCTCCAGATAACGTTCGCCGTCGTGGTAGTCCACTTTGTAGTTCCATTGTGATTGACTCCAAGTATGACAGACGTCAAGTATTTGTTCACGTCGAAGAAAGTGCTAACCATGTGTGGAACAAGATTGTAGTCTACAGATCTGTTGTAACCGTAAGCTGTGGAAGCAGAAGTATTATAATGGCAACTAGGGCACTTATTACAAATTATGTAACAGATACATCACTAAGAAACTTAGATCAAAGTAAAATATGGATAGGCCTTACGCGAACATTTTAAACCAGAAAAAATTGATGAAAAACAAATGAATGGTGCACCGAGAGACAGAAAGACAATAGATCTAAAAAAGCCAAGAGCGAGCGAAGCGACTTCGAGATTTCACCGCAATAATGAGAGATGACTGCAATACGATCTAAAATCAAGAGCGAGCGAAGCGAGCTCGAGACTTTAATGATGTATAATGAGATGACTACAATACGTTCTGAAATAAGGAGCAAGCGAAGCAAGCACGAGATTTTTTTGCAATACATGATGTAAGGAAAAGTATCATTAACCTTTAAACCACATACTCTACCCATCAAACTGAACAACTTTTACTACGGGAGCAAACCGATCGGAGCAAAAAAAAAACTGCTGTTCCATACTAAACTGCAACGCTAGTCCGTTTTCTATTGGGCAAAAGTGTTACAATTGTTACTCGACTCAAATGTATGTAACAGCAGATTTTTTGTTGCTCCAATCAGTTTGCTCCCATACTAAAAGTGGTTCAGTTTGATGGGTAGAGTATGTGGTTTAAATGTTAATAATACTTTTCCTTACACGCTGTATACTATATTTATGGGGAAGACAATATCCTCTTACCTACGTATCCTGTCTGTTTTCTGATTTCAGTAAAACTAAGTTCTTTCAGCGCTTCGCCGTGGTCGGCAGTGTATTTGTTGATTAGATTTATCAGACCTCTTATTGCGTTTGGATCTCGAACTTTTCTTTCGAAACTGCCTTCAAAATTGGAGAACAATACTGGAACAAAATTTAAATTATGTAACGTTAGATATTATAGAAAGATTGATAAACAATTTATTTGCATAAGTAACACACACATAAGTGCGTGTTGCAGTTAACAAGATTATAAAACAGTAGGTACAACGAAACATCAACATAACAAGCATATATTATGCTCACGACTATATTCCCCGATGCGATGGGAGAGTCCGAGACATTCTGAACACTTCAAACATCCACGTTCATTATTTCTCCTCTTAAATACAGTAAGTATATTAAAAATAATCACTAACCTAAGAACAAAAGTGTGAAAAACATAATTCTCGCACTTTTCTTTTGCTGTAGATACACATGTTAAAAAGATTTATTTTTTATTTTAAATGCATTTTCTATAACAAACAGTTAACTTTCAAATCGTAAAAATGTTAGGTACTAACTTTATTTTGATAACGTTTTATTTTTTTATTCTTTTTATTTATATTGGGGCTTTTAACTCAGAATTTATAACAGCCCAAAAGATAACGTTATAGCTCAACGTTGTTAGATTTCCGTAGCCAAAAGTGGAACCCTTACCTACACTTCGTCCATTCAATTCAATTTTATAGTCTAATCTAGAGATATATTTTCGTCCATTCTGACAGTCTGTCTGTATGCCCCGCCTCAATAACTCGCTTATTTTTGCACCTATAGCATGAATACCGATAACTGTAACCCAAAAACAGAAATATAGTATTATTGATTATAAACATGTTATAGCCATGTTGTGCTATTTCGAATCAAATTAAAGATTGAAATATTTGTCTCGGGCGGGACTTGAACCCACGCTCTATGTTTAAGATTGTAGTTGTAGCAATGCTCACATTTAGCAATTTAGTTTCAGGATGGAATAATGTGTCAAGTGGTGAGAGGTAGCTAGCCCTTTGCCCCTCTCGGCCCACTTTAATCCCTTAGTCGCTTCGTACGACACGCACGGGTACAATTGGGGTGGTCCAGTCTAAGCCGGAACCACATAAAACCGGCATAGAAAAACGCTATAACAAATTGTGATTACTTTTCACACTTCACATTTTTAACGGTATTTAACTTAATGATGATTAATTAAGTATCGATCGAGCGATACAAGCGTCAACAAAGGTTAAGTAACAAAAGGGGTTTGGAGATTTCAGTATGGCTGGTAGCAGCCCTAGGCCATATGCCTAGGGCTAGCGAACCCGGACCTCATGATTGAGAGTCCATACCTCTCCGCAACGAACCACCGATCTCGCTATATCTTGACCATGGACTTGAAAAAAAGGCGGACGTAATGTGACACTAAAAAGATGTGAAGCATGCAAGGTCCTACATATTCGTTTGTTCTACAAGGGACCTACACTCACATAGATGTACCTACCAGTTCTAGGCTTAGGTCCTTCAACCGGCCACCATTTTGTACCGCGTCAGCACGCACACAAAAATACATGGGTGATTCACTCGTCATTAGACGAGATTACGTCCGGTTTTTTTTCAGGTCCGTGATCTTGACATGTAACTTATCAAAGATACATACCTACTCGTACATATTATAAATAAATAAATAAATATCTTGGACAGTGTCACACAAATTATCTAGTCACATTTAAAGTTCCAGAATCTAGCCTGGACTTGTATTATGATAACTAGACAACGATATAGAATACATAATATAGATACAAACATCCATGACTCGGGTACAAATATTCATATTCGTCTTCGTCATACAAATATTTGTCCCTTACGGGATTCAAACCCGCGACCCCCGGCACAGCAGGCAGGTTCACTACAGACTGTGCTGTCGGGCCGTCCGCCCGCCGCACTCAACCGCACTATACCGCGTAACTCTCCAAAAAAATTTTGTTGTTTTAAAAACGATTTTTCTCTGGAATATAATCTATCCAGATTAACGTGGAAAACACACAGCATACTCCTGTGACACACTGGAGTAAACATTATCACACTATCTCTATTACACTACACTATCACTATCTAAATACAAAATTGCATCCAAATCGTTAGAGCCGTTTTCTAGAAGGCGATTACAGATAATGTTTACTTTGTATAGTATTTTAGTCACATAATACTTATTACTTATCTATCCATAGAAAATGGGGTGGTCAAGACTCAAGGCTGAACCAGAACCAAAAGCCACACAATTATATCTCTGGGCCGAAGCTTATGAAAACAAACCTATGTGACTGGCTGTACTTTCCGGGTACAGATAAATAGGTGACTAGCAAAGAGAAAATTGCCTTCGCCTACTAACAAACATGGACTTCAAACTGGGTAAGTAAGTGTAATTAGAACAAAATCTAGCTTGCAATAAAAAGTATTTAGGCTTCATCATCATCGTCAAATGAGCCGATGGACGTCCACTGCTGGACATAGACCTCCCCCAAGGATCGCTACATCGACCGTTCATGCGCTGCCCCTATCCAACGTGTGCGATTTAGTGCGATGACGCACTGACGGAGCGGCTGACGTTTGCTACTCCGTCAGTGCGTCAGCGTGTGTGAACGCGCTAATTAGGTCGTCGGTCCACCTTGTGGAGGGCCTACTCACGCTGCTCTTTCCGGTATGTGGTCGCCACTCAAGAACTCTTCAGCTCCATCGGCCATCGATTCTGCCCCGCTCATTGCCAGTTTAGTTTAGTTCTTCTTTAAGCTCTATCCTCTACTCTGGTTTTCTGGGTTTTGATCGCGCAGGGAAACTCCGAGCATAGCCCTTTCCATTGCCCTTTGGGTGACTTTCAGCCTTTTTAGGCTTTGAGTGACCGACCATGTCTCCGTTCCGTATTCATAACTGGCAATACATACTTGATACTGTGGTATTTGGGCCTATGCAGGGTGTAAAGTGACAGACTAGCAAATAGTGAAACGGTAAACACAGACCATCAAACTGAACAACTTTCACTATGCAGCCTACCTCAGGAAATACGCAAAAAAAACAGCTGTCACATGCATTTGAGTCGGGTAGGAGCAGTTTTGTATGGGACAGCTGATTTTTTTTCGCGTTTTCTTAGGTAGGCTCCATAGTGAAAGTTGTTCAGTTTGATGGTATGAGTTCACTGTTTCAGTATTTGCTAGGTTAAATAAATAACATAAATAATGTCCACAGCCGTCGCACTGCTGATTCTACAAGTAGCAGCCTCTTCATGTCGCTTATTCCACGGCGAATCTTCGGATGAGAAATCTGAAGAATCAAAGATTACTGATCTCCTATCAATCCTCAATGACGACTCTGTAGAACCTCATGACGAAAGAACTAAGTTGGTTCGACTACTTCCCATAAGTTCCGAAGAGAGCTACCCGAAACACGCCAAAAAATGGAACCAAAGAAAACACTTGAGAAGAAAAGGTAAGAAACCTTTAGCCTTTATCCTTGCAGCTTCGGATTTGAAACACAATAAATATTCTAGAAGGTTACTGGAAGCAAGTAATAAAGGAAATAAAGGAGTAAAAGTTGTGTATCAAAATGATTTGATTGAAAATTCATCTAATGAAAATTTGTCTTCAAAATTAAGTAACGAAAAAGACTCAACAAAATATAGTGAAGAATTCGAATCAACTGAATTGATACAAGAAGATTTGTCGGAAGATATATCTGGACAAGATTTATCGGATGAAAAGACTGTTAAAGCTTTATCAAGTGAGTTGCCTTCAAAACATTTGAAGAAAGGTTCAAGTGAAGAATATGCGTCGAAACAATTGAGTGAAGAAGATTTGCCGGGACAAGGTGAAACTAAAGAAATTTCAAAAGAAAGTATATCTGAAGAAAACAAATATTCTTACAAGACTAAAGAAAGTGACACCGACTCTTCAACTGATGAAAAAATACTAGATACATCTACTATTGAATATTTGTCTAAAGAAAAGTTCGATGACGACACACATAGCGACAATTTACTGGATAGCGAAAATGTATCACAAGAAAAAACTGGTAAACACCACAATGTTCATTTTGTTACAAACACCGATCCAGCAACCAGTATTTCTTTAGAAAATTCACCAGAAAAAGATGTAGCTTCAAAAAATATCAATGAAGAACAACTAACAGCTGCTGACGAAAACTCGGATACATTGACAAGCGTTGTAGAACTTAGTAAATTCTTTTTGGGTCATAGCAACGAAGAAATAATTGATAAAGTAGTGAGATCCGCTAAAGAACCTAGTATATCGGCTAAGGACGAAAAAGAGATAGTTCTAGTCTCTTTGGATAATACCGATGCTCGTTCGAATACAAATGCCGCAGATTTGTATAAAAATAAGATGAAAAGAAACGGCAAACAACGGAAATCTTACAATTTATCTTTCTTATTCAACAAAAAGTAATATCGTTAATTAAATTTAATTAAAATGCAAATAACCTTTATTTTAGACAACATAATCCATAAAAATGTTACTAATAAAATGCAATTAGGCCAGTAAGACCATCAGCAAGCGTTGGTAAATCCTGCGATCTGAATGACATGCCATCGACTCGAAATAAATCGTTCCAAATTTACAAACTTGTACCATCTTATAAAGACTTTTGGCTCTGTGTGGAAATACTTACCGTGCTGGTTCCTGGCAAGGGTACCATGAAACCAGTACCAGTTCAGACCATTATACCAGCTTCATTTGAAATAAAATGGTCAGGAATATGAAAGAAAGGTCAGTTAGACCATCAAGTTGTCCGTATTTTCATCCGCATGATACCTTTGGGTGCGTAATTTAAAACTTCTAACTTCAATCCTTATTAAATTTCAGTTGTAATCAAATTGCAAGCCAGTTACCTGTTCAACTATGCTGAATTCCGTATCGCGCAAAACTTGACCAGTCAAGTTATTTTGCGTCATATGAAATTCAGCACAGTTGAATAACAGAAGTTAATCAGCCTGAAACGTCTGAACGATCAGTCAAACGGCTTTCATGAGCTCTCAAATGATTTGCTTGATGCCAAATGTTTAAAAGTCCTATCAGTGGAGATATTTTTTTGGTCAACCCTGACTGATAAACTGAAAACCTAAAAAAGGTAGCAGGGCGCGATTGGATGAGAAAGGTTGAGGATAATTTTGTGTTGCGCCTTTGAAGAGAAATATACCTATTCACAGTGGACGTTGATAGGGTGATGATGATGATGATAACTATTTTAAGAAAAGAAATAAGCGATCTCATGGATTCGAATATAATGGGGTAATAGACTTTTTGGATACATAATTTTTGATGTGTAAAAAATACAAGAGTTATTTTTGTATAAAAAAAAATATTGTTGTTGTAAGCTTAGATCAAAATAAAATCAATGGATAAGCCTTACTCGAACATTTCAAACCAGAAAAATGAGGCAAAACAAATGAAAGATTTACTTCAAATTTGTATGCAAGTGCCCTAGATTTGACAGATAATGGCGCTAGTTTGTATGTACCAAGTGCACCAGTAGTGTGCTTCAACTTACCGCGCTTTAGGCCTATCCATTAATTTTATTTTGATCTAAGGTTGTAAGTATCTAAAACAAAAAATTAATAGATAAAAAATGTATTTGCATGAAGTAGATATCTAATTTTTTTTTGTATACAATCTATAATACAATACAAAGATTTGCAATAAATATCTGCTGCCCCATTAGTTAGATTTTAAATATCAAGTTAATTTTAAGCTGCATACAGAAAATGTTAAAAAAAATATAAAACAGTAATTTGAACGTTAACAAATGTTTTAAAATACGACATATTTAAGTTTGAAATCATGTTAAATAAATTAAATATTTTAATCTGTCTACTTTATTTTAATCTTACGCTTAGGTATCATAATCAATCATTTATTAATCGGGACTCATTTAAACGCTAGAGGTGGGATGATAAAGCGTATTATTTTAAAAAGACATCATCCTCTAATTTTTGGTCCAAATTGGAAGTGCCAGCCAACAAAAACATGCTATATTCTGCTATAACTTATTATTATATAGGGTATTATTTTAAAAAGACATCATCCATTCATTCACTTTTGGTCTAAATGTGGAAGTGCCAGCCAACAAAAACATGCTATATTCTGCTATAACTTATTATTACGCAGCTTTATGAAGTGTGTCGACCCACTGAATACTGGGCCAGCGCAAGTGAGGTGTACTCTTTGGCGACAAAAAGCGTCCCTCCCAACTCCATTCGTGCTGCCGTCTGAGAGCCTCCCACCTGGACATGACTTTCCTTGGGCGACCTGGAAGTCGTTAAACCGACTTCGAACCCAGGTCGGTCGCAGTAAGGACAACATGTTCAGGTGGGGATTCTCAGATGCGCAAAATCTGAGTTGCTTGTGTGGAGCTCCACAAACGATGGCCCATCTCACATCGTGCCCTGCGGGCCCTTACACCTGCACGCAGGAGGAGCTCATGACCGCTAGCGACGGTGCAGTATCGGTTGTCCACTTCTGGCAAGGTACTATTTAGCGACTTTAGCGACAAAATTTGAAGTCGACACGATAAGAAGACGATTATAATTATTTGATTGTAAGGGCATGGTCAATGACCAATAGCTACCGCGACCTGAACAGATCTATTGTAGCTGTCACCCTTGAACTAAAGGTCGTTTCCTAGGCCCACGGACTTCATGATATGAGCCGTGCTATGCTTTTGGAGGGGAGTTCAGGGGAGGTCCCTGTCGGCACGATAAGCAGAAGAAGGCGAGGTCCCTAATATCAGTAAGTGTTACCACGTACCCACCAACACCGACGGCGACTCCTGCTACAACTTGTCCATCTAACTATTTATTATGGCATGAAAGCTGTAGCTTTAAGTATTATTCTATCAAAAAAATTTATGAAAATGCTGATTTTTAAAATCTGCATATTCATACTTTTTTCATACTGAGAAGGACAAGTGATAACAGAATTATCGAAAATGGATGTAAAGACAGATTTTACTACGATCTTCTTCTTATCGTGTGGGCAAGCCCTGGTGTCAGAGTTTATTTAAACCACCTTACGGCCTCTGACGTGGTTTAATGTAACGACTACTACCACCAGAGATAGTATCCGGGACTAACGGCTTAACGTGCCATCCGAAGAACGGAGTCATCTATTTTTTCAGCCAATCAGATCCTAACGAACTAGGGAAAAACGCACAAAGTGATATAACACTAGGTGTCCCCCGTTACTACAATAATGTAGGTATTTATAGATAAAAACTATCGATTGTAAAACTATCGATACTTCGGCAACACTACTTTGGAATGCTACTGATGGATTAGTTGTATGGCGTTGATTGATAGGACAGCTAATTTGCAAAAATATTTTTGGTTTGAGTCCGCGTAGAGACTCGGTGCAAATATGAAGCTACTTCTGTTCCTGCCATTTTGCCTGTTAGGTGTCGCTTTAGCGAAGCCTGATTTACCAGGTAAGTTCACCACCATAAGATATTTTTCTTATTTTCTTGGGGTTCTCCATTACTTGAGGTTGGCAGTCATTTCTGCATCATGATCACAGCCTAACGTCCCACTGCAGGACACAGGACTTCCCCCAGGGAGTTTTAGTCCACCACGCGTGCCCGATGTGGATCGGCGTATGCAGGTTTCCTCAAGATGTTTTCCTTCACCGTTTGTGAGCAGTCGGTATTACGCAATTCAGTAAGAATAACTTATTGGTACATGGCATGTCAACCTGGACCTACAAATTGAGTTTCCATAGCTTTCCGCAACGCGCCACCGTACCGACATGCTCCGCATCCGTACCATCAGCTCTGCATAACCCTGTCTATCTCTCACTAAAAGAAGCAGCTCTTCGAAGCTGGAGATGCCTGTCCACTCTTTCAGGTGGTCTTTCAGGTTGGTTCTTGTCTGCTTTACTCTATGACAATAATAATAAATCTTAATCCTATTTCCTAAAACAATTCCAGTACACAGCGCATTCAATTACCATGAGGCGTTTGGAATCAAAGAGGCCAGTCGTCTCAAGGCCATCGAAGAGGCGAGCGACTTCGATGGCTCCAGGATAGTTGGAGGAGGCGTGTCGGCTGCTGGCGCTCATCCGCATATGGTTGGTTTTTATTAGGGTTCCTTAGTCGAACCCGACAAGGAACCCTTATACTGGGTTTTTCTTAATATACTGACCGTTTTAAGGAGATGACCAGACCATCAAACTCAACAACCAACATCGAAATCCCGAAAAAAAATGCTGTTCCATACGTTTAGTGCGTTCACACACGATGACGCATAGACGGAGCGGCAGATGTCAGTCCATAGAACCACACCCGGTGCGTCAATGCGTCACCTTGTGTGCTTCTACGTGCGGTTTCATACAACTTCTTGGTTCACAAATGACGGACTGACGTTTGCTGCTCCGTCAGTGCGTCATTGTGTGTGAACGCACTAAAGGGATGTTTTATATCATCAAACCGACCAACTTTCATTATGGAGCCATCTACGAAATCACGAAGAAAAAATCTGCCGTGCCATACATTTGAGTCGAGTCGTTACTGCAGTTTTGTATGAAACAACAGATTTTTATTTCGAGATTTCGAAGTTGGCTCTATAGTGAAAGTTGTTCAGTTTGATGGTCTGAAGCACCCCCTTAAGTATCACTAGGTTGTTTTGTTACACCCTGTATAGGCTGTGATGATGATGATGTGTAACTCTGGATCTACTCCTAGTTAAACTGATTTGAAAGATCCATAATGTTTTATAAGTTTTCCTTCACCAAAAATACAGTCTTGTAATAACCAATTTATGAAATCACAGGCACTATTTTTCACCGTGGTTCTTGGGTGGAACATCATATTCTATGGAGGCCACCGCGTGCCCACGAACCAAGTTGAGATGCACCCAAACTGGAATCCTGTCACCGCGGAAAATGATGTTGCCATCATCACCATTCCAAGAGTCGAATATAATAGTGAGTCTATCATCTTTCAATTGACCAGTTTGGCAGCGTACCTACTTAAGAATGGCCATCAAAAGCTAGATCAAAATTCCTTTAAAGTAGGTACGAGTGAATAGGCTTCTTCTGGGTAAGCTCGCTACATCTTCGACCCCATCTTTGTCTTGAGGACTGGATTGAGGACCAAACTTATCCGTAATGAAAAAAGAAATGCACCCGAAACCGATGAGCGTGTATAAAATCATCAGCGTGTATAAAATAAATCATCCCCATTTTGTTTATATTCCAACGCCAGATCAATTGTACCCGAAACCGTTTCGGGTACTAAGGCCTGATAGGTCACTATTGTCTAGATCACGTCTGCTCATTTGGTAGATGATCTTCTCCTCTATCGTTTCTCCACTAGCCTTCTACATGACCTTGACCCGCAAGTCGGACCATTGAGTATTCGATGTGCGGTGTGTGTTTGAATGTGTGACGTAAGGACGTTTTTTTTTCGGGTCTAAGATGTAGCGAGCTTACCCAGAAGAGCACTGGCACTCTTGCACACTGAGGGAATGCAGCAAGCAGCTTGGCGCCAGACTCCGGCAGGAGGGTGGTCGCGAGCCAGGCGGCTCCTTGCGGAGCCTACCACACCGCTGTGGGGATCGTTCAGCCGCCACTACAAACTTGGTAGCTTGTGATGCCGTTGCCCGGGGTGGACCGCTAGGAGGTAGATCCCCAACCACCCCAAAAGGGTTTTGAATAGAAATGATACGAATAGACGTATAATGCATACCTGCAGGACATTGCAAAGACTTATCTAGCTTAAACCAAGGTGTGTGTGGGGTGCTATGCACACACTACAGATGCTAAAAAAATGTTATTTTTCAGATGTCATCAGAAACATCGCTTTACCATCCGGTTCATTGCTGAACGAAAACTTCGCTGGCTGGACTGCCACTGCTACCGGCTTCGGAGTACTAAGCGATAGTGAGTAACAATAGTACATTATGTTACAAGTGTGTAATGTTGGTGATTACCGCTGAGGCGCCATTGAGGGATCGAGGACGGTGATCTTTTTATTTTTATTTTATTGTATAGGTACACGTACAGATCACAGTCAAGAAGAAACCATTTTACATTGCAATAAGATATGTTAGAACTAGATTGTAATCCAATTACACATGTACACAGCATCACTATCTTTAAAACATGGAGGAGTGAGTTTGTTACATAAATTGAAATCATAATTAATTCGTAAAACATCGAAAAAAACAGATACTTACATTTAAAAGTATACAATAGGCACCCAAATTTCGATAAACGTTCAAATTCAATACGTTAGTTAGCAATTGTTGCAATCATCAATATACACGTGTATCATTATGACGTTTTTCGACACACTTGTGAAGAAAATAGTTTTGTATAGAACAGCTTTTTTTTTCGCGATTACGATCTATACGTGCCGTTAGAACTATATGCTATTACCTTTTCTGTGGTGCCGTAGAGAAAGTTGTTCAGTTTGACGGTATGAGCAAACCCTTAAAAAAGTGTCAGCATAATTGTTAAGAAGGACTTTATATGTTATGTTGTGTTTTTATGTATTTCACTAAAAGAACTATACTTTCTAATTTCAGCCATAGACGTAGGCACCAACGCTTTCCTCTTCCAAGTGGACTTGCCAATCATCAGGAACGACGAATGCGCGCGCACCTTCGGGAACGTCATCGTATCTTCAACAATCTGCGCAAGCGGCGCTGGCGGCAGAGGCACTTGTCATGGAGACTCTGGAGGCCCCTTGGTTGTTAACAGCGGAGGGCAGAGGGTCTTGGTACGTATCTTACATCTTCTTCTTCCTGCCGTTTACTTGGTGTCGCCGCAATATGTACTTCATTCATCTCTTTTAGCCGTCATTTCAGCGTTTACTCCTTTTCTACACATGCCATCTTTCACACAATCCATCCATCTTTTCTTTGGTCGTCCTCTCTTCGTGCAGCCATCCACATTCATATTTAACACTCGTCTTGTAATATAACACACATCTCTCCGCATCACACAACCATACCACGATAATCTATTACTGCGCAGTTTAACTGTTCCTCTAATATAGGTAGCTCATTCCTAATCCTGTCCAGACTGCTTTTCCACCAGAGATGTGCGTGGTAGCGAGACAGTAAGCGTGGAAAAAATCTGACAATGAGAGTGCTTCAATTTCCCAGTGACGTGACCGAGCCAGCTTGTTATTGGCGGATTGTTTCCTCGCTCACCGCCTCGCTACCTCGCACATCTCTTGTGGAAACACAGCCAAACCACTAATCCATCTCAAAATTCGCATCTCACCGGCATCATTTGTTTTTCATCAGTCACTTTAGCGGCCCAACACTTCGAACACCCGTTTTGTATATTTTTTGATACGTATCTTACATATCATGAGATTCTGACGTCGCCACTTTTGAGGTATAGGCCTATACAAGCATAGGCATATCATGTATTTTACGTTTTTGACGTGGATGTTCTGAGGTTTCAGAATATCTCTGATTAACCTCTTGGATAATGTAGTCGTGAGCATTATGCTATGCTATACTATTATTATTCTTTTTTCTCCAGGTCGGCGTAACATCCTTCGTAGCTGCATCAGGCTGCAAGCTCGGCTTCCCCATGGGCTTTGCAAGGGTCAGCTCCTTTGTAGACTTCATTAGATCTAGGCTGTAACCTAAGCTTACCCAAGATTTTATTATGTTTTGATTACGTAATTTAATGCATTTGTTTTCGCTTCGTTAACCTGAACTACATATTGCATTTTATTGTTATTATAAATCAATAACTCCTAACTACCAATCAGTGTTCTTTAATGTTTCATTAAGTGTTTTATTCTATAATAACGAAAATAAATTAATATACTTAAATAAATAATAATAAATTGCTTACAATGTTAAAATTAAATGTTTTGGTATGTTTTTATTATTTTCCAATTTCCTATTTATTAATATTTTTATTCCAAAATAGCACCTATGCTTTCTCTACTTGCTCGTGACTCTGTGTTTTTCCATGCAATGAGGGATTTTCAGAAAGCAATTAAAAAAGAAAAAGTGTTTCCTAGTGACACTAAAAAGATGTGAAGCATGCAAGGTCCTACATTTGCGTTTGTTCTACAAGGCTACACTCACACAGATGCACCAGCTCTAGGCACAGGTCCAACAACCCGCCACCATTATGTAATGCGCGACAGTGCATCAGCAGTAGTCAGCACGCACACTAATATAATGGGTGCTTCACTCGTGATTAGACGAGATTACGTCTGTCTTTTTATTCAGGTCCGTGGTCACGGATATCAAAATAATAATCTTTATCGTAATGCATTTTTAATCAAGGTCCAAACGTGTAATTAATAATGTATTTACTATAAATGTTGATATTTGATAACCTAAACCAACCAACAAGAGATTAGATATACCTATATCGACAGTGGAAATTTCAAATGTCGTAAGGGACATTTTGTCGTAAGTCCACTGAATATACCACTGAACTCAGAATTTTTTCCTCTATCGATCTGTGTATTTAAAATTTTGATATCTCTTCAAATAAAGGAGATACTTGGACCATCATTTTGTAGTAAGTGACAAAAATATTAAAAATTTATGTCGTATAGGTCAAATTTTAGGTTCAAACTGTAATGTAGTTTTATGCAACGTCGTAAGTCTTTATAATTACCTGCCTTAAAACGTTGTAACCTACATTCAAAAAAATAACATTCCTTTACAACATAAAATTATTTTAAAATATAGTTCAATCTTTGAATGAATATTGTCGTAAGTAGCAAAACATTATTACCCTATGTCCTTTACGACATAATCGTCTGAAAGCGTAATTTAAAATGTTTGATAAACATTGTCGTAAGTAGCAAAAATTATTGCATTATGTCCTTTACAACAAAAATTCTGGTAAAATATTTTTAAATGTTGAATAAATATTGTCTTAAGTAGCAACAAGCTATTTACATTACGTCCTCTACGACGTTATATTCACAAATAATTTGAATACAGTATGTCCTTTACGATGTTATTTTCACAAATAATTTTAAAGTTGTTGTAGAAAGTCATGACAACGGTTCTTATTTGAACTAAAATTAAACATTTAAAAGGGGGTTTTACCGCGTTTTTGATATCTATATTCCCGATATTTTGGTAGTAAACTTACTCTTCGGCAATAAACTTGTATGTTTTACAGAAGAACCAAAAACTAAATATTGCCTAAAAACGTTATATCTTTTAAATTTTTGTTGCTATTGTAATGATTTCTAGACAAATTGTTTTAGGATTTCTTTATCTATAGCAAACTATTGATTGAATCTCGCTTAGGATAATAGTTTAGAAGATTAGGTCCCTAAACCATAATAATTTTGGAACACCGTTACGACGTTAAAAAAATTGTGATTGTAATAAAAAATATTGTACACCCTAAGAATAATCGTAATTATTTTGGTGTAACTAACCTGCCAGTCTAGTTCACTCTAAAATTTAATGTTGTAAAGCTGTTTAAAAAGTTATATAATCAAATAATTTATAATAAATATTCAAATTTCTGGTTCCAGGTTCCAATAAAATTACACAAAACAATTTACCTTTTGCTTAGTATGTTTTGTTAAAGAAGCTAGCTTTCGTATGCACCATGGTTCGGCAACATTATTTAGACAACTGTTTATTGTTATGCACGGTGCATTAATTTAAAGGGTGATTGTACCCATGATACTGAATAACTTGGAAGGAAAGAAGGAAGAAGGGAAAGTTCCAAAAATAAACTTTTCATTCAAATATTCGATAATCGGCTGATTGAACATTTGTGTGAAAAACCCAATTTTTTTTGCTACTTTCCTACACGTTTCTTAGAGAAAGTTGTTCCGTACCGTCGGTTCACACGGCGACACATCAAGCAACGCAAACCCATAATAAGCTAGGCGCACGTAGGTAGTGGGGATACCCACATGAACAGTTTACTCGGAAGTCGGAGGTTTACAGACGAATAGGGAACCGCCGTTTTGTATAAAACAAGGTGGAAATTCACAAATAAATGAGCGTACACAGATATTCCAAAGCTTTCAACTCTGCCATAACCTCTCACCACTGCAACTGCAACTGCAACCTCTTCTCCAAACGCTAAGCGCCCTGAAAACTTGGCCGTGCAAGCAGGGATGATATCGCGGCAAGACTGTCTTTGTCACTGTTTGTGAGTAGCGCTGTTGGTGCTAATGTTTCCCGCTTAAAAAAGTGATAGTATGGAGCCAGAGTCATACGCTAATTTGGTTGTAGGTACTCTCTCCCTTCCTTCATTTTGGGAAAGCTGCTCTACAATGATTCTTTGAAAGTTGCCACAGTCTTACATCCAGATTGCAAGGTAGGCTAGTCCCAATATATTTGTAGTGTTGGGTGGAGAAAAGTGTTGTCATAATTTAAGTTGTCAGCGTTGTGCTGGAATGTAAGTACATCCGTCATCAAGCCTTAAATTACATAATTCGCCATGCGCTTGTGTCTGTAGACGTGTCGTGTATCTTGGAGCCCCTGGGTTTTAGCCGCAACGATTGTAAGCGTCATTATCTTGGCAAAAAGGCGGTTGTCTGGTTTGGAACGAGACCAGTATATATACACGTTCGGTGCCCCTTTAGCGGGTGGAACTACGAACCTGGAGTAGGTTTATGATTTTGTTCCAGTCGCCTTTGAGACGGGAGGCCATTGGGGTGTTGATGCCAAAGGCTTCATTCGGGAGAAAGGGCAGCGTATGAAAGCTAAGTGAGTTGATCTTCGCTAAGAGTAAATAGGTACATACTTGGTACAAAAACATTCTTTTGGCCATCCCGAGGAGCAATTTGGCTAGCATTTTGAGGACTTTTCAGCAGGGAAGGGTTAGACTCGTGAATATCTCGCAGTTGGTTTGTAAAACTTATTAGCTGCATTACATAGGTAACGGCCACCATAAACAACTCGATATCTATCGCATTTTAGCCTGTGCCCTGTGTCATGCGCCCTCCAGGACGTAGCAGAGGGTTTTCCTCGAGGAATAGAGGTATAAGAAGACATAACAGCTAGCCGTCTAAAACGAGCCGTTTCGTATTACGGCGGATCAAAATTTAGCCGGCTGATCGAATGATCGTCGCATTGTATCAGCGCTTGGCGTTCTTCAATACGGCTATAACAAGCTAGACGTAATGTCAACGGCCCACTGTACACCTATCTCCCTAGCTGCCCTGACCTAGCGGCGCTGTGTCAGAAAGGAAAATAGAAACTGACAAAACGGTGATTCATAACTTATGAATCAGGGCAGCTAGGGAGATAGGTGTACAGTGGGCCGTAACAACAACAATGGCGTCGAACATATAGGGTCCTTCTTATTATGCTGACACTTTTTTAAGGGGTTTATCTGACCTTCAAACTGAGCAACTTTCTCTATGGGATCAAATCAGCTGTTTCATACTAAAGTGCAAACCTACTCGAGCCAAATGTATGGGACAGCTGATATTTTTTTTGCGATTTGAAAATTGGTCCCATAGAGAAAGATGTTCAGTTTGAAGATCTGATCATCCTTGTAAAAAACTGTCAGCATATTAAGTTGAACCCTGTAGAAAATGTTTCGGTTATATAGGGTCCATCTTAATATGTTGACACTTTTTAAAGGGGATGATCAGACCGTCAAACTGAACAACTTTTTCTATGGGACCAACATCGAAATCGCGAAATCTTCTGTTTTATACAAAACTGCAAACCTACTCGTGCCAAATGTATGGGACAGCTGATTTTTTTTTCGCGATTTCAATGTTGGTCTCATAGAGAAAGTTGTTCAGTTTCATGGTCTGATCATCCCCTTAAAAAAGTGTCAGCATATTAAGTTGGACCCTGTATAAATGGTTCTTATAAAGAAAACGTGTCAAATACCGGTAAAAACAGTGATTAAGGACAAGCAAAACTAAACTGAACAGTTGCTGATCAGAAATTTGTCTCTGACATAGCAATAATCTCTTTGATTGGATCGACATTTTTTATTGTAACTTCCTTTTATTTTTTTATAATAGCTTTACGACATACAATTATAGGAGTGGACAAGACTGGTAGGCAGTTACAACAAAATTATGATGATTAAGCGTAGGGTGTGGTAGGGCGTAAAATAGATTTATTGTAAATCGAAATTTTTTCCACGTCGTAACGGACATCTCTTCAAAAATTCGGTTGTGTAAAGGACATCTGTTCAAAAATTCTATTGTGTAAGGGACACTAACTTCTAAACTATTGTGCTAATCCAGGTTTGATCAATAGTCTTCTATAGATGAAGTAATTTTAAAACTATCTGTCTGGAAATCACCTTGATAGGAAAGAAAATAAAGAAGTTATGATGTTTTTTTGCCAAAATTTTGTTTTTTGGCTCTACTCAAAAGTAGGGGTTTGTCCCTTACGACATTTGAAATTTCCACTGTCGATATAGATTTATAAATTCGCTTCGCTCGCTCCTGTTTTTGGAACGTACTGCACTGATCTTATTTATATTGCAGTAAAGTCTCGAGCTCGTTTCGCTCGCTCCAGAATTGGGTGAAATGTCGAGCTCGCTTCACTCGCTCTTGGTTTTGGATCCTATATTATGTTTTTATAGTGAAGTAAATTCTCGAGCTTCCTTTGCTCGGTTCAGATTTTAGGTCGTCAAAAACTGGAGCGAGCGAATTCATCGATCTCGCCTGGGCCTGGCCTCCCTGGGAAATAGTTATTTGTTATGCTAGGCTGCAAAGTTGCTTTTTGGCGCGAGTACTTGTAAACCTGAGCTTGGCGAAGGTTTCAAAGGTACGAGACGCAGAATAACTTTTCAGCCTAGCGAAACACACAACTTTTTACCTCACAACAGCGAGGAAAAAAAGTGAATTGCTAAAAAGAACATTTTAAAAAGTTTTTTTTTCGGTGTCGTCAAATAGTAATTAAGCATTTTCAGCGGATTGGCGGTATAGAAAAATATTGAATAGACAGATTCTAATTTCAAAAACTCTTTCCACGCTAGCGGATAAAATGCACTTTTGCACTCAGATTTCGAATGATAAACAGAATCTTTCCGAGCTTGTGAGGTGAAAAAATAATTTCTACGCCTATGCTCATTCCTTGTCACCTTCCCTCATAAAATTGTGACTCCCACCACCGCTACCCTTTCGTCGTCTGTGTCTTGATGCGGCTGCCGATAGATAGAATCACTACATTCATAGACCGGTGGCCAGCTACAGTCAACTATACCTTATAAAATTAACGAACTAACGCATTATGCACCTAAAGTAGACTAAAAATAAGTCCTAAAAAACTTGGTCTGCCAGGGCGCAGCTTGGCACGTTTTCCGGTGTGATGAAAAACGTGGACCCCAAAAACACCCCATTTTACCTCATCGAATTAAAGGATGGAACTTGTCTGTTGGTCTGGAGGCCGATTAGTAAAGCCTAAAAAACCTGGTCTGCCGCCGCCTATCCTGGCACGTTCATGGGTCCGACTGAATTTAGGGTGCCCCTCGGAGGGTGGATTTTACCTCATCGAATTAATGAATGAAATCAATGCCAATTTATAGTCCTATCAACTATGTTTACATATGCCTTGGTTTGCCTAGGCTCAGCCTGGCAGGTTTCCGGGTCCGACTGATTTTACTTTCAAAAAATTGTTTAGCCAAACTTTAAAAACCGGTATAAATCTACAGAATCTGCGGAAAATTTTACTGAAATTCGCTTGTATAAATTAACCAAGATATATGTACTCATACAAATATCCCTGAAGGTGGAATTTTAATAGAAAAGGTCAACGGCCCGCGGAAACTAAAAGAGATAGGTATGTGGTCCCGAAGGAAAAAATGTCAAAGACCCTGGGCAATTTGACGTCCCGATGAAAAAATCCAAAATAGGAGATCCAAGATGGTCGTCTTAAATTTTCAAAGTCCTCATAACTTTGTAACCATTGACGGTCGGCGCGCTGTGTGTGTACAAATCAAATTAGTAGCAAAGCCCGGCTTACGATGTTTACCTTTCGGTTCTATCAGAAGGCATATTTTAGTGTCGAAAAAAATGGTGGCCCAGAATCGTTAATCTATGTAACAAATAAATTGATAGATAGATAGATAACACATTTATTTCACTTGAACAATACAGGAAAAACAGTGTCTGACAAAGGTAGACAATTACCTACCTACACGATAAATTAAAATGCTTAATTAAGATATTCGGACATCGTAGGTATTTTTTTTTTATTAAGGGCTCATTCCTGATGTTTTACACTGCAATTCTGCCAATATCATGATGACTGGAAGTATTGAAATCTCAATCTCCTTATTTTATTTTTCATTACACATTTGAGGACACCAAATAGCGGAACTGCGTGGCAATTCCAGAGACACCAACCGAGACGACCGCCCGTCAATAGACTCGCCACGCGACTTAAACTTAAAGCGACACGTAAAAAACAAGTAAAACACTAAGTTCAACATGTCTCGATATAATATATTATAACGCCATATATGGCATTGACAAGACATGGCTTCGAAACCGGTGATTAGGCCAAAATAGTAAAAATACGTGTCTAATCAAGCTACCGTACACATGACGGGAATCAAGATTAATCATTTAGTGCCATTAAATAAGTAGTTCCTAAATAGTGCCTCTGTAGTTTGCGAAACATATAAGTGTATATTTTTCCCTGTTAGTGCTTTTGTGTTTATTACTCTCTGAAATTCAAAATTTCATAATTCCAGAGTCTCTATTTCAGGAACAATTTATTTTGATACTAGAGCTTTAAACTATCGTGTGAATTCGTGTGCACGCCTACACTCTAGCTCGATATTCTAATATATTAAAGACGAAAAAACCTTGTTTATTTCTATGTCATATTCTCGAAGGCCTGTCATTATGAGATTTTGGATGTCAGAGAGTAAACACAAAAGCACTAACAGGGAAAAATATGTATAAATATTTAACAAACTACAGAGGCACTATTATTAAATGGCACTAAATGATTAATCTTGATTCCCGTCATGTGTACGCTAGCTTGACGGACACGTATTTTTTTATTATTTTGGCCTAATCACCGGTTTCGAAGCCATTTCATGTCAACGCCATACTATATCGAGACATGTTGAACTAATTGTTTTACTATTTAAACTAGCTTAGTCGCTTGGCGAGTCTATTGACGGGCGGTCGTCTCGGTTGGTGTCTCTGGACTTGCCACGCAGTTCCGCTATTTGGTGTCCTCAAATATGTTTTTGTTAATAAAACAATCCTGGAGATTGAGATTTCGATACTTCCAGTCATCATGATATTGGCAGAATTGCAGTGTAAAACATCAGGAAAGAGCCCTTAATAAAAAAAAATACCTACGATGTCCGAATATCATAATTAGGCATTTTAATTTATCGTGTAGGTAGGTAGGTAATTGTCTACCTTTATCAGTCACTGTTTTTTCCTGTATTGTTCAGGTGAAATAATAAATGAGTTATCTATCTATCTATCAATTTATTTCTTACATAGATTAACAATTCTGCGCCACCATTTTTTTCGATACTAAAATATGCCTTCTGATAGAACCGAAACATCGTAAGCCGGGCTTTGCTACTAATTTGATTTGTACACACACAGCGCGCCGACCGTCAATGGTTACAAAGTTATGAGGACTTTGAAAATGTAAGACGACCATCTTGGATCTCCTATTTTTGATGTTTTCATCGGGACGTCAAATTGCCCAGGGTTTTTGAATTTTTTTCCTTCGGGACCACATACCTATCTCTTTTAGTTTCCGCGGGCCGTTAACCTTTTCTATTAAAATTCCACCTTCAGGGATATTTGTATGAGTACATATATCTTGGTTAATTTATACAAGCGAATTTCAGTAAAATTTTCCGCAGATTCTGTAGATTTATACCGGTTTTTAAAGTTTGGCTAAACAATTTTTTGAAAGTAAAATCAGTCGGACCCGGAAACCTGCCAGGCTGAGCCTAGGCAAACCAAGGCATATGTAAACATAGTTGATAGGACTATAAATTGGCATTGATTTCATTCATTAATTCGATGAGGTAAAATCCACCCTCCGAGGGGCACCCTAAATTCAGTCGGACCCATGAACGTGCCAGGATAGGCGGCGGCAGACCAGGTTTTTTAGGCTTTACTAATCGGCCTCCAGACCAACAGACAAGTTCCATCCTTTAATTCGATGAGGTAAAATGGGGTGTTTTTGGGGTCCACGTTTTTCATCACACCGGAAAACGTGCCAAGCTGCGCCCTGGCAGACCAAGTTTTTTAGGACTTATTTTTAGTCTACTTTAGGTGCATAATGCGTTAGTTCGTTAATTTTATAAGGTATAGTTGACTGTAGCTGGCCACCGGTCTATCAACCCCGCCTCTTTGAGTAGCGATGCCGACAGTTACATCCATTGACGTAGGCTATAATGACCAACTTCAAGTGGCTGACATAGCTCAGAAAATTAGCAAGCTGAAGTGGCAATGGGCTGGTCATATCTGCCGAAGAACTGACAACCGATGGGGTGTCAGAGTTCTAGAGTGGAGACCGCGAACTGGTAGGCGTAGTGTGGGACGCCCTGCTGCCCGCTGGACAGACGACCTAAAGCCAAAGTAGCGGGGAGCGATTGGATGAGGAAGGCCGAGGACAGAGTTTTGTGGCGCGCCTTGGGAGAGGCCTATGTTCAGCAGTGGACGATGATAGGCTGATGATGATAATGACCAACTTCGCTCACTTGTATCATAATTTAGGTACCGTACTACTGTATTGCTTGGCCAAGAATTATTCGTTTATTTCTACATTTGGAGGAAATAAAAGCCATACGCAAATAATAAGAATATGCCATCCGTTAACAACACGCGCAGATACGAAGTCCTTTGTGATCAACTTTGATCTCGCAAAAAAATTTAGCTGATTCATAGAATTTACCTATTGACATTTCTTACGGAACAGCAGATTTTTTTTTTCTTGATTTCGGCGTTTCTCAGCGAAAGTTTCTCATTTTTATGGTCGAAACTACCCTGTTCAAGCAACGATTTACACCCTGTATAAATAGATAAACAATTTATTTGCATAAGTAAGAGTTATGCTATATTAGTAAGTATAGGTTAAATCGTTCTAGGTTTAGGTACTACGTTCGTAAGGATTGATCTGTGAGAATTATTAAAATACTAATCAGATACGTTCAAATTAATCTCTTTGGTATTATCATTTTGGAAAACCCCAAAATTTAATAATATAGAATAAGAGATAAGCTTACTTTTGGTAATCATCGGCTGCAAGGCAGATTCAGTATTAATAGGTTTAAAGCATCTCTGTGATGGGGATGCACCAGGTCGGCCTGCATAACTCCAGTCGTTCAAATGTCTGGTATGGGTGCTAAGAATGAATATGCATGAATATGCTTATATTATTGTTATAAGCACTGTTGCTATGCGAACAGAACAAAACCTGGCATGGTCTATCAGTCGGTTTAGGAGATACAGCCGTTCAAAAGTAGTACCATTGATCTGGTAAAAGATTTTTGCAAGTAAATAAGTGACCAGGCTCCCTGATGAATTTAGTCAAGGCGCCACGACCACAGAGGATTATATTGTACAATCCTCTGTGCCACGACTACGCGTTCAGTTTGATGGTCTTCTTCAAAAATCGTCAGCATATTGATAAGGACCATGTATATCCGTGAATGGGTATTTCGCTTAACATGCAGCTGCCTTTTATCCTTAAATCCCAATCCCAATCGATAATCTTACTAGGTACAACCACGGACCTGAAAAAAAGACGGACGTAATGTGACACTAAAAAGATGTGAAGCACGCAAGGTCCAACATTTTCGTTTGTTCTACAAGGGACCTACACTCACACACCTACCTTGTGTATACCTACTGTGTTTGTTGGATTCAACTATCTTATAAATAATATTGTAATATTGTATGCCTGACATAGGTAAAACTGTGGACTAAATTTTTATGATAAGACCTATAAATGTATACCAGTTTGTGACAATAAATGATTTCTGATTTCTGATGCACTAGCTCTAGGCGCCAGGTCCAACATCCGTCACCATTATGTACCGCGTGACAGCACGCACACAAAAGAAATGGGTGCTTCACTCGTGATTAGACGAGATTACGTATGTCTTTTTTTCAGGTCCGTGGGTACAACATTCTTAATCCATTGATAAACCCTCTTATATAAAACAGCTACGATTACAATTTCTTGGTATTCATTCTCTGAACCAAATCATGAAGCTGATCGTAGTTCTGTTCCTCTTTGAGTTCGCCCTGGCCGTTCCCACAGCGGAACTCCCAGTGGCTTTCAACTACCACGAAGCCTATGGTATTAAGGCAGCTGCCCTTATCAAAGCAGCTGAGGAATCCACAGACTTCGATGGCTCCAGGATTGTGGGCGGGTCAGCGGCAAGATTGGGCCAGTACCCGTTCTTGGTGAGTATATATAATTTTTCGTACCACTTGCTCAAAAAAGTGACATTCTATGCCACAAAAAGCGAACATAACAATAGCACAAACTAATAAGTTTTTAATCTGTTAAAAACAGGGAAAGAAAATTGTACTGAATTTCATTCATCCTCCAGGGGGGAATGTGATTTAAATTTGGAACTGAACTACATCTGTGTTTACACCATTGAGTTTGTATATAAAGCATTATACATCTTTTTGAAAAAGGAATACGCATGTATGCAGGCAATTTTTGGACGGGACGCAATACTCAAGGCTATTGATTAAAAAAAACATGGCTGATCGATTATTTTATTATGAAATACAATAATTTATGTGTCAAGATATTTTATTATGCAGTTATGCTTAGATTATCAAGATAGACAGTCAAAGCTACGAAAGCGTCGAAAAAAATAGGAACCAGTACTGGTTCCAAAACCCTATACATATACACGCACAAATACATATTTTGTATGGCGCCTCACGCACACCAACCTAAGAAAGTTAGCCCCTTTTGTTTTATACGGAACAAGTGTGAGGCTCATTCTAGACATATACTTTTTCTAAGCAGTTATGATTATTAAATAAAATTACGAAAAACGACGAGGCCGTATGAGTTTGATGCCTTTGCAAACAAAAATGTAACTCTCTCAGATAATTGGACCAATGTTTCGAATGTTAACTTTTACTTTTAATTGTCATTATTTTTAATAAATGCTTATCTCATATAATTATTGTACCTATTAATTTTTTCGCAAATGGTACGAAAAGTAGAGTATTTTCCTCGGTGATAAAGCTGTCTTAGTCTTGGGTGAACTTAAATCCCTCGCTACACTCAGGACTCGTCTTAAATCCCTCGCTTCGCTCGTGATTTAAGTTTTTAACACCCTCGCTACGCTCGGGAGTAAACCTCGAGTCCTTCATCACGCTCGCGATTTAAATCTTCACCCGCGACAGAAGACACTGCTTTATCCCCTTGGTTAATAATCTACTATTAATTATTCGTCACGCGAATGGAGCTTATGGACACGGCCGGTGGTGATGTCCGTGTGGCAGAATACTGGGCAGGAAAAATTTGAAATGACATGCAATCGACTCGATAGAAAAAGATTATTCTCGATGAGCTTTACATCGAAATTTACACAGAATAAGTAATAGTATAATAGTTCTACATAACTATGTGCAGAAATCACAACTAGGTACTTTCACAACCTCGCTGTGTTTTTAAGACGGTTTTGTTCATTTCAGGGCGGTCTCGTTATCACAATGGCTACCGGCCAAACCTCGGTCTGCGGATCTTCTCTGCTCACCAACAACCGTGGTGTCACCGCCGCTCACTGCTGGTTTGACGGACAGAACCAGGCTCGCCAATACACGGTATGTTGAGTGAAAGAAAAAGAAAGAAAGAAAGAAAGAAAAAACTTTATTCACCATTAAAGGCACACACGAAACAAACACAGTACAGTAAAAGAACTAGTAGGTGGTAGCGGTGTGTGCCGCGATGGTAAAAAGGACACAACTCAACATAGTGCCTTACTTGGTAAGCAAGGCGTTGATTTTCTGCCGTGCCTGACAGAGCAGGAGTGCAATTTCCGAATCTCACACTTTCAAAATCATAGTCGAATGATGCATAATTTCCATAGTAGTATATGACACTTTCACACTACTAATTAAACGTGTGACTCAAAAATACCACTCCTGTGCTGTGTTGCTCTCCGAAAACCAATTGTGTGCTAAGTATATTATAAGTATGTAGTGTAATAAATAATTTACAATAAATATAATGTATGTAAATAGTATATAGTGTGTGTACATAGTATATAGTGTGTGTATGATATTATACCTACCCAATAATAAGACCCACCTCTAAACGCGTACAATATAGCCGTTAATTTATACCTACTGACACACGCCAAACCCTAGCCTCCGCATCAGGCACCTGGCTGTGCTTGTTTTTCGAGCAACCACTTCTTGAAATGTGTTGAGTGGAGTGTGGAACAACAGTACTATATAGGGTCCTTCTTAATATGCTGACACTTTTTAAGGGGATGATCAGACCATCAAACTGAACAACTTTCTCTATGGCACCAACATCGAAATCGCGAAAAAAAAATCTGTTGTCCCATACATTCGGCTCGAGTAGGTTTGCAGTTTTGTATGGAGCGGCAGATTTTTTTTTGTGATTTCGATATTGGTGCCATAGAGAAAATTGTTCAGTTTGACGGTCTGATCATCCCCTTACAAAAGTGTCAGCATATTAAGAAGGACCCTATATGTTTATTATTTCATAATATTTGTTACTATTCCTGACATAAGACCACCAAACATTTCCACCTCTGTAACTCATTTAAACCAGGATCAACATAATCAACTCACAAAACTAGACAATAGCACAATAAGCCTGGGGACCTTACTAGCGGAACCCTCAAAGATGTTAGAAGTAGGAAAAATAAATAATATCCGAATTCCCGCTGTCGTGGAAAAGCTTGACAAGAATAGTACGATTCCTCATAGTTCAGTCAAGTTAAACATGAAAAGGGGGCCGTGCTTGCAAAAGGTCCGGTCGTTCTGAATTTTTTATATGTTGTTAGGACCTAAACCAATATTAAATTGCCAGATTTGCAATTTCCAAAGTGCAGTGCGAGCGGCGGTGTAACCATAAAACCATGAAATTTTCGGACTTTTTTCAGTTTTTCGCTTTTTTCTCGAAATCTGTAAGTCGTATCGAATAGTATTGTAGGTATACTTTTGTTCTGACAAAATTTCCTACAAAACAATTAGTATGCACTTTCTTCATAGGACTTAACCTTTGAGGGCTAGAGGGACGAGAAAGTAACAGCATTTTAAAAGATATGAAATTTGTATGGCGACCCTCTTGAAAGTTGAAGATAAAAACAAAATGATTCCATATTCTTAATCAGCGACCCCGAAAACCCCCGGATACAAATTTTCAGTCGGTTCGATGAACCTTTAAAAGCTGCGTTGGCGTTTGAAATTTCCATGGCAGCCATCTTGGATTTCGCAATTTTGGATTTTTTTTCACCGCCAACAAAATCTGACCAGGGTCCACTATGACATTGTTCAAGGTCCATACCCCTATCTGTCATAGTGTCCGCGGGCCGTTGACCTCATCCGTCAGGATACGACCTTCTGAAGAAGTCGAAATATTCCTTTTAACACCAGAGCATCCTTATGATGATCCCTAAATTTCATCCTCGTACTATAAGGGGAACCCGGAGATCAATTGGAGGTATCTGGTCGATCCCCACCACTTTTCATATATAGTAGATAGATGCCCGGATAATTGTTCGCCGGCTTTGCCCCAACCAACGTATATTAAAATTATTTAAGAGATCATCATAAGGATGCTCTGGTGTTTAAAGGAATATTTCGACTTCCTCAGAAGGTCGCATCCTGACGGACGAGGTCAACGGCCCGCGGACACTATGACAGATAGGGGTATGGACCTTGAACAATGTCATAGTGGACCCTGGTCAGATTTTGTTGGCGGTGAAAAAAAATCCAAAATTGCGAAATCCAAGATGGCTGCCATGGAAATTTCAAACGCCAACGCAGCTTTTAAAGGTTCAGCGAACCGACTGAAAATTTGTATCCGGGGGTTTTCGGGGTCGCTGATTAAGAATATGGAATCATTTTGTTTTTATCTTCAACTTTCAAGAGGGTCGCCATAAACATTTCATATCTTTTAAAATGCTGTTACTTTCTCGTCCCTCTAGCCCTCAAAGGTTAAGTCCTATGAAGAAAGTGCATACTAATTGTTTTGTAGGAAATTTTGTCAGAATAAAAGTATACCTACAATACTATTCGATACGACTTACAGATTTCGAGAAAAAAGCGAAAAACTGAAAAAAGTCCGAAAATTTCATGGTTTTATGGTTACACCGCCGCTCGCACAGCACTTTGGTAATTGCAAATCTGGCAATTTAATATTGGTTTAAGTCCTAACAACATATAAAAAATTCAGAACGACCTGACCTTTTGCAAGCACGGATGTACATCTTGACTGAACTATCATGCCAAAGTCAAAAGTCAAAGAGTAATTTATTGCAACTATAGGTTATAAAAGTTGTTACAGTATAATAAGGGGCTACCTGCCGGTTTTGGGTAATTTTGTAACCATTTTATTCATTAACTATGGCACTTTTTGAGCTGAAATTTAAACTGAACCATCTACAGGATATGAGAAGTGATGTGGTTTTTCTAGAAATCGATTTTAATGAATAAAACCGAAGAAAAGGGACTCTAAAGTCACCCCTTTTTTTCCAGTTGTAACCATTTTACTCTTACATTTTTAATCGGAACAAAATGAAAATTTACTATATTGTTCACAATACAATTTAGAATGATGTGGTTTTTTTACTTTTTCCAAATTAATAAAAAATCATCGAATTTTTCAAAGAAAACAGCAAAATTCTGACCGGAGCCACGCGCTCTTTCTCATCGATTAGTATGGAGTGTGAGTGAGAGGAGAGTGGTCCACGGCTGATACGCCATAATGTGCCCTTCTTTGTACAGGTTGTCCTAGGATCGACGACACTCTTCTCCGGCGGCACCAGGGTTACCACCTCTAATATTGTCATGCACCCCAACTGGAACCCGAGTCTGGCTCGCAATGATGTTGCTATAATCAACCTACCTTGGGTTAGCTACAACAGTAAGTTGCTAGCTTAAACAAACTACCCCGTTACTATTTTTAGATTGCAGCGTTTTTTTTGGGCAAAATGTTGGCTATCATTCATTACTAGAGACGTTTCCATCTTGAAGTCTTATTTACTAATGAAGGCATAGAACTGCACGCTTAAAAAAAGATATTTAAAAGATGATAATCCCGATATATTATTATGGGCCCGAATTATCCTCATAAGTTTGCATCCTAGTTTGGATTCCAGAAAACGATTTTGTCACCGCCAATCAAAAAGGTGTTAGACTGAATGCTTATATTGCCTAACATAGGAACGATTAAACTGAAGCCATAAGACGTGAGATCGTTACAAGCTAGTGGTAAAATCTGTGATGATATTAATGAAACTAATTCCGATTTCCGATTTTTTTTTATTTAGGTCCTTTTGATTTGCAGGTCCGTCGCCATCTCCATGTAACAATTTTTCTTTATCATTACAGACAACATCGGGCCCATCGCTCTGGCGTCTGGCTCCAATCAGTTTGTTGGTAGTTGGGCTAACGCTGCCGGGTTCGGTGTCCAGAGGGATGGTAAGTCGTGCATTATTTAAACCGAACCACCCCTCATCAGCTAAAATACTCAGTTCATTCTGAAAAACTCTGAACATCCACGTTTCAATCGAAGCTCGGTCCAGTGTGACGGGGAGTGAGCCCGTCGCCACTTGTAATGGGCAGTATGTACAATAAATGCCTCGAAATTGAAGCATGTAGGTTTCCTCACGATGTTCTCCTTCACCAAAAAGCCAGTGGTGTTAAAAATCTTACATAAATTCCGAAAAACTCATTGGGGACGAGTCGGCCTGGACGGGGATCGAACAATCGCCTCCTGCACGGCAGGCAAGGTTACTCGCAACTAGACCACTACGGCAATGTAAAGATGTGACCAATGATGAAATTTTCCAGGAACTGGAATCTCTACGTCTCAGACCCTCCACCACGCGAGCCTCCAGGTCATCAGCAATTCCGACTGCGCCCGGACCTACCTGATTCTCATTACCAACTCTCACATTTGTACCAGCGGTTCTGGAGGACGCAGCACCTGTGGTGGAGATTCGGGTGGTCCACTTGAGGTGACCACCGGCGGACAACGCACTCTGGTAAGATCTTATGACGTTAACCGTACCGGAACTTGCAAAACGGAGCTTAGCCTAGCAATACACTTTCGATTTTCCATCCGATTGTCTGAGCCGGTAGTATATAAGCCCCTCCCACTCCTGAAGGAAGAGAGAGGGACGGAAGCTTCAGACATAATACTATTGTTTGATGCTTCCATCCCTCTCCTTTGTGGTCGACGACGAGGTGATCGTATGGAAAATCGGATGTTTATTGCTAGCCTTATGCAATCACCTCTGCCCATCTATCAATCTGACACGTAAAAGACATCATCAGTGTTTCTATTCATAAATTTTTTGACCAAGTGTAAAAGTGCCAGCCAACAAAAAGGGTTGCGGCGGCGGCTCATGCTGCAGTCCCGCCTCGGCTGTAATGACCAACTTCGCTCACTTGTATATCATGATGTACTATTGTATTTCAATGAAAACTCTCGTGCTTCCAGATCGGTATCACCTCATTCGGTCACCGTGATGGTTGCGGAGTTGGACACCCGGCTGCCTTCGCCAGAGTTTCGTCCTTCGTTGACTGGATCAGGGGAAGATTGTAATTTTTGTGTATTGAGGCTTCGATCTAATAAAACAATAAATTTATCTCTCATTTGTATTTATTATTAACACGCTTATTGTTAGCGTCACCTGTCATTTAAGAAACTAGGAACTAACAAACGAACTAGAAAACTATCAGGGTTAACTAAACCCTGAATTCGTTTTCATTGGCGCAAGACTAATTTCGAATAAAAATTTTAACACTTTAGGCCTAAGTGGGATTACACACGATGACGCATTGACGGAGCGGCATACGTCAGTCCGTCATTTGTGAAGCAAGGAGTTGTAAGAAACCGCACGTAGAAGCACACACGGTGACGGATTGACGCACACCGCTCCGCTGACTTCCCACCTTGCAATAATGGGATATTTAAGTCGCCCGTGTCGTAATGTACTATTTTCCGAAGCCGGGCATCCTCTCATGGGGCTCCAAGATATGTGTGGCCTTATAGTCACCAGCCAACCACCCGTAGTGTCCCATAGACGAAGCTACTTCTGTGAATCTAGCGAATTGGATGTATCTGAAATGATATCAATAATCGTCACCTTTATCGTATAATTATACAAAATGACGCACTGACGGAGCAGCAAACGTCAGTCCGTCATTTGTGAAGCAAGGAGTTGTATGAAACCGCACGTAGAAACACATACGATGACGCATTGACGCACCGGGTGTGGTTCTATGGACTAACATCTGCCTCTCCGTCAATGCGTCATCGTGTGTGAACGCACTTAATATCTGCCTATCATCATCATAGACTATATACGTCCCACTGCATGGCACAGGCCTACCCTCAGGGAGGGTGTATGGGCGTTAGTCCACCACGCGTGCCGAATGCGGGTTGGTAGACTTCACATACGCATCAGAATTTCTTCTTCAGCGTATGCAGGTTTCCTCACGACGTTTTCCTTCGCCGTTTGAGAGCAGTCGGTATTACGTACAAGTTAGAAAAACTCATTTGGTACATGGCATGTGGTCCGTGCGGATTCGAACTCGGACCTCATGAGAGAGTTTCCACAGCTCTCCGCAACTTGCCACCGACGCTCCCTTTAGTCATGGATTTCCTCAAAGTAACACCTGGAGTGCGATTTTTGAATCTTATTCGCTGAATTCAGCAGTTGAAAATGTCAAAATTACTATGAACATACTCATCTTTCTACTTGCTACTGCTACTACTATGTGTCTTTCAAAAATACTTCAGGAGTGCGATTTTTGAAATTCTGTCAATATTAATGCAATGTAATGTAATGACATATTATTGTCATCTTCTCTAAAGAAGAAAAGAAGAAGAAATTAGTTTGTACTGAATAAAATAAATAAAT
This sequence comes from Agonopterix heracliana, assembly GCA_963693445.1. Classification (NCBI taxonomy): domain Eukaryota; kingdom Metazoa; phylum Arthropoda; class Insecta; order Lepidoptera; family Depressariidae; genus Agonopterix; species Agonopterix heracliana. The sequence goes on along the minus strand of OY856336.1, from coordinate 7,508,638 downwards.
AATTTCTTCTTAAGAAGAAGAAAGTAGTTTGTACCTGGAGGCAGCGCAGAACGACCAACTGAGTGGTGAACTATTTACCATCTCGAAATTGTCATCGCCTGGCGGTGGCTTGAATTCTGAAATAGTTATGAAAACACTGATGATATATCAATTCTACTAGTAGTATCTCAGCCGATGAACGTCCACTGCTGGACATACCCCTCCCCCCAGGATCGCAACGACGACCGGTCCTGCGCTGCCCTCATACAACGGGATCTCGCCGCCTTCACCAGGTCACTGGTGTACCGGCCACTTTAGTTTAGCAATTCTTTGGGCTATGTCACTGGCGGGTATTTCTACGGTTATCCGTTATTCACCTGATTTCCCTTGTAACGTTGTAAGCGTTACCATCTAAAATAGTTCTTAAAATTAACTTAAAAGTATAAACTTAACTATCTAGATTAACTATTTACATTAAAAACGATTAACTTCCTAGCTACCTCTAAATACACAGGTCGTTAAGCTTGTATCTAATATTTCTTCTCTAAAGAGCATAGCATAGCATAGCATAGCATATGCTCACGACTATATTCCCCGAGGGGGTAGTCAGAGATATTCTGAAACCTCAGAACATCCACGTTTCACCAGTAGTACCGAAACTGTCCAGTGTGACGGGGGGTGAGCCCGTCGCCACTTATAATGGGCAGTGGGTACAATACATGCCTCGAAATTGAAGCATGCAGGTTTCCTCACGATGTTTTCCGTCACCGAAAAGCCAGTGGCCAGCTTCTCTAAAGAACCCTTTAAAATCTTTACAAACGCTAAACGTTTTAATCGCCGCGCATCTCACACCGCGGGATCCCTACGGAAACCGGTTCAAGCGTCTCCGCGCGGTCGGCCGCTCTGCTTGAGCTCGTTCATTTCTAAATCGACGTTGGCTGTGCCTGGTTGAGACCTAAGCACCGTACCAAGAATATTCCAGAACATTCCGTGATCCCGGCTAGGGGTGAGTTGTCTATCCTTGATACCTGAACTAAGTGCTAGCTAAAAGGTCGCTGGTCCTTTCCAAAAAACGGTGTGCAAGCGCTACGAGCCAAGATGAGCTTGGCCTAATGCCATTCCTGTGGCTATTCCAGGATCACCGTTGGGAATCACCATCGGGGTAAGACCCTACAGACCTATCCACTAGAAAACGACTCTGTGCACTAGGTGGCTTAATATTTGGCAAATTAAAGGTTATTTCTACGTAATCTTTGTGGACTCATTTATAACTAACTACCTACCTGTAGCGTAAGCCCACCCTAACGCGACACCCTGTCAAATTTAATTTTTAGTTTTTTCGTTAAACTGGTATTTTTACCCTGACCTGGCATACTGGTATGATTACCCTGAAACATTCCAAAAATAAGACATTAATCTTACCCTGCCAGTGCTTACAGTAGTAAATATCCGATAAGCAATGATTTACAAAGGTGTACATCTTGAAGTGAATCCCGTGACCTCTATTGACGGACACACAGACTGGCGAATACGTGTCGGGGCAGGACAGAGGACAAATGTGTTCGTCGTACGACGTATCTGTGTCATAAATGGTGCTAAAAGTGACCTTTGTGGTCTTTTCTCTGAGAATCGATGGAGTACTCGTTTCTGTGTCCACTGAAATCAAAATAAGGCTGTTGCTGGTCATACGATAAACGGACGAATAATAGTAGATTACACACCGAGGGCAGGAAAGTAAGAAAGGTCTCAGATCTCATGTAATTGTTGACCTGGCTCAATCAACAAACATATTGTGATCTACTGCCCGAGCTTTCTTATTTACTGCCCGAGGTTAGTATACTATTTTTCTCCTCGAACGAGGTGGAAAGCGGCAACTTCGTTATGTGCAGCGGGACGAAAATTGACGCTTTCCGTCCGGAGGGGAGAAAAATTGAAATAGTTTTTCAACTATAGGATAAATAATAGTTATTAGTTATGCAAGGCTGCAAAGTCGTTTTTTGGAGCGAGCACTTGTATTGAAACCTGAGCGTAGCGAGGGTTTCAAAGGAACGAGACGCAGAATAACTTTGCTGCTGAGCGAAACACAAAATTTCACCTCACTACAGCGAGGAAAAGGCTAGTTAAAAACACTCTTAGATTTACCTGTCTCCGAGGCAGTAGACAGGTCATTTCTAAAGTTCTCATCATCAGCCATTCGTCGTGTAAATGTGTAGTTGAAACACGATTCCGATGAAACAATGTTGTATTCTGAAATTCAAATTAGATGGTATGGCCTTCTTATCCTATCTTATCTTATTATGGGGGGCTAGCCAGCCAGCAACACTTCGAACCAATGCCAATGGGATCTTTTAGCAAAATTTTTGCTCTAGTGTCATTATCCAGGGAGGAAACAAGGGAATGTTTGTATGAAAAAAACGGTACCCGCCTATCCTCTTAAACATAGTGTTGATAGTTGTAGCATAAGAATAGTTCATAATAGTACACTATAGAATTGAATCTCCCATGTGCATGCCTCAACGTCGCGTTTTGTACACCCCTTTCCCCGTCGTCCCGCTGTCGCCCATGTGTAGGTACCTGTTATATGAATAATAAATAAGAAGCATTTTTTATTTATTTAAAAATGGTGTCGCGACAGCCATGTCGCGATATTCCTAATTTGTAAATATATAAAAACTAGCAACACCTTTCGAAGGAAGGAAGTGGAATTGGCGCCATCTACGGTGACAACTGACAAGTGTACTCGAAACTATTCAACGAAATAAAAGTTCTCTAATTAGTTTGTTGAAGTAAAGTTTTACCAAAGTAGGTAGTGCTTGAAGATAATGCGGAGCCCCGGATGCAGCGGCCACAATGATTGAGAGCTAAGTGGTGTTCTGTGATTGTACTAAAGGGGTTTTCTGATTGTCCTCATTACTAAACATTATGAATCTATCTGCCAACGTCCATAGGTGTTAAGGTTTAATCTATTTACTATTAACGTTGCGCTGCGTCTGCTTGTCTTCTCGAACTTGGAACGAATGTACTTAAGACAGTATGAGGGACTATGATGAGCCCACTGAGGTAAGACCTGCCGGCGATACGGAGGCACACTGAGGTAAGACCTGCCGGCGATACGGAGGCACACTGAGGTAAGACCTGCCGGCGATACGGAGGCGCACTGAGGTAAGACCTGCCGGCGATACGGAGGCGCACTGAGGTAAGACCTGCCGGCGATACGGAGGCGCACTGAGGTAAGACCTGCCGGCGATACGGAGGCGCACTGAGGTAAGACCTGCCGGCGATACGGAGGCGCACTGAGGTAAGACCTGCCGGCGATACGGAGGCGCACTGAGGTAAGACCTGCCGGCGATACGGAGGCGCACTGAAGTAAGTCCTGCCGGCGATACGGAGGCACACAGAGTTAAGTCCTGCCGGCGATACGGAGGCATGAGTAGGTATGCCTTGCCGGTGAGACGGAGGCCCACTAAGCAAGGACCTGTCTGTCCAACAGAAGCGTCCTTCGAGTTCGATGAATGTTCCTATAGATGATGCGTTGTCATGATTAGTTTAACTCAATGTGATTACTTCTACATACCTAGGTGTCCAGAGATAGCGTTCATTGCGATGGACGCTGTCCCTCTTGGGCTCGATACACCGAGACAGTCGGTGTAATCGAGCTATATTCATTTCAACAGGAGTAAACGGATTCCACCGAATGGAGCGAAGCAGGTTGGAGACTACACGTCGCAGGACTGAGATCTTCCAGGTATAACTCTTACATTTGTTACCTATATAAAACTATCGCGACGTCCCTTAAATCCCCATCGTATATAGCCAACAATAATAACTATCTGGGACGTTACGACAAATGGGTTTGCTCTTGACCTCAATCCTGTCCTGAGGACAAAGATGGGGTCATAGCCCTCTCCATTGCCCTTTGGGTGACTTTTAGCCTTTTTATGAGGCCGTGAGTGAGCGACCACGTCTTTGTTAGTATGTAGGTACTTAGCTATGAATATTTTTCTTACCATTTCCAGGGTTGTCACACATATTACTCAAAAATAAGAAGCACGCGTTTTCGTAATCCTTAAACTGTATTTCACCTTCAACTATTCTCATACCACAAACTCTTGTATTATTTGATGTACAGATAACAACCCTGTTTTCATTTAGACATATTTTTTTAATTTTTTCAAATTTTAAATGTGACGTCACAGTAAAATTTTCTTTTATTTCTGGATATGTTACTTGGACAGCAAGGTGGGTTGGGCTACAATTAATCGTTTGGAAAAATGATAAAATTATACAAACAGGCGTGAGATCTCTGGCGGCCATATTGATTAAAGTTAATTTCGATGTAAAGTTAATTTTGTTTTTACGATCCTTTGACTGTAAAAATTTTAATTGTTTTCTACAAGTAAGTAACTCAAAATTTATCTAGATCTCACTTTGTTTTATGTTATTTTTATTTTGTTTTGACTTTTTTAACACGCTTTACTTACGTAATTATAATTATTAGCTTCACCTGTAGCTGTACTGTATGTAGCTATGTAAGAAAATCTAGGAAGTAGACTTTTATAGGTTCCCACTATAATGTTTTTGGAAGCTATCTTCTCGTTATTTGAAAGACATACAAATTTAATGAAAAATGTAGCAATGATCTACAACATCTCTGCTTTATTTACTATGAAGGATATTTCATATTTTTCTATAAAATACCTACATATTATGAACCCTGTGTTTAAAGGAAGGCCTAAATATTTGAAACAAATTACCCTTCCTTGAGACGCGCAGTCGGGTAAAAAGTATCTATTATGAGCATCTATTTTATAAGTTGAAGTCACTTTTACTTGCGACACACACCGTTGGGATAATATATCCAATATTAAGATCTACAATTGCTGAGGTAATTTTTTTTTTGTAGATAATATTTAATGAGTTACAAAGTGCGGAACTACCGAAATTTTGGTGTTTCAAAATTCACGTCCTAATTCCCATATGACTGAAATTTAAATGATCTATCATCATCGACCTTCTGTCAATTTGAGACTAGGGCATTAAGGATTTTAGTCATTCTAGAACTAAAACTTGATCGGATTGAACTAGGTTATTTGGAGTGTAGGTAGTCAATAAAAGTTTAATATAACAATTAAACATACATTTATTCTTGACAACATTTTACAGAGTTCCAATAGTTGTATAACAGTTTCATCATTTACATCTGTCCTTGGATCCAGGATCTGAAAGACGTTACCCTGGCGAATCCGGCTGGGTGTCCACGTTGGCAACCTTCACGGTGACCGAAGGAAGTGATACCAACCTGAAAACAGAAAACGCAATAGCTTAGCCAAATATATAATGTTCTTTAGTAAGCTCAAGAACTCTGCTAAGGCAGAGTCACTGGTGTAACCTGTGACAGGAAAATGCCGGTCCGAATGAAAGGCCTAGTCTATAAGTCCATAATAAGAACAGTCCTCATGTACGGTAGTGAAACTTGGGCCACAACAAAAACTCATGTCCGAACGGTACAAACAGCCGAAATGAAGATGCTGAGGTGGATGTGCGGTGTCACGAGGTGCGATAGAATCCGCAACGAGTACGTGCGAGGTAGCCTGGGTGTACGTGACATTGCAGATAAGCTTCAGGAGCATAGGCTCAGGTGGTTTGGACACGTGAAACGAAAGCCACCAGACTATGAGGAAATATGGCACTGCAACTGTTGATTCTGGAGTGCAATTCTCTAAGTAACATCCTTCTTGCATCCTTCAGATCGTCGAAAAATTTATATAAAATTGACATAATTATGACAAACTTAGTGAATACCGAATTGATATCTCACCGATGTTTCAACGTCGAATTTAAGGTTTTGACGATGTTTGCACTTAGACAGTTGCACTCCTGAGTTCTAAAATGAAGACCTCGAACTGGCAGGTGTGGGATGCCTTGCAGCGCTGGAGTCGCTGAAGACTATCAAGGTCGAAGATAAAGTTTTATTTTGCCTCTTGGGAGAGGCCTATGTTCAGCAGTGGACAACGAAGAAACTGGTGAGTTAACCTGCCTGCTAATTTGCCGAACATCACAAGTTCATTGACTTGCTTATTGCGTCATCATAGCCATGCTGCAGTCTTCGAATTGCACCAACCCGTGGTACCTTGCGAGATGTCTAATCTCTTCAAGCGGCAAAAGCTTGTATATAATTGACTGCAGACGTGGATTAGGTCTTCAGAAAAGGAGGTCAAGCGTCCCATCCATAAACGTATAGATCAGCATAGGTAGCATGCCATCGTGATACAGCGCTATCACACCTTCGCTCTCTTTCTATTTGCGCGCGAACGAACGAGATAAAAGATGTGATACAGCCGTATCACGTGTGCATGCTACCAGTGCATGTCGTGGAATGCGGATAATAAAATTAAAAAAAAATAAAAACTTAGTAAAATTGTCTGAAAAGGCGCCGGCCGAAAATCAGGCCATGGCATCCGTACCCTTCAACCTATCTGCTTTTATAATAAAGCAGTCATTGTAGTCGAAACCAACAACTAACCAAAGAATTGCTGATCTCAAGAGGGCCACCGGAGTCTCCGCCACAGGTGCTGCGTCCGTTGTTGCCGCTTGTACACAAGGTTGAGCTGACGACGCTGATGGAGCCGAAGGTCCTCTGGCAATCGGCGTTGGTGATGACTTGGAGGCTCACGTGGTGTAATTGCTGGTTGTTGGCGATACCACTTCCTGCAATAAAAAGTTTGCTTCAGCATTATCATAATATTATGGAAGCGAGACGTAGTCGCTCTCTAAAGGCCTCTTAATAAAAAGGCTGAATGTCACCCAATGGAGAGGTATATGCTTGGAGTTTCTCTGAGAGATCGAATCAATAATGAAGAGTTCCGCAGAAGAACCAGACTCAAAGTAGCTGACATAGCCCAAAGAATTGCTGAACTAATGAGGTGTGTGTGGTGTTTGATTTGATTAAGCTAACATGGCATACCATGTAGAATAACAAATTCGATTAATGTGGCACATTCCTCGCAGAATCGATGACCGATGGGGCTGAAGAGTTCTCGAGTGGCGACCGCGTACCGGAAAGTGCAGCGTGGTGGACCGACGGCCCAGTGAAGGCTGCGGGACCCCGTTGGATGAAGGCAGCTCAGGATCGGTCGGTGGTGATCCTTGGGGGAGGCCTATGTCCAGCAGTGGACGTCTAACGGCTGAGATGATGTTGATGATAATGATCAGAATTATATGGCTCTGTACGAGGTGTACATGAAGATCGGGGAGCTGGAGCTACCGGAATGCAAAATTGCAAATTCTACCGGGCACGACGCCTCGCCAGGATCTCTCCCAAAAGTTTAGGGCAACATCAAGCAGCTGACGAGCTTCCTTTAGGAACTGGGTTGGCAGGAATAGCATAGCATATATTTCACACAAAATATGTGCCTGAGATTTCGAGTTGCAAATAATGAGGCAGCTTAATTACTACCATAGTATAAGAAAAAGTACACGAGTACACTCTCTGCTCCCCTTCAATATTGACCTCACCCCTCTCGGTGGCACGAGAGTTGATGGCAGCGGTGTATTCCATTAATTCTCACTCCGCATAAAGCTAGTCTCTTCTTGTCAGTACGAGGCCGCTTCTGTAAAGTACCTATCCAGAGTATGCCTGTCAAGAACTGTGTAACTTTGTCAGAACTTACCGTCTCTCTGGGCACCGAAACCGATAGCGTTGGCCCAGTTACCCACGTAGGTGGCAGAACCGGATGCAAGACCGATGTTTCTGATGTTATCTGTAATGTGAAACAAAACACTGTACTTATTAAGTTAGTATTATTTTAGTTAGTCAGTCATTTATTATCTTATTGTTACCTATTTGTATATCTGCTAATAAATCTCTTTATCTACCCATTGTCAAGACATGGACATGCTTAGGTACTTTGTTTGTGTTTGAAGTAAGTAGGTAGATACACATTGATTCTTACTAAATATAGTTTTCATTTCAAATTTCAAATTCGCGTAAAATAAAGTTTTGTTTCAAAAAAAAAAAAAAAAAAAAAAAAAAAACACTGTACCAACTGCAACTCTAGTAGGTACCTATAATTTAGGTTAGACATGATGCAGCTGACATCTTATTTTTTCATCTAGGTTTTTTCTAAGCAGGTTTTTAGTGTACTTTGATAAAGTGGCTTGGGAATATTTTGCAACGAAATCGCGGTTGTTGCTGCTCCTTTAATGTTGAATTGATCTATAAAGAGAACTCTAGAATCTATTTTGAAACTGATATTATTTTGATCTCATTTCATTGTCATCATCCGATAATTTCTGGAAAACTTGAAGATTATTGTTGCCATCTTGCCATGAACTAGTTACTATATCTGTTATTGTTTCTGGAATTTTGAAGTGGATTTTGAAAAGGCTACATTCAGAACCAGATGTGGTTCTGGATGGAGCCACAGCGCATGGCGTGACGTTTCAAACTTAAACTGATTAAAATGAACCATGTGTAGTTTACCATTTTTTAATAACATTTGTTGGGGAATTGCGATAATCGCCACACTTGACGAGGGGGCGCAGCAACTAGGCCTGTGTCCAGAAGTATCTGAGATGATGATGATGATGATGACAATTCTTTATCTTTCGTTATAGTTAAGAGCATTGGGCTCTTGACACCGGAGGTCGTGGGTTCAATTCCCACAGGGAAACATAGTGATATCTCACTTTGTGCGTTTTTCCCCAGTTGGTTAGGACATTGCAGGCTGAATCACCTGATTTTCTGAAAAGAAAGATAATTCCGTGCTTCGGATGGCACGTTAAGCTGTTGGTTCCGACAACTATCTCTGGTGGTAAAAATCGTTACATATAAACCACGTCAGAGGCCGTAAGGCGGTCTGAAAAAACTCTGACACCAGGGCTTGCCCACACGATAAGAAGACATTTTTATTTTTTTTACATAATTTCTAGCTTTTCACCACGGTTTTTAGGCACGTATTTCTCATTAATCAAGCGAGGACATCACTTACTATTGAAGTTAACGCTGTTTATAATTCCGACTGCAACATCGTTGTTGAATGTCCAGATGCTGTAGTTGGGGTGAGTAACAACGCGGTCTGTGTTAACCCTGGTGCCACCGCTGAAGAGGGCGATAGAACCAAGAACGACCTGCGATTAAATGAAACTTTTGACTAAATAAGCACACATTTACTGTTGATCACTAGGCAGTATAGTATATATGCAGAGCACGCACGTTCGAACGCGGTAACGGCCGGTAAACAACCATGCTGTGATATCTTCAGTACAAACTAGGTGGAACGCTATTTTCTATAGACAGCATCCGCCATCTATCGGTTACGTTTCGAAGTACTAAGTGTTGAATTTGGGTTCGTATCTAAAGTGTAGAGAAAGCGCGCTACACCTCACCGCTGCGCTGTAATAGTGAGAGATTTCGCCCGTATCAACCACTGTCTTGTTGGTCTAGTGGTCTAGACAACCGGCTCACGTTTCGGGTGCATATGGTTCGAGCCTTGTGTCAGCCGTCCGTCTTTTTTCAATTTATTTCATACTGGGGCTCCCCCTGCTGCTAATATGAGGCAACGCCAATAATTAAAAAGTCCTAAAATCCAAGGCGACTTACCTATCTATAACCAATATATAGCAATATACATATTAATCTATGTAAACAACTGCCCCCACAACACGCTCGCACAGAAATAACAATATTCCTTATGGCGTCGAAGGGTTTTTAATGTTTCTTTTGAATTTGGTAGTTTGGTGACTGAAAGCATACGCTGAGGCTTGGCTATGGTCCAGTGGCGAGTAGCGTTGCCGTGCAGGAGGCGACGGTTCGATCCCCGTCCACGCCGACTCATACCAATAAGTTTTTCGGAATTTATTTACGATTTATAACACCACTGGCTTTTCGGTGAAGGAATACATCGTGAGGAAACCTGCATGCTTCAATTTTGAGGCATGTATGTACCCACTGTCCATTATAAGTGGCGAAGGGCTCACCCCCTGTCACACTGGACAGAGTTTCGATGCTACTATGTTCTGAGGTTTCAGAATATCTCTGACTACCCCCTCGGGGAATAGAGTCGTGTACTTATGCTTAATACCAATTTCATTGTTGAACCTATTGTTAAGTTTTATTTAGTTCATAATAGAAAGTTCAGCCCTCACTTATCTAACCTGTCTCCCACATAATATCATCTCAGGGAGAAAGTGGCTGAAAAACAGAGTGAAACCACAGTGACATAATGAAGGACAAGCCAGTCAAAAATAGGTATACCTACTAAATTGACGTAGTAGAGGTGCGGCGGCTCTGAAAGGGCCAAGGTCGTTCGGTCAGGGAAACCACTTGCTACCAAATTTTTAGCTTGAGTTTTAGCACTTACCGTGAACTGCCTAGCCTGGCTCTGACCGGTGCGCCAGCAGTGAGCAGCGGTTACTATACGGGTGTTGCTGATCAGCGAGGACCCACAGACTGATGTTTGGCCGGTTGTCAGGGTAATGACGAGACCGCCCTGTGGAGAAACGGAACTTATTAGGGAGCCGCAGTTACTGCTTTTATATCCCAAGATCAAACCGTTAATTTATGCAACTATTTGATTGGTGAACGAAATGTGATTTAAGTGAAAGTTTATGCAGGGGTTCGTACAACGCTGCTGGGTTGCCTAGCAAAATCTTGCCGCAAATACCTTTATAATTATGATTTATGGTACAATTTTTTCCACCGATTTGTTTGGGAAGTTAAATGAGATGCCATCTGAAAGAGACCAGTCTAAAGAACTGGAAAAATTAGAGTTGTTTGCCACAACTTCGCAACTAGGGCAAAAAATGACTTCTTTCAACCTGGCAACCCTGGAGTTGCGGCAGACTGAGAGGTGGCAACCCTAGTTTTTTCCGTTCTTTAGATCGGTCTACTTCAGAATAAGATGGCACCTACTTCCCAAACAGATGGAAAAACTGATGCTTTTTATAGAGCGTCGCTGTCGGTGGCGCATTAGCTATGGAAACTCAAGCTTGAGGTCCGGGTTCGAATCCGCACGGACCATGCCATGTACCAATGAGTTTTTCTAACTTATGTACACACGGCGTCTAATCAGGCTACCCTGTTTGGACTTTGAACTATAAGAAGTTGAACGCTGCGAATCGTGCGAGAGGGTGCGGTATATTGTTATTGTTTCGTCTCACGGCACGCTGCGCCCGCGCCGGCAGCCGCGTCTATGTAGGCTCTCTACCGCACTATTTTGTGTTTTGTACGTAGCGTAGTTATGGGTATATAGGGTGCGTAACCTGATGTGTCGCCGTGTGTACGTAATATCGACTGCTCTTAAACTGCATACGCTGAAGAAGAAATTCCGATGCATATGTGAAGTCTATCAATCCGCATTGAGCACGCGTGGTGAACTAACGCGTGGTGGGTAAGCCTTTTCCCTGCAGTGTGACGTATTACAGGGTGTAAGGAAAAGTGTCATAACCACATAATCTACCCATCAAACTGAACAACTTTTACTATGGGAGTAAAACGATCAGGAGTGCGATTTTTGAATCTCATTCGGTGAGCTCAGCTGTTGAAAATATCAAAATTACTATGGAGATACGCATCTTTTTATTGCTGATTTGACTTTCAAAAATCGCTCTTCTGTAGTATGATTTTTGAAAGTCAACTCAGCAGTAGAAAGATGCATATCTCCATAGTTATTTTGACATTTTCAACTGCTGAGCTCACCGAATGAGATTCAAAAATCGCACTCCAGATCAAAAAAAAGATCAGCGGTTGCATACATTTCAGTCAATACCTACCTACTGGTATTGGAGTTTAGTATGGGACATCGGATTTCTTTTTTTGCTCTGTTCGGTTTGCTCCCATAACTTAGTAAAAGGTGTTCAGTTCGATAGGTAGAGTATGTGGTTTTTAAGGTTAATTATACTTTTCCTTACACCCTATACAGGGTGTTACATAAGTAAGAATACATTTTTTAAAACTCTTAAGGGGGTTGTTTAGACCGTCAAACTGAACAACTTTCTCTATGGGACCAACATCAAAATCCCGAAAAAAAAATGATATCCCATACCTACATATTTTAGCTCGAGTCGATTTGTAGAGTATAGAACATAAATTATTTTTTTCGCGATTTCGATATTGGTCCCATAGTGAAAGTTGTAGAGTTTGATGGTCTAAACCACCCCCTTAAATGTTTATTTGTAATTTTGTAACACCTTGTATAGGCTGTGATGATGATACTTTTTTAAAGTACACACAGACGGAGGGCCACAGCTAGTAAATTACAATAATCTCACCATGAAGGGGTATTGTCCCAGCCTAGCGTTCGAACCTCCGACGATCCTGGAGCCGTCGAAGTCTGAGGACTCTTCAGCCGCCTTGATACGAGCTGCTTCCTTGATGCCGATGACATTGTGGTAATCAGTGACGATTAGCGAGTCGAAGTTCTCGATCGGCTGCCCGAAAGCAAGCCCTACGAGGCAGGCAACAAGGATCAGTTTCATCTTGGCGGTTGTACTGCGGAATGATGGTTAATTGATTGTGACTGCTTTTTATACGATTTATTTTTATTATCAAAGGATTAACAATGTTGGTTGATTATCTGTATCAATAAGGGTGAGGGTACCAACAAACGACTGGTTTGTGAACTTTATTTCTCACTAGTTGTTATAAGCTGTGGTGGTTTAGTGGCGAGTAACCTTGCCTGCCGTGCAGGAGGCGATGGTTCGATCTCCGTCCAGGCGGACTCGTACCAATGAGTTTTTCGGAATTTATGTACGATTTGTAACACCACTGGCTTTTCGGTGAAGGAAAACATCGTGAGGAAACCTGCATGCTTAAATTTCGAGGCATGTATTGTACCCACTGTCCATTAAAATAAGTGGCGACGGGCTCACCCCCCGTCACACTGGTCGGTACTACTGGTGAAACGTGGATATTCTGAGGTTTATCAGAATATCTCTGACTACCCCCTCGGGGAATATAGTCGTGAGCATATATGCTATGCTATGTTACTTTACTACCAAGAGCCCCTCGAATTTTATAAACCATCTCTGTCATGTGCACCAGAACCCACGAAAGTTTCGTCGCATTGGTCAATCTGTTTTCAAGTGTTAATTATGTTAATACATATTCTGGAGGCACGGCAGTGCCCCCGCCATGACGAGCCAAGCGAAGCGCAAGTTCACTACGTACCTTTTCTCGAAGCGCTTCGTCGTTTTTTGAACCCTCATAACTTGGGTTTGGATTAAACCAGATAAACAAAATTTTCGGGATATGATGTCAATAGTAGACTTATTAAACGTATAAAGTTTCAATTGCGTAGCTCTTATACTTGAGATTTTATTTCTCGTATATCTAAAAAACCCCGATTTTGTCATTGACTCGATGATGATCATCAAAAATAATCAAAAATTCTTAGAGCACTTCCAGAAGTCCAAGAAAGCTGAAATTTTGTATACAAGGTGTTACAAAAATACAAATAAACATTTAAGGGGGTGGTTTAGACCATCAAACTGAACAACTTTCACTATGGGACCAATAACGAAATCGTGAAAAAAAATGTGTGTTCTACCTATACTCTACAAATCGACTCGAGCTAAAATATGTATGGAATTTCAGATTTTTTTTGCGATTTCGATGTTGGTCCCATAGAGAAAGTTGTTCAGTTTGACGGTCTAAACAACCCCCTAAAGAGTTTTAAATATTTATTGTTACTTATGAAACACCCTGTATATCGTGATAGGTACTTGAGAATCTGCTGACTTTTAATTTACATTGAGTGGGTATTAGGCAAATACTTTTGCAAACATTTCGGGTTCTAACTCTTCAGTCCCGGTGCTGCAGGGGTACATAATACGGAATACTGCCTGCCGGCAGGCATACTGTATTCAAAAGCAAGAGCAATCTACGAAAAGAATTGAAATCCCACCAAAAACATTTCATGTAAAATGTAGCCAAGAATCATCTCGACCCTTTTACTCTTAAAAAGTTCTGAGATCTCATTTTAAGAGAATTTTATTCCGAGACGAAAATGCGCGCTGCAAACTTAATTATTTACTGTTTGTTTGTACACATTAAATTTGCCTTGTGATAATTAAGTGTCTCTTTTGCTGGGATGATGGAAGAAGTATCTTTAGAAATAAGCTTGTCCTTTGCACATTTAATTCGATTTTTAGGTATTTATCAGGTTCCTGAGCCTGTATAACCATGAAATCTGGAAAAAAGTGTTATAAACTAATACAGATATACGTTCAAACACAATTTACTAAAGTGTCTTTAATTCAATCTCAAACCGTGTTTTTCCCCGACTATTAGTTAAGAGAATTTTATCCCGAGAGCGAAAATGCGCGCTGCATACAAACGTACTATGGTGATATTTTCAATACTAACCAATTAAAGTCAATGAAATTTTGCAGAAACAATCTAGAAACAATTTTAATCTCTATGCCTGTATGGAGTCAGATTTTCGTTAAAATATACTGTTTCAATGCTAGGATTAATTTAAAGATTTGTATGGAAATCTTTGAGGCACTGTAACTTGAAAACTATACATTTAAACGAAAATCTGACTCTATCTTAACTATTATAAAACCGTAAAATCATGAGGAACAAAAAAGTAGCGGTATACTTCATATAAAATCAAATAAAACTCGATAGCGCGATTTAAATGACGTGCAGCGCCATCTATTGACAAAATTGTTAGTTTGTTTGTTTGTTCGCACATCACGCAAAAACTACTGAACCGATTTTGATGAAACTTTTTTTGTTTGATAGCTTATGATCTGACTTAAAATCTGGTAAGTATATAATTTGTGCGGACGAAATCGCGGGAAAACACTAGTATACTATACAATTTGTTTCTTGATTGTTTCTGCAAAACTACATTGACTTAAATTGGTTAGTATTGAAATATCACCATAGTACGTTTGTATGAAGCGTCCGCACATTGCAGCGATATTATCGACAGCGATATCGCGACACCTTACACACTGCAGCGATTCCGCGATTCGCGTCACGCATGCGCCCTTCACTGAATGTAGTAGAAAGAGATTGCGTCAGGTTGCGATAATATCGCGGCAGTGTGTGGGATCGAGCGCGTCCCCATACAAAATATACTGAGAACAATTATCGCAAAATCGCAGCGATATTATCGCTCGATAATATCGCGGCAGTGTGTAGGATCGAGCGCGTCCCCATACAAAATGTACTGAGAACAATTATCGCAAAATCGCAGCGATAATATCGCTGCAATGAGCGGAGGCCTTAATATACCCTTAAGCCAAGTCTTGATTAAGTGTTCATCTCGGTCTAATAAAGATAGGGCTTGGCCAACATCGTCATCGACGGTATTGTTCATATCTGACCGACTTCGAAAAAAGAGGAAATCCGCCAGATTTATTTTTGTGTCGCTCTTGTCAAGAACTGGTACCGTCACCCTATGCTATTCAATTTTGGGGTTTCCCAAAATGATTAAGATTAATTGAAATAAACCCTAAGCTAAAAATATTATTGATTAATTCAAGATTAATTATTTATCAGTTAATCATAATGTTTATAAATTATTATACTTATCTACTCAAAACTTTTAGACCAAGATCCCACTCCAAGTTTTTACAGTAGAGTACATTTGCCAATGAAAAATGAAAATGAAAATGAAAATTATTTATTTCTCTTCAGAGTATAGGTAGGTACATTTCGAACTAAAACTGAACTAAAATTAAACAACGAACTTAATAAGCATAAGCATATGCTCACGACTATATTCCCCGAGGGGGTAGTCAGAGGTATTCTGAAACCTCAGAACATCCACGTTTCACCAGTAGTACCGAAACTCTGTCCAGTGTGACAGGGGGTGAGCCCGTCGCCACCTATAATGGACAGTGGGTACAATACATGCCTCGAAATTGAACCATGCAGGTTTCCTCACGATGTTTTCCTTCACCGAAAAGCCAGTGGTGTTACAAATCGTACATAAATTCCGAAAAACTCATTGGTACGAGTCGGCCTGGACGGGGATCGAACCATCGCCTTAATTTTAATTTATTTGTTTCAGGGCCTTAATACATTTTGTATATACCGGTCCTATCGTACCTTATTATTATAAGTACCTAATAATAATACAAACTAATAGGATACAATAGTAATATTACAAACTAAAGTTGAGTATTAATCACGGCTAGCCATCCTATAAACTTTCTTCGCCAACTCGGACGTCGTATCAGACAGAATGCTTATAAAGACTCCCACATCATATCTACCGAAGTTGGCAGCCGTGAGCAATGCCTCTCTTTGACTACGGTTCCGCTCACACTCCACCAGCAGGTGTTGAACATCTTCTATTTTGCCACATGTATCACAATTAGGTGAGTTTACTATTTTCATAAGAAATCCGTACCTGTTTAATGGAATGTGACCGGTCCGTAGTCTATGTGCTAGCACAATACTATTTCTATTTAAGGGGCCATAGGTCCTGACGAATATTTTCTATGAGAAACGCGATTGCCGAGCGCTCCGAAAAGTGTGTGCGTGAGCCGTATTTTCGATTAAAACAATTCGATTCGATCGATCGATCGAAATCGATTTCAACTAACCAAAGTACTTTTTCTTGATTTTATTTATGATTGCACTAGTTAAACTAATGGTGAATATGTGAGTATAAATACCAACAATCGGAAACTATTTTAAGTTCTTCTAAACCGAGAAAAATGTTTAAAAATGCATGAAAATACGTCATCTTTGTGACGATTTTCTATCGAGTGAAGTAATTCCAATCGTGTATTCAGTTGATGATTGCACTAGATGAAATATCCAAAAATACTGAGGTATGACTTTAGTTTCGGTAAATGGTATAAATCTAGTCGTAAAATGAAAAATAAAAGATGCCTCCGAGGTATTTCCACCTACTATTACGTCTTAACTTTGTATTATCGAACCATGGAAAGCGAGGAGGCTCACACTGTATAGATTTATACCAAATTCCCTTTTCACGTGACCTTTCATCAAAGTATTCTTTCCATAGACAGTGACATTTGATGGTCCGAAAGTTGTGTGTGTTGATTGATAGTATTTAGTACAGTTACAAAGCTGTATCATTGATTAACTAAATAAATACTGTAGGAAATTTGCAGTAGGATCTTATAAATGACGTGATAGGTGTGCATTTAATGCACTTGATTATTGAAAATGTTTTTAGGGTTCCGTAGTCAAACAAGGAACCCGCTTATACTTTCGTCCATTCTGTCGGACAGTCTTGTAATAACAAGTTTTGTTTTTTATTTTATTCTGAACAAAAATATACCTACAAGTTTGTTTGCTGGCCGCGCTAAACAATTTGACGAAAAATAAGGCGCCACCTTCCATAGAAAATCACGCATTGTTTTTTAATAGTTAAGGCGTATCATCCCGATACCTACTAATCGATGCGAACGAACGCGTGGCTCCGGTCAGAATTTAGCCATTTTCTTTGAAAAATGAGAAGATTTTTTATTAATTTCGAAAAAGTAAGAAAACCACATCATTCTAAATTGTGTCTTGAACAATATTGTAAATTTTCATTTTCTTCCGATTACAAATGTAAGAGTAAATTGGTTTCAACTGGAAAAAAATGGGTGACTTTAGATTCCCTTTTCTTAAGTTTTATTCATTTAAATAGATTTCTAAAAAAACCACATCACTTCTCATATCGTGTAGATGGTTCAGTTTATTTAACAGCTCAAAAAGTGGCATAGTTAATGAATAAAATGGTTACAAAGCTACCCACTTTCATGGTGAAACCAGGAGGTAGCCCCTTAAAAAGGGCATTTTTTTTAAAAGAAACAATGTAATAATCTAATAGGTCGGCGACTACGAATAAGAATAACTATAGAAAAGTAACTCTAAACAAAATCCACATAATTTTTCACCCATGTTCGTTAGGGAAAGTTGTTCAGATTCACAATCTGAATACACCCTTAAAGTTTCGTTACTAATTAAAAATTAGTGGTGGATATTCTTATTCGTAGGTCGGCGAAATGAGGATATCAGTCGTCTCGAATATGATTTTTTTTTTATTTATAATTAATGACTTTTTGCTTGTGCGTAGCACCGCATTTCCGCCAGTGTCAAGTGTAATTTATGGGAGTATCTATCCCAATCTCAGGGATTGTTTTTGTTCAAGAACAAGAAGAGATTGAGGATTGCGGAGCCTCGTGGCAGGCAAAAACGCGACGCGCGAAAACCACGCGAGACGTGTGTTCGGGTCAATTCCTGCAACATATTGTCAATGCGTCCAATAACATTGTAAACAATACAACATTTTTGTGTATGACAGACAATACATAATATTATTCCAACTTCCTGTGTTATAATCTTCAAATATAATCTTTGATCTATTTTTATTTATATAATGACTATCAAAGCTACGTACGTTAATTCCTTTTGTTTATCTGTTTATCTATAAGTTTGATTGATTTCAGTAATTATTTAATGTTGGTAATGTAGATTATTGTCTTAAAAATACGAGGTCTTGTACAAGATAAATACAAATAAGCATTTTATCCACAATCCCTACTCATCACTGGCCGTGGTTGTACAGTGGCGAGTAACCTTGCCTGCCGTGGGCGATGGTTCGATCCCCGTCCAGACCGACTCGTACCAATGAGTTTTTCGGAATTTATTTACGATATGTAACACCACTGGCGGTGAATGAAAACATCGTGAAGAAACCTGCATGCTTCAATTTCGAGCCATGTATTGTACCCACTGTCCATTACAAAGTGGCGACGGGCTCACCCCCCGTCACACTAGACATAGTTTCGGTACTACTAGTGAATCGTGGATATTCTGAGTATAAGAATTTCTCTTACTGCCCCCTCGGGGAATATGGTCGTGAACATATGCATGCCTAATACTGATCATTGATCCTATTAATCTCATCTAAAAGAATGTCAATGGATGTTTGATGCTGGTCTCGATCACGCATAAACGGCTAAACGGATTTGGATGAAATTTGGCACACAGATAGAATCTCGTATATTCTGGTATAACACATAGGATTCATTTTTAAAGTCCACTCAGACTGAGTCTCGGGCTACAGTTAGTCATCAAATAAATTTAAAAAATTATATCTTGTTTATCTAATTATCTAAAGTACCTAGACCAGATCAATGACGTAATTAAAAAATGCCAGGTTAAAAGTAGCCGAAATCAACGGGAATGTATGACAAGATGTAAGGACCTGGGGTGCGATTTCTGAATGTCATCGGTGAGTTTGAACGGTTTTTAAATTTCATACAAAAGCGTTCTCATGCCTCTTTCTACTGCTTATTTGACTATAAAAATCGCACTCCTGAATTACGATTTTTGGAAGTCAAATCATCAGTAGAAAGATGCGTATCTCCATAGTAATTTTGACATTTTCAACTGCTGAGCTCACCGAATGAGATTCAAAAATCGCTCTCCTGGAGGAAGCAAGAGAGGTGTGTCAGAGCCGCCCAAAATGGAGATTCATAGTCTCTGCATACCCCTTTCGGAAAAAGGCGTGAGTTTGTATGTATGTACGTATAAACGTAGGTTAAATACATACACTCACCCCCCTCACACACTTTTTTCCACTTTAATTGAATGTAAAATGCATTTTACTAGTTAATTGTTTATTGTTCAGTATACCCAACCCAATCGTATAGGTACCTCGCTCATCAGGCTTGCCTCGTTTTTGGTCTACCGTTTAAAAATAAATATCTTATCATTATCTCATTATCTTATCTTATCTTAAAGTACCAGAATCTAGCCTGGACTTGACACTGTGGTTCGCCGGGTTCCCCTCGGCGGGGTGGGGAAAAGCATTAGTGGAATAATATAAAATGTCAAGTGGGGAAAAGTCAACTGGGACCTAATTCACTTATTTGAAACGCATGTGAGTGCTATTTTTGAAACGCATTCGCTGAGCTCAGCAGTTGAAAACGTCAAAAGTATTATGGAGAAAATATGCATCTTTCTACTGCTGATTTGACTTTCGTAAGATCCAAGCTTAATTTCACTAGATTTCGTATTTGGACCCATACAGAAAACTGTTCAGTTTGATGCTCTGATCGTCCCCTTAGAAAACACTCCATAAAAATCACCCCATAAAAGTTCCTTAAACCTATTAGTATGAGCCAGGCAGGGATCGAACCTCCGCCCCCGTCATAGAAGGCGAAGCTACTAAGTCAATAGATCACCCAGACTTACATTATTCTGCTTCAAAAACTTTTAAAATATGAGTGGGTTAACCCAACTACATCTAACCCTGAAAAGGCCCAACAACCTTTTCTTGGCATAAAGAAGGCACACATGGCTAAAGTACCTATCTATTTTAAGCCCCTTTTAGGCTAAAACTAAGACAATTATAGCGTCCTTTTTAATATGCTGACACTTTTTAAGGGGAAGATCAGACCTTCAAACTGAACAACTCTTTAGCACCAACATCGAAATCACGAAAAAAAACAGTTCCATACAAAACTGCAAACCCAACCCACTCGAGCCAATGGTACGGGAAAGCTGACTTTTTTTTCTCGATTTCGACGTTGGTCCCTTAAAAAAAGTTGTTCAGTTTGATGGCCTGATCATCCTCTTAAAAAAGCGTCAGTGTCAAATCATAAACACTTGGGATATACACTTAAAAAGCGCAAAAACGTAAGAATTTAAACAACAGCTTCAAGCAAAATCAGTAATTTATTTATCGTGAAAAAGCAAAGGTCTTCTTAATGAGAAGTTTGAAGGCAGACTGGTCCTTTTTACAAACGTCCCCGAATCCAGGCGTTGAAGGATGTCACCCTGGCGAAGGCTGCAGGGAAACCACGCTCGCAACCAGCCGCAGAACCGAATGAGGTGATACCGATCTGGAACAAATAAATGTTAAATTAAGAAGCCTAGAATGAATTCAAGTTGTAATGCTTGACTTGCGAGTTGGTTGGTTTGTAATGACTTCCAGTAGATGGCGCTCACGTCCCCTTAGGAAGCAATAGATTGAGAATTTCGTTCTCTGTGTAGTTGGCTCGGTGGCGAAATTGGATAACGCACTTGGGGAAATGCGAGTATGGAAGAGTGCGGGTTCAAGTCCCGCCCAAGACAAATTTTTCAATCTTTAATTTGATAAGAAGCCTAGGTACTAGGGTCCTAATGCACCACTACAAGGTTTCCTCCATAGAAAACCTTTCCTGCTAAAGTTTATGGTCTTACAGAATTAGTTTCTATCATGTAGAAAAGAGAGTCGTCCGTGTGGTGTCGGCTAAGAGTAGCACCATCCCATTTTCTCCCGTGGGTGTAGTAAAAGGCGACTAAGGGATCTACCGGAGGATGGGCAGCAGCATCCTCTGAGTACAAACATTCAATCCAACTGCGATCGCCAACCCGCCTGCCAAGCGTGGCGATTATGGCAAATCCCCCCCATTTTTGGGGAGGCCTATGTCCAGCAGTGGACGTTTATCGGCTGATATGATGATGATATGATGTAGAAAAGATGGTCGATAGGTACCTGAGACGTGGTCATGTCCTCATAAAAAGGCTGAAAGCACAGATTACCCCCAATAGAACCGCATGATGAAAATTTTGTACAGGCACGAAGTCACAATTTTTGGCGGTAGGTGCGGGGGTAGCGGGGCACGAAATAATGCAAAATGATTGGCCTGTTCAAGGTCGCACTACTCGAGCCCACACTACTCCGTTGCTTATATCAGTGCAAAATCATAGATGTGTGGTGCGCGTCGGCGGCCTTGTATGCGGTATCTATTGGGGGTAATCTGCGGCTGAAAGTCACCGAAACGGGAAGTGGAGACCGTAAGTGCGTTCACACGATGACGCACTGACGGAGCAGCAAACGTCAGTCCATCATTTGTGAAGCAAGGAGTTGTATGAAACCGCACGTAGAAGCACACACGGTGACGCATTTACGCACCGGGTGTGGTTCTATGGACTGACATCTGCCGCTCTAACGCACTAAGTTCGAAACCAACAACTCACCAAAGCATTGTTGTGCACAAGAGGGCCACCGGAGTCCCCACCACAGGTGCTGCGTCCGTTAGCGCCGCTGACGCAAAGAGTTGAGCCGACGATGACGCCGCCGAAGGTCCTGGCGCAGTCGCTGTTGCTGATGACTTGGAGGCTCACGTGGTGAAGACGTTGGCTGGATGGAATACCACCAGATCCTACGGAAATACTTGGAGGTGAATTGAAGACGATTTTTTATTTTGACTGTCAGTTGCAGGAACGCTCATTAAAGTTAATCCTCCTGTAAATCTCTTGCTGTAACATATTGTATTTTTTTTTATTTTTGTATAATTAATTGATTTTTTGCTTGTGCGTTAGCAACGCATTTCCGCCAGTGTCAAGTGGTTTGAGGGAGTGTCTATCGAGGATTGTTTTTGAGTAAGAACACAACTGAGAAGAATTGCGGAGCCTCGTGGCAGGCTGAAACGCGAACCGCGCGAACACCACGCGAAAGACAAGTGTTCGGGGCAAACCCTGCAACGTGACTCCACTTTTTTGTTGTTGACTACGAATAAAGTATTCGTAGCTTGTTGATGTAGTAAAAGCTAGCAAGAGATTTAATGGACAATTAATTATAATGAGCTTTTCTGTAACTGAGTGATAGCATATTAGGGTCCTTCTTAATATGCAGATACTTTTTTAACAGGATGATCAGACCTTCAAACTGAACAATTTTGCCTATGGCACCAATATCAAAATCACAAAAAATAAAATTAGCTGTTCCATACAAAACTGCACTACTCTACCCAAATGTGTGGGTCAGCAATTTTTTTTTCGCCATTTCGATGTTGGTCCCATGGAGAAAGTTGTTCGGTAAAAATGGTCTGATCATCCCCTTAAAAAAGTGTCGGCATATAAAGAAGGACCCTGTATAAGCATTATGCTCACGACTATATTCCCCGAGGGGTAGTCAGAGATATTCTGAAACCTCGAAACATCCGCGTTTCTCCGAATCTCTGTCCAGTGTGACGGAGAGTGAGCCCGTCGCCACTTATAATGGACAGTGGGTACAATACATGCCTCGAAATTGAAGCATGCAGGTTTTCTCGCGATGTTTTCCTTCACCGAAAAGCCAGTGATGATATAATTATATGAGTAATTAATATTTTAAAGAGGAAAGATTTTATTTTTTGTTTGCTTGTATTGAATAGGCTCCGAAACTACTCGGCCGATCAGAAAAATTCTTTCACCATTAGAATGCTACATTATCCGTGATGGACATAGTCTAGGCAAAAACGGCCAATTATGTGTCGGGAAGATTCTAAGGCGGTACGAAGATCGCCCTGGTCATCTAGTCGTACCTACTACCTACATGAATTCATAAAATGGTATCCTCCTAGTATAAGTTTACATACCGTCTCTTTGAGCTCCGAAACCAGCGGCGTTAGCCCAATTACCGGCGTAGCTAGCTGAACCAGATGCTAGAGCAACGTTTCTGATGTTGTCTGAAATTAAACGATATAATCTTATTCACAGACATAAGGATGAGAACCAGGGGGAGGACAATCGCCTTTTGTAGATATAGTCGCTTTCACAGACATAATCATTATGATCACAGGATTAGAACCAGGGGGAGGTCAATATCGCCTTTTGTAGAGATAATCTCTTACGCTGTCAGTCTAGATTGTTTTCATTCTAAGCAGTGGATCTAGCATGCCACTCCGAGGAAACGACAAAAATGGAGACGTGACAAAGATAGAGATCTTTGTTACTTTAAGCATTCCAAAATGAGAGCGCATGACAATGTTGTCTGACTATATTCCCCGAGAGGGTAGTCATAGTCTGAAACCTCAGAACATCCACTTTTCACACTGACGTGACGGGTAGTGAGCCCGACGCCACTTGTAATGGACAGTGGGTACAATACATGCCTCGAAATTAAAGCATGCAGGTTTTTTCACCTCACGATTTTTTCCTTCACCGAAAAGCCAGTAGTGTTACAAATCGTACATAAATTCCGAAAAACTCTTTTGTACTGGTGCCCTGGACGGGGATCGAACGATCGCCTTCTGCACGGCAGGCAAGGTTATTACGGCACGGCATTAGACCATCACGGCGGACACCAAGGTTTTGTCGTTTTGTCGCGTTGTCGTGCATGTTATGCTACAGGGTGGCTCATGGGACACGGGATACTCACTGTTGTAGTTAACATTGTTCATGGAGATGACAGCAACGTCGTTGTTCAAGTTGTTCCAGTTCCAGTTGGGATGCATAACGACGTTGTTGGTGTTGATCCTGGTGCCTCCGGAGAAGAGAGTCAGAGATCCAAGGACGACCTGTGAGAAGACATGAAGACTAACAATGTGGTTCTCATTGATGAAGTGGAGCTTCGGTATTGGAAACTTGCCGTGACGAGGGTCATGGGTTCGAATCCCTTTAGGGGCAAATATTTGTTTGATGAATATTTGTTCCCGAGTCATGGATGTTTGTATCTATAATCCCGGAATCTTAACTATTATAAAACCGTAAAATTATGGGGAACAAAAAAGTAGCGGTTTACCTACTTCATATAAAATCAAATAACATTCGATAGCGCGATTTAAATGACGTGCAGCGCCATCTATTGACAAAATTGTTAGTTTGTTTGTTTGTTCGCACATCACGCAAAAACTACTGAACCGATTTTGATGAAACTTTTTTTGTTTGATAGCTTATGATCTGACTTAAAATCTGGTATATAATTTGTGCGGACGAAGTCGCGGGAAAACACTAGTATAATAATGTATTCTATAAATAGTTGCTTCAAGGATATTGAAAAACTTTTTAAAAGGAACAAAACGAATTCGGCAAAATAAAAATTCATGTTTTCATAGAAACGTTCGATTAGC
Source organism: Agonopterix heracliana (assembly GCA_963693445.1). Classification (NCBI taxonomy): domain Eukaryota; kingdom Metazoa; phylum Arthropoda; class Insecta; order Lepidoptera; family Depressariidae; genus Agonopterix; species Agonopterix heracliana. The sequence goes on along the minus strand of OY856336.1, from coordinate 7,483,852 downwards.
TGGTTGTATTTAGTACCTATGGAAAGTCCGAAATATTTGTTACCAGGTATATAGGTACCCATAGTTACCTATAGGTGTCTTAGGGAAAGTGTTTAGTATTATGCTGGTTACGTACAATCAGCCCAAGTAATGCATCTGTTTACCCTAACACCCTTTATACAAGGTGATACACAAATACAAATAAACATTTATCAGTGGTTTAGACCATCAATCTTTACAAATTTTCACTATGGGACCAACATAGATATCGCGAAAATAAAATAAAAGGTTCATACTAAACTACAAATCTACTCGAGCTAAATGTATGGGACAGCAGATAATTTTTTTCGCGTTTTCGATGTTGGTCCCATAGTGAAAGTTGTTCAGTTTGATTGTATCCAATATCAAATGCGCCATACCGTGAATTGGCGAGCCTGGTTGCGTCCGTCAAACCAGCAGTGAGCGGCGGTGACAGCCCTGTTGTTGGTGAGGAGAGAGGATCCGCAGACTGAGGTCTGGCCGGTCACCAGGGAGATCACGAGGCCACCCTGTGGAGAACAATATTATTATAAGACATTGAATAGATAGAAATAAAACACAGCGGTAGATGCGTAGCTTGGGTTTCTGTTGCCCCGGGCACAGACCGATTTTACCGCCCCCTTATCGTTAAAGGAAGAAATATACAAAAAATAACGGAGCGAGGGAAGCGAGCGAAGCGAGCTCGATATTTTTTTGTACCCACATCTATTCGGGTTGTGGTCAAAAATATTTTGTTCTTTTTTTTACGTAGCCTGTTCAAGTCCCACTGCTGGGCAAAGGCAAATTTACTCTCCAATTCTCTCTGTTGTGTGTGTGCAAACTCTGGCCAACTCTTCTATTTTGGTTTATCCATGCAAAAAGTTTGACTTTTTTAATCAATACAATTCGGTTAGAGCCAGACCTTTTTACGTACAAAACATGTCCAAAGTAACCTTAGTAAATGCTATGGATTGAGCGAAGCAAGCTCGAAATTTTTAACACCAGTGGTCAGAACTCTTTGTGTAGACACAGTAACACACAGTACACGGAAGACACAGTAATTAAAACAGAACACTAGAACGAGCGAATCGAGCTCGACTTTTGTCTGCTCTACGGATTGGTTACAGACAGAGCTGAATCAATAGATATATCTTTCCCGAATTCGCCACCCCTGTTAAAGTGCCGCCCAGGGCATTTGTCTTTGTTTGCTGGATGTCAAATGACGTGCATAGAAAAAGACCTAGTTCGCCATAATGTGAAAACGAGCATTTCCAGTAGTTCCCTAGTTCTTAAAAAGCAAAACATAGGGACATGTAGACGTAGCATAGATTGCAGGCAAACAAATTAAAAAAAAACAAACATTTAAAAAGTGAAAATTAATTCAGTCACGTATTATAATTCTAATGTAAGATGAATGTAAGCAAATTTAAGTTCAGATATTTTATGTGTCGGGGACCGGGGACCGCAAGTGATTGTCGAATAATAAAAAAACATTGGACATTAAATTTCATAGCGGTCGGTCCCCTACGCATTAATTGACCTAAAAGATTTTAAATAAAGTTAAACAGTAAAACATACATTTACTTACGTACCTACAATAAATAATAGGTGATTGTATTATTTTTCACTTTTTAAATGTTGGTTTTTAATTTGTAATTTGGAGTCACGTTGCAGGGTTTGCCCCGAACACTTGTTTCTTCGCGTGGTGTTCGCGCGGTTCGCGTTTTAGCCTGCCACGAGGCTCCGCAATTCTTCTCAGTTGTGTTCTTACTCAAAAACAATCCTCGAGATTGGATAGATACCCTCAAACCATTTGACATTGGCGGAAATGCGGTGCTAATGCACAAGCAAGAAGTACATTAATTATTTTAAAAACATGTAATTTATCCAGACTTACCATCCACGGGTACTGTCCCAAAGATGCAGCGGAACCGCCAACGATCCTGCTGGAGCCATCGAAGTCTGTGTTTGCTTCACCCGCCTTGATGAAAGCTGCTTCTTCGATACCAATGGTCTCGTGGTAGAAGGTGGTGATTGGTTCGTAGGTAGGCTGCCCGAAGGCGAGACCAACGAAGCAGGCAATCAAAAGCAGTTTCATTTTTAGGACTGAGTGACTTCCGATTGTAACAACTGCGTTTTTATACTTATTTTGTTCGATAATGCAGATATTTTTGGCGATAACGTATCGGATATTTTATTCTATTTATTATAGTATCTACTAATTACTTAATCTCTCTTTTTTTTTGGTGGTTAATCTTGTTACAGGTTGATTAAAATTGTTTTTAAAATAAGTGCCCACTTATTAAAATAATTTTATTAAAAAGATGGAGCCGGTTTATGTGTGGAGCCATGGTGGTCCAGTGGCGAGTAACCTTCCCTGCCGTGCAGGAGGCGATGGTTCGATCCCCGTCCAGGCCTCGTACCAATGAGTTTTTCTGTATGTATGTACGTATGAACCTGCAAGCTTCAATTTCGAGGCATGTAATGTACCTACTGTCCATTACAAGTGGCGACGAGCTCGCTCCCCGTCACACTGGACAGATTTTCGGTACTACTATTGAAACGTGGATGTTCTGAGGTTTCAGAATATCTCTGACTATAGGGTGAGCGTTCCCGTGCGGTGGGTTGACATCGAGTTCAGCCAATTTTAAATTACACAAAAAAATCTTTAAAATTTTGAAAAAAATTAACCTATGTTGAAACCTTGATCATTAGATTCTGCTTTCGATTCGAAACAAACTACTTTCTAGTTTTGCGTTTATTCATTAACACGTTGTATAATGTAACTTCGTTTGTATGCAGCGCGTTCGGGCACACTGCAATGTAAGGATTATCCTCTTAATCAATCGATAATACAACACAAATGCTAATAGGTAATACCCATAAGTACCTGCTTTTAATCGTAATTATAATCCGGAAAAACCCTGAAGTAAACAATAATATGTTATAAATGAATCTACCAAATCATTTGACTAACATTTTATGATAAACAATAAATAGAATCACTTCAAATCTTTCACACACCGCAGCAGTCGGTAAAAATTAAAAATGAAGCTGATGTTGGTTGCCTGTTTTCTTGGGCTTACGCTTGGACATCCAACTTTTGAGCCAATAACAACGAACTATCATGAAGAGATTGGTATAAAGGATGCGGCACTTATAAAGGCCGGTGAAGTGTCAACTGATTTCGATGGGTCCAGGATTGTAGGCGGTTTCGCCGCTAGTTTGGGCCAGTACCCGTACTTGGTAAGTGATTAAGTTGCATATTTTGAGGGATAGATTCATCAGCATCATCATCGTCCATTGCTGAACATAGGCCTCTCCCAAGGCGCGCCACAAAACTCTGTCCTCGGCCTTCCTCATCCAGTCGCTCTCCGCTACCATTTTTAGGTCGTCTGTCCAGCGGGCAGCAGGGCGTCCCACACTACGCCTACCAGTTCGCGGTCTCCACTCTAGAACTCTGACACCCCATCGGTTGTCGGTTCTTCGGCAGATATGACCAGCCCATTGCCACTTCAGCTTGCTAATTTCCTGAGCTATGTCAACCACTTTAGTTCTCTGACGTATCTTTAGAAATTGCAGAAATACGATTGAGGGCAGCACAACAGGCTCGGTGGTAACTCTGAAACCATTATTTCCGCAGGGGGGCCTCGTGATCTCCCTCACAACGGGCTGGACCTCGGTCTGCGGGTCCTCCCTGCTCAGTAACACCCGCCTGGTCACCGCGGCTCACTGCTGGCGCGATGTTAATAACCAGGCTTGGCAGTTCACGGTAAGATTTCATAACATGGTTTACCCTCTTGGTTACCACCTCTTCTTTTATTTAAAGCACAGAATAGGTTATTATACAGAGTCCTTCTTAATGTGCTGACACTTTCATCAGACCATCAAACTAAACAAGGCACCAACACCGAAATAGCGAAAAAAAATCATCTCTTCAATACAAAACTGCAAACCTACTCGAGCCAAATGTATGGGACAGTAGATTTTTTGCGATTTCGATGTTGGTGCCATAGAGAAAGTTGTTCAGTTTGGCGGTCTGATCATCCCCTTAAAAAGTGTCAGCATATACAAGAAAGACCCTATATAGTTCTACTCCCGGCCCCCTCTGACTTCAGATACCCCACCTCACCTCTCACTTTCTGGGAAACTTGAGGGAAGCCGAGCAAGGGAATGCATCACCCGTTGGATTTGACTACATAAAATTGAGTCTTTTCAGTGCATAAAAAATGTTGAAAAATAACGCTAAATTCACATTTTCAGTAATTCTTCAGCTCAAATATTATTTTTAATAAGAGAAAGAACAATAAAAAATAACGAAATGTAGATGATATTCATACTATGTGTGATATGTCAACCCTACACTCATCATACTCCAAGAGTGCGAGGACAAGATTAGGTCCGCGAGGTCCCTTGCCTGGGGTACTAGTGATAGCAGGCTTTCTCGTGAAGATAGCTTAACAAAATGCATCGACATCAAGAATTTCCAATCATTACTTATTATACATAAACAAACAAATATACAGAGAAGCTAAATCAAACCATTTAGTATAGGTACTTTTATTAACAGATCACTGACGGTTCCTGTGTGAAAATAGCAATAACAGGAGGCCGTTTTTGAAACTCATTCGCTGAGCTCAGCAGTTCAAAATGTCAAAATTACTATGGAGATATGCATCTTTCTACTGCTGATCTGACTTTCAAAAATCATACTTCAGGAGTGCGATTTTTGAAAGTCAAATCAGCAGTAGGAAGATGCGTTTCTCCATAGTAATTTTGCCATTTTCAACTGCTGAGCTCAGCAGATGAGTTTCAAAAACGGCCTCCTGTTATTGCTATTTTCACACAGGAACCGTCAGTGATCTGTTAATAAAAGTACCTATACTAAATGGTTTGATTTAGCTTCTCTGTATATTTGTTTGTTTATGTATAATTAGTAATGATTGGAAATTCATGATGTCGATGCATTTTGTTAAGCTATCTTCACGAGAAAGCCTGCTATCACAAGTACCCCAGGCAACCCCTTGCCTTGCCTCGCGAACCTAATCTTGTCCAGATATGCCTGCACTGCCTCTGTTATGACTGTCTTTCCTCGCAGGTGGTTCTTGGCTCCATCACCCTCTTCACCGGAGGCACACGGATCAACACGAACCAGGTCGTAATGCATCCCAACTACAATGCCTGGACCTTGCACAATGATGTCGCTGTCATCTCAATCGCCTCTGTTTTCTACACCAGTATGTTACGGTACTTTTCCGCCCGCCATACTCAACCTGCGGCCCGCGGGCCGGTGCGATTTTTGAACATCATACTATCAACTAAGCATGGCCACAGAATATAATCCTCTGTGTAATATAGTAGAAAGATTTTGACATTGTAGCAACTTGCCAACAGATGGCGCTAGCAGTACCCTAGCAAAAAGTACGACATAAGACAAGTGACGATGGCACATTGGAAACCCGTAAGCTGTTGCATTAAGGTTCACAATCGCTGGCAAGACACAAATCGCGCAAGGAGAAATATCACACAGACTCAGTATATATACAAGGTTCCGACAAACATCATTAGGACCACGGCCGGTCCCCAGGCATCACACCTAGCCTGGCGGAAGTACTTCCCTTTTCTATGGAAGAACCTTCCACCTCAGATCTTCTATAACATGTTCTACTGCAGAGTTGATCGCACAATGTTCAAAAATCGCACTCTAGGAAACAATCGTCACGTCATTGTGAAATTGAAGCTCTCTCATTGTACCATTTTATACCTTATCACTAAACGAGACAACCTAGAATTGCGGAACAATATTGTGAATAAATTCAATAGGTTCTTTCATCTTATTTACTGATTTTCTTTGCAGCCAACATCAGAAACATACCTCTTGCATCTGGTTCAGCGACCTTCGCCGGCAACTGGGCATGGGCAGCTGGTTTCGGTGCCCAAAGAGATGGTAATTAAGCCAATCATCAGGATCATTCGGTAGTGTTCACCCGCAAGTGCCTTTAGTTCCTCACTATAGGTAATATGAAACAACACCAATATTTTCTGTTCTTTAGCACGGTGAAGTTAGAAGCCTATACAAGGTGTTTCTAAGTAAAAATAAATATTTAAAACTCTTAAGGGGGTTGTTTAGAACAACTAGTCTTGTTTGGGGTTCACACGAGACTAATTTGTCATCATTTTTAGATCAGGAGCGCGATTTTTGAATCTCATTCGGTGAGCTCAGCAGTTGAAAATGTCAAAATTACTATAGAAATATGCATCTTTCTACTTCTGATTTGACTTCCAAAAATCGTAATTCAGGAGTGCGGTTTTTTAAAGTCAAATAAGCAGTAGAAAGATGCATGAGAACGCTTTTGTTTGAGATTTAAACACCGTTCAAGCTCACCGATGACATTCAAAAATCGGACCCCAGATTCTAAGCAACGAAATAAAATCCAAAGTTGCGTATTTCATGTTACATCATCGCCCGCAAAAATTGTCAGAAAAGCTTGTTAGTAGAACGCGTATTTATTACTCTTCCATATTTAATTGGTCTAAGAGACTTGAGCATATGCTATGATGTTCTGCAGGATCTGGCGGCATCCCGTCCAACCAACGCATGCATCAAGTTCAGGTCCAGGTAATCACCAACACTGACTGCGCCAGGACTTATGGAAGCACTGTTGCTGCCACAACACTCTGCATCAGCGGTGCTGGTGGACGAAGCACCTGTGGCGGTGATTCTGGTGGCCCTCTGGAGGTGGCTATCGGTGGCGTTCGCACTTTGGTAAGAATTAGAGCTTTCACACACGATGACGCATGGACGGAGCGGCAGTCATCAGTCCGTCATTTGTGAAGCAAGGAGTTGTATGAAACCGCACGTAGAAGCACACACGGTCCAACGGTGCGTCAATCCGTCACCGTGTGTGCTTAACGTGGGGTTTCTTACAACTCCTTGCTTCACAAATAACGGACTGACGTCTGCCGCTCCGTCAATGCGTCATCTTGTATGATTGGTAAATGTCGTCCGTGTGTATTCGAACCATGACTGAGTGTCCATACCTCTCCGCAACGCGTCACCCACACTAAAAAAATTTACAATTTTTTTTTTCCAGATCGGTGTGACATCCTTCGGCGCACGCGCAGGTTGTGAGCTCGGATTCCCAGCAGGATTTGCCAGGGTCACTTCCTTCAATGACTGGATCAGATCCCGATTGTAAAACACCCGTTAAGATCAAGATAGAGAAACGAGGAATGGGACGCATAGACGCATTCTGGACAGAACTGGTCTAGAAAACTTGATGTCCACCGAAATGATATTGTTTCAACGGACAGATGTATTCAGTTTTTACAGGATAGTTAGCTAAGTAATGACCTAAAATGATGTTTGCTTATGATACTACAGTTGTATGTCAATTAAATTACTGTAGACTTTCATCTAAATAATAAATAGTTTTCGAGTTACAGCTGTTACAAGACATTTATTAATCAAAAAAGTAATGCGGACTCACCGTGATGATAAAACTTACACACCGAGGACAGGAAAGTAAGAAAGGTCTCAGATCTCATGGCCGAGGTCAACAAACATGTGATCTGAGGCTTTCTTATTTACTGCCCAAGGTTAGTATACTATTTTTCTCCTCGATGGAAGTGGAAAGCGGCAACTTCGTTTAGCGCAGCGGGACAACAATTGACGCTTTCCGTCCGGTCCCGGAGGAAAAGTATTTTAAAAACCACGTCAGATGCCGTAAGACGATCTGAAAAAACTCTGACACCAGGGCTTGCATACACGATAAGAAGAAGACTAAGGCCGAGATTCAGAGACGATTTTTTCCGTCTTAGCTCGAGCTAAGTAGGGTCGAAATGTATGGATTTTGACATACGGGAGTTCGAACTATGACTTACAAATCGTCTCTGAATCTCGGCCTAATTAGACCACCAAAAACTGTTTTCATGGATGGCTTTTCGGTGAAGGAAAAACATCGTGAGGAAACCTGCATGCTTCAATTTCGAGGCATGTATCCACTGTCCATTATAAGTGGCGACGGGCTCACCCCCCGTCACACTGGACAGAATTTCGGTAGGTACTACTGTGAAACGTGGATGTTCTGAGGTTTCAGAATATCTCTGACTAGCAAGGGGAATATAGTCGTGAGCATATGCGTATGCTGTGAAAACCGTTTTCAGCAACGCCGGGAATTTTTTTTGCCTGGGATATTCACCCCACAGGCACTATTTATTTGACCTAGGCCTATTCATTGGCACTAATCCTATCCTATGTCCGTGTGGTGTCGGCTAAGAGTAGCACCATCCCATTTCCTCCCGTGGGTGTCGTAAAAGGCGACTAAGGGATCTACCGGAGGATGGGCAGCAGCATCCTCTGAGTACACACATTCAATCCAACTGCAATCGCAAACACGCCTGCCAAGCGTGGCGATTATGGCAAATCCCCCCATTTTTGGGGAGGCCTATGTCCAGCAGTGGACGTTTATCGGCTGCTATGATGATGATGAATCCTATCCTAATCTTTTTCATCCTACGCTAAAGCTATTTTTTTTAGCTATACGGACGGACACAGAAAACACCCTTTAAAATAAGTAATTTATTATAATTAACTATATTAATCATAATGTTATCTTAAAGAAGATTACTTAAACACGAAATTATGCAGTTAGGCATTTAAAATAAAAATATTATTTAATAATTAAGATAATATATTAAAATTATCTGATGGACGCAGCCATCCATCAATTATGTTATCGACGTTTTTATTTTGGTCATGGGTACTTTTAGATTACACACCGAGGGCAGGAAAGTAAGAAAGGTCGCAGATCTCATGTAAATGTGGACCGAGGCGAAGCCGAGGGGAAGCCGAGGTCAACAAACATGTGATCTGAGGCTTTCTTATTTACTGCCCGAGGTTAGTATACTAGGTTTCTCCTCGACGGAGGTGGAAAGCGGCAACTTCGTTTAGCACAGCCGGACGAAAATTGACGCTTTCCGTCCGGAGGGGAGAAAACATAATTATCATCAAAATCGTTTATCATTCGTCAATTTTAATGATCATTCACGAGTGACGAGACTAACGTTTGTTTAGTTAGAAATGTTTTTGTACCTCATCTTATCTTATCTTATCATATATAATATAATATATATATATATCTTATCTTAACTAAGTATTCGTAAAAATCGTGAGGAAGAAAAAGTAGCGGTTCACTTCATATAAACTCAAATAACTCTCGATAGCGCGATTTAAATGACGCGTGGCACCATCTATTGACAAGTTAGTTTGTTTGTTTGTTTTAAATTAAAATAAAAATAATTTTCAAAATTGTTAGTAGGTATTGAACATATAACCTGACTTCTTTTATACGGAGCGCGCTCCGAATTATACAGGGTGTTTCATAAGTAAGAATAAATTTTTAAAACTCTTAAGGGGATGGTTTAGACCGTCAAACTGAACAACTTTCTCTATGGGACCAACATCGAAAGCGCGAAAACAAAATTTTGATATCCCTTACATATTTAAGCTCTAGTCGATTTGTAGAGTATGGAACATCATTTTTTTTTTCGCGATTTCGATATTGGTCCCATAATGAAAGTTGTTCAGTTTGATGGTCTACACCACCCCCTCAAAGGTTTATTTGTATTTTTGTAACACCTATAGGTATCCTCATAAAGTTTTCTTAGTAAGTAATTAAAAACCTAGTGGTGTACTTACCTATAATTACTAAACTTGACATCCTCCTTTTCTTAAAGTCGGTTAAAAATAATTGAAATATAAAATGGCTTTTGTAGTGCAAAAAAGTTTAAAAGTTATTTTTCTCCCCTCCGGACGGAAAGCGTCAATTCTCGTCCCGCTGCGCTAATTGAAGTTGCCGCTTTCCACCTCGGTCGAGGAGAAAAATAGTATACTAACCTCGGACAGTAAATAAGAAAGCCATGTTTGTTGTCATAACAATTATAACAAATATAAAAAAAACAAACATAAAAAAAAATAACATACGGGTCGAATTGAGAACCTCCTCCTCTCCTTTTGTTGAAGTCGGTTTAAAATGAGATCTTCCTGTCCTCGGTGTGTAATCTACTATAAAACTACCGATAGATGGCGCTGTACGTTTTTAAATCGCGCTATTGTTGTGGTGACCGGATTGTTCCATGTTGTTTATTTTACCTTGTTTCAGTGGACGGACGGACGGTTTTATAACCTACCGTTGTTTTACTATAGAGTTTGGATTTTTGGATAAGATTTCGACTGATAGGTCTGAGATCTTTGTTTCTATAATAATAATAATAATCGTTTCACCTCACAAGCTCGGAAAGATTCTGTTTATCACTCGAAATCTAAGTGCAAAAGCGTATTTTATCCGCTAGCGTGGAAAGAGTTTTTGAAATTCGAATCTGTTTATTCAATATACCTATTCCTATACCGCCAATCCATGAATCAATTTCATGTCACTGGCCAGCACGAAAATAAAAACTTTTTGAAATGTTCTTTTTAGCAATTCCCTTTTTTTCCTCGCTTTTGTGAGGTGAAAAGTTGTGTGTTTCGCTCGGCAGCAAAGTTATTCTGCGTCTCGTACCTTTGAAACCTTCGATGCGCTCAGGATTCTACATTTGAACCCACTCGCTTCGCTCGTGGTTCAATCTTAGAATCCTTCGCTTGCTCAGGTTTCAATACAAGTACTCGCGCCAAAAAAACAACTTTGCAGCCTAGCATAACAAATAACTATTATTTGCAGGTAAAGTTGCATTGCATTATACATTATGTTTTTTATTTTATCTTATAACTTTTATAAAACCGTAAAATCATGAGGAGTAGCGGTTCACTTCATATCAACTCAAATGACACTTGATAGCGCGATTTAAATGACGTGCAGCGCAGCGCCATCTATTGACAAAATTGTGCGCGCATCACGCTAAAACTACTGAACCGATTTTGATGAGACTTTTTTTGTTTGATAGCTTATGATCTGGCTTAAAATCTGGTATATAATTTGTGCGGACAAAGTCGCGGGAAAACACTAGTATTATATATTTTTTTAACAAGAAATATAACTTTTACTATGGTAGTACCGTGCGGATTCGAACCTGGAGCATGTGAATAATAGATAAAGTGTACTATCACAGTCACAGAGGTAACCTACATTACATTATCATTATGAGTTACCTTATCTCTCCGCAACACACCACGGCGTCACCGACGCGACTCCCGCCAACGGCGACGCTATTAGTGCTACGTGATAATATTTGAACCATCCGGTAGATGGCGCTGTACGTTATTAAATCGCGCTATCGTTGTGATAACTTGTTTGTTGTATTTCAAATCTATTGAGAGATTTACTTCGACAGACGGACGGTAATCTGTAAGGGTTCCGTTTTTTAGCATTTTTGGATAAGATCTCAACTAACTGGCCTGAGGTCTTTGATTTAGAAAAAGTTATTTCGATTTCTATACATAAAGTGACAGCCGAGCCTAGCAAATACTGAAACGGTGAACGAACTCAGACCATCATTAGGGCACATTACACTATCAGTATTATCTTGATCCTGTGATAATACTGATAGTCTAATATGCCGTATCGCAGGATCATGATAATATCACAGAATGTCCAGAAATCCTGTGATCCGCGCGATCCCATCAATAATATTGAAGTGTAAGCGCTTCGTGATACGATCCATCAGTATTCGGCTGTATCACACCTTCGCTCTCTTTCTATTTGCACGCGAGCGAACGAGACAAAAGACTTGCATGCTACGAGTGTGGATCATGATAATATTGATACGTGTAATAGGCCCATCAATACTTGTGATACGCGCGATCCTTGGATCACGATAATATTGATGTGTGTAATATCATAATATGCCACAGTTTTTTTTTACCTGGTAAGGTACCTACGTATGCTAGCGTGACGTCAAGGTACAATTTTTTTGTGGCATAATGGCTTCCATTACAGCAACAATTTTAAACTCAAAATAAAATAGGTAAAAAAACTTTTTAAGTTAAACGATTTTATTTGAATGAAAACTGCACTAAACGGTAAAAAATAATTTTCTACATTTTCGTATTATGTTGTACACTACCGTTAGCTGGAAATTTGTGAGTATAACCTATGTCAACCTATCTTCAAAATAGTTATGACGAATAAAGGTATTACAATAGGCATTCATATTTTAGATTAATACTTTGTTAATTAATTTTGATTATAAAATCGTGGGCGCTTGCTAGTAAAATATTAAACTTTCCTAAAGTAAAGTAAAGTGTGTAAAGTTTCAACTGAATCGGTTGACAGGAAGTGGGTGAAAATTCGATTACAAGAATCCATTGTTAGTTAGTTAGTTAGTTAGTTAGATAGATAGTTAGACCGGTTCGAAGTTAAATAAAATCGTTTAATAAAAATAGTGCCCTAGGGCATCCAAAATCTCATGAGGAATATGAGGATAGATAGGATAGGTCTTCAAGGAACGGAGATGGTATGAATAGATAATAATTAATCTATTCATATACCTAGTAAGTAAGTAAGTTATAGCCTATAGAATCCCACTGCAGGGCAAAGGCCTCCTCTCACGAATAAGGGTGAGAGGGAGCAGGCCATACTCCACCACGCGGGCCCAGTGCGTGTTGGTGGAGGCAAGGTAGTGGTCAACTTGCTGTCAGAGAATTTTCAAGCCGCCTCAATAGTTACAACGCCATCTGACGGAACTATCCGAGACCAACTGCTTAACGTGCCTTCTGAAGCAAGGAAACGCTCGAGATGAAATAACACTAAACGGTCACCCATCCAAAGACTGACCGGACCTGACGTTGCTTAACTTCGGTGATCGTTTCCAATACCGAAGCCACAGCCGAAGCTCTACTACGCCAACGAGCGCTTCGAGCGTGGACTGTATCTATTTATATGTGGAGATAAATGCAGTGTACCCTTTGCCCTGTGTCTTGCTCCCTCCAGGACCTAATAGAGCTCCCTCCAGGACCTAATAGAGCTCCCTCCAGGACCTAATAGAGCTCGCTCCAGGACCTAATAGAGCTCCCTCCAGGACCTAATAGAGCTCCCTCCAGGACTTAATAGAGCTCCCTCCAGGACCTAATAGAGCTCCCTCCAGGACCTAATAGAGCTGCCTCCAGGACCTAATAGAGCTGCCTCCAGGACCTAATAGAGCTCCCTCCAGGACCAAATAGAGGCTTGCCCTAGAGGAATAAAATTCTCCCATAGTAAACTATAAGGTTTAGGTTAAGGTAAGGAGAAACTATATTGTTTCCTTACACCCTGTATAGGCTGTGATGATGATGATGAAGGTCTTAGGGTTGAACTTCACATGGCCGCACGCGATCGCACTTTTCCGTCGCTCCATCCTTTTCTGTCACTCAGGAACGTCATTTGCTAGAGCATATAAGACAGACGGCACGCACGAATAGGATCGCACGCGATCGCGTTCCGTCTATCTTATATGCTCTAGCAAATGACGTTCCTGAGTGACAGAAAAGGATGGAGCGACGGAAAAGTGCAATCGCGTGCGGCCATGTGTAGTTCAACCCTTACTCGAAATGTTCGCCAGCCATAGCCATTTTTATATTTTAAACCGCCGAATCATCTTATGGCGGATTTAAAGATAGCATCTGAAAAAAAATAGTCCTAAATGTTTCGACAAACTGAGAAGAAAAAAAGATAGCCAACAAAAGGAAAAAAATTACAAATTATTACCAATTATTTATTATTGTGTTTAATGTAAACACCGCTTAAAAAGAACAAACAAATGCTTTGGAAACCGCAATGAGCGATTTTGTTTAAAACTTTCGTTCCTATTTAACCCCCCGTATTATGGGGCAAAATAGTACCTACCATTATGTATGATACAAAGTGAGTTAAGTTGGACATTACAGTCGAGGCGGGATTGCGGCTCGAGCCGCAGGCGAGGGCTGTATTATACGAGCCGAGACTGTGACCAACGCTCACGCGTTTCATACGCGAAGTTTTTCAACACAAGTGTGAGTCACAAATCCGTAATGTGTCGATAAATTAAAAACCAATGGTGAAAATTTGGCATTATTCTTTCAAAAAATACTTCATTCGACAAAGATATCGATTGTCGATAATTCTTGTGTATGTGTGCAATGCAATACGGGTATAAGTGGCAGCCTAGCAAATACTGAAACGGTGAATTCAGACTATCAAACTGAACAACTTTCACTATGGAGCCTACCACAGGAAACACGAAAAAAAAACAGCTGTCCTATACGAAACTGCTGTACTTACCAGACTCAAATGTATGGGACAGCAGATTTTTTTCGCGTTTCCTGAGGTAGGCTCCATAGTGAAAGTTGTTCAGTTTGATGGTCTGAGTTCACCGCTTCACTATTTGCTAGGCTGTCACTTACACGCTGTATACTATCGTTAGTATCGATACATAGTTAATATCAGATACGTTTTTTACACTTTGTATTAATAAGAGGTAAAGTGTATTTACTATCGCCATAAGGCACTTTCTTTACAGAATAACATAAAATATTCTCACACATTTATGCATTTTACGATCGAACTTAGTTTAAACTAAAAATGCTATCTGTTGACAAAGTTAATACGTTTTTTAAATCGCTCATTGAAAGAAAATAATACAATGAAAAAATTGTTTCGCTAAGGAAAATTAAAACTAACATTATTTCTATAATTTTAGTGTGGTTTGCACAAAAATGTGTTTAAAATAGTAATGCTGTCTTTGTCATCTATATGAGAAGTGAGAGAGACGTATATATACGTTTTGATGCTAGCCACACTAAAAATACTTAGATATTTTTGTAAACTGTTACATTGCTGGTAACACTTAAGAACTAATTTCTTACAAATTTAATCGTTTTTAATTTTATAGTCTTAATTAATTTTATACAGTGACTTTAATCATTACAAAAAAAAACCTGAAAGTGTATTTACAAAGTCACCATTTCAAAACACTTTTGAAAACGACTTTTCTCCACAGTATAATTATCGTTTACTCATGGATCATATCTTCCCATTGGTGGTGACTAAGGGATAGTTTCTAAAGCGAAAGGCTACCTACAAATGAAACATCAATTCATCCCGAAAAGTCTTAATAGTGAAAGCGTGATTCAAAGAATCAATAAGTCAGTCCAAAAATGTACGCAAATTCATTCCGAAGCACAACAGTTGTATTACACCATCGACCTAGAACTATGGACACAGGGTCTGGTACAAAATTCTCGATAAAAGTGTCCCGAACTAACCTTATAAAAATGTGGGTCATGCATAGTAATGTAAACAAACTGAAAACATTGCAATTGAAATCGTATGAAGCTAGTCACAAGGGTTAATTTTGCTTGCACCTACTTAACACCATATGCAGCTTCGACTGGAGGTGAAAATGAACATCAAACATGACATACGTAATTGCGGACGCGATGACAATCAATTAATGAAATAAAAATTAAATATTATGTTCGTAAAAAAAATGATATTTCTAAATGCTTCTAAATGTTAAAATAATAGTTTGCTTACTGGAAATAGGATACACCATCACATTTTTTCACTTTTCTTTCGTAGTTATACATGTTTTTACAACACAGTAGGTACGCCATCATGAACTTGCGCGTGCTCGGACGATCAAACAAAGACTGGCAAGAGATGTCAGTCTCTTTTTGAATTGTACACTTCTTTTGGTTCGGACACTTTTGAGCGTGGACCCATCTTCTATAGTGTTACTACTAGTTTTACTACGTTAAATGACACATATACGCAATATGCCATAAACACGCAATAAGTGTGGCTTTACTTTTTTCTGATGAACCGTTTTTTCTCGGGCTCTGATCGGATACATTGAAAACAACAGAACTCATTTCTTTACTTAATTAACAAACAACCTATAAAAATAATTGGTGGTGAATTTCAGTAAAATTCTGGAAGAAAATAGCATAATGATATCGAAGAAAAATTTACCGTATGTCTTTACTATAAGACCTAAAGTTCGGTGTCAGTCAAAACTGATGTGTGTGTGGCAAAATACTGGACTGGAAATTTTTTTGGATGACTTTCCATGGACTCGATAGACGCCCCTGTGATCAGACAGTATCAACGGTTTTATTCATAATATTATAAGCAACGCTGTTGCCATTTTTAGAACAATCATGTTATAACTTCTTTCTGAATTTCAGGATGGTTTTCGACTCCAGTTGTTTTAAGATTGTCGCAGACTGACGCATCTTCGGCTACTTTACTAGTAGATTCCTCTAAAACTTTAGGTTTATCTCCGTTGTCATTAGATGTCACATCATCGGAGATCTTTTCAGTGACATCCACTTCAGAATTTACTTCCTTGTTAGCTTGTTACCTTCCGTTGTAGTACTTACAAGTCTAGATTGAACTTTATCTATAGCGCAATAAGTTGTAATTTCGGGCGCATTTTCTCCGTTACACTTATATTCTTCTACTACCACGTCTTCAAGATTGAAATTCTGAGAATGATGTCCCATTATATGGCGATGTAAAGTTATAATCTTGAATTGGAAGCCGCAGAGTTTGCACTCAATATATTCCTTGGAGTCTAAAGGAGTGTGATGCAAAATGTGTTTATAACAAGTAGCTTGTGTAATGAAATATACATTGCAATCTGCGCATTTGAATAGTTTTATTTCTATATTAGATTTAACGTTGTCTTCGCTGATATCGTTTTTGCTGGAACCTGTGCTTTGAGTTACTTCTGATTCGTCTGCCTGTTCAATTGCTTGCTTTTTTAACTGAATCATCCAAATTGTCAACGCTTATTTCACTTTCTTCTCTTTCTTCTTCTTGTTCTTTTTCTTGTTTCTCTTCTTCTTCCTGGTCTTCTTCTTGTTGTTCTTCTTCGCCTGGATTATATTCGAATACGCGCAGGTCTTGTCGAGATAACTTCATAGTTACGTGGTGTAACATCATATGCTTGGATAGCGAACATCTCTTGAATCCTAAGCCACATATCTCACAATCGTATGTCTTTTGTATAGTTGAACTACTTGGATCACATAGTACCAAATGTCTTACACAAGAATTATATTTTATAAAATGTACTAGGCATTTGTGGCATCTGTATAATTTATTTTCAGCGTTAAGTTGCTCAATTTTTTCATATTTTTTTTCACCGCATTCTATAACTCTTAAGTCTTTTCTGGACAAATTGAATAGCTCATGATGTAATCTGATGTGACCTGGCAAAGAATGTGCACTGAAAGCGTAATGACAAATGTCACAGTCAGTTTTATGAATCACAGCACTAATCCCACAAAGAGTTCTGTGTCTACGACAAGAGTCAAATTTCGTGAAATGTGCTTCACAGTTCATGCATTTATATATTATGTTGTCAACCTCTTGGGAGCTATCATTTGGTGTCGTAGATTCCTCTAAAACTTTAGGTTTATCTCCGTTGTCATTAGATGTCACATCATCGGAGATCTTTTCAGTGACATCCACTTCAGAATTTACTTCCTTGTTACCTTCCGTTGTAGTACTTACAAGTCTAGATTGAACTTTATCTATAGCGCAATAAGTTGTAATTTCGGGCCCATTTTCTCCGTTACACTTATATTCTTCTACTACCACGTCTTCAAGATTGAAATTCTGAGAATGATGTCCCATTATATGGCGATGTAAAGTTATAATCTTGAATTGGAAGCCGCAGAGTTTGCACTCAATATATTCCTTGGAGTCTAAAGGAGTGTGATGCAAAATGTGTTTATAACAAGTAGCTTGTGTAATGAAATATACATTGCAATCTGCGCATTTGAATAGTTTTATTTCTATATTAGATTTAACGTTGTCTTCGCTGATATCGTTTTTGCTGGAACCTGTGCTTTGAGTTACTTCTGATTCGTCTGCCTGTTCAATTGCTTTTTCTTTTTGCAGGATATCTTCGGTAGTATCATCTGATTGTATTGTATTAGATGCAGACTCATCATTAGTAACATTTTCATCAGCAGTACTTTGTGATATAATACTGTCACTATCAGTATCTTTTTCGTAAGTATTCCTCAATTTCGAAGTCGAAGGTAAAGTTATAATTTTCAATTCTTTCGGTTTTAATTTCCAAAGCTCGTGGTGCGAACGTATATGCCTCTGTAGAGATCGTTTGCTGAATTTAAGGTTGCATATCAAGCACTTGTCAGATTTGCTGGATCCGTCGCAAATTTTTATATGCTTTAGCAAGAGTTCTCGGTTCGTGTAGTGTATGTTGCATATATCGCATTTGAAAAGTGTTCGGTTGGGTGTTTCGGGAGTTGGTGAAATAGATGCGGGCTTCGTTTTCGAAGTAGAAGCAATAGGTTCTGGAATGTCTTGAGCGACAGTTGGTTTAATTTTACCTTCGCCATTGTTATAAATAGATTCGAGCTGTTTCGTTTTCGAAGTCGAAGCAATAGGTTCTATATCGTCTTTAGCTACAGTTGGTTCAAGTTTACCTTCGTCATTGTAATCCAAGCGGATTATTTCAAAGTCCTCTAACGACAAATTCAATCTATCATGGTGTATACAAGAATGTCTAACAACAGCGCCACTTGTAAACAATAAACCGCAAATGCTACAATTTGCGACTATCGGATTCTTCTTTTCCAGCATATGTTTCATTAAACTTGCCTTCAAGGTAAAATTTACATTGCATTTGACACATTGGTATATGCGATGGTCGTATAAAGACATATCTATGTTCGCTATACTTTTCTTAGATATTAGATATCCTTGATTTTTAGACATTATAGGTGTGTGTGTTTTATCAGGTGATGAGGTATGACTTTTTAATTCAATAGATTTGTTATTACTAGATTCTGTAGATGATTGCGTATCGTTTGTAGCCGTGTCGTCTTCATCAATTTTATCCGTCGAATTGTTACCCACAAACTGTTCTAGTACTCGGAAATCTTTAAGAGATAAATTCATTTTGTCATGATGAATCTTTTTGTGTCTTTTTATCGTTTTAGAACTAAATTTAAGGCCGCAAACATCGCACGCAACTGCTATCGATGCTTTGTTTAAACCACACCGAGGCAAATGCCATTCTAACGGAGACGGTTTAATAAAATGCATTTCGCAATTAGAGCACTTATACAGTTTATTGTTTATGCCGTTTAGGATTCGATCTTGAACATTAAAGTCACTTTCGTCATTTTCTATGACACACAGATCTTCAAGTGATAATTTCAATGTATCATGGTGTATTTTTGTGTGTTTTTGGAGCGTAGCCCTACTGAATGTAAGACCGCATATTTCGCAATCAATTCTCATCGAAATTATTTGTTTTGTGCCACACAGAGCTCTGTGTCTGTCCAGTGTAGTCGATTTAATAAAATGTATCTTACATTTACCGCATTTGTATAATTTGTTATCATGAACCGTTTCAGGGTCGAATTTTTTAACTGAATCATCCAAATTGTCAACGCTTATTTCACTTTCTTCTCTTTCTTCTTCTTGTTCTTTTTCTTGTTTCTCTTCTTCTTCCTGGTCTTCTTCTTGTTGTTCTTCTTCGCCTGGATTATATTCGAATACGCGCAGGTCTTGTCGAGATAACTTCATAGTTACGTGGTGTAACATCATATGCTTGGATAGCGAACATCTCTTGAATCCTAAGCCACATATCTCACAATCGTATGTCTTTTGTATAGTTGAACTACTTGGATCACATAGTACCAAATGGTTTACACAAGAATTATATTTTATAAAATGTACTAGGCATTTGTGGCATCTGTATAATTTATTTTCAGCGTTAAGTTGCTCAATTTTCTCATATTTTTTTTCACCGCATTCTATAACTCTTAAGTCTTTTCTGGACAAATTGAATAGCTCATGATGTAATCTGATGTGACCTGGCAAAGAATGTGCACTGAAAGCGTAATGACAAATGTCACAGTCAGTTTTATGAATCACAGCACTAATCCCACAAAGAGTTCTGTGTCTACGACAAGAGTCAAATTTCGTGAAATGTGCTTCACAGTTCATGCATTTATATATTATGTTGTCAACCTCTTGGGAGCTATCATTTGGTGTCGTATCATCAGTTTGAGCGCTTTGACTTTCCTCATTACTATCTACGATTGAATCTTCAAATATTTTTGGTACTCTTTCCCTTTTAGATTCTCGAATCATTTCACCACTCTCATTTTCAGCACCTTCATAGTTTTCAATATGCATTTTCGTATAACTCTGTTGTATTATAATAAAATTGTCTGTGTTCAAATTCATTAAATCGTGATGGATTTGTTTGTGCTTCGGTAACGCTGATATAGTAAAATTGAAACCGCAAATATCACATTTGCCTCGAGCAGTAGTGTGTGTGTGATTGGATTTCAAGAAATGATTTTCAAAATTCCTCGCATTATAACAACAAATATTGCATTCAACGCATAGGTATAGATAGTTATTGACAAAGATATTACCGTGTTGAGAGAATGGTATAATTTGGAAATCTTTTAGCGTAAAATTATTAAATTGATGGTATCCCTTATGGCGTGTCAATGATAACGTACTATTGAATTTGAGACCACATAGATTACAAACCAAGTTCTCATCGTGAATGTCCTTGCATGTATGAACTTGTAATGTGCTTTCTTTCAAGAAATGCACATAGCAATTCTCGCATTTAAACAAAATGTTTTCAAAGAATGTTATAAATCTATTGGGATCTTTAGATTTTCTTGAATCAATTGAGTTTTTGTACGAATCATTGTCATCTACATCCATGGGTTCGCTTTTGTCTTTAGACGTAATAGTTTCTCGGTCATCGATAGAAGGTGTGTCAGGCACATTGAGACTTTGCTCATCTATATCGCTGTCTTCGAAAACAATTCTATTCGATAATGAATCGGGTTTTTTAGAATCTTTCTTCATGTACCCTATTTCGTCAGAAGAAACAATTTGGAAATCTTTTAACTTCAATTTTTCGGTCTCGTGGTGTTGTTTTCTGTGCATCGTTAGAGTTTTTGCTCCAAAACCAAGGCCGCATATATTGCAGAGACGTTTAAGTCCATCATGGGTTCCTCGATACAAATGCTTGCAAAGAGATTTTCTGTCGATGTAATGGGAATCACACTCATTGCATTTGTAAATGTTTCTTTTGGGCTTCGATACAGTCTTTTTAACCTCGATCTCATCTGCATCACTAGTTTCGTTCGAAGGATTATCAACAGCACTAGTTTGAACGTATATGTCTTGTAGATTAAACTTTCCTTTTCGATGGTGCAGTATGTGGTGTTTATTTAAGCTCAGTTTGCTGAAACGTAAGCCACAATACTTGCATATGTGTACATGTTTCGTTCTATGACCTTTGTGAGTATGTGAAGTGAGGCTCTTTGAATTCACGAAATGTATGTCGCACGTCACACATTTGTAAACCGTATGTTTTTTACCAATATTTTCTTTCTTAACATTGTTTTCGACTTTAGCTTCAGGCTTCTTTACGGCATTAACTCTTTTCACGCCGATCAATATAAAATCATTTCGTTTTAACTTCATAAGCTTGTGATGTACTTTTTTGTGACGCACCAATGTCCACTTTCCGAACGAAAGACCGCATTCAGAACATTTTTCTGAAGCTACGTTCGACTGACGCTTCACTTTATGCGAATGCTTCCTTAAAGTTTGTTGACTTATTAAAAACTGTGAGCAATGATTGCAATAGTACAATACATTGCTGTAGAAGTTCTTGCCGAAATTATATGACAAAACTTTTCGTTTCGGTACAGTGTATTCCATTTTAGGTTCGATATTGGTATTTTCTTCCGGTACAATTATGACGAAATCTTTCAGATCACAATGGAGCCTGTTGTGATGTGCTGTGATATGTTTAGGCAGCATAACTTTAGTGAAAACCAACCCGCATTTTTTGCAAGCGTCAATCCCCCGTGAAATCACGTGATCGTGATGTAAATGGTATCTATACGTGTTTGCTTTCAAAAAGTGTACATTGCATTTGCCGCATTTGTAGACGTAAATCTTGGCGCTTTTTTCGTCAGAATTTGCAGTTTCGTCTCTGATTGAGAATCTGAACTGTTTGTGACTGCTGTGGTGTCTACACAGATGTTTGAATAGCTCATTAGTGTCAAAAAGTAGGCCGCATTTGCTGCAATTTTCTTTACACGTGACATTATGCGCGGTACTACATCGCACTGAATGGGTTTGGTAACTATGCTCGGATATAAAATGTATTCCGCAATGACATCTGTTTATAATGTTCACAGTTTCATCAGTATCCGACTGATCTTTGTCTAAAGCAGATGCGTTTGGCTCAAAGGGGCTCAGTCTTATATTTGACTTCACGAGATTCGGCATTGACTCGTGTGATTTCCGATGGTTTCCTATATGCTGAGGGGCGAATATCAGGCCGCAATTGCCACATTTGCTTCCTGGGCCACAGAAATGTTTTTTAGTCGAACCTATACCCAGAAGGCAACAGTTGCATTTAGTGCATTTATAGTAATGATACAATTTACCAAGAATGGTTTTATTATTCGTAAAACTTGTCGTATTCGATTCAGCGGAATTTTCACTCATTTCGCTGTGCCTACGCTTTTTAGCGACTTTTTTGGGACCTTCACTTTGCATCTGTTCCGAGTATAGCGCTTTATTAAACTCGCTGTCTTCTGGATTATTAAAAAGTACAATCCTGAATGGTTTGTCTTTTATACGATCATGTACGAGAACGTGAAGATCTCTGCTCTTTTGGGTTGCGAATGGTAAACGGCATTTGTAACAGAAAAAGTCTCTGTATTCGCTTGAACAGCCGGCGTGTTTGTAATGATTGGGGATGGAAATTGGTTGGACGAACTTATTACATTTGCCGCATTTGTACAGAGTATACTCTGGTGTACCTTCTTGTGCTACAATCATTTTGACGCGACGCGTAGTGTAATATATACTTCGGTTAACGATTTGATCAATTTGCGCTTTGGGTAGCGACCCATAAAGGTCTAACCATTGTTTTGAGAATAGCTGCGTGTAATCATACGCAAAGATCTGAAAGGAATCCCTGTTTATGCTCTCATTTTCAGCATGGAGACTCAAGTGTTTATCGAAGCATGCTCCGTCGAATTTTATGTCGCAAACTTGACAGTTCATTATAGTAACGTCGTAGCTTTCCATCTTGTTATAATGCCTTTGACAATGGTCTACCATCATGTCGTATGAATCGCAAACTATGTCACAGAATTGGCATAAGTATAGTATATTCCACAAGTTCGTCAGCATCTCGTATTTCTGCAACAGGACCGGTAATTCTTCCGTTTTCGGTACACTTTCTTGCGCTTTGGTGTAAGTTAAGATATTTTTTTGGGGTTTCCGTTCGCATTTTGAAGTCATTCCGTATTCGTGTAAAGGAACATGTATTTTGTAAGCCAAATCACTGAATTTTAGGTGACAAATGTTGCAAGTTTTGTAATCATCGGTGCATTCGCATCGCCTTGCAGTTTTGTTCCTGCAATAATGAACATTGCATTCGTCACATTTCGGATATGTTGGAATTGGTACATCGACAACCTTCCTATCTTGTATCCTGATGAATTTAAAATTGTTTATCTTCAGATCGCTGTGCATCGAGTGGAAATTCGAGTGAGCTTTAGCGGAAAATAGTAGGCCGCATATTTTGCAAATGTAACGCAAGTGTTTCTTGCACTTTCCTTCGAGATGATAATTGATAATGCGTTGAGTGTGTATACAGCATTTGCAGGTGTCACAATAATACATCTTCATTACAGCTGTAGAATCAGTTTTTGCGAATTCAACCAGTATTCTACCGTCTTGATTGAAATCTGACATTTTATGGTAAATATAATGGGTGTCTACGGACGAGAAATGCATGGGAGTACTGCAATACCCGCAATGAACGGGTTTCGTCTTTACACAAGTCTGGGAACAGTGTTTCTTGAATTCAATTTCGTTGAAGTACAATTTGCAATCTGGACACTGATTCAAGACCCTGCCATATAAGTTATTCCGATAAGTGTGTACTGTGAAGCGATCAGTTACCTTATGTTGATACTGATGGAGTTGAATATCGTTTAACCGAAAAGATCGATTACATTGTTTACACTTCCAATCTCCTTTGCGTCGCGAGCAAGATTTGGAATGTTTCTCCGCGTCAGAACAACTTGTGAAATGAATTTGACAGTTATCGCATTTGAATAAGATTGATTTTGGTACGAGACACGAAGGCTTTTTGAATTCGGTCGGTTTCTGGAAGCGCACAAGAGATTTTTTGACGGTCACGGTTGGGAATTCGCTTTTGCTTTGTGACGTATTTTGACGTATGACGATGACGTTGAAAAGCGTTTGGTTTTTAGAGTCGGCGTGTTTAGTACGTCTGTGGCTTCTAGCATAATTATAGTTTGTGAAAACTTCGTTGCACTTGAGGCACTGGTATTTTCTTATCTGTGACGTATTTGAATCAGATTTCAGAAAGTAGTTTTTGCTGTGAACGCCTTTTATGTGTCTATTGTAATTACCCAGCGTTTGGACGAATGGACAAAATTTGCATTGTCCGTCGAAACTAACTTTGGTTAAATGGGAGCCATTAACAAAATGCGCCTTTTTCAAATGCGATTCGAAGAGAGCCTGGTATCTGTAATAGCAAGAGCAAATATGGCATCTGTAATAATCTAGCTCATCACCGTTTGCGCTTTGACTTTGACTTTGGACCAGACTTTGGGCAAGACTTTGACTTGGGACAAGACTCTGATTTTTGACCAGACTTTGACTTTGAACATGAATCTGACAATGTACATTCAATTCAATCTTACTATTAAACACTTTATCACAAAATTCACATTCAAATTTATCCGATGTGACGATCATGTACAAATGTTTGATCAAAGATGTGTCGTTTGGAAATATCTTATTACAATGGTTGCAAAATCTTTCTTCCCCATCAGTGGGACTCTCCGGAGATGCCACTTCATTCTCAAGAGCTACTAAGAACGAATGGGCAGTCATATTATGGGCATCTAAAGCATTTCTTGTAGGGAATAAAATCTCACAATCTTTACAATAGCATGGACTATTTTCTAACCGTGGACCCCAATTTTCAACCAAGACTATAGCGTCTTCAGGGACACGTTCCTTACTGCCTAATATGAGCATGGAAGAATGTCCTTCTTGAGTATTGCTAGAAAGTTCATTTTCAATTGCTTCCGATTGATAGTAAGTGGGATGTCGACCGAAGATTAAGGCAGCGTCTTGGGTAGTTGCTACTTGCAAGCCGTATGCCATGGAAGTCTGCGGTTTGCTGCCTAAAATGATTTTATTGTGTCGATATTCTACCTCTGGATCTTCAGATTGGGAGGCTTCCAGGTGAACTTCGTGATCAAAACTGGAGTTGTCATTAAACGATTCTTCTTCTATGTTAGAGTGGTCTTGAGAGATATCTTCTTCGATGTAGTATTCAAAGTCCATTTGGTTATCTGAAAACGTTTTAAAAAATAAAATTAGCGTCACAATAAAACAAAGAGAGAGATCGCGGAAACGATCAGCGAAGTTAAGCAAGGTAACCTATCTTACTTTCGAAATTTCACTGACCGAATTTCAGTTGTTCGAAAACGGTTTATAGAATTTTCTAGTGACAGATATTTTGTTACACATACATTTGTTACTCCTTATAAAGACTTGACAGAAGTATCATTATCCAGAAAATTTAAAATCAGAATTTCATAATCATTTTTTTTCTTTTGACAACGGTCTTCTGGGTTCGAAGTTTTAAAATGTAGAAGCAACTTCTTCCATAGTATGACTAGGACACAACACAGTAAAGTTTTCTGTAATAATTACCTAGTAGATACATGATACCAGGATTATAGCACCAACATGCTTGCTAGCATGCTGCTTGCTTGCTTGTTGCTTGCTAGCTTGTATGCATGTTGGGGGGTGCGGGGGGCGGAAGCCCCCTGCCTGAGAAAAACAAACTGATGATTTTAAAATTGTAGGTTAGGTTAGGTTAGAACATGTAAAATACTTAGCGGAGCGAGCGAAGCGAGCAGAGCAACAAAATGCTTGATGCATGCTTACTTGCTTGCTGCATGCATGCTTGCTTGCTGAATGTTTGTTTGCATGTTGCTTGCTTGCTTGTATGCATGTCGGGGGGTGCAGGGGGGCTGCGCCCCCCGCGAGGGGGGTGCGGGGGACGGAAGCCCCCTGCCTGAGAAAAACAAACTGATGATTTTAAAATTGTAGGTTAGGTTAGGTTAGAACATGTAAAATACTTAGCGGAGCGAGCGAAGCGAGCAGAGCAACAAAATGCTTGATGCATGCTTACTTGCTTGCTGCATGCATGCTTGCTTGCTGAATGCTTGCTGCATGTTTGTTTGCATGTTGCTTGCTTGCTTGTATGCATGTCGGGGGGTACAGGGGGGCGGCGCCCCCCTGAGAAAAACCAACTGGTGGTTTTAAAATTGTAGGTTAGGTTAGGTTAGAACATGTAAAACACTTGGCGGAGCGAGCGAAGCGAGCGGAGCATCAAAATGCTTGCTTGCTTGCTGCATGTTTGCTTGCTCGCTGCATGCTTGCTTGCTTGCTGCATGCTTGCTTGTTTGCTTATATATATGTTGAAGGTGCAGGGGGGTGGACGCCCCCTGCCTGAGAAAAACAATCTGGTGTTTTTAAAATTCTAGGATAGGATAGGTTAAATATTTCTGCGGAAAAGTGACTGTACAGAAAAACAAATATTCGAAAAAGTAAACTATCTGACTTACATTACTTCGGAAAACTGTGTTATAAAATTTTGATTCATTGGTTAGAAGAAAAAAAGGACAATAAAAAATCTGGCTCTTTAAAATATGGCGAATAATATTTCGGGGAAACAAAAAAAAAGGGAAACAATAAAAAGTGTAACGATTTCGGGGAACTAAAATTCGGAAAACTCTTTTTCGAAAGTACGATAGGTAACCGTTAAGCAATCAGGTATGGTCAGTATTTAGATGGGAGACCGTTTAGGGTTGAACTACACATGGCCGCACGCGATCGCACTTTTCCTTCGCTCCATACTTTTCTGTCACTCAGAAACGTCATTTGCTAGAGCATATAAGATAGACGGAACGCGATCGCGTGCGATCCATGTGTAGTTCAACCCTAACTCGACCTCGGTTGATGCTCTAGCAAATGACGTTCCTGAGTGACAGAAAAGGATGGAGCGAAGGAAAAGTGCGATCGCGTGCGGCCATGTGTAGTTCAACCCTTAAATGGTATTGCATCTCGAGCGTCGAGCATGAAAAAAAGCCGTGGTGGTCCAGTGGCGAGTAACCTTGCCTGCCGTGCAGGAGGCGCTGGTTCGATCCCCGTCCAGGCCGACTCGTACCAATGAGTTTTTCGGAATTTATGTACGATTTGTAACACCACTGGCTTATCGGTGAAGGAAAACATCGTGAGGAAATCTGCATGCTTCAATTTCGAGGCATGTATTGTACCTACTGTCCATTATAAGTGGCGACGGGCTCACTCCCCGTCACACTGGACAGAGTTTCGGTACTACTGGTGCAACGTGGGTGTTCTGATGTTTCAGAATATCTCTGACTACCCCCTCTGGGAATATTATCGTGAGCCTTTTTCGTATGCAAAAGCCTATTATCGTATGCCAAATAATGGCAAAGGAGAGAATCGCGCTCAGCACGACAAACTTGCGCATTACAGTAAGGGCGCTGACGGGACACTGTAGGCTGAACAAACACCTTACGACCCTAGGCATAAGGGACACGAAACTCTGCAGATTCTGTCTGGAGGAGGACGAAACCCCCATTCACATCCTTTGTGAATGTGGCCCACTAATGCACAAACGATATGCTCGCTTGGGTAAACACTCTGTTCATCCGAGTGAAGTAAAATCATTCACTGCTAAAGAAATCCTACAATTCATTAAGAGGATAGACGAGTACAGTTTTCTCCATACAAACGTATTCCCCTGTTTTCTACATGGATAATAACACTAGAGCAAACTTTTATTTACCATTCAATCGTCATTTCAGACATTTTACTAGTATGACGATTTTTTATTTCAGACGTTTTACTAGTAAGTCTTTTTGCTTTTGTGTCCTTCACCCCACAAAGACATTTTACTAGAGTGTCTTTCTGATACGGACCCATCTATGTCACCTCTGCCATGTCCCTATGTTTTGCTTTTTTGCATTAATGAATTACTGTAAGAACTAGGGACCTTCGAAAATGACCCATTTTCCATCCAGTGAACAAATTTGACGAATTTAACAAAAAAAGCAAAACGTACGGACATAGCCAGTCTTTCTCATATTATTTTTGAAATAATTTTTAAAATCGGTTTAGTTTTGGAGGAGAAAACAGGGGAATACGAAATGCTGATTTCATCGATTTTTGTATATAAAATCGGTCCGACCTGCAGTTGTCTCTTTCGCACTCCAGTCGGCGGGGTGTATAAGTGGGGCGGATCTGATAAATACGTATACAGTCGGAAAAGTGAGGTATTCTCCAAATTAGCATTTCAGCCCGTCTATCCTCTTAAGGAAGTGGGTATTAGCAGTGAACTGTAACTATTGTGGCGATCACAAAAGATCTACATAAGGTCGAAGTGATACTAGTTTATAGAAGACTCGAATAGCCACATTACAAATTTAAAAAAAATTCCAAATAATGGGATAAGGGCAGGAAGATAATATAATATATTATGTAAATCAGCACAACATACCCTCCTCTTCCAAGTCCGGAACCTCGGTCTTGATCCTCGACAGGTCAGGGAAGATATCCTTGATCTTCGGATTGTCCATCACATCATGCTCTTCAATGTCTATGTCGTCCGCCATTTTGAAGCTCTATCTGAAATTGAGTAAGAGCAAATTATAGCGCGAAAATACAATATTGCAATAATCAAATTAAAGATTTTCAATCTTTAATTCATAAAGGAAAGAAATTAAAAAAATTAAAAAAAAAAGAAATAGAAACAGATTGAAAATTTCGTCGTGGCTTGCGGGGCGACGACATCTCTGTTGGAGTGGAGCATGCCCCGGATAGGCAGGTCGTGGGTTCGAATCCCGCTCGCCGCCAGACTTTTTCAATCTTTAATTTGATTAAGCTAACATGGCATACATGTAGAATAATAAATTCGAATATTGCAATATGTATCTATAATCATCTCGCCGAATAAACTCATGGTGGACAAACTCAGGGTGGATGAAATGGCGACAGGTTACGGGAATGACCTGTGACTCCCGAATCCCCCTCAAATTGAAGGGGAAAATATATAAAACCATCATAAGACCTGTCGTCATGTATGGCTCGGAGTGTTGGGCCGTTAAAGTCATGGATGAAAAACGACTGCATGCAGCAGAGATGCAAATGTTAAGATGGATGTGTGGTGTTACTAGAATGGACAAGATTAGGAATGAGTATATTAGAGGAAGTTTGGAAGTGGCTCCTGTGAATGAAAAGCTGCACGGTAATCGATTATCGTGGTATGGACAATTGATGAGAAGAGATGAGTGTCAAATTACAAGACGAATGTTAAATATGAATGTGGATGGCTGCATGAAGAGAGGACGACCAAAGAAAAGATGGATGGATTGCGTGAAGGATGACATGTGTAAAAAAGGTGTGTCAGCTGAATTGACGGCTAAAAGAGATGAATGGAGGAAGACGACATATTGCGCCGACCCCAAATAATGGGATAAGGGCAGGAAGAAGAAGAATCATCTACAGGGTGAAATTGATATCATTAGCATCGTTTTAAACTAAGAGTCTACCCATCAACTGAAGCAAAAAAAACTGCTGTTCCATACTAAACTGCAACATTGTGACTGCTATGTCTTGGCGGCAAAACGCATGTGCCTCCTCGGAGATGGATACCCAAAACCGGGAGATCTTAGGTTTCTTCCCCTCAATGGTATTGCCTCCTTCATTGACCATGTATTTGAAGGGTGAAGAAAGCATAAATTATTGGGGCTAACACAAAAGATCCCACTGGGTCGAAGTGTGGCCTGCTAGCCCCCACAACAAGATGAGTATGCACTATAATCACAGGTTTACGCTTGTACGTATTGCCATTTTTTACGATAGAACAAATAGAAAAAACTTTAAAAAACCTTGTTTCTTGTATCCTACGAATAAAAATGTATAGAAGTGTGAAGGCCTCCGCTCATTGCAGCGATAATATCGCTGCGATTTTGCGATAATTGTTCTCAGTACATTTTGTATGGGGACGCGCACGATCCTAGACACTGCCGCGATATTATCAGGCGATAATATTGCTGTGATTTTGCGATAATTGTTCTCAGTACATTTTGTATGGGGAAGCGCTCGATCCCACACACTGCCGCGATATTATCGCAACCTGACGCAATCTCTTTCTACTACATTCAGTGAAGGGTGCATGCGTGACGCGAATCGCGGAATCGCTGCAGTGTGTAAGGTGTCGCGATATCGCTGTCGATAATATCGCTGCAATGTGCGGAAGCCTTAAATGAAGCTCAAAAAGTGGCACCAAAAAAAGTGTACCATGTTATAAATTTGTTCTTTAAAAACTGTACCTAGCCGCTAAAACTCATAAAACATGACATTTTTCATTGGGTGCCAAAAATTATTAGAGTTACTCTTCTATAGTTATTCTTATTCGTAGCTTGTATCACCACTTCAATCAATAAATCATTTATTTGAAATACTTAAGTAGTATAACAGAATAGGTGTTGTGATTTTAAGTGTTTCAAGTGGATAGGTCAGGACACAGAACATTAAAATAGGAACTGTATGTATTATACCTATTACCTATTTAGTAGGTGGCCTATGACCAGCATTGGGCCTTATGAAAACCATGAGTAGTCCAATAAAAAAAATCTTTTTGTATTTTACCTCCCAATGGATAATTTAAATTGTTCTAAAGAGGTATACGAATGCTATTTCGTAAAAATATTACGCTTCATAAACAAATTTGTAGGTCAAACGAAATGGTGTAATCACGTAACCAGAATTCGCTTTAGAAGCAATTTAATAAATAATTTAAAACGTAGTATCAAATTACAATTGAATTTCAAGTAAATTTAGGAGCTGTATCATCGAATAATTTACGAAACAATCTTTATAAACAATAACCTAAAAATAGGTACCTGTTTTTTCGATAGATGTAAACTGGATGCCACTTCACGGAAACATTTTAACGTTGAAGCAATAGTTAATAAGCACCATGATATACTTTAAAATGTTCAAGATTGAAGATTTTTCGAAACAAAAAGCTTTAAACTTTTGTTTGACGAAATAGAAACGAAAAAAGTGAAAGAAAGCTAATTTTGACAAACATAGACAATTAGACAAGTAACCTAAACTTTTTAAATTCTTGACTAACGTTTATTAAGCGCTTTTCACACCGGTGTTTTTCGTTTTCGATTATGAATAGTAAACATTTGAGTTTTGTAAGATGTAAGATGAAAAATCTGCTTCGTCCACGGTTGCGCCTGACATAGTGACATGCACATGCATTTTTTTTGCTAAATGTATAGTCTAAATTTCCGTTTCGGCCCCCTCTCGGGTCGATGCCATCTATTGCGGTTTGTTGGAACTACGTTTAACTAAATGTCAGAAAAAAAACGTATCTGGCAACACTGCTACCACAGACAACAAAATTCTGTCGTGTTAAAACTGTCAAAATTGACAATCAAAACAACTTTTTGGCGCGTATTTACGGCTAACATAATATTTATGTTTTAATTAAGAATAAAACTTGTAAGTGTAGTTTGATCACATCAAAGCTGCACAGAACTCCCTCGCATCATGGCGAGGACCAAAGCGTCTGTCGGTGCAAAAGGTAACCGTAATTTTTCTTCTCAAAGCTTCCACGGCATGTTGACCACTTGCTTCTACTCGCACAAAGATTCCGTGGTGGATATGGAATATGGTCCATTCTGCTTCCTATTGTGGTCCTACAGGCCAGTACATTATAAAAGGGGTTAGAAATGCACAGTAGAGCTTTTGCTGCGGAGACGGCTGTCGCCACTTGTCTTCCCGCTCACGCTGCTACAATTACTCATGACCTCTCGCTCACACCACGCCGCGTCTTATGGTGTTATGCAAATCATTGCATAACCGTGTGGCACGCGTTCCACTCCTACTTTGCACTCCTAATCCCCTCTTATAATGTTCTGTCAGTACACCAGCAATTTGTAATTCAAGGCTGCAAAGTTGTTTTTTTGGGCTAATACTTGTATTGAAACCATAGAGAAATTACACGCTCCCCTAATGCTTTTTGTCTCCCCTCACCCGTCCCTCACACCCTTTGTCGGCGACATAATTTTCTATAGAAACAAGCCGATATGCCATCTCCTCTTACTCCATGATTGAAACCTGAGCAAGCGAGGGATTAGAATAGATAGATATAAATAGAAAGGGATTCTATGATTGAACCATGAATGAGTGGTTCAAATATAGAATCCTGAGCGTAGCGAGGGTTTCAAGGGTACGAGACGCAGAATAACTTTGCTGTCGAGCGAAACACACAAATTTTCACTTCACTACAGCAAGGAAAATATTAGATGCAAGAAAAAAAAAGAAAGAGCGTGGCGCAATAACATGAAATAAGTTATTACATTTTCAGTGAAATGGCGGTATTGAAAAATATTGAAAAGAAAGATCCTTTCCACGCTAGCGGATAAAATGCACTTTTGCACTCAGATTTCGAATGATAAACAGAATCTTTCCGAGCTTGTGAGGTGAAAATAAATTTGTGATGTTGTTATTTTGCAGTCTCGTCCGGCAAGAGCAGTAAAGCGAGATGCAGCGCCGCACCGCCTCCAGCTAGTTCAGGATCATCTGGTAATTACTATAATATTTTTTACTAGTGTTTTCCCGCGACTTCATCAAAATCGGTTCAGTAGTTTTTGCGTGATGCGCGAACAAACAAACAAACTAACAATTTTGTCAATAGATGGCGCTGCACGTTTTTAAATCGCACTATGGAGTGTTATTTGAGTTTATATGAAGTGAACCGCTACTTTTTTATTCCTCATGATTTTACGGTTTTATGATAGTAAAGATTAATTTCTAAACTTAATTTAAAACCATTAAGGAAGCTAATCGCCAGAAACAATCTGGTTTTACCAATGACATTTTAACAAGGACTTCACATCTGCGCACTGTTTATGATTTGTGGTTGGGCTATTGCAAGCAATTCGGTATGTCAAGTTTTTTTTTGGAGGGCTGAATCGAAAACCATTTCGAGATAATTGTCTCACTAATCATATTTTCTATGTCAGAGATTTTAAAATGAAAGGATTACAGATATTTTTAATAAAATAACGTCGTTTTTCGGTCCGTGCAGTGACGTCACTGGCATACCTGTGAACTTCTTGGTAAACATAAAATCAACTTAAAATAACCGGCCATTAAGAAAAAAAAATACTTTCACAATGTCAGAATTTGACATTTGATGTTGCCGTATCTTTTTCCAGCATAGAGTTAGAAAGAGGAGGCAGGTTTTATTTTTTTTAAATACAGCTGTAGGTAGTTTTTCTCCACGGAGTTCGAATTATTTTCTCTCCACCATTTTTGCACTTAGAGATTACAGATCAAAATAATTTAAAAATTTAATTTATATTGATGAACTCGATGAATAGCAATAAGAATGAAATAGGTGTCTTAAAATTATGTCTTCTATCCGAAAAAAATATAAAAATGAAGACCAAAAAAAACTTGACATCCCGAATTGTTAATTTTTTATTTTTTTTTTGTTTTTTTTGTTTTTGTCTTTCTGCTTCATAGCAATCTGTTTCAGACAACAATAGGCTACTCCTTTCTCTGACAAAAGTGTTTTTCGTCTGGTTTTTTTTTGTTTGTTGATATAGAGCTACGAATAAGAGAATGTATAGAAGTATAAATGAAGCTCAAAAAGTGGCACCAAAAAAATTGTAACGCGTTCTAAATTTGTTCCTTAAAAATTGTAACTAGCCGCCAAAACTCATACAAAATGTCATTTTTCATTGAGTGCCAAAAATGATTTCGATTTTGTTTAGAGTTACTCTTCCATATTTATTCTTATTCGTAGATATAGAGTTACTTTTTGCTCAACGGCTTTCTTTCACTCTGTGCTAATAAATCTATCTTGTAGATTAGGGATACTGTGTCGTTTCAGTCTTATATATTGGAGGCTGCCATCTCCTCTCAGGTTCTGTGCCAGTTCGTTTTTGTGGCTTGACAATTGTTAATGCATGTACAATTTGTAATTCCAGGAAGTGGTGAACGATCATCCCGTGGTAGTTCCGGGGGTGGAAACTCAGTGTGTCCCCGAGAGACCCCGAAATGGCAGCGACCCATCACAAACTTCTTCATCAATAAAGATATGGGGTGCTCCAACCAGGAGGAGGACGACGGAGCTGGTTGTAAGTATACAGGGTGTAGCAAAATGCGCTTGTAATATTTTATTGGTTTGTCTTGGTTTAGACCATTAAACTCTATGATGGTCACTATTTAGGTAACAATGAGAATAAATCTGTTGTTTCATATGTAACTACAGTACCAATAGTTTGGGCAACGAATCATTGTGGATGGAAAAGTCGAAAGCAGGATTACTACGGAACTTTGTTTGGACTAGTTAGGAGACAAATATAAGGTCTAACAAAATTAGGTGAAACTGTTTTAAGGGGATGATCAGACCATCAAACTGAACAACTTTCTCTATGGGACCACTATCGAAATCGTGAAAAAAAAATCTGCGGTCCCCCGTACATTTAGGTCGGGAAGTTTTGTATGGCACAGCAGATTTTTTTTTCACGTTTTCGATATTGGTCCCATAGTGAAATTTGTGCAGTTTGATGGTCTAAATAACCCCCCTAGAAGTTTTAAATGTTTATTTCTACTTTTGTAAAACTCTGTATAATGTTCGAATAAGCATATGCTCTATACTGTACTATATTCCCCGAGGGGTAGTCAGAGATATTCTGAAACATCAGAACATCCACGTTTCACCAGTAGTACCGAAACTCTGTCCAGTGTGACAGGAGGTGAGCCCGTCGCCACTTATAATGGACAGTGGGTACAATACATGCCTCGAAATTGAAGCATGCAGGTTTCCTCACGATGTTTTCCTTCACCGAAAAGCCAGTGGTGTTACAAATCGTACATAAATTCTGAAAAACTCATTGGTACGAATCTGTCTGGACGGGGATCGAACCACCGCCTCCTGCATGGCAGGCAAGGTTACTCGCCACTGGACCACCACGGCTTATAATGTTGTTTGTGTTTATTCCAGCCAGCAAATCAAAGCCAAAACCAAAACGTAGCATCATAGAATCTGATGATGAAGAAACTCCAGAAGTCATCGAAGAACACCCAAAAAACACCGTCCTGGATGAAACCATAGAGTTAGAACCCCTAACCGGAGAGGATAGCCATAAACTAGACGAATATTACCCCAAAAACGGGGTAAAAGGCAAGGGTGTGGGGAAAAAGACTAATAAAGAAAACGTAGATAGCAATATTGGTAGGGTATCTTTGAAGAGAGATTTAGAAGAAGTGGTAGAAGAGAGAGTGAGTAAAAAGGTTAAAGTTTGATGTTAATTTTGTTATGTTTGAGAATTAGGGTCAATGGATAACACTTCTTTTTAGGAATGGTTCAAAAATTAGATGGTATCTGTTACTAAGTACAATTGCGTGCTAATCATATGATTCTGAGGTCAATCTCCGCCCGCGCCCGCGTACTGCACGCACTGCGCGTACCTCACGCACAATAATCATAATTTCGACATGTTTTTCTATCCATTATTTCTAGAGTTATTTAAAAAATACAAAAAAAATTATTCCACGATGGAATTGGATGCATTTCCAAAATGAAATTAGAAGATATGCATTTCCAAAATTAAAATGTATTGCTTATTTAAAATAACTATATTTTCAATTCAACAAATTTGTGATAAAAAAATTAAATGTTGTCCATTTATTTGGATTAGGCTCTCAAATGCTCAGGTACTTTTTAAGTCGTAAAATATCAACCTTATTGCATTTAAACAGGAGTGCGATTTTTTAATCTCATTCGGTGAGTTCAGCAGTTGTAAATGTCAAAATTACTAAGAAGATACGCATCTTTAAACTGTTGATTTGACTTTCAAAAATCATGCTACAGGAGAGCGATTTTTGAGAGTTAAATCAGCAGTACAAAGATGCATTATCTCCATAGTAATTTTGACATTGTCAACTGCTGAGCTCACCGAATGAGATTCAAAAATAGCAATCCTGAGCTGAAAATAGTAGGCTACATTAAAATCTTATCTCGCTACATTACATATTAATTTGGTCTACTATTTTCAGCTCTATTTGAATGAACGACCGACCAAGAAAATGCTATAGCATTTATCCGCCTAATCTGAATTGACCATTAAGGTAGTTTTCTCGCCTCCGGACGAAAAGCGTCAATTTTCGTCCCGCTGCGCTAAAGGAAGTTGCCGCTTTCCACCTCCGTCGAGGAGAAAATAGTATACTAACCTCGGGCAGTAAATAAGAAAGCCTCTGGAGTGCGATTTTTGAATCTCATTCGCTGTGCTCAGCAGTCGAAAATGTCAAAATTACTGTGGAGATATTAATCTTTCTACTACTGATTTGACTTTCAAAAATCGCACCCCTGAATTATGATTTTTGAAAGTCAAATCCGAAGTAGGAAGATGCGTATCTCCAGAGTAATTTTGACCTTTTCAACTGCTGAGCTCACCGAATGAGAGAGACACATGTTTCTTGACCTCGGCATGAGATCTGAGACCTTTCTTACTTTCCTGCCCTCGGTGTGTAATCTAGTATAACTTTGCTCGTCAATAACTACAAGTATTATTTTCGTTTGCAATCATATTGTTAAACCTGTGATGTGTTGTTTAAAATGTGAATCTAGAATCATTCCAATCTCGACCTTAGTGATATTTTCATTAATTAGTTAAGATCATGTAAGGATATTAGTTTTTGACGTCGGCTGGCCGCGTGCTGATGTTACCTACTTCCTTAGACTATTTATATATGGACAAGTTACTCGTGTAATTTTACAAAATTTGGTGTCACTTTTTGCGGAGGGCGAGGTAGCATGAAATCCGCAACTTTGGACTTTATTCCATTACTTTAGATTCTAATTTTGAATGTTAAAAATCATGAAAAACAGTATCGTGTGAACCCCAAACCACGGACTTGAAAAAAAGGCGGACGTAATGCGACACTAAAAAGATGTGAAGCATGCAAGGTCCTACATATTCGTTTGTTCTACAAGGGACCTACACTCACACAGATGCCAGTTCCAGTTCTAGGCGTAGGTCCTACAACCCGCCACCACTTTGTACCGCGTGACAGTGAATCTGCACGCACACAAAAATAAATGGGTGCTTAACTCATAATTATACGAGATTACATCCGTATTTTTTTCAGGTCCGTGCCCCTAACGTGATAAATCCTAAATTATTGTTCCGAAATTATAGGCTGTCGCGTTTAGTGGTAAAATTGTATGTAAATGCGTAAGATTTTTTGATCTTGCACGTTGGCAAAGTGGAAAAGCTAAGGCGAGGCGGGTCCCTATATAAATCGTCTAAGCGTACTTCTCGTTCATATTTGTGTCTTTTTGCTGTATATAGTTTTCCAGCTAAAAACTGTTTTTCTCGGAGATAAAGCCGATGTTGATTAGGTAACTTATAAGTTACCTACCGAGATTTGCTCGACTTATAAGTCGAGCAAATCTCGGTTCGCCCAAATACTCGACAGTGATAATTACCTATGGCTAAATGACACAAATCTGTAGGGTCCTTAATATGCTGACACTTTTTTAAGGGGATGATCAGACCATCAAACTGAACAACTTTCTCTAAGGCACCAGCATCGAAATCGGGAAAAAAATAAACTGTTCCATACAAAACTGCAAACTTACTTCAAGCCAAATAGGACAGCTGCTTTTTTTTTGCGATTTCGATGTTGGTGCCATATAGAAAGTTGTTCAGTTTGATGGTCTGATCATCCCCTTAAAAATGTGTCAGCATATTAAGAAGGACTCTTTATAGTGGAATAAGGGACCAAAATCTGTTTATGTTAATTACTTTTTAAGTGGACTTTAATAAAATATGAACTAACTAAATAGTTTTGACTTTATATCTTGATGAAAACATTTATGAACTGTCCTCTAGCATGACGCCTTGCTTGATTTCTGCCACTCCAGACGGCAACGACGTCATGACATTTCATAGACTTTAATTGGTTAGTATTGAAAATATAACTAGACTACGTTTCTATGGAGCGCGCCAACGGTAATATTAAAGCGTGAGAATTAATCGTTTTCTAATGAAGCGAGTTACGTAGTAACCTGTGATATATGGTCCTTCTTAGGGTTGAACTACACATGGCCACACGCGATCGCACTTTTCCGTCGCTCCATCCTTTTCTGTCACTCCGGAACGTCACTTGCTAGAGCATATAAGATAGACGGAACGCGATCGCGTGCGGCCATGTGTAGTTCAACCCTTAATATGCTGACACTTTTTAAGGGGATGATCTGACCGTCAAACTGAACATTCTCTATGGGAACAACCTTAGAAAAAGTATATGTCTAGAATGAGCCTCACACTTGTTTCGTATAAAACAAAAGGGGCTAACTTTCTTAGGTTGGTGTGCGTGAGGCACCATACTAATTATGTATGTGTGCGTGTATATGTATAGGGTTTTGGAACCAGTACTGGTTCCTATTTTTTTCGACGCTTTCGTAGCTTTGACTGTCTATCTTGATAATCTAAGGTAACAACATTGAAATCGCGAAAAAAACAGCTGTCTCATACATTTGGCTCGGGTAGGTTTGCAGTTTTGTATGGAGCGACAGATTTTGTTTCCGCGATTTCGATGTTGGTCCCATAGAGAAAGTTATTCAGTTTAATGGTCTGATCATCCCCTTTAAAAGTTTCAGCATATTAAGGGGGTTGCAGAGGGAGTTGCACTACACTAGATGGCGCTCGGGAGCATTATTCCTGATTTTATCACATTTTATTTTATATCTCGTAATTGTGATGATTTCAATCAAAATTTTCAATTATGCGGGCACTTGTGTTTATGTTTTACTGATCTAGCTACAAGTTATAGTAATTTTATTGTTCATACGAATTTGATATACATTTTAATTTTAATCAATTTCATACAAAACTTTGACGTATAACATTCGTAGACGGTATTAACAAAAGTAATATTTTATATATGGAAAAATAGTTAAGAAAATCAAGATTACGCATCTCAAATAACATTTGCAATTTATAACATAATTACGAAGATATAAAATAAAATGTGATAAAATCAGGAATGATGCTCCCGAGCGCCATCTAGTTGCCTGCGTCTCTGCAACCCCCTTAAGTACATTTTCATATTTCACTGCTTACTGAAAAACACAAATTCTTACTATGTATTTTATTATCTGCAAGGTAGCTCGCCCCTGTCTCGTCAACGCCATCTATCGAGCCATTAGGAACTATTTTTTTCTTTTTAATGGCTTTCGGAAAATCCCTCATTGATACCTGTGTTGGGTGAAATGAAACAATAGATTTCGTGATACATTTTATTATTCTATTAAACAGTTACACATTTAAAATGTCTGTAGAAAATTGAAAAATTTTGCAAAAACATCTAGGTATGTATTTTGGATATAAAACGTTTTCTTTTTAATACTAATTTTGGAATAGTTATAGACATTCGTTAGATTTTTACAGTAATTCGAGTTTCCATAATTGTTTTCTATAATTCTATATACGGTGGTATAGGATACTTTGGAATCGGGAAAAATTGGACAGAATTTCTTATCAAAAACTAAATAGGTAGGTACATAATAAACGCCCAAATACCAGATTCAAAAGGTTTTTGTTTCACTTCATTATACAATTTTTGTCTACTATAAGGGTTGAACTACACGCGATCGCACGCGGCGTGCTGTTCCGTGCTGTTCCGTTCCGTCTATCTTATATGTTCTAGCAAATGACTTTCCTGAGTGACAGAAAAGGATGGAGCGACGGAAAAATGCACTGCCGTGCTTCCTGATGTAGTTCAACCCTAAATAGGTACACAAAAGATTTTCGTTTAACGTCATATAAAATTTTTGTGTAAGCGCGGCGACACATTATGTTACGCACCCTATATACCCATAACTACACTACGTACAAAACACAAAATAGTGCTGTAGAGAGCCTGCATAGACGCGGCTGCCGGCGCGGGCGCAGCGTGCCGTGAGACGAAACAACAACATACCGCACCCTCTCGCACGATTCGCAGCGTTCAACTTCTAATAGTTCAAAGTACTAACAGGGTAACCTGACCTGTCGCCGTGTGTACTATTCGTTGTTGACTGACTGGCTGATGTAAATTACGACTGTACTAAGCAAATTTTAAGTCATATTTGTTTCTGTGATCATATAACTAAATATTAAAAGCAGACTCGCTAATAACAGATAAAAAACACTGATCTAGAATTGAAACCGATTGAATCTGGTAAAAGTCTCCAAAATAACGACCAATCAATGTTTTTGTCGTTATGTATGTAACTCTAAAATATATGAAAACTCAAATTACTGTAAAAACATTAAGAACTAGGCAAGTAACATAATATCATAATGTTGATGAAATACTTTATATAGATCTGGAGTGTAATTTTTGAATCTCATTCGCTGAGCTCAGCAATTGAAAATATCAAAATGGATACTATGGAGATATGCATCTTTCTACTGCTGATATGATTTTAAAAAATCTCACTCCTGAAGCTTGATTTTTGAGAGGCAAATCAGCAGTAGAAAGATGCGTATCTCCAGATTAATTTTGACATTTTCAACAGCTGAGCTCACCGAATGAGATTCAAAAATCGCACGCCTGGGATGCTATTTTTGAATGTCATCGGTGAGTTTGAACGGTTTTTAAATCTCATACAAAAGCCTTCTCATGCATCTTTCTACTGCTGATTTGAGTTTGAAAAATCGTACTTCAGGAGTATGATTTTTGAAAGTCAAATCAGCAGTAGAAAGATACATATGTCCATAGTATTTTCGGCATTTTTTTACTGCAGAGTTCAATTTATGACTTTAAAAACTCGCACTCCTGATACACAAACTTGCAGAAATTACGCGGCATAATTTCGGCGGCTGATCATTTTACCAAAGGCGCCGAAACGGCTTGGTGTCGCGGGTACATCGTAGGCGTAATTTCTGCCGGTGTGTTGATGTATGACGTATTATACACGTGGACAATTAACAATAATATCAGTAAGTACATCAATCAATAATTGGCAGTTATAGCAGTTTCAATCTACCCCGAGATCAAATACAGTAATGTGTTTATACAGGTAATGTAAACTTTAATGCGTATATTATAGGGGGTTCAGACCATCAAACTGAACAACTTTCACTATCAAAACAAACATCTAAATTCTAAATCGTGAAAAGACAAATTGTTCAGTTTATTGAAAAGAACGTTCATAAGTCATTTTAGCAAGCATTGTTTCCACCCAGTATATTAGAATGGTATATAGAATTAGTTCCCCATAAGAAAGACGAAATTAATGGAAAATTTCGTTCTCTGGGTACTGGGCTCGGTAGCGAAATTGGAAACGCACTTCCCCGGTTTGGGAGAGTGCGGGTTTAAGTCCCGCCCGAGACAAATTTTTCAATCTTTAATTTGATAATAAAATACCTGTTTCATCTCATTGGGGTAGACAGAAACAAAACAATAGAAAAAATATTAAAATACACTTTAAAATTTCTCGTGTAAAACCTAATTAATTCATAAATATAGGTGTAAAATCACAAATTAAATAGGAATATAATAGAGAATAAATGTTTTCAACATAATGTTGTTTTTATCAAATATCTACAGGATGTAAAAAACACCATAGTAATATTTAAAAGGGTAGTTTAGAATATTAAACTGAACAAATTACAATGTCAAAAAAAACAGTTGTCCCATGCATTCAGTCAAGTTAGGCACTGCACTTATAGGTGCGTAACTAAAGCTGGCGCGCTCCCAGACACACACAAATGCGTTTTTCCTGTCACTGCGTCCGTGTTTGACAGAGATAGAAAAAACTTTTCAGTATGCGTGCAGTGAGACAAAGGCATTGCCTAAAATGCAATGTAGGTGCATTAAGAGGATGTAATTCGGAGCGCGCTCCATACAAACGTACTATGGTGATATTTTCATTACTAACCAATTAAAGTCAATGAAATTTTGCAGAAACAATCTAGAAACAAAGTTCTATGCTTGAATGGAGTCAGATTTTCGTTAAAATGTATACTTTTAAAGTTGCAGTGCCTCAAAGATTTCCATAAAAAAATCAAATTAATCCTAGCATTGAAACTGTATATTTTAACGAAAATCTGACTCCATACAAGCATAGAGATTTGTTTTTAGATTGTTTCTGCAAAATTTCATTGACTTTAATTGGTTAGTATTGAAAATATCACCATAGTACGTTTGTATGGAGCGCGTATTTTCGATCTCGGAATAAAATTCTCTTAAATGTAGTTACCTATTTCTTAAATTAGCTGTGCCCTAATAGGGTATCATATGTGAGACTAAATATCATTTAAGACCTCATGTACCATATGATTATGAAATAAATATTATGAATTATGAATTGCGTAAATGTGTGGCACGCGCCAGCTTTAGTTAACCGACCTGTATGAAACAGCTGTTTTTTTTCTTCGCGATATCGAAGTTGTTCATTTTGATTGGTCTAAACACCCGTCACTAGAGTGTTTTGTTA
Source organism: Agonopterix heracliana (assembly GCA_963693445.1). Lineage (NCBI taxonomy): Eukaryota > Metazoa > Arthropoda > Insecta > Lepidoptera > Depressariidae > Agonopterix > Agonopterix heracliana. The sequence goes on along the minus strand of OY856336.1, from coordinate 7,441,192 downwards.
CACCCTGTATATTTAAGAAGCTGGTGTGACTTCAGAAGAAACATTGCCACTCCATTGCCATCTTCCACGGTGAGATAAAAATTGGTGTGGGGCAGAGTGTATATAATAGTATGTTCTTATATTTTTCTTCAGGCCCACTACACATTCCCACCGCTGTAACTCCTGTGAACCAGGATCAACAGCGGCGACCATTCACAACACTAGACAATGAAGTCCAGCGAGCCCGGGGGTGACTCTAATCTGTAGCGGTATTAAGGGGGTTGCAGAGGGAGTTGCACTACACTAGATGGCGCTCGGGAGCATTATTCCTGATTTTATCACATTTTATTTTATATCTCGTAATTGTGATGATTTCAATCAAAATTTTCAATTATGCGGGCACTTGTGTTTATGTTTTACTGATCTAGCTACAAGTTATAGTAATTTTATTGTTCATACGAATTTGATATACATTTTAATTTTAATCAATTTCATACAAAACTTTGACGTATAACATTCGTAGACGGTATTAACAAAAGTAATATTTTATATATGGAAAAATTGTTAAGAAAATCAAGATTACGCGTCTCAAATAACATTTGCAATTTACAACATAATTACGAAGATATACAATAAAATGTGATAAAATCAGGAATGATGCTCCCGAGCGCCATGTAGTGTAGTGCAACTCCCTCTGCAACCCCCTTAATCAAAGAAGAGTAGGAAATAGTAGATTACACACCGAGGGCAGGAAAGTAAGAAAGGTCTCTGATCTATTATAATGTGATCCGAGACTTTCTTACTTACTGCTCGAGGTTAGTATACTATTTTTCTCCTCGACGGAGGTGGAAAGCGACAACTTCGCTTAGAGCAGCGGGACGAAAATTGACGCTTTCCGTCCGGAGGGGAGAAAAGGAAATATGCGACTTATATTGTGACGAGTTTTTTTCCTGTTTTTTCTACGGATTATTCATAATTTATAATACACCAGCTTCCCAAATAAACAGTCGTTTTAATGATTACAAAATGTGATATTTATTGCTCGTTTATAATTTTGTAGCATTTTATTATCTAAAAAATCATTACTTATCCTAAATCTATGATTACAATTTATTTACCTGTTCTTGCATAAAAATAATTAACCCATTCGCAGCCACTATCGGCACTAGCCGACACATATAATTTGGGGTTTAAGAGCCATTGACGGCTATAGCCGACACCAACTGTATAAAAAATACATGTTTACAATAAATCACGGTGGCTTCTGTTGACGACCCGGTTGGTGTAATGGTTACCACGCCGGACTGCCAAACCAGGGTCCTGGGTTCGAATCCCGGTTCGGTCATGGATGTGTTCGTGCCGTTGTTGTATGGTTTCCATAATAAAAGCCTTTAGTGCTTAGTTTGGGATCATTACAATGTATGTGCCTGTGAGCGTTATTATTTTTTTTTTTTCTGTGAGATTTTTTTGTTGTTTCTATTGTGGCTACGAATGGGAAATTTTGTACTGTTTTAAAACATAAGACCGTCCATTGTGAAGAGGTAAGAAAACTCAATCTTGAGGTCCGAGTTCGAATCCGCACGGACCACATGCCATGTACCAATGAGTTTTTCTAACTTATGTACGTAATACCGACTGCTCTCAAACGGTGAAGGAAAACATCGTGAGGAAACCTGCATACGCTGAAGAAATTCTTCTGCATATGTGAAGTCTACCGCACCGCATTGTGCACGCGTGGTGGACTAACACCCATACATCCACCCCGAGGGTAGGCCTGTGTCCTGCAGTGGGACATATATAGGCTGATGATGATGAAGACTGTTTTAAAATACACGAAGGGACAGCACTCACACAGACCATCAAACTGAACAACTTTCACTATGGAGCCTACATCAGGAAACGCGAAACAAATCAGATGTTTCATACAAAACTGCCGTACAGACCCGACTCAGTATGAAACAGCTGATTTTATTCGCGTTTCCTGTGGTAGGCTAAATAGTGAAAGTTGTATAGTTCGATGGGTGAGTTCACCGCTCCAGTTTGCGGAGGCCCTATCCGTTACACCCTGTATAAAATCGCTGGATAGACCTGTCAATAAAATGGACATACCATCGCAATTCCAGATGCAAAAAATCTATTTCTCGTCCCGTATCGTAGGTATATATGCGTAGTGAGTGGGCAGGCCCCCACACGGTGGACCGACGACCTGGTGAAGGCGGCGGGAAACCGTTGGATGAGGGCAGCGCAGGACCGGTCGTTGTGGCGATCCTTGAGGGAGGCCTATGTCCAGCAGTGGACGTCCATCGGCTGAGATGATGATGGTAGATATACGCTTCCGGCCGCAATTGAAGGCCTCCGCTCATTGCAGCGATTTTATCGAGCGATAATATCGCTGCGATTTTGCGATAATTGTTTCCAGTACATTTTGTATGGGGACGCGCGCGATCCTACACACTGCCGCGATATTATCGCAACTCTTTCGACTACATTCAGTGGTGGGGCGCATGCGTGACGCGAATCGCGGAATCGCTGCAGTGTGTAAGGTGTCGCGATATCGCTGTCGATAATATCGCTCGATAATATCGCTACAATGTGCGGAGTTCTTTAAATGTATTCGAGTAATTTGTCTATGATTAAAACTGACGAGTCAACATTGCAGAAAATTGATTTTGTTGAAAATTATATTTTAATGCAAGAACAGGCGTTTTTCATACCGAGAAGTATAATACTTTTTCGCTTAATACTAATAGTTATATTTATTACTAAACCTACAGAAACGGACTTTTAAAATATTGATTGTGATATCGGAAAGTTTGTAGATATGTAATGACATAAAACCGGCCAAGAGCGTGTCGGACTCGCCCATGATAGGGTTCCGAAGTCATTTTATGAGTTTATCCTGATATATCTTAGATAACTTACTGGAAATATTCAAAAGCAATCGATATTGCGATTTAATATAGGTCAGCGCCATCTAGTGACGAAAAAAATCTTTTTTTAACATTTTTGTTACAGGTATTTAATTTTTTTTCCGACAGTGGTTATGCTACAGCATCTGTTCAAATTTTTCATTACAAGTATTTACTGAGAGCTATATTGTATAGTATTTTAAGAAATAAGAACAATATTTTGTTTCGAGTTCCGACCAATCAATATTTTCCCACACACTTGCTCGTAAAGTGAGTTTTATAGCACTGCTTTTAGGTTTATAATGCAGTTTATAAAACACGCGTGCGTTTACCTCACATTACCGCACTAATGCGGTAATACCTGCGCGCGCATAACCTATTTTAACACAGGCACACGGGGCGAGAAGAAAGAAATCTGGGCGCCATTTTTCACACAATTTGTCTTCACCTTTTTGTGAAATTTTATTTACTTTTTCCTCGCAAGTCTGTTGAAAAACGTATGAAACGCGTGAGCATTGGTCATTGCAGTCTCGGCTCGTTTGCAGCCGTCGCTTGCGGCTCGTGCTGCAATCCAGTCTCGACTGTAACGACCTAGCTCACTTGTATCAAAATGTATTATTATCCGACCAACCAATATTTTATCCGACCAATCAATATTTTAAAGTCAATTTTTTATCTAAATATTACAATATAATATAAAAGCTTAATATTTCACTAATTAATTGATACAGATTACTCAAAATTTGGCTGCCTCTTATTGTACCATCAATCATTATCTTAGCCTTTCTCATCTCACGCCATTTTGGAAAATTATCGTTAAATTAGATAAAGTTTGATCACAAAATTTTCTACTATTTTGACATTACTATGTTCCTGCGAGAGCTATAACTTCGAAGCTTGCGATAATAGTAGATTACACACCGAAGGCAGGAAAGTAAGAAAGGTCTCAGATCTCATGTAATTGTTGACCGAGGCGAACATGTGATCTGAGGCTTTCTTATTTACTGTCCGAGGTTAGTATTCTATTTTTCTCCTCGACAGAGGTGGAAAGCGACAACTTCATTTAGCGCAGCGGGACAACAATTGACGCTTTCCGTCCGGAGGGGAGAAAATAATTGAGGGGAAGAAGGCGCGATTCTCACGATATACAAGGTATAAAATAAATACTTTACTTATTTTAAAGGTTGCTTCCGAAGTTCCGACTTCCGACCATCAAACTGATCAACTTTTACTACCAATATTGGAATCTCGAATGAAAAAGGATGATCAATGATTTTTAAATTGAAAGTTGTTCAGTTTGATGGTCTGCAGTACACCCTTAAATATGCTCCTGTATTTAAATTGTTCCCAAATTGGTTTGTATAAAAATTTTGTGATCACACTATTCAACAATAGAATTTAATTTAAAAAAAAACGTATAAAATATTGTCAGCAAAAAAAAAATAATCACAATTTATCAAAATACAATAAATACTGTATTTTCTAATACTATACGAATCGTGAGCGTAATCTAAACGTTAAATTTTAAATGGAATAATAATTTAGAATGAGCTCCTAAAAAAGTGTTTTTTTTTTTAAATAAAAATAAATAAATGTCATGACGATTTCACTCGTAATCTCCATTTGATTCTGAAACAATAAATTAAATAATAATAAATATCTTGTAGTTAAAGCCTGACCAGAAATATAAAAAACCTGGTTTGGGGGCGCTGCAATCGACTGTCACCTTTAATGTTAGTGTTCCAAGTACAAAAATTAGTTCCAATGATTTTCCGCAACATGGCGAGGTTTTTTATTTTTCTGGCTGGCAGGTTAGGCAGTATGTCCTCCATTATAGGTATTCCCTTCTTGATCTCACCACTACACGCTGTCGGCGGGGCTCTGGAACTCGGCCAGAGCGTGTATGGGGCTCGGCTGTTTCTTATGACCTTAATAACAAATATATCACCTCTACACGCTGTCGGCGGGGCTCTGGAACTCGGCCAGAGCGTGTATGGGGCTCGGCTGTTTCTTATGACCTTAATAACAAATATATCACCTCTACACGCTGTCGGCGGGGCTCTGGAACTCGGCCAGAGCGTGTATGGGGCTCGGCTGTTTCTTCTGAGCTTAATAACAAATATATCACCTCTACACGCTGTCGGCGGGGCTCTGGAACTCGGCCAGAGCGTGTATGGGGCTCGGCTGTTTCTTCTGAGCTTAATAACAAATATATCACCTCTACACGCTGTCGGCGGGGCTCTGGAACTCGGCCAGAGCGTGTATGGGGCTCGGCTGTTTCTTCTGAGCTTAATAACAAATATATCACCTCTACACGCTGTCGGCGGGGCTCTGGAACTCGGCCAGAGCGTGTATGGGGCTCGGCTGTTTCTTCTGAGCTTAATAACAAATATATCACCTCTACACGCTGTCGGCGGGGCTCTGGAACTCGGCCAGAGCGTGTATGGGGCTCGGCTGTTTCTTCTGAGCTTAATAACAAATATATCACCTCTACACGCTGTCGGCGGGGCTCTGGAACTCGGCCAGAGCGTGTATGGGGCTCGGCTGTTTCTTCTGAGCTTAATAACAAATATATCCCCTCTACACGCTGTCGGCGGGGCTCTGGAACTCGGCCAGAGCGTGTATGGGGCTCGGCTGTTTCTTCTGAGCTTAATAACAAATATTATCACCTCTACACGCTGTCGGCGGGGCTCTGGAACTCGGCCAGAGCGTGTATGGGGCTCGGCTGTTTCTTCTGAGCTTAATAACAAATATATCACCTCTACACGCTGTCGGCGGGGCTCTGGAACTCGGCCAGAGCGTGTATGGGGCTCGGCTGTTTCTTCAGAGCTTAATAACAAATATTATCACCTCTACACGCTGTCGGCGGGGCTCTGGAACTCGGCCAGAGCGTGTATGGGGCTCGGCTGTTTCTTCTGAGCTTAATAATAAATATATCACCTCTACACGCTGTCGGCGGGGCTCTGGAACTCTGCCAGAGCGTGTATGGGGCTCGGCTGTTTCTTCTGAGCTTAATAATAAATATATCACCTCTACACGCTGTCGGCGGGGCTCTGGAACTCTGCCAGAGCGTGTATGGGGCTCGGCTGTTTCTTCTGAGCTTAATAATAAATATATCACCTCTACACGCTGTCGGCGGGGCTCTGGAACTCTGCCAGAGCGTGTATGGGGCTCAGCTGTTTCTTCTGAGCTTAATAATAAATATATCACCTCTACACGCTGTCGGCGGGGCTCTGGAACTCGGCCAGAGCGTGTATGGGGCTCGGCTGTTTCTTCTGAGCTTAATAACAAATATATCACCTCTACACGCTGTCGGCGGGGCTCTGGAACTCGGCCAGAGCGTGTATGGGGCTCGGCTGTTTTTTCTGACTGCCGCGGCGGACCTTGGCGCGGACTTCTTCGGGCTTCTCCGGACGTATGAGCGGCTTCTTCTCGGGCGCTTTCATGCGCCACACTACGATCGGCGACTGTAATAAATATGTTTATTATATTAATACAGGGTCCAACTTAATATGCTGACACATTTTAAGGAGATGATCAGACCATCAAACTGAACAACTTTGTCTATGGGACCAAAATCGAAATTGCGAAAATAAAATCTGCTGTCCCATACATTTGGTTTGCAGTTTTGTATGGAGCGGCAGATTTTTTTTTTTGCGATTTCGGCTTTGGTCCCATAGAGAAAGTTGTTCAGTTTGATGGTCTGATCACCCCCTAAAAATGTCAGCATATTAATATTGTCTATCACTAAAAAGTGTCACTATATTTGTTATTTATACTAGATAGTGTTGTGATCGTAGACAGAGAAGGTACTAGAAGGAAGCACGTGTTTTGTCACATCACTAGTAAGAGAACATAGCAAATTCGCTCTAGTTAAAAAAGGAGATGGCTACTTATTGCTGTCCTCATTACACTGCGATAGTTGATCCCAGATGAACAAGGAAAATTCGGAAAAAAACTACTTTTACATACATACATACATATTCTCACGCCTGTCTCCCACTGGGGTAGGCAGAAACAACGGAACGCCACTTGCTACGATCCTGACAAACCTCCCTAGCTTCCTCCATATTCATTAGTCCTTTCATGCATGCTCGTCGGTTTCGGGTAGATCTGACCTGGCCCTTCTTAAGCACGTCGCCAATTTGGTCCGAATATGTACGTCTAGGCCGTCCCCTTCCAACATTTCCACTTACGCTTGCCTTATAGGTTGCACTCGTCAATCTGCACTCATCCATTCTTTCCATATGACCAAACCATCTCAACATACCTTTCTCTATCTTTGTCACTACATCCTCTTTCAGACCACAACGTTCTCTGATTAAACTATTTTTCAATTTGTCCATAACAGTTACACCACACAAGTACAACTACTTTTAAGACGTCCATAATCTCATCATGTTGTCATCACAAATTATAATGCACTTTTATGTTGAATAACGTTGCAGTTGGTGACAGTTAAAGACAATTTATGCATAAGGCACATACAGGCGTCGTTTTTTTGCTACATACATACATACATACATATGCTCACGCCTATGTCCCACTACTGGGGTAGGCAGAGACAATAGATCGCCACATGCTACGATTCTGACACACATCTTTCGCCTCCTCAACATTCATAAGTTTCTTCATACATGCTCGTCATTTTTTTGTAAGAGGATATAATTCGGAGCGCGCTCCATACAAACGTACTATGGTGATATTTTCAATACTAACCAATTAAAGTCAATGAAATTTTGCAGAAACAATCTAGAAACAAATTTCTATGCTTGTATAGAGTCAGGTTTTTGTTAAAATGTATAGTTTTAAAGTTACAGCACCTCAAAGATTTCCGTACAAATTTTAAATTAATCCTAGCATTGAAACTGTATATTTTAACGAAAATCTGACTCCATACAAGCATAGAGATTTGTTTCTAGATTGTTTCTGCAAAATTTCATTGACTTTAATTGGTTAGTATTGAAAATATCACCATAGTACGTTTGTATGCAGCACGCATTTTCGCTCTCGGGATAAAATTCTCTTAACTAATTCTAATGACCCAGGCGCAGGGCCCGTGGCATTTGCTAATTCTTGCTAGATATGGCTAATCCGACACTGGTAATGTAATGTAATGTAATAGTAATAATCTACGAATAAGAATAACTATAGAAGAGTAACTCTAAACAAAATCGAAATAATTTTTGACACCCAATGAAAAATGACATGTTGTATGAGTTTTGGCGGCTAGATTTAGAACACGGTACACTTTTTTTGGTGCCACTTTTTGAGCTTCATTTACACTTCTATACATTCTTATTCGTAGGTAATAATGGATAGAAGAAATTATAAGAATATGGTGTTGTTGAGTTTCTAGCCTTCTACAGGCGATAAGATAATACCTTCCGACGCAGTGGTAATCATAAAAATATAACTAAAGTTATTTTAATGCCTCATGCATGAAAAAATAAACATGCAATGAAATAAATAGTATAAATAACAAGTTTCGTAGTAAACACGGCATTTATTTTTACGACTCACATAATTGTTCTGTCCGGCAAGCGAAACAATGCAGTTATAATTATAAATATTACTTATAATATTATTATAGTTAGCTTAAATTATACAGAAGTTATAATATTAAGTTATAATATAAAATTACTTAAATATAATATAACATAAATCATATAGGCTTCACTTAAAAGGAATGTCGAAGCGGATTAAGAGGATACAATTCGAAGTTTATCTTATAGGAGTCGAGCATTCAATCTTATCCGAAAGATCGATTCGTACAAATGAGTTTTAGCAACTTATGTGGGAATCGAACCCACTGGGGACACCTAGTGATATGTCACTTTGCGCTTTTTCCCCCAGTTGGTTAGGACATTGCAGGCTGAATCACCTGATTATCTAAAAAGAAGGCTGATTCCGTGCTTCGGATGGCACGTTAAGCCGTTGGTCCCGGCTACTATCCCGGGTGGTTATTAGTCGTTACATAAAAACCATGTCTGATGCCGTAAGGCGGTCTGAAAAATATCTGACATCAGGGCTTGCCCACACGATAAGAAGATAGTGTGTCCCTCAAGGTTACATCTTAGGCCAGACTCTGTTCCTAGTCTTCACATCTGAACTCGTATTAGTAAAGTATAAAATGTAACTTACGGCGATGGTTCCCTGCCTGGTGTACTTAGTGGAGGCGACGTATGATGCCTTCACGGTGAGGACCACGGCGTTCATCAGGTTCTTGGCTGCTTGGATGAGGGAGGTCGCGCTGTCCAGCTGTGGGCAACGTTTGATTTACATTTCACGCTGCTAGATTGCATTATTCGTTAAGGGGGCACCAAGCCTATTGTGCTGCCCTCAATCGTATTATTTTTAATATTAAACAATTAAACAACATTTCCAAAAACAAAAATGTCACATTGCAGTCATTGCGGATTTTAAATTGATCGGGCCCACCCCAGAATCCTTCTGGCCCACCCCAGAAATCAAATGAATCACTTACTAAAAATAAGATAAATCAATAGATATAATAAACACGATATTATTTTCTTGTGTTTCGTTTCTCATGTCCACTTTCATGAAAAGTTTAATGTGGTCAGAATGTACTTTTGCAAATCTTGAAGCAAAATCTTGAGCTCGCTTCGCTCGTTCCTGTTTTTAGAACTGCTCTAATCTTATTTATATTGCTGTTAAATCTCGAGCTCGCTTCGCTCGCTCCTGGCTAGACACATTGCAGTAAAATCTCGAGCTCTCTTCGCTCGCTCCAGAATTGGGTGAAATATCGAGCTCGCTTCGCTTGCTCTAGGTTTTGGATCGTATATCTTTTCATAGAGTAGTTAAATCTTTCGTTTACTTTGCTCGTTCCAGCTTTTAGGTCGTAAAAAGCTCGAGCTCGCTTCACTCGCTTCTGGCTAGACACATTGCAGTAAAAACTCGAGCTCACTTCGCTCGTTCCAGAATTCAGTGAAATGTCGAGCTCGCTTCGCTCGCTCCCGGCTGCGATTGTATCACAAATACCTAAATGCATTGCAGTAAATCACGAGCTCACTTACCTTCGCTCGCTCCAGGATTCAGTGAAATGTCGAGTTCGCTTCGCTCGCTCTAGGTTTTAGTTTTTATTACTTCAACCTCGCCTGGGTCTGGCCAACCCTAGGAAAAAATCATTGCTACGCCCATGTCGATCTTTCCTTTCTGTCTTAACATTTCTTTCTTCCAAAAACTCTCTCTTCACTGTGTTAATTCTTTCTTCTCAAAACATGCAATGATGTGCGTTACTTGTATATGAATCAAACGATGTGTTCTAGGTTCAGACGTATAATCCATCTAAAGTGTCTTATATCTAACTAAAGGCTATGTGTGTGTGGGGGGCTATGCACACACAGCATGCTGCTGCTGCGGCTATGCTGTATAACAGCATAAAGATAATAACCACAGGTTACACAACCAATGCTAGTAATATTGACAATGACTCACCCCACTAACGATCAGCACGCCACTCGTGTTCTGGTCCGCCTTCACTTCGCTGCTGACCTGTATCTGACGGCAGTAGATATAATTACATGCGTTGTACGTACGTAAGTCTTGCTTCGATGTTAACAGACACTGGATGGCAGCCATAGTTAATGATACTTACACAACAGCGGATGAAGGTACGGTTTACTTCACAGGTGATGAGACTTACCCCACATATGTTATGATTTACCACACAGATGCTATAACTTACCCCACAGTGAAAATGACACCAATGATGATAATATATCCCATAGGTCATTCAGGCACTACGAACACAAACAATGCTAGTTAAACATAATTATGTTATGACTTACCCCACATACGGTGAATATTACCCCAATGATGATGGTAATTTACTCCACAGATCACAGCTGATTTAGGCACTATGAATACAAACAGAGATATGCGTGTTGTACGTAAAGCCTGACCAGAAATATAAAAAACCTGGTTTGGGGGCGCTGCGATCGACTATAACCTTTAATGTCAGTGTTCCAAGTACAAAAATTAGTTCCATTGATTTTCCACTACATTGCGCTGTTTTTTATATTTCTGGTCGGGCTTTACGCAAGTAGATCTTGCTTGAATCTAGAATTAAACATTTTAACGGGTTCTTACCGCGTTTTGGCGTAATAATAACCGCGTAACTCTCAAAAAATGTAGATCTTGCTTTGTCGATGATTACAGACACTGGATGAAGGCAGCCATAGTTGATGATATTTACCCAACAGCGGATGTTATTTACGGTTTACCTCACTAGTGATGTGAATTTCTGCACAGATGTTATGACTTACCCCACAGATGTTATAACTTACCCCACAGACATTGAATATGACGATAACACCAATGATGATAATTTATCCCACAGGTCATTAAGGAACTATGAATACAAACGATCCTAGACAAAAAATGTTATGACTTACCCCACATATGTCACGAATTAACCCACAGACGATGAAAATGACCAAAATGGTGATGTTTTATCTCACAGAGCATTCAGGCACCATGAATACAAAAATTCCTAGCTAAACATTATGTTGACTTCCCCCACAAATGGTACAACTTGCCCCACATGTGGTGCACCTTACCCCACAGATGGTGCAACTTACCCCAATGATGATAACTGACCCCGCAGCTGATTCAAGCACTATGAACACAAACAAAGCTGGTAGAAGCTTATGACTCACCCCACTGACGATCAGCTCGCCGGATATGTTCTGCACGTCCGCCTTCACCTTGCTTGTGATTTGTATCTGATGGCAGTAGAGCGCTATGCGTTGTAGGTACGCGAGTAAGTCTTGCTTCGTCGACGATTCTGGACACTGGAATAAATATTCGAATTAATTTACATCTTTAGTGGTTTAGGCAGTGCGTTGTCTGTCAGTTAATTATTCAGTCAGTCAGTTGCGAAACAGAACCCTTTTATACAGGGTCCTTCTTAATATGCTGAGACTTTTTTAAGGGGATGACCAGACCATCAAAGAACTACTGGACCACTACTACTTTTGATCAATCAAGGAACTGCTTAATGTACAGATGACTCACTTGTTCAGCGATCTCCCTAGTAAGTTTGTCCAGCTTGGTGCCTGCCTCCGAGATCTTCTTAGCTGCGTTTATAACGTCCATTGTAGTCTTGAGTGGACCGCGACCCCTGCAATATTAGAAGAGGTTCCTTATTTATACAGGGTCCTTCTTAACATGCTGACACTTTTTTAAGGGGATGTTCAGACCATCAAACTGAACAACTTTCTCTATGGGACCAACATCGAATTCGCGAAAAAAAAATCAGCCGCCCCATACATTTGGCTCGAGTAGGTTTGCAGTTTTGTATGGAAGACCTGATTTTTTTTTCGCGATTTCGATAGTGGTCCCATAGAGAAAGTTGTTCAGTTTGACGGTCAGATCATCCTCTTAAAAAAGTGTCAGCATATTAAGTTGGACCCTATATAAGGTCTAACAAAATTAGGTGAAACTATTTTAAGGGGATGATCAGACCATCAAACTAAACAACTTTCTCTATGGGACAATCTGCGGCCCCTTACATTTAGGTAGAGTAAGTTTGTTTGTATTTTTTTTCGTGATTTAATATTGGTCCCATAGAGAAAGTTGTTCAGTTTGATGGTCTGATCATCCCATTAAAATAGTTTCACCTAATTTTGTTAGACCTTATATAAACTTGATATTCATTCATAACATCGTGGAAGACCTAAATGAAGATAGTGTTTTAACTTGGATACCTTCTTGAACGGTTGTGTTGCATAGGGATGACAAGAGTGAGGCCTTAAAGGTGTACGCACATTTATCAGAGGCGAACGAGCCGAAGGAGGCGAATGTAGGAGTCGCGTGGCTAAGGGGGTATCAAGTGGACGTCTGGTCGGCTTGCGATTTAATTGGCCACGTGGCTCCGCCATTTTATGGCGGTTTCGAGTGTGTGTGTTTTTGTTTCTAAAACGGGGCTTTGAGATCGCCATATCCTACTACCGTACAATATCTAATAAATACATCCTCTGACTCCTGTATGCGATGCGCTTAAGTATATCGAGCAGCAAAAATGAATGAATGAATGAAATATACTTAATTGAGGCAGAAAATGAGGCATTAAAACTTGTTTTCCGAAATAAATGTATTGAATTGAATTGAATTAAGTTTTAAGCATACGGACCTGGTGAAGTCAGTCATCTCCAGCATAATCATGCACATGTGCTTGGCTAGCATGATGATGTCGTTGCCGGCGTCGTCCCACTTGGCGACCTCGTTGTCGAAGGTCATCTTCTCGCGGCGGAACAGCTCCACTTGCTGCAGGATCTTACGCTTGTCCTCCTCTGTCATTTTACGCATGGCTTCCTGTTAATTTTGACGTTTTATTAGGACTTCTACTTTACTAGATATTCTTCTTCATATCGTGTCAGCATGAGTTGTATCGAATGACAATCACTCATGCTGTACAAAGATTAGCCAGTTAGCAATGGTCGTATCGAAACTGTCTGACAGGGTGTGCCGACGAACTCAGATTTCGTCACTTGGGGAGGCACTTTTCTTGCACCCCTCGCTATTAAAGGCCTGGTCGTGATAATATACTATTCATTTATGACGTCTGACCATGATAAGATACATATTTTAAGAGGTCTGACCATGATAAACTATTTATTTACGAGATCAGATCACGATAAACTATATTTATGAAGTGTGATTATAATAAAATATATTTTAGATATACGCGATAAGCTACATTTCCTTTAAAATTTTTGTACAGGCCAGGAATAGAACCGACGTTTCATGACCGAGTAGTGAGCTATTCGAATAGGTAATCAAATCTCTCCGTTTCAATATTAAGACGCTGTTATACCGTCGAGGCCGTTTTTTGAACACAAACGAAAGTGTTTTAAACTGTGTTTTAAAGTCTGAAATTAAATTATGTCTTATTTAAGGATCGGGCGGATGGGCGACTGTTCTCAATAACACGATTAGATTAAGTTTACTCGATAGAAAAAAATCCCAAAGCTACCCCTTTTTGTTATGTTTTTTCAATACTGTGATTAAACTGCTGATATTTAACTTTTTATTCTTGTACTTAACTAAATACATTAAATATTTATAGTGAACTCAGGAGAAGTTTTATCTTAGAAACTCCCATGAGCAAAGATATTGACGAAAAACACGTTTTTTTGCGATCCTGCTTTCAATTGGAGCGGGATGGCTAATTGTAAACTTATGCTTGCAAGAAAGAGACGCTTGCAGTGGGATAACCTAGCCTTAACCAACTCACCCTAGCGTTGGTAATGCCACTGATATCAGGGTACTCATCCACGCCGTGTTCTCCCGTGTGCGCGCTCGCTGTAATACAACAGACATGCCATTAGTTTTAAATAAATAAATAACGCTCACAGGCACATACATTGTAATGATCCCAAGTAAGCACTAAAGGCTTTTTATTATGGAAACCATACAACAACGGCACGAACATATAACATTCATGACCGAACCGGGATTCGAACCCAGGACCCTGGTTTGGCAGTCCGGGCGTGGTAACCATTACACCAACCGGGTCGTCGGTTTTATTATTCTACTATTTTACAGATTTTTGTAACCTAGCGAAATGTTTCTCAAGTTTTTCAATGTACCGACTCTTAAATAGCCAAATTTAGTAAATAAATTATCTTGCCACCAGCTCAATATTTAATTTTGTAACACTTGATTAAAATTTAAACTCGATACTTTCTTTATTCAATATAAGGATGTTTTGTAAACAGGTCTTATGTGTTAAACAAAGGACCCTTACACCTAAACGCGGCCCCCTTCGTCATCTCAGCCGATGGACGTCCACTGCTGGACATAGGCCTCTCCCAAGGATCGCCATAACGACCGGTCCTGCGCTGCCCTCATCCAACGGGTTCCCGCCGCCTTCACCAGGTCGTCGGTCCACCGTCTACTCACGCTGCGCTTTCCGGTACGCGGTCGCCACTCGAGAACTTTTTGGGCCCCATCGGCTATCGGTTCTGCGAGCAATGTGTCCCGCCCACTGCCACTTTAGTTTAGCAATTATTTGGGCTATGTCAGCTACTCTGGTTCTTCTGCGGATTTATTCATTTCTGATTCGATCTCGCACGGGAACTCCGAGCATAGCCTTTTCCATTGCCCTTTGGGTGACTTTCAGCCTTTTTACATGCCATGAGTGGCGACCACATCTCTGTTCCATATGTCATTAAACGCGGCCCCCAGTTTGAAAAATTAAATTTTGGCTAAATGATTGGTCGAAGGATCAAAATAGGTTGACTAGTTTATAAAGACTAAACCTAATAATCATGATCACAATCAAAATTATTAAAAAATTTGATAACAAATCATGCAATTATAATTCTAGATAATATGAAAAAACTTTATGACACAAAGCAAGCAAAGCAACATAAAATAGCAACAACCTGGACATAATTATTAAAACATTAATTAGAAATCGTCTACCGGGCACGGACCTGAAAAAAAGACGGACGTAATCTCGTCTAATCACGAGTGAAACACCCATTTCTTTTCTGTGCGTGCCGTCACGCGGTACATAATGGTGACGGGTGTCGGACCTGCGCCTAGAGCTAGTGCATCTGTGTGAGTGTAGGTCCCTTGTAGAACAAACGAAAATGTAGGACCTTGCATGCTTCACATCTTTTTATTGTCACATTACGTCTGTCTTTCTTTCAGGTCCGTGCTACCGGGTCATAAAATCACCGATCGATCTTAGAAAACAATAGATATTTTTAATATGGCATCTTTTTGCTTGACTGCTAAGCCATAGTGTCAATTTCAATATAACAGGAAAAGAGTTTGACGTGATGACAGGTGGACACTAAATAATAAAAGAAAAACCGGACAAGAGCGTGTCTGACTAGCCCATGATAGGGTTCCGTAGTCATTGCATAAGTAGAATAAGAAGTAGTGAAATAGATTATTATTGCATACTAGTGTTTTCCCGCGACTTCGTCCGCACAAATTATATACCAGATTTTAAGTCAGATCATAAGCTATCAAACAAAAAAAGTTTCATCAAAATCGGTTCAGTAGTTTTTGCGTGATGTGCGAACAAACAAACTAACTAACAATTTTGCCAATTGATGGCGCTGCACGTTTTTAAATCGCGCTATCGATATGTTATTTGACTTTATATGAAGTGAACCGCTACTTTTTTATTCCTCATGAATTTACGGTTTTATAATAGTTAAGATAAGAAAATTTTGTAACCTAACAAATAGCGCGATTTAATTTCCTGGAACGCCATCTAGTATTATGTTACAGGTTTTTATAGAAACTGGTTCGACTACAGCATCCGTTATAATTTTCATTGAAAGTACTTACCGAAAGCTATATTTTATAACATTTTCAGATTTTTTACTCCGGTAGTTTAGAAGTTAGATGGGGAGGGGGTTTACGATACAGAATGAACGAAAGTATAAGGGTTCCTTGTTTGACTACGGAACCCTAAAAAATTTGGGACAATAGCCCAGTAAGGCTGCTCTTCCACCAGAGATGTGCGAGGTAGCGAGGCGGTGAGTGAGGAAAAAATCGGCCAATGGGAGTGCTTCAATTTCCCAATGACGTGATCGAGCGAGCGCGCTATTGGCGGATTGTTTCCTCACTCACCGCCTCGCTACCTCTCATATCTCTGGTGGAAACGCAGCGTACTGTTTGAATCGGTAAATAAAAACTGAGAAAATGTCAACGAATTCTGAACGATATTAATTATCCACCTTCTCAAAGACCATCTATTGTTATCTAACATCGACGCAACACTTACAGCGACTCCTCGTCTCCATAGTCATGTCCTCGACCGGCTCGAATTCGGTGTCCGTGTCGAGATCGTCGCTCGTCTGCTGACAATCATGCAGACAAACACAACTATACATTTAGCATGCTATGGTAATGATTCTGTTAACACGATCGTACCGTGGGGGTGTGGGTATTGTTCAAAGATCAATTTATCATAAGCTCCTCCCGCAGAATTAGAGAGCATTAATTATAAGGATCAAACGATAAACATTTGGAAATTAAAATTTAATAAAATCAGAAATAAGCGGCCAGGCCGAAATATTGGACTGTATATTTTGCAATAGATAGGTCATATCTTGCATTTAATTAAACTGTTACTATGGACGCAACCCTGTAACAGAGTTTCTGAAACATGCTTGGAAATTAGAGCATTATTTTGACAACATTCTTCGAGATAAATCGAAATTGCTGTACTATGCGAGCAGCGGCCGGCAAAATTTGTATGAAAATCCATATCTGTCGTGGTTTAGCGGCCAAATAAATTCCATAGTAAACTCATATCTGTCGTGTACTTTAAAAATGGAACTATCCTTTACTCCGAAACATGGCAACCAAGGAGGTAAATTATCAAAGGTTTTATTTAAATTTCTAACTGGCTTGCAAATAGAAAGCTTTATAATGAATTAAACGACGAATGGACACTTTAACCACAGATTAATAATAAGTTACTAGCTATAACGCAGGAAAAATTATTGTTGTCCGTCATATTTTGAAAAGTTGATTGATTTTAATTTCCGCGCATTTTTTAAGGGCCAGAGGGCAGTCAAGCTTTTAAACTTTTCGTCGTATTCATTTTCGATTGTGACGAGAAGTTCATTATAATTAATCTATGAACAGTACTTAATAACCCATGGATTTATAAAATAATAATGGATCCCTGAATGAAAAAAAAAACATTGATTAAAAACGGCATGCTCCTGAAAACATTAAAAACAATAATAACCATGCAAAATGGACCTGTTTAAAAAAACGGACGAATGAAAATGGAATAGAAAAGTTTGATCATTTTATTTTACGTATACGTACGTACGTTTTACGTATTGCATGCTCATGGGCAGATCACAGAGCTCTATCTAAAATACTGTTTACCGCCTTTATATTACCTGTGTCGCAATAAAGTCTTTGAAGTTTGAAGTTTTGTTTTAGAATTACAAGTATAAGTGTAACAAAATACCCGAGAAATATTCAAAGGTAGTTAGGAACCTTAGATCAAAATATAATGAATGGATAGAAGCACACTACTGGTGCACTTGGTCCAAACAAACTAGCGCCATTATCTGTCAAATCTAGGGCACTTGCATACTTTGAAGAATACCTTTCATTTGTTTTGCCTCATTTTTCTGGTTTGAAATGTTCGCTTAAGGCCTATCCATTCATTTTATTTTGATCTAAGCTTATAGAGAGGACATTGGACAGGTTTTCATACAAAAATATTCATCCCGTTGTTTTGCAATATTGAATGCATGTCAGTGGGAATTTTATTTTGATCTAAAGTTGGGACCATCAAGCTGAAAAACTTTACTATAGAGACAAGGTAGAATTTTTTTGTTTAATCCAGCTATAACATACATTTGAGTCCAGTAGGTACTCCAGTTTTGTATGAAACACCGGTTTTTTTCTCTCTCTACAATGTCTTCTTCCACCCTCTCTTGGAAGACGACTAGTGTAGTCCTCTCTCACTCGCACTCACTCCGTATCGCGCATAGTACCTTTTTTTGTCAGTGCGACCCCATTTGTATTAAGTGACATTGAAGTATACAAGTATGACTATACTTGTACTAAATAACGATATAATTTTGAAGCTGATATTTTTAAAACGCAATTTCGAAATGATTCAACAGTAAACGTCACACTGGACAGAATTTCGGTACTACTGGTGAAACGTGGATGTTCTGAGGTTTCAGAAGATCTCTGACTTCCCCTTGGGGAATATATTCGTGAGCATATGCTATGATTCAACATAAAATTTTGAGGCCAAGCTTAAAACTTTTATGCCACTTAAAATTTACATTCAAAAACAAAATAATCAAACTCTTCCACACGCCACCCGCAAAAATTAGCAACACAAGACAAGGACACAAATAGTAGCGCTATGCAAGCGCGACAGAGACGCTCTCACATTTGCTGCGTGTCTCCAGGGTGTAGTGCTCGTCCAGCTCCACGTCTTCGGGGTCTAACTCTTCTTCTTCCTGAGATTGTTTCACACATTATTGTTAATATAGGGTCTTTTGTTACGGTTTGGGGTCACTTGACCCAGCTCAATGTTCCACATAGTATTGTAAATCGATTTGGGGTAACATACCCCAGCTCAATTTTCCACAGATTATTGTCAATTTATAGTAGATTTGGGGTCACTTGTTCCAACTCAATGTTCCACAAGTTATTGTCAATTAAGGATCATTTGTTACGGTTTTAGTCGATTTGGGGTCACTTGGCCCACCTGAATATTGTGGAAAAAAACTACGAAGATATTGTAAACTTTCTTTAGATTATATAACATTTTAATATATTGTCTAATTTATTTTATTTTAATGAATTGTAAGTTACAATGCTTTCCAATGGCATATACATTTAATTATGATGTAATTTTTACTACTAGGACCGTAAAACTATTCACTGTAATTACATTTTGCAGTTGCAGTGACTTTCCTCAAAAAATTACTAAAATTTAGGTAGTTCTGTTTTCAACTGTCTGAATTGTGACTTTCCAGCCACATTCACAAAACCGTGTTAATTTAGACCACTAGTATTTTAACGGAAATTGTCTCGCTACACATTTTATGGTAATTTACCCGGACTAAAACGATGGTAACTTCACCCCAAAAATAACGTTGTGTTCATTATACCCCAACAATAACATTGTGTTCATTATACCCCAAAAATAACGTTGTCTTCATTTTACCCCAGCAACAACTGTGTTCATTACACCCTTATCGCAATTTCCGCAACAAAAATTTTGTGGTCGTTTAACCCCATCATCATTTTCACCCCAGGACTCACCCTATTCATAAGCACAGCTCTGCGGATCTCCCTCACGGCATCGTAGACCAACCGGGAAGCATCTATGAAGTCGTTCTCGTCGAGGCCTGCGCCCGCGCCGCCGCCCAGCGCAGATACGGCCGCGTCGACGCGCACGGCGAACTTTGACATCACTGTAAAGATAGAAAGGGTGGTTTTAATCGAATGTTAGTTAGAAGCAAAGGAAGACGTGGTCGTCCAGTGGCGAGTAACCTTGCCTGCCGCGCAAGCCGACTCGTACCAATGAGTTTTTCGGAATTTATTTGTAACACCACTGGCTTTTCGGTGAAGGAAAACATCGCGAGGAAACCTGTATGCTTCAATTTCTAGGCATGTACTGTACGTACTGTCCATTATAAGTGGCGACGGGGTCACTTCCCGTCACACTGGACAGAGTTTCGGTACTACTAGTGAAACGTGGATGTTCTGAGGTTTCAGAATATCTCTGACCCCCTCAGGGAATATAGTCATGAGCATATGCGTGCATGCATTAGTAAATATTAATAAACAAGTCATATTTGTCGATGAACGTACAACCGATGGGCAATCGACGCAAATCAGAAGGAATGGGAATTTGAGCTTTTTTTCGAGGTCCCATTAAATTGTCCCACTCATGGGACCACAAGGGAAACTTATTTTTCATTGTCTCATTGCTTTATTTGGCGCGTACGGAAGACGCGAATGTAAATGCGAAAGTCTCGCTGTCTGTCACGATTTGATGAAATTTGGAATAGAGATGCTTGAACAATTGAACATAGACATATTACTCTAGCGATAGACCAGCTCGTTCAAACAAACAACAACACAAAACAACACAAAATGATACATTGCGGCCATAGTGACGATGTGAACTCGGGAATATCAATGCGGTGCGGGTACCGCATTCAAGTGGAACATGTTGTTTCTATGAAAGGGCCTGACTATCGCTAGAGTGTAAGTCAATGGTTTTAACATTGAAAATGTTTTTTCTGCTCCGGGCGGAAAGCGTCAACATTCGTCCCGCTGCGCTAAACGAAGTTTCCGCTTTGCGCCTCCGTCGAGGAGAAAAATAGTGTACACACCGAGGGCAGTAGGTAAATCAGAAAGCCTCGGGTCACATGTAAACGTCAGTGGTTAAAATTCGAACAGACTAATTGAGGACCTTGTTTTTGAAGTCGAAACCAGTCGACGGATGTCGATGACGAAGTAAACGACATTAAAAGGCAAGTAATAAACATTTCGGCGCATCTTTGTGGTCATCAGGTCAAGGCTGTGATCTCGACAGTGGCAGGGTCGTCTGACGCAATTATTTACGAGTTCGCGTGAGGTGACCCTAGGTACATTCAATACGTAGCAAAATTTCAAAGCTCGTAATCTTAATCTTAACTATTATAAAACCGTAAAATCATGAGGAACAAAAAAGTTGCGGTTAACTTCATATAAAATCAAATAACACTCGATAGTGCGATTTAAAAACGTGCAGCGCCATCTATTGACAAAATTGTTAGTTAGTTTGTTTGTTCGCACATCACGCAAAAACTACTGAACCTATTTTGATGAAACTTTTTTTGTTTGATAGCTTATGATCTGACTTAAAATCTGGTATATAATTTGTGCGGACGAAGTCGCGGGAAAACACTAGTTATATTATAAACTAGTGTTTACCCCTGTTTCTTGCGTGATGCGCGAACAAACAAACAAACACACAAACTTGTCAATAGATGGAGCCACAAGTCATTTAAATCACGCTATCGAGTGTTATTTGAGTTTATATGAAGTGAACCGCAACTTTTTTATTCCTCACGATTTTTAACGGTTTTATAATAGTTAAGATTGAAGAGCCCAGTTGCAGAAGTCCCTAAGTCCAAAAAATGAGTTTTAGAATAGAGAGAGTAAGTCTTTAAGGGTATATTTTCGTTTGTGACGTCATCACTTGCTGTCAATTTTCAATAAAAAATGTTGATAATGTTTTGTAAGTTTTCCGTGACCTTTTGTTTGAGCTCCCACCATCGATAAGAAAAGTGTTAAGTATTTTTTGTGAAGAATACCTAGTTAGTAGGTAGGTTTTTTTTCACACAATAAGAAATTCATTACTTAACTAAAACATTTTAAATTAACCAAAGTGGGAAGTTTCGGTTAATTTAAAGTGTAACCTACATACATACCACTTTTTTCAAACTAAATACGATCATCACTGTGGGCAAAAAAATTGTGTATAGAGATACAAAAATTATGATTTCACAATATGTAGAGTAACGGAATATGCCTACATAACTAATTAAATTTATTAAACACTTATTTTTTTAAATGGTATTTTTATAGTTTCAAAATTACACATGTGATATTTTTTACTAACCGACAAGGAGGAGATTCTATGATATATATACCGCCGGTATTATAATTTTGAACATACTGAAAAAAAAAATCACCGACATTTTCGTCAATTCGGTATGTCAAGTTTTTTTTTGGGAGGACAAAATGGAAACCATTTCGAGATAATTGTCTCAATAACAATATTTTATATGTCAGAATATTTAAAATGAAAGGATTAAACTAAATATCAACTTAAAATAACTGGTCATTCAGAAAAAATATGTTCAATGTGTCAGAATTTGACATTTCATGTTGTCGTTTCTGTTTCCAACATGGAGTAAGAAAGAGAAGGCAGGTAATTTTTATTTTTTAAATTAAATTTTTAAACAACAAAATTAACAACGTGGAGTTCGAATAATTTTTTCGAGCCCACTTTTGCCATTTACAGATAAACTTCATGAATTGAAAAAAAAAAATGTTTTTTATAATGATATCTTCTATCCGTAAAAAATATAAAATAAAGACAAAAATATAGTGTGAATAATATAGTAGATTACACACCGAGGGCAGGAAAGTAAGAAAGGTCTCAGATGTCATTTGATTGCTGACCGAGGTGAAGCCGAGGTCAACAAACATGTGATCTGAGGCTTTCTTATTTACTGCCCGAGGTTAGTTTACTATTTTTCTCCTCGACGGAGGTGGAAAGCGGCAACTTCGTTTAGCGCAGCGGGAAGAAAATTTACGCTTTTCGTCCTGTAGGGTTCAGTTGATCCCCACACTTGTATTAGCTGTTTATAGTTGTAGTTAGTTTGTAGAGTTGTAGTTGATGAGCACGCAGAGAAAGATGTTGAAAAGTTAAGTAGTTTATTACGTAGTTACAGTTAAATGATTGGCGCTTCTATCTCTTTGTTGTCGACCGTAGTACGGTTCGATGCGAACTCGCTAATTATAGTGAAAAATATTATAACTAAAGTAAACGCGCATGCGGCGGAAAGTAAGTTGCGCGTGAGCAGAAAATGCACGGTAGTGAGACCGTACACGTCCGGAGGGGAGAAAACAACATTTTCTATGTTAGAGATTTTAAAATGAAAGGATTACGGATATTTTAAAAAAAATATAAGGTCGTTTTCGACCAGGAGTGCGATTTTTGAATCTCATTCGGTGAGCTCAGCAGTTGAAAATGTCAAAATTACTATGGAGATTTGCATCTTCCTACTGCTGATGCGACTTTCAAAAATCATACTTCAGCAGTGCTATTTTTGAAAGTCAAATCAGCAGTAGGAAGATGCATATCTCCATAGTAATTTTGACATTTTCAACTGCTGAGCTCAGCGAATGAGATTCAAAAATTGCACTCCAGGGCCCTATTCAATAAACGCGACAATTACAGGTGAAAGGCGACAGGCGAAAATTCGACAATTATTTACAGTTCAATAAAAATGTACATTGACAAAATTGTCAAGAGCATTGAGTTCTGCTTACGTAGGTCGTGGGTTCGATTCCCACGGGGGACACCTAGTGACATGTCACTTTGTGCATTTTTCCCCAGTTTGTTAGGATATTACAGGCTGAATCACATGATTCCATGCTTCGGATGGCACGTTAGGCCGTTGATCCCGGCTACTATCTTTGGTTAGGTACATAAAAACCACGTCAGAGGCCCGTAAGGCGGTCTGAAAAAAACTCTGATACCAGGGCTTGCTGCCCACACGATAAGAAGAAGTGTTTAATAAAACAAATACTTATGTCAAGTTTTTCAGGACAAATTGTCATTATGTCTATTCTATTTTTATTAAATGGCGTTTCCTTGTTAGATTTCGCCAGTGTCAAGTGTTGAAGATATATTTATTAGATATTGTACGGTAATAGGATATGGCGATCTCAAAACCCCGTTTTTAAACAAAAACACACACTTGAAACCACCATAAAACGGCGGAGCCACTTGGGCAATCAAATCGCAAGCCGACGACACGTCTACTTGTTACCTCCTTAGCCACGCGACTCCTCTGTCACATGTCACCTGTCAGGAGAAAAATTATTGAACAGAAATATGTCAAATTGTCGCTACAATCCGACAAATTTCTTTTCTCAAACATGCTTGGAAATTTGAGCATTATGTTGACAACCTTCTTTGAAATAAATCGAAATTGCTGTACTATGCGAGCAGTGGCCGGCAATAGTTGTATGAAAATCTATATCTGTCGTAGTTTAGTGGCCAAATAAATTATTAAACTTATATCATGTCGTGTAATTTACAAATGGAACGATCTTTTACTCCGAAACATGGCAACCAAGGAGGTAACTTATCAAAGGTTTGGTTTAAATTTTGAACTGGCTTGCAAATAAAAAGCTTTATAATGAAAAAAAAACGAATGGACACTTTAACCACATATAAGTTATAAGTTACTAGCTTTATCGCAGGAAAAATTATTGTTGTTCGTCATTGATTTTGAAAAGTTGATTAATTTTCATTTCCGCGCATTCATAATTCATAATATTTATTGCATAATCATAATAATAACATAATAGCATTGTTTGAGAAAAGCACTATACAAGCCTTGGCCACAACTAGGCATTGATGGACTTACGTATGTGTGCCTTGGCTTCGCCTCGGCCCACATTTACACGTTCGTCCATCGATGCGTCTTTTGCTGGCCACTGCAGTAATGTACTATAATTTTCCACCATGACATTTTGACGAAATTATCAGATTTTCCAACTGTAATTGTCACGCTTATTGTCACGTTTATTAAACCGGGCCCTGTAAACTCCTCGGTAAAGAAAAGTACATAAAATAAATGGCCAATAAGAAAAACAAAATTATAATGTCAGAATTTGACATTTTATGTTGCCGTTTCTGTTTCCAGTATCGAAGTAGAAAAAGAAGGAAGGTGTCTTTTTTAGATTAGCAAAGTTTTTTCTACATCAGTTCGAATGATTTTCTTGTGACCACTTTTGCATTTAGAGATTACCGTTCAAATTCATTTAAAAATGTATTTGTATTGATAAACTAGCTAGCTTTTACGGTTCGCTTTCATTGCAACAAACTATCTTTCATAAAAAATACTTATTTTATAACTATCTCCCATAATCTGTATATTCTTCTGTCTAGCCCCACACCAAGAAATGGTGGTTGGGCAAAAAATCTCGAGAGAAATATATCTCAAGACAATAATTATATTACTACTATTGTATTGTATGGTATAGTCAAAGTGAATTTACGCTATGGTATGGTGCTAAGGGACCCTCAGTACGTGATTCCGACTCACATTTGGCCGGTTTTCTTTAAATATAGTGGTTTACTTAACAAAAATTTTAAAAATATTGCTTTTATGACTAGTGGAGAAAAAATAGCCGTGGAATTTAAATATTCCCATTGTTTTGGCAGACGTGCCTAAACCACTGAACCGATTTTGATGGTTGAGATGTCATTCGACTGCAATTTAAGTCTGTGATTGAGTCATAATTGCAAACATGACGTGGATGTACATTGAAGATATTTATAAAAATGTTAATTGGCGGTGTTTGGAATAGGTACCTACGTAATGGAATACATTGAGACCATTTTTAGAATTGTTGTCTTGTTGTTTGTGCACACGTTATTTTAAAACTACTGAACAGATTTGGATTTCACGAAAGCATAGGGCTTAGTTTGGATTGGCATCAAACTAGTACCTACCTAAGTAATAAAATCTTTTCTGTTCAATTATTCATTGAAATTGGTAGGAAGCAAGTTTTTAGTTGTTTTGATATTATTTGCAGTGATTAAATTTCAGAAATAAATAAAAATTTCATGATTTTCTTATCAAGAATTTTATACTACGTAGGTAATTTAATCTTCTTGCTTAGAATTTATTTGAAACTGTGCGCGACTGTATTGGTAATTGTATATTGAAAAGCCGACCAAAGAGAATGGTCATAGATTTGGTATACGCTACTTAGACGACACTGACATAATTGAAGTCATTTCAATTTGATTGAACAATATGACAAAAATTATCATAGAATTCGTTAAATTTTTTTGGAATACAACATAATTTTAGCTTTAGAAAAATACAAATAATGAATTATTCCATTCAATTACCTTTGTGTTTCAGTCATCCACAGACAAATCGAGAAAAAAATTGTCACAAATTATTTTTAAAACATTTGACGCGGACGTGCTCCAGTAACGGCATTTCGCCGTACAATGAAAAAAATCAGAAACAAGGATAATTTTGCAGTTGTCACAGGATGTCAAAAGCTTGAATTTGTTCGCCATTTTGTATGGTAATCACAATATTTGATTTTAAATAATATGTTTTCAAAAATATTAGTGTTTCAGACTGGTATTTCAAAAAATCGATTCATTATGTTTTTTAAATTTATATAAACTTTCTTTTTACGTAAACTGTAAATTCAACCGTGTAACGTAACCCTTCTAAAAATGTTCCTAAAGTAACCCCATTTTTAGCAATATTTCGACGAACAGTGTCCGGATTTTATGCGATTACTAAAATAAATTATATGAAACATACAAAAAAACGATTCATTACATTTTTAAGTAAAGGCAGTTCTTTCATAATAAATATAAAACACTGGATATGCAATAGCATATCACTGAAAACAATGTTCCTAAAAGTAGGGGTTTTAGAAAATATACCCTTAAAAAGGGCTAGAAATTTTCCATATGGGAAAAGGGTTAAAAATGAAACGTCCGTCAGTGTATTATGAATAAATCAACGTATATTTGAGATCAGGCAACAACGCGAAAATGCGCGCTGCATACAAACGTACTATGGTGATATTTTCAATACTAACCAATTAAAGTCAATGAAATTTTGCAGAAACAATTTAGAAACAAATGTCTATGCTTCTATAGAGTCAGATTTTCGTTAAAATATACAGTTTCAATGCTAGGATTAATTTAAGATTTGTATGGAAATCTTTGAGGTACTGTAACTTGAAAACTATACATTTTAACGAAAATCTGACTCCATACAAGCATAGAAATTTGTTTCTAGATTGTTTCTGCAAAATTTCATTGACTTTAATTGGTTAGTATTGAAAATATCACCATAGTACGTTTGTATGGAGCGCGCTCCGAATAATATACCCTTAATATGCTCATTTAATTTCTCACGCTTGTGATATCAGGAGTGCGATTTTTGAATCTCATTCGATGAATTCAGCAGTTGAAAATGTCAACATTACTATGGAGATACGCATCTTTCTACTGCTGATTTGACTCTCAAAAATCATGATTCAGGAGTGTGATTTTTGAAATTCTAATCAGCAGTAGAGAGATGCGTATCTCCATAGTAATTTTGACATTTTCAACTGCTGAGCTCACCGAATGGGATTCAAAAATCGCACTCCAGATCAAAAAGTCCGTAAGTGGACTTGGAGACTTCTGCAACTGGGCCCTTCAATTGCAAATTTTATTTGATACGCGGCATCTAGATTCCCCAAACTATTTTTCCATATACAATTTATTACTTATATTAATGCCGTCTACGTGTATTACGCGTCAAACTTTTGCATAAAATTGACACCTCTGCAACCACCTTAAGAGGATAGACCAGTACAATTTTTTCCATAGACATAATACCATACAAACGCATTCCCCGGTTTTCTCCCTAGATAATAACACTAGAGCAAATATTTTTTTAACATACAATCTATGTCACCTCTGCAATGTCCCTATGTTTTGTTTTTTTACATTAATTAATTACTGTAGGAACTAGGGACCTTCGAAAATGACCAATTTTATAGCCCGTTTTCAGACATCCAGTAAACAAATTCGACGAATATAAACAAAAAAAAGCAAAACGTACGGACATAGCCAAAGTCTTTATCATATTATTATTGAAAGAATTATTAAAATCAGTTTATTTCTGGAGGAGAAAACAGGGGAATACGAAATGCTGATTTCATCGATTTTTTGTATATAAAATCGGTTCGAGCTGCAGTTGTCTCTTTCGCACTCTAGTCAGCGGATTGTATGGGTGGGGCGGATCTGATAAATACGTATACAGTCGGAAAAGTGACCTATTCTCCAAATTATCATTTCAGCCCGCCTATCCTCTTAAGAGCATTGGACTCTTGACACGGAGGTCGTGGGTTCCCACGTAGTGATCTGTCACTTTGTGCGTTTTTCCCCAGTTAGGACATTGCAGGCTGAATCACCTAATTGTCTGAAAAGAAAGATGATTTCGTGCTTCAGATGGCATGTTAAGCCGTTGGTCCCGGCTACTATCTCTTGTAGAAGTAGTCGTGACATAAAAAACCAGGTCAGCGGCCGTAAGGCGGTCTGAAAAAACTCTGACATCAGGGCTTGCCAGGGCAGGCGTCGCCGTGTGTACATGTCAGGATCTAGTAGCAGAATTAATTTTTTAGCATTATGTCATCGAAAACAGGTCTCTATTTAGGATCCAAAGGTACAAAACAAATTGTAAAAGGTCACGTTATGTTAAATACACAATTAAGTTAACCAACCTTGGAATATTAACTTAAAGGTTTTTGTTAGTTAGATTTTATACAGATTCTTAATTCTAATATTAATTCGAATGTGCTATTTTCATAATTATTATCCACTCCTCCATTCATAAATATCGTAAATTAACTGGGCTATTTGTAACAGCTAAACTGTATTTGTAGTATTGACAGCTAAGTGTCTAATATGTGGCTGTGAGACGATAGTCATCATCATCATCAGCCTATACAAGGTGTTACAAAAATGCAAATAAACATTTAAGGGGGTGGTTTAGACCATCAATCTGAACAACTTTCACTATGGGACTAATATCGAAATCGAGAAAAAAAAAATTTGTTTCCATACTCTACAAATCGACTAGAGCTAAAATATGTATGGGATATCAGATTTTTTTTTTCGCGATTTCGATGTTGGTCCCATTTAGAAAGTTGTTCAGTTTGACGGTCTAAACAAGAGTTTTAAATATTTATTTTTACTTATGAAACATCTTGTATACGTCCCACTGCAGGACACAGGCCTACCCTCAGGGTCGATGTATGTACGTTAGTCCACCGCGCGTGCCCAATGAGGATTGGTAGACGTCACATACGCATCGGAATTTCTTCTTCAGCGTATGCAGGTTTCCTCACGATGTTTTCCTTCACCGTTTGAGAGCATCGAGCAGTCGGTATTACGTGCATAAGTTAGAAAACTCATTGGTACATGTGCGATGTCGTCCGTGCGTATTCGAACCCAGATCTCAAGATTGGGGTCCCATACCTCTACGAACGATTTTTTTTTGCGATTTCGATGTTGGTGCCATAGAGAAAGTTGTTCAGTTTGACACGGTCTGAAAATCCCCTCAAAAAAGTGTCAGCATATTAAGAAGAACCCTATATGCATTAATTGTAACTTGTGACATACCTACAATATGGAATTTATGTTTTGAAATAAATAATTTGATTGATTGATTGATTGATTAACTTTATTATTTTCCGTATTTGATTTTTTTGTATCTTCCTCAGATAATTTAAAATACATCTATTAAGTTATTATGCCATCCGCTGAAGTAACCAATTGCTTATTTTGGTATAGTACATTATGATACAATAACCCAGTAAAATTAAGCCGAAAAATGCTATTCAGGAGAAGTAAAGCCCTGATGATAAAACGAATATTTTGACTTCCTCCGAAGGTCGACTCCTGACGGATGAGGTCAACGGCCCGCGGAAACTATGACAGATTGGGGTATGCACCTCGAACAAATGTCATAGTGGACCCTGGTCAGATTTGGGTGGCGGTGAAAAAAATCTAAAATTGCAATATCCAAGATGGCTGCCATGGAAATTTCAAACGGCCACGCCGCTTGTAAAGGTTCTCCGAACCGACTGAAAATTTCGGGGGGTTTTCGGGGTTGCTGATTAATAATATGGAATCATTTTTATTAAATTATGAGCCTATAACGCACCACCAACATGCGTTAAACTGGTCACCAGTTTAACGCACGTTGAGCAGTGCGTTATATGCCGACAGGATCGGGAGCCTCGGAGAGATGAATAATACGCCAGCAATGTTGTTGTAGAAATGGAACGTCTTTATTAGGGGCAGTGTAGTTTATATAGTAATAATTACGTGCTATAATAACCTGCGTCATTACTTATTAAGCTACGTGAGAGACATGCGAGACGTGAGTAAACAAAACTACACTGCTTGCATAAATATCCCTAACAAGCCTATTTGTTTGGTGAACGAAATGTGATTTAAGTGAATGTTTACACAGGGGTTTACAACGCCGGCGTGTTTCTTAGCAAAATCTTGCCTCAAGTACCTTTACCATTATGATTTTTGGTACAATTTTCTCCACCTACCTGTTTGGGAAGCATCCGGGTTTACAAATTACTTATTTGAACCTGGCAAACCTCGAGTTGCGGAAGACAGAGAGGTGGCAACCCTAGTTTTTCCAGTTCTTTAGACCAGTCTCTTTCCGATGGCACTTCATTTAGTTCCCAAATAGGTAGGTGGAAAAAATTGTGCCAAAAATCATAATGGTTATGGTACTTGCGGCAAGATTTTGTCAGGCAACCCAGCGGCACATTCACTTTAGTCACATTCCGTTCCTAAAACAAATAGGTGCATAATTTTACGGTCAGGAGTGCGATTTTTGAATCTCATTCGCTGAGCTCAGCAGTTGAAAATGTCAAAATTACTATGGAGATACGCATCTTTCTACTGCTGAGTTGACTCTCAAAAATTGCACTCCTGGAGTATGATTTTTGAGAGTCAAATCAGAAGTAGTAAGATGCATATCTCTGTAGTAATTTAGACATTTACAACTGCTGAATTCACCGAATGAGATATTCAAAATCGCACTCCTGATCTCGTACCAATAGCCATTCAGATCGCAAGGGCTTACTCGTATCTCCACCTTCGATCAACAATATCTAACTAGATAACGCGTCAGCGCTCAAAACATGTCCCGGCAAATAACGCCTCACTATTGGAGTGAGGTCTTATTTTGAATTAGTTGCGTTCGAACAAAGCCAACGTAAGCATGTCTCGCAATGCCGCAGTGTCCCTTTTTTAAATTACTAGGAATTATGGTTGCTTTGAGGTCGAAATTATAATGTAT
This sequence comes from Agonopterix heracliana, assembly GCA_963693445.1. Classification (NCBI taxonomy): domain Eukaryota; kingdom Metazoa; phylum Arthropoda; class Insecta; order Lepidoptera; family Depressariidae; genus Agonopterix; species Agonopterix heracliana. The sequence goes on along the minus strand of OY856336.1, from coordinate 7,410,105 downwards.
TCGGACTGTTTTCTCGGTTCGTTAACAAAAAATGTTGTATATTCACGAGGACAGAATTTCTCTTTGATTTTGTATGCGACCCGTTATCTAGTTGTATATAGGGTCCAACTTAATATGCTGACACTTTTTTAAGAGGATGATCAGACCATCAAACTGAACAACTTTCTCTATGGGACCAATATCGAAAGCGCGAAAAAAAAATCGGCTCTTCCATACAAAACTGCAAACCTACTCGAGCCAAATGTATGGGACAGCTGTTTTTTTTTTTCGCGATTTCGATGTTGGTCCCATAGAGAAAGTTGTTCAGTTTGATGGTCTGAACATCCCCTTAAAAAAGTGTCAGCATATTAAGAAGGACCCTGTATTGTTGATCGAAGATCTCCACCAAATGGAACCAGTGCACATTTAGGGCAAGCTATAGTGGTAAAATTGCAGAATATTTTCTCATGTCTACTTCACAGTTTTTCCGGTCCAACGAATATCCTTGGATCATTAATATTTAATTTTAGATAGGTTATTAACCAATCAGCTGTTATTTGCACAAACGATATACGTATAATTACAGTATAACCTATTATACTCGAATTATATTACGTCTATATCTACACTATTACAAAACTGTGTCCATCTGTACATTGAGAATCAGCCGATGGACGTCCACTGCTGGACATAGGCCTCCCCCAAGGATCGCCACAACGACCGGTCCTGCGCTACCCTCATCTAACGTGCCCGCCACCTACACTAGGTCGTCGGTGCGCTTTCCGGTACGCGGTCACCACTCGTAAACTCTTCGGCCCCATTTGCCAACGGTTCTGCGAGCAATGTGCCCCGCCCACTGCCACTTTAGTTTAGAAATTCTATGTCGGCTACTCTGGTTTTTCTGCGAATCTCTTCGCTTTTGATTCGATCAATCGCAGAGAAAGTCCGAACATAGTCTCATCTCCGTCGCCCTTTGGGTGACTTTCAGCCTAGCTGTCAGTCTTTATGAATCACCCAGTTTCGGCTTGAAAATGACCAAGATTCCACGGTGTACACAATTCCTTTCAACTTACTAAACGGACATCGCAACGTTCAATTAACGAATACCAAATACGAGTCTCGGGAAATCACAAATTAACCAGTAAGCATTTATAGAAGAGAAAATATTGCAAAACTCTAGTAGACATAGCCGAAATGTTGCGACTGGTGGTCGCGTTTGCGTTTGTGAACGCGTTTGGATTGCAATCGGTCGCAGCGGCGTTTTACGAGTCGTACAGTGGTCAACAGATTTCACCTGCTAAATATGAGCAGTATAGACTGATGAATTTAGTGCCGTAAGTTTTGTGGTTATTTTCCTAGTCAAAGACTTACACTTTCGTTTACTTCGAGTGTCTCATTTACTGCACTATTTAAGACGCTGTTATCCCGTCGAGGCCGGTTTTTGAACACGAACGAAAGTGTTTAAAACTGTGTTTTAAAGTCTGAAAACCAATTATGTCTTATTTAAGGATCTGGCTGATAGGCGACCGTTCTCAATTACACGATTAGATTAAGTTTAATAGATAGAAAAAAATCCCAAAGTTACCCCTTTTTGTTATGTTTTTTCAATACTATGATTAAACTGCGGATATTTAACTTTTTATTCTTGTACTTAACTAAATACATTAAATATTTCTAGTGAACTCCGTAGAATTTTGAGCTTAGAAACACCCATGAGCAAAGATATTGATGAAAAACACGTTTTTTTGCGATCCTGCTTTCAATTGGAGCGGGATGGCTAATTGTAAACTTATGCTTGCAAGAAAGAGACGCTTGCACTGGGATAACCTAGCCTTAAATCAAAATTTGGCACGCAATAACCTAAAAACAGACATGCAGTAGGAGAAGAAAAGACATGTTATCGCTCTCCCAAACAATGAAAATGGGGTTAAAAAAATGTATATAGTCCAGTCATTTCAGAGTTTCCTTGTATGGACACCATAACTATAATTCATCTATCGCTGAAACTTTGCAGTGTGATAAAGTAAAGTACCTATACTTTACGGTCAAACCATAAAATGATTGGACTAATAGGTCTTGTAAAATGGAACGTCATTATAGTGTTACCTCGAACTTTTTAAATTCTGAAGCTAGAAATATTCACCAATGTAGGTCGTACTTTCCGGGAAAATCAAAACGGATGCTGTAGCAACCAGTGTCGAAAAAATAATTAAAAACGTCTTTTGAACAAAGTGTGTTCCAAAATAGTCAAGCAGCCACTACTTATACAATGGCTACGGAACCCTATCATGGGTGTGTCCGACACGCTCTTGGCTGTATTTTTTTTTAAATATTGTTACCATGTTATAGCCACGATGTGCTGTTTCGAATCAATTAAAAGAGTTAAAGTATCCTGAAAAATAATACTGTTCTATTTGCACCTAACCCCAATTATAACATCGCAGATACTGCGCGATCGAAGTAAAAGAATGCGACGAGAAAGAGCGCCGAAGACTCGACTATTCCTGCAACAACCTCCACTACCCTAATCGTGGCACAACCCTGACTCCATACCGACGCCTCCTGCCCCCTGCCTTCAGCCGCAATTACGAACACAGAACGTCCTCTTCAGGAGCTCCACTACCCAACGCCAGAGCAGTCAGAACTTCCATCAACTCCGATGGAAGAACCGAGAGTAAAGACCACACACATTTAGTCCCCAACGGGGCAGTATTCATAACAGCCGACATAACTTCCGTTCACGATACTGTGAACTACGTGCTTTTGACGACAACGTGTTGCGCGCCTGGTGGGGAATTGGACCCGAGATGTATGCCGGTGGAAGTGCCGAACGATGATGTGTTTTTGAGGAGGAGCAGCGTTAGATGCTTGAATCTGACTCGGGCTATTACGTATCAGAATTTGGGCTGTATTCCGGACACGCTGCCGCCTGAACGGGTGAGCTTTCTTTTTGGTTTTAAACAGATTTCAAACAAGGTAGGTTAGTGTCACAGAATAGTACATAGTTCTACATACAGAACGGCCACTCCCCACCCCCCTCTAACTTCAGATACCCTCACACTTTCGCGGGACACTTTAGGAGAGCCGAGCATGAAGTCAGACGCGCGCACCCGTAGTATTTGACTACATACAATTGTATCTTTTCAGTGTTAAAAAAACAGAACACCGACAGAAAGAACTGGAAAAACTAGGGTTGCCACCTCTCCATCTGCCGCAACGCCCGCAACTCTAGGGTTAACAATGACTTATTTGAACCTGGTAACCCTAAGTTGCAGCAGACTTAGAGGTGGAGACCCTAGTTTTGCCAGTTCTTTACATCGGTGTCCTTCAAATGGCACCTCAGTTACTTCCCAAACAGATAGGTGGAAAAAATGGTACCATAAACGGTAATCATGGTAAAGGTCCTTGCGACAAGATTTTGCTATGCAACCAGACGGCTTTGTATGAACCCCTGTATATAAATCACATTTCGTTTATCAAATAAATTAGTGCATAATTTTGCGGTCGAGTCTTGGTATTTATACTGTACCCATGGGCTATAGGAAAACTTTTCTGTGTTCAGATCAACAGTTCTCCTCCAATGCTGGAAATGTCTTTCGTATATGGGAACGACGAATCGTCAGCGATGAGGGCCCGTGAAATGCAAGGAGGACGTCTGACAACCGACGTCGTGAACGGCAAGGAGTGGCCACCATCAGGCTCTGTGTTCTGCGCGCAGAACCAGGTGCTAAGAGGAGAGACGAGGTGTCATAGGACGCGTATGTATTCAAACCGCCATACTGTCCAAAATAAAGTGTTAGACTTTGAGCCTTGTAAGGCTGGTCCCGATGCCAAGCGTGATGAACTTAAAGCCAAATTACCCGCGGCGATCCTGGAGTGCAATTTTTGTAGATAAGGGTATTCTATCATAAAACAATCCAGAGTGCTCAAAAATAATCTACCCTCACTAATACCCTTCTTCTTTTCGTGTCAATGGTTCTTCAATGTTGTTTTTATATTTTAGTAGCCAGGTATTCGGTAAGCCTGACAGCGTCAGCACTAAGTTAAAACATCGAAGATATATTCCTATCCGATTTCAGTTCTAATAACTTTGCAATCCAATTACTATTCAACTGTGCTGAATTCCGCATCACGCTAAACTCTGTAACTGACAGCTTTTAAACGTCTGAGCGATCTGTCAAAACGGCTCTAACGGCTGTCAAGAGCAGAACCGTGATTAGCGCAATACCAAGTGTGTAAAAAGCTAAGCTTCGTACGTTGTCCAATCATGGTTTGGTCACCGAATATTTACCGCAATTGCCCTCCAGGTCTTCTTCTTATAGAGTGGGCTGCCCTGGTGTCAGAGTTTATTCAAACCGCCTTACGGCCTCTGACGTGGTTTTTATGTAACGACTACTACCACCAGAGATAGTAGCCGAGACCAACAGCTTAACGTGCCATCCGAAGCACGGAATCATTTTTCTTTTTCAGACAATCAGGTGACTCAGCCTGCAATGTCCTAACCAACTGAGGAAAAACGCACATAGTGACATTTCACTGGGTGCCCCCCGTGGGAATCGAACCCACGACCTCCGTGTCAAGAGCCCAATGCTCTTAACCATCAGACCACGGAGGCAGTTCCCTCCAGGTGTAGCTGTATTTAATTCCCTTTAACCCCAACAGCGTCACCGGTCGCCAACGTCCTAATCGGTCCGAACATAATGGTAATATGGTTCTACCGCAATCACAACTACATAGCGAGAAAGCTGGAGTCCCTCAACCCTTGCTGGGACGACGACCGCATCTTCTACGAGGCAAGGGATATTAACATCGGGCTAATGAACCAGATGTGGTACTACGAGTTATATCCCTCCGTAATGGGTAAGTGAAGAATCCAGTAGCCTAATAATGGACCAAGATTCGACCGTTTTATGCTCCTATTTGTTTGGTCTACGAATTGTGATTTAAGTGATAGTTTATACAGAGGTTCATACAACGCCGTCTGGTTGCCTAGCAAAATCTTGCCGCAAGTACCTTTACCGTGAAGATTTATGGTACCATTTTTTCTACCTGTCTGTTTGGAAATTAATTGAGGTGCCATCTCAAGGAGACCGATGTAAAGAACTGGAAAACTAGGGTTGCCACCTCTCAGTCTGCCGCAACTCTAGGGTTGCCAGGTTCAAATAAGTCATTTTTAACCCTAGAGTTGGCTGACTGAGAGTTGGCAAGGCAACCCTAGATTTTCCAGATCTTTAGATTTGACCTTCAGATGGCACCTCATTTACTTCTCAAACAGATAGGTGGAACAAAAGGTACCATAAATCGTCACGGCAACGTGAACTTGAACTTGCATTTGAACCTGGCAACCCTAGAGTTGCGGCAGACTGAGAGGTGGCAACCCTAGTTTTCCAGTTCTTTACATCAACAACAAATGTTGTTCTTTACATCGTTCTTTACAATAAATGAATTGAATTGAATTTACATCGGTCTCCTTGAGATGGCACCTCAATTAATTCCGCAAACAGACAGGCAGAAATAATGGTACCATAAATCTTCATGGTAAAGGTACTTGCGGCAAGATTTTGCTAGGCAACCCGGCGGCGATGTATAAACTTTCAGTTAAATCACATTTCGTTCACCAAACAAATAGGTGTATAATTTTGCGGTCTGATCTTGGTATATAAGTTATAATTTGATAAATCCATCACAATAACAACTTGTTCAGGTTTCGAGTTTCTCCTGAAGAACAAGGTGATCTTCGATACAAAGGGACACGTCGACGACTACGATCCAAAGCTGGAGCCTCGAGTGAGCATCGAATATGTTGTTGCTTCGAGATGGTTCCACACCATGCAAGAAGGGAGGATTAAGTACGTATAGTGTGTTTATATAAAAAAACGAATGCCCTGCGTTCACACACGATGACGCACTGACGGTGCAGCAGACGTCAGTCCGTCATTTGTGAAGCAAGGAGTTGTATGAACACCGCACGTAGAAGCACACACGGTGACGCGTTGACGCACCGGGTGTGGTTCTATGGACTGGCATCTGGCGCTCCGTCAGTGCGTCATCGTGTGTGAACTCACTAAGTCGGGTAGGTTTTGTATGAAACAGCAGATTTTTTTTCGCGTTTCCTGAGGTAGGCTCCATAGTGAAACTTCTTCAGGTTCATGGTCTGAGTTCACCATTTCAGTCTGCGGAGGGCTGTCCCTTAATAACATTAGCATGCTTTTAAACGAAGATCCCTTTCACACGAGCGATTTTATTCGGCGATTTCTCGGCGGAGCGAGAACGCAGTGAGCACGCGGCGGCTCGCAGCGTGCACGCAACGATATCGCCGCGAGTCAAGGCCTCCGCACATTGCAGCGATTTTATCGAGCGATAATATCGCTGCGATTTTGCGATAATTGTTTCCAGTACATTTTGTATGGGGACGCGCTCGATCCCACACACTGCCGCGATATTATCGCAACCGGACGCAATCTCTTTCACATTCAGTGAAGGGCGCATGCGTGACGCGAATCGCGGAATCGCTGCAGTGTGTAAGGTGTCGCGATATCGCTGTCGATAATATCGCTCGATAAAATCGCTCGATAATATCGCTGCAATGTGCGGAAGCCATTATTTGTTAGTAGCACTCTACCCTCATTCTGAGGAACGCTGTGCAGAAGACTACAAAACGGTGTCATGTGAAAGGGCTATCATACTGTGGCCAGGCTTATTAACAAAAAATAACCCAAAATGTTCCTAAGCGTGAACATAAAAAATCACTCTGTTTCAGAACCTACGATAAACGAGGCAAGATGCTAGACGAGTTCAAGACAGTGGAACTGACCTTGAGGACTGGCGTTTTAGCAGTCAACAAGACCATCGACGGCATGACGCAGGGCACATTCAGACAGCCGTGTGCTGCTGCGGATCACATGATTGATCCTGACGTAAGTCTTCTTCTTATCGTGTGGGCAAGCCCTGGTGTCAGTGTTTTTCAGACCGCCTTACGGCCTCTGACGTTGTTTTTATGTAACGACTACTACTACCAGAGATAATAGCCGGGATCAACGGGTAAACGCCATCCGAAGCACAGAACCATCTTTCTTTTCAGCTAATCAGGTAATAAAGCCTGCAATGTCCTAGCCAACGAAAAAAAATTATTAGGTACTAACCTAATTAATTGTTAATCGAAATTACGCTTGTTTCACCATCAATTGCTTATTTTTGTAAATGTTTCTTTAAATCTTGTGAATGTAAATGAGTTAGGTATACATTTATGATTCTGTAAACATGACGTACCTAGTGTAGCATTCTCTGTTACAAGGCCAATAAAATTCAGATTTCTGAACGAAAAATCCAGGGTGTGACAATGGTCTCTAAATTGACTGGACTTTTTCAAGACTTTATATTTGAAAATATGGCTTTAGATTAGAGTAAGTCTATGTTTTAAGAATTTTGATTTTTGAGCACATCTACCTGTTCAATAGAACTTGCCGATACGTGAAAATATGCGCGTGCAGCAGTAGATTTAGTACGACTTCCGTGTGTCTAACTTATATTCCTTTCAACAGATGGGCGAGCGAGTCCTGGGCGGTCTTCAATTCGCTTCAGACGTGATGACCAGCGATCTTATGAAGAACCGGGACGCTGGCCTGCCCCCGTACAATGAATACCGTAACCTCTGTGGGTTACACGTCGCGAAAGACTTTGATGATTTGGAGAAATGGATGCCTAAAGAGGTATTTATTATTTCGGGGCTATTACAAGCCGGATCTTATAACACTGCGACCATTGCTGGTCTATTGTGTTCGCACCAACTCGGCCATATTCTTTCTGAATACCGTCCTGAACGGTTGGCCCGAGTTTGCGATGCATGAGGAGTATTGGAGAAGAGGAGTGGTCTTTGCCGAGCAGTGGGACACAAAGCAGACTAAATAAAAAAGAGGTCTCACTTAGAATACTAGAATCTATTCGACAAAGCGCGCTCATTTGACGTTTACTTCATAGTCTTCATCAATCACCAGCTAGCACCTCGCTGCAATGATGCATGACAGTATTCTTTCCCCAGCTAGTAGAATCACTCAGATTCCGTTACGAGAAAGTAGAAGACATAGACTTATTGGCCGGCATACTGTCAGAGAAACCGATGACTGGGGCGGCCGTCGGTCCAACTATGGCCTGCATCATGGTCGATCAGCTCAGGCACTGGCGAAGAGCTGACAGATTCTGGTTTGAGAACAAGATACACCCTGGAGCGTTTAGTGAAGGTACGTTTGATAACATATATATAAGCAAGATGAATTTTGTTACAACTCTGACCCGTGGTCACTCACTAAAGGCCTAGTGAAAAGGCTGAAAGTTACCTAAACCTCAATGGAGAAAGCTGTGCTTGAGCTTTACTGCGTGATCGAATCAGAAAAAAAGAGGTCCGCAGGAGAACCAGGGTAGCCGACATAAACCGAAGAATTACTAAGTTGCTGGGCACATTGCTCGCAGAACAGATGACTGAAGAGTGCTCAACGCAAGTATGCGCGCGAAATCAAGGTTTTTGTTAGGCAGTGCAGTATCTGTTACGTAGAAACTATTAAATAACCTGTGGCCGGACACCACACAACAGAGCAGCGGCAGTTAATATAAGCGTACTCAAACAGCTGTTTTCTATTTTGGCAGAGCAACTCTATGAAATAAAGAAAATGACAATGTCGAGACTGATCTGCGATCAGGGAGATGATGTGGATTCTATACAACCGTATGCTTTCTTAATACCTAGGCCTGGGTAAGTACGAACAATGAACCATGCCATGATATAAGATGCACCGAACTGGGAGCGATGACAGACTTAAAAAACAAACACCCCTGCTATTAACAAACATAGCTGGGCATTAACTCGTTAATCCGTTAATCGTTAATTAACGAAGTTAACATTTTGATTAACGGATTAACTTTTAAGTTAACTTCTAAAAATGTTAATCGTTAATCCAATGCCTACTATTTACCGCACGGCATGGCAGATGGCACCGCGGCGCGGCGCGAAAAACAGGTTCTAAAGTATGAAACGACAAGTGCCGGGCGGCGCGTGGCAGCGAGTGAATTTCACCCAAAGTTCCGGTTGATATGGCTGGAAACGTATGACAGCAGTAGAGTGGATGCAGTAAAAAAGTGTATGGAAAAAAAGGTAGAAGATGCCTTACGACAAGAAGCAGCGGGAAATTCGAAGGACAGAGATAGTTTTAATGCAATTTTATACATATTAACGGATTAACGATTAACGTTAACTTGAGTTAATTCTTCCGAAATGTAACGCTTTAACGTTTAACGAAGCTAACCTTTTTTGTAGCGGATTAACGATTAACGAAGTTAACTATTTGATTAACGGTGCCCAGCTATGTTAACAAATATGAATATTTGCCATTTATACTTTTTTCTGGCATTGACCCACTACACCTTCCCACCACTGTATCAACAGAGGCGACCAATCACAACACTAAACAATGAAGTCCAGGGAACTGACCGACTCTTATCTGTCTTGGAACCCACAAAAAATTTAATCAAAGATACGAGAAGTAGGATAAATAAATCGATTCGATTTTCCATGGGAGGTCTAAAAAAATTTCTCGTTTTTCGACCCATGTTCTTAAGGGAAAGTTGTTCAGATTCACGGTCTGAATACACCCTTAGAGTTTCGTTACTAATTAACAAGTTATATTCAACTTTAGCACACAATTTTTTTTTAATAACATAACTTAAAGCTTACCTACTTTCATTTTCTAGAAATGAGATAACGGACTGTAAGAACATAAAAAAACCAAACTTGGATGTATGGAAAGACGACAAATGTTACGAGTACGACAAGAAAGATGACAGATCAAACTACAAGGAGCAGGGTCGTGACAGATCAAACTACAACGAACAGAGTCGTGACAGATCAAACTATGATGAACGGAGTCGTGACAGATCAAACTATGATGAACAGAGTCGTGACAGATCCAACTACAATGAACAGAGTCGTGACAGATCAAACTATGATGAACAGAGTCGTGACAGATCAAACTATGATGAACAGAGTCGTGACAGATCAAACTACAACGAACAGAGTCGTGACAGATCAAACTATGATGAACGGAGTCATGATAGATCAAACTATGAGGAGCAGAGTCGTGACAGATCAAACTATGAGGAGCAGAATCGTCGACGACCAAGCTACGATGACTATAGAAAGAGCTACGTTTCTGACTTCTTAAATAAGTTTTGGTATAAATAATTGTAGGAAATTATAAAACCAGAAGAAATACCGGAGGAAATACTGACAGATTATTGTCAAAGAAAAATTTACTGTACATTTTCAGGATAAAACTTTTAGTGCTTTGTCGTTGGTAGTTACTGTACAACTCATTCAGCACTACCCAACGACAAAGCACTAAAAATTTTATGTTTATTTACAAAAGCAGGGAGGTGACTCGCCTTTAGCTCGAATGCTCGCTTGCATGCTAGTAAAACCTTAGATCAAAGGTAAATTAATGGATAGGCTTAAAGCGCGTTAAGTTGAAGCACACTACTAGGGCAATTGGTCCATACAAACTAGCAAAATTGTCTGTCAGAACTAGGGCAATTGCGGCAAAGAAGTATACCATTCATTAGTTTTGCCTCATTTTTCTGGTTTGAAATGTTCGCGTAAGGCCGGCCTATCCATTAATTTTACTTTGATCTGAGAGTAAAACCACAAAATTTTTAATATCTGAAATTTGAGAAGCACACTTTTGCAGAGAAGTTTTGAAATCTGTTAATTTAATTTAAAAACTATACTTTATTACAAACATTCATAAAGGTATATAATTAAGTAGATACTACATAGATTTCCTTTTCTTTTGTTTTGTAATTATTTAAATCTACAAATTCCCTACTTGCATTTGTTATCTATTCCTCACATGAGATATTTTAAAAATAAATCTGTAAGTAACAATTTTACGCCGTTTTACTTCTTACTAAGTATTTGCCCAAGACTTAGAACGCAGACCACTGAAGTATGTACAAACCAACAATTCTATTCTATTTTTAAAAAAATGCCTGCCATCTTTGGTTAATGATGATTTTGCCAATGTCGAGTTTTTATAGCAAAAGTACAATGCTAATATTTACCCGACTGCGTGACGCAAACGAAGGGAAAGAAATATAACCCATTGCATCTATCGTAGAACTAGACGATTAAAACAGGACAAGTTACAATATTACAAGGGAAAAATGTTTAGTCAGACCCTTCAAAAAGAGCTGCATTCCATATTAAAAAAAACTGAGCAAGCGAATCGAGCTCGAAATTTTTCACATTACGAGTATTACAGTGTGAGTACCTAAGCTACTTCTAAGTGTGCACACTAGAGCCACCTTGTGTACATAATAATAGTACGCCCTATTTTTGCACACAAACTCACAACTATAGGGTCCTTCTTAATATGCTGACACTTTTTTAAGGGGATGATCAGACCGTCAAACTGAACAACTCTCTCTATGGGACCAACATAGAAATCGCGAAAAAAAAAATGTCTGTCCCATACAAAACTGCAAACCTACGCGAGCCAAATGTATGGGACAGCTGATTTTTTTTTCGCGATTTCAATGTTGGCCCCATAGAGAAAGTTGTTCAGTTCGATGGTCTGATCATCCCCTTAAAAAAGTGTCAGCATATTAAGTTGGACCCTGTATAATCCCTTTCTAAGGGGGTCAGAAAAATTTCTACAAACAACAATTTAAGCGTGCAGCAAGGCTCATAGCATATTGAAGGTTCCAGGATTGAATGACGTGTCTAAACTATGCGAATAGAAGTATTTTGCTTCTAATTAGTTAAAAACGTAGATACATAGTAGCATAGTACATGAATTAACAATTCGGAGGTATGTGAAAATATCCGCTAACACTAAAACTAGTTTGTAAACTACCTATGATTTGATAGCTTCCTTTCAATGTACTACGTAATATTTCTCATATAATATATAGCGACTGCTTTGTTACAAACAGGAACATACTTTCCACCTCACAAGCTCGGAAAGATTCTGTTTATCATTCGAAATCTGAGTGCAAAAGTGCATTTTAACCGCTAGCGTGGAAAGAGTTTTTAAAATTCGAATCTTTCTATTCAATATTTGTCTATACCTACTGCCAGTCCAGATAAAAAGATAGTAAAAACTATGCGTGCGAGAAAGACAAAAAAATTATGTTGCTAACTTAGCGAACTTTGCATATTTATTTACGTGCATATTATTGTTCTCTTTTCCGCGTATAGGTTTGTCCTGCACTATAATTTATTTCAGTGGCAACAAAGAGATTATACCTAAATATAATCTCTTAGAGTGGCAATATCTCTTGTCTTCTCTTTTTCACGTATATGTTTGTCCTTATTTGCATTTGCATATAAAATTTTTTCCAGGGTGGTGGGATAAACATATTATCGTTTAAAATAATATTTAAAATGCTTTTAATAATTAATTTACCTTGTTTACCTATGAAAAGTTATTCCTCATTTGCTTACATTTCTTGAATTATTTGCGCAATATCTCAGTACACACCGCGGCATTTTTTATGACGATAATTTTTTTTCAATCAAACTGCTACACTTGACCGCAGTTAAAACGTAGTGATTACTTGCTCAGTGACCGCAGTGAGATAGTGACTAAATGTAATGTAATCAATAGAATGGAACAACGTCATGAAGCGCGATGTTCTATACACCTAACTCAGTGCTTGCACCTAACAATTTCCTCGCTGTTGTGAGGTGAAAAGTTGTGTGTTTCGCTCGGCAGCAAAATTATTCTGCGTCTCGTACCTTTGAAACCTTTGCTACGCTCAGGATTCAATACAAGTACTCGCGCCAAAAAATAACTTTGCAGCCTAGCATAACAAATAACTATTAATGCACGAGTCATCATCATCATCATCCCAGCCGCTAGACGTTGTGCCCCTACGTAAGTCACCCGCCACTGAGCGTTGTGTCCCTACAATTACGCAAGCACGCAGCGGCGCGTAGGCAGTGTATTCTAAAATCGCAAGTCGCGCCGCCGGTCGCCCTGTCCCGTGGCCAGGCGGTTACACACTGCAGCGATTCCGCGATTGCTCGTCAGTTTCGGGTACATCTGACCTGACCCGTTTTAGGCACATCACCCATTTAATTAGCGTGCTTACGTCTAGGTCGTACCCTTCCAACGTTCAAATTTAAGTACATCGCCAGCCTATCATCGTCCACTGCTGAACAAAACTCTCTCAATGTCTCTCCCAAAACTCTATTCTAGGCCTTCCTCATCCAGTCGCTGTAGCATGTGTAGATTATCTGTGACTCAACTCTAGGGACGCGGAGGTTGTCTATGGTTTTACACTATGGCAATATGGCGACTATTAGCCGGTCTCGTAATTTCTTTGTATCTTTTAATAAAAGACTTATAAAGTGTTTAATAGTTTAATTGAACTACATCCAAACACTACATGGTGTCAGGTGTGAAAATAACAGAAGCACTTATTCAAAGAAGATTCAATTACAGAGAAAAAAAAAATGGATCATATTTATCGGTTGCCGGACCAAATGAACACAAATGCCAACAACTTAAATGCAGAATGGCAAAAATTTAAGCAGCAATTCGAAATCTATCTACTGGCTGTAGACTTGCAAGACGCATCTGAGAAGAGGAAAGTAGCTTTACTCCTAAATCTAATTGGTCCCCAATGCTACCGCATTTTCAAAAGCTTTGCTAACGCGACACAAACTGGAGAACTCGATGTGGTAATTAAAGCATTTGAACAACATTTTGCTCCTAAGAAGAATGTAATTTTTGAGCGTTTTAAATTCAACAAAATAGTGCAAAAACAAGATCAATGCTTTGAGGAATTTGTAACTGACTTGAAAACAGCTTGCAGCACCTGTGAATATCCAAAGAGTGATGAGATGGTGAGGGACCGAATTGTCTGTGGAATAGCATGCAAGTCAACCCAAGAACGGCTATTGAGAAAAGATGACCTAACTCTAGAGACATGTATAAACATGTGCAAGATGGCTGAAGTGACTGCAGCACAGCTGAGAGAGATGAACCAAGAAGAGAAAAAACCAAATCCACAAGAAGTCATGGTTGATGTAATTAAAACCGTCAAGAACTGTTCACGTTGTGGAGGCACACACAATTTAAATGCTTGTCCGGCTTACAATAAGGAGTGTGAGAAATGTGGGATAAAAGGACACTTCAAGGCAAAATGTCGAACACGTAAAAACCTGAGAAGGATGAGAAAGGTTGAAGAGATCCATGAAGAGGAGAAACCAAATGATGAGGAAGAAGAAACATTAAAAATTTACACAATTGATAATAAGGACAGTGACTCGGAACATTCATTATACAAAATAATAAAAATTAACCAGGACAAAGAAGTAAGTTTCAAGATAGATACTGGAGCCGAGTCCAACATTCTTCCTGATAAAATATTCAAAAAACTAAATAACCAGGCACTGCAGCCCACTGATATCACCTTGGTTGCATATGGAGGTACCAAAATAAAGCCACTGGGAATAACAACACTGAAGTGCCAGTTCAAAAATGTCTGTTATGATGTGAATTTCTTTGTTGTTGATTGTGATGCGACTCCACTTCTGGGTTTCAAAACATCAATCTTACTTGGGATAATTATATGTGTGGACAGTATCTCGACTAAAGAGGATCTTCTGGAAAAGTATGCATCAACATTTGAGGGATTGGGTAAATATCCCAAGAAGTATAAAATTAAGCTGAAAGATGATGCTGTCCCATGCATTCAAAGAGCGAGGAATGTACCACTTGCTATTCAAAGTGACCTAAAGAAGAAACTAGATGAAATGGAACAACAACAGATAATTCAAAAGGTAAATGACCCTACAGATTGGGTGAACTCCTTGGTCATTGCTAAGAAGAAGAATGGAGATCTGAGACTCTGTGTGGATCCTACCAAGCTCAATGAGGCTATTCGGAGGGAACATTTTCCCATACCTACTGCTGAAAGTATTGCAGCCAAGCTGACAGGAATGACAATGTTCACCGTGCTAGATATGAAAGACGGTTACCTACAAGTAGAGCTGGATGAAGAGAGCTCAGACCTGACTACTTTCAATACACCCTTCGGGAGGTACAAGTTCCTTCGCCTAGCATTTGGTTTGTGTTCAGCGCCTGAAGTTTACCAGAGGATGAATTACGAGCTCTTCGGTGACCTTCCTGGGGTAGGTATTTATTGTGACGATTTAATTATTGCCGGTAAATCAAAACAAGAGCATGACCAGAATCTTATAAACGTGTTAAATGTGGCAAACAGATTTAATGTCAAATTTAATAAAAATAAAATACAATTTAGGCAAACATCTGTCAAATATATGGGGCAAACTTTTTCTGGTCAAGGTATTAGCCCAGATCAGTCATATGTAGAATCAATAAATAACTTTAAGGCTCCTGGAAATAAAACTGAATTATTAAGAGTCCTAGGCATGGCTAAGTTTCTTGCAAAGTTTGTTCCCAACATGTCAAAGGTTACGTGCCCTCTTAGAAACCTAACTTGCAAAGATATTCCATGGGCATGGACAGCAGAGCATGATGAGGCATTACAAAAATTAAAAACACTCATTACTAATGCCCCAGTACTTCAATACTTTGATCCTTGCAAAGAAACTGTCTTGCAATGTGATGCCAGTAAAGACGGATTAGGTGCATGTTTGTTACAGGACAACCATCCGATTGCTTTTGTTTCCCGTAGTCTAACTAAATGTGAACAAATGTACTCTCAGATTGAGAAGGAACTCTTAGCTATTGCTTTTGGGGTTGACAAATTTCATTATTTTATATATGGCAGAGCGGTGACGGTCCAAAGTGATCACAGGCCTTTAGAAGCAATAGCAAAAAAGAGCCTGAGCAGTGTGTCACCTAGACTTCAAAGACTCCTACTCAAATTATCAGGATACAATTTAAATATCTGTTATACACCAGGGAGTCAGCTATACATAGCAGATTTTCTTTCGCGAGCTTTTCTGACCAATGATAAATCAGTTTCAGGGAACACTTCAGTGAAGATTGTTCACAGCTTAGCCAAACAAGCTCCAATCAGTGAGGCTAAGAAAGAGGAGTTCCGAAGAGCAATCCAGAATGACAATGTCCTGAAGGAGGTAAAAAATTGTGTTATCAATAACTGGCCGGACTATAATCAACTGCCCGCAGAACTAAAACATTTTCACAAATTAAGAGATAATATTAAGTTAGATTCTGGATTGTTGTTCTTAAATAACAAATTGATTGTTCCTGCAGCTCTAAAACATAGTATGTTACATCTCATTCATGAAGGTCATTTGGGAATAAACAAATGCAAACGTAGAGCCCGTGAATGCTTGTACTGGAAAGGTATTGCAAGTGACATTGAAAAATATGTCCAGGAGTGTTTGACCTGTGCTAAATTTAGCAACAACAATGTTAAAGAACCTCTGTTGCAGCACAGCATGCCCCAACGAGCATGGCAGAGACTTGCTTGCGATATATTTTCAATTAATAATAAAGATTATTTGGCATTAATTGATTCTTATAGCAATTGGATTGAAATGGCGTCCTTGCCAACAAAAACAGCAACAACTGTAATTTCTGTGTTGAAGTCAATGTTTGGCCGGTTCGGTATTCCTGAAAAATTACAGGCAGACAACATGCCATTTAACAGTCGAGAGTTTTTAGAATTCGCCAGAGAATGGGATTTTGAGTGCATTTTTTCTAGCCCAAGATATCCAAAATCTAACGGTCTTGCAGAAAAAGGAGTAGCAATTTGCAAATCACTGTTAAAAAAATGCAGTGTAACCAAAACTGACATTAGTCTAGCACTCATGAATTACAGGAATACCGTTCTAAAAGACATTGGGTTCTCCCCAGCGCAGCTGTTACTTAACAAAAGTATTAAAACAAAATTACCTTGTACGGTAACACAATTAAAACCAAGGATAAACTTTAATGTTGTTCAAAGTCATATGAACAGGAGAAAAGTTCAAAAAGCTTATTATGATAAACATGCTAAACTTTTAAAACCTTTGTCAGTTAATGAGAAAGTTATGTTATGTGATTCTAATTCAAAAACCTGGAAACCTGCTCAAGTAGTTCAAATATGTAAGGAACCTCGAAGTTATATTGTGAAGACAGAAGACGGTCAAATGGTACGAAGAAATCGCTCTTTTCTAAGAATCTTTAATGGGACGAGCAGAGTGGAGAATGACCCGGTTTCCAGGGTCCCTATACCCAACCAATGTGGTTGTGGTTTAGATTGTAAGTTCTTGTGTAATGATGATAGTGATAATTCTGAGCATAACCCTGAACCAAACGCTCAGCTGGAACAGGCACAAAACGCTACCTCACCGGGAGAGTCTGATGTGTATCTGGGGGATAGGCTTGGAACTCCAGCTAGGTGTTTGAGGGATCGCTCTATGCTAAGACCTCCAGCAAGATATTGTGACTGATGATTGTATTTATTTGTCCTATTTAGTATAAGTTATAGATACATCAAGCGATGTAGATGTATCTCATATGTAGTTGTGTTTAACATGTTTGTTACGTTACGTATAAACTTAAGAGGGAGGATGTAGCATGTGTAGATTATCTGTGACTCAACTCTAGGGACGCGGAGGTTGTCTATGGTTTTACACTATGGCAATATGGCGACTATTAGCCGGTCTCGTAATTTCTTTGTATCTTTTAATAAAAGACTTATAAAGTGTTTAATAGTTTAATTGAACTACATCCAAACACTACAGTCGCTCCTCGGTACATTTTTAGGTCCAGCGGGCCGTAAGGCATCCAACACAACGCATGCCTCACACACCTAGAACTCTGACCTATAAGTTTTCAGTTCTTCGGCAAACTCAAACTCAAATTTTTTTATTCAAAATAATATCACATAGATAACTTTCTGACGTCATTTTTGATTCTACCACCGCTTCGGAAGGTGTTCCGTTGTAGAGAAGATGCGGCCAGAAACTCTACAACACACTTCTTTTAAACAAAACAAAATATACAAAGTACAAATATTGAATTACATATTGTAACATTGTCAAGACCAGACATTTTGGTCATTCAAATAATCATCGAGATTATAGTAACCTTTTTTACAGAGGACTTGTTTAACATGGGATTTAAACTTTTTGTCTGGCAAGTTTAGAATATCCGCTGGTATCTTATTATAATAGCGTATACAGTGCCCCATGAAAGATGTGTTGACCTTACTGAGTCGAAAATGTGGGAACACTAATTTATTTTTATTTCTTGTATTGTAATTATGAACGTCACTGTTTTTCGCAGTTGCTGTTTTCTGGCAGATATGACCAGCACATTGCCACTTCAACTTACAAATTTTCTGAGCTATGTCCTGATGTACACCGATCAAAGCTCCCTCTATAGCTCGCTGGACTACATTTCATTGATTAACTAGTTCTATCGCCAGGTTCCTTGTTTCCGTTCCATAGGTCATCACTGCCAGGTCTTACTGATAAAATACCTTCTTTTAGAGGTATTTAAATACATATGAATATAATATTCAAATTCTCTTTATCTGCATCCCTGACCGCACGCATTGAAACAACCGGATCTCAAATATTATAATTCATCTAACAAAAGGATGTAACCAATTATCTGAAGGCATTAATACAAGTGCTAAGTCTGGTGGCACGCAATCGACGTCAGAATGTTAAGCTTGAAGGACGCGGTCGCTGCTGCGGTCGCCATCGCGAGTGCGTTCCAAGTGGCATCTGCTGCGTTTTACGAATCATACAGTGGTCAACAGATTTCGCCTGCTAAATATGAGCAGTATAGACTGATGAACTTGGTGCCGTAAGTATCTTTCTTCTGTCACTGAGTTGGTAAGGAGATTTGTCGATCAGCGTTAGAGGTAGTGATTCGGTATGAGACGAAACATTTGAGCATGATTTTTCTCGCAATTGTCTTTTGGTCAAGATCTCGTCTCTTTTAACGAGAAGTCTCGTGCTTATGCCGTATCAATAAATGGGAACGGACCAGCGAGATCGAGTACGAATCTTGAAGTGAGAAAAATTACAAACAAAGATGACGGCAGTGATAAAGCTTGGCCGTGCTCATTTTCGATGTAACTATTGTATACTAAAACCTAGCTCAACCGGAGTCGGGCCTTGTAGGCAAGTCAGAAAATTCTTGAGACGCCTCAATAAACTTACGATTTCTAGAAGACCTAAATTGGCAATTAAATTACAATTACTAATTGTAATTACATTGAATATACTTGAAGGTAATAAACAATTAGTGGACTTCACTGATACGAGCGATTACTTAAGACGGAGTCTACTAGAAAAGAACAAAGACTCTTGTAAACAAAACCCTAGACCGGAGATAGCCCTAACGGAAGAGAGCAACGAATTCCTGAACGGTTCTACGGAAATTATAGCAGATTGTGTTTATCTTTATGACTTCGGCGGCGAAGGAAAACATCGTGAGGAAACCTGCATACCCGAGAATGAAAAGAAAATACCATAAGTTCGGAGGTATGCGTAAAATATGGGTGAGCTTGTGGCGAACACAATAGACCTGCATTGGGCGCAGTGTTATACAAAACGAACTTTTCTTACAAAATCCCAACCAAGAATATAGAAAACCAAGCGTGCGGCCATTTTAGGTGTTGAGTTGTCCAGTCACTGTCTGCCATTTTTTCCATGTTTGCATTGGTCAGGCAGGCGCCCCATAGTCCCTTTTAAAGCCCAAATACCTACCTAGTTCACTAGCACTCCAACCCAATAGCACTCCAGCCCAGATTTCTTTCATTCCATTCCATTCCTACACTGACCGGTACAGTCATTTGATGTATTCAGGGATATCCGTCAGTCGGTGTCACATCGACTTTTAGATCAAATTGTTTAATGGGCCTCTTCGTATTGGCTTCGGCTCCACGCACGCCTTCCAAAGGTCCGGAACACTTATGTCCAGAGATAAGCAAAAGACTACCATAATAAAACCCCTTCTCCAACAGATACTGCGCAATCGAAGTTAAAGAATGCGACGAGAAAGAACGTAGAAGACTCGACTGCTCCTGCAACAATCTCCACAGCCCTCAACGAGGCACAACCCTGACTCCATACCGCCGCCTCCTGCCCCCGGTCTTCGGCAGAAACTACGAACACCGCCCATCCACATCAGGAGCTCCACTACCAAACGCCAGATCCGTCCGCACTTCCATCAACTCCGACGGCCGAGTTTCCAGTAAACAATACACGCATCTCGTTACCAACGGTGTGGTGACTATAACAGGGGATATAACGTCGGTGCATGACACGCTGAACTATGTGGTGGTGACTACGAACTGTTGTCTGCCCGGGGGTGACGCGGATCCGAGGTGTATGCCGGTGCGAGTTCCTGACGACGATGTGCACTTGAGGAGGAGCAGTGTCCGCTGCTTGAATCTGACGAGGGCTATCACCTATCAGAGTCTGGGCTGTGTTCCGGACACGTTGCCGCCTGAACGGGTAAGTTCTTCGTATTCTCGCTCGTGGGATCTTTTATCGCGTTGCTGGTTTACACTTTGTGTTTTACTTCAACGTTAGAGGGCGATCGGTATTTATTAGAGCTACAGGTTTAGCGGTGAACTGAGAAGGTTCCTGGGGTAGTAAAGCGGGGTGGGAGGGGGTAAAATATGACGTCTGTCGACTGCTGCGTCTGTCGTGCTGTTACGTCCCTCGCTCTTTTAAGTTACAGTTACTCAGTTAAGCGCTTCAGTAGTCACGGCTATGGCGGAAGGTGTGGTCCTAATGAACAACACAGATTAAACATTAAATTTTAATACGCAAATTATTATAATTTTACGATACAATACAATAGACACCGCGAAACATAATAAAATGGTAATTTGAGAACTTCCTTGTTTGAAATCTGTCAGAACATAGCATCTAACTATAATCAATCATAATAAATTATTTTAATAGTGATTCCGCCAAGCTTACTTAATAAATGTCACTGTATGCTAATTCTTTTAATGCCCATGGATTTCAATTACTAAAGTCAGACGTCGGTGGCGCGTTGCGAAGAGCTATGGAAACTCAATCTTAAGTTCCAGGTTCGATCCGCCCGAACGACATACCATTGTACCAATGAGTTATGTACCGACTGCTCTCAAACGTTGAAGGAAAACATCGCATACGCTGAAGACGAAATTCCGATGCGTATGTGAAGTCTACCAATCCGCATTGTGCACGCGTGGTGGACTAACCCCCATACACCTTTCCCTGAGGGTAGGCCTGTGCTCTGCAGTGGGACGTATATAGGATGTGATGATGAAGATCACGGCCGGCGGCGGCCAGTAGATACACGCGTAGCGAAGCTGCCCCTCGCTTCTGTACGTGAACTTTCACGTACGAGAATGAGAGGCAGTTAGGTACAATAATAGCTGCGTGCGCGAGCTTTTACGAAGCTGTATTTCCGTATAATATCTACTCTGTGATTGTACGCTCGTAGTAAAACCATTGTAACCATGTATTTCTTATCCAGATCAACACATCACCACCAATGCTGGAGCTCTCAATAATTTATGGCAACGACGAGCCGTCAGCGATGCGATTCCGAGAGATGCAAGGAGGAAGACTGAAGTCGGACTATATAAATGGGAAGGAATGGCCTCCGACCGGCTCCGTTACTTGTATCCAGAATCAGCCTCAGAGGGGAGAGACTAGATGCCATAATACACGTAAGTATAAACATATCTAATGTACGGCTAGGAGTCGCGTGGCTAGAGGGCCCACGAGTAGACGTCTAAGGCTGCCTGTCAACTTTTGCGGAGGTAGCTGGCCGAGCGGGGAAACTGAGTTTCTGCATAAAATCTCAGCTCCGAGATTTCAGGCAATCTTATTGGTTTATAAAACTCTGTTTCCCCGCTCCGCCAGCTAGCTCCTTATCAGTAGAATCAAGGTCTCGTTCAGGCGCGACGCATAGTGCAGCCAATAAGTCTATGACAATTGACAACATTTCATTTTTTTAACCACCAGTTTTTAATGAAAAATATAAAAATAGGTGAAAAAATAAGAGATACGTATTTTTTCGATTTAATTTTTAACTGATATTTCTATTTTTAATTTACATAGAAAAGCCAAGCAGGCAAAGGAATAAAATCTCATTCAACCTATATTATATTTTTCAGTATTTTTCAAATAACTCGAGAAATAATGGATAGAAAATTCTTATAATTTTGATATAAGCTTTGAATCACAATCTCCAAATGGTTTTCTTATTTCAGTACCTTTCTTAAAATGAAATGTTGTCGAGTGCAAAAACGCTTCACCGTAAACACTCTGTCTGTACATCGCTGTACGTGTGTTTCCGGCAGCCCCCGGTGCCTGACGCCCCTTGCGTTCGCCTCGTGGATTAAAGTGGCCACGTGGCTCTATGGCGGTTTCGGTTGTGTTTTTGTGTAAAAACGGGGCCTTGAGATCGCCATATTCATTACCGTACAATGTCAATCACTTATGCTATTTATAAAATATTGGCAAATGTATGAGCCAGGCGTTTTTTTTACGAATACAGCTTTGCTTCAATAGTAAAAGTTGTTCAGTTTGATGGTCGGAACCACCCCTGAAAGTTTTGGAACGGTAAAAAATACTTCAGGTATATGAAGATGCCATGCTCTCCAGCTGCACCTAGATATTAGGCTGCTTTTCCACTAGAGATGTGCGAGGTAGCGAGGCGGTGGGCGAAGAAACAATTCGCCAATAGAGCGCTCGCACGATCACGTCATTGGGAAATTGAAGCACTCTCATTGGATGATTTTTCTTCATTCTTCCCTCACTGCTTCGTACATCTCTGGTGGAAAAGCAGCCTAATCGCCTCTTACGACCTTAGAGTCTAAGCTTACGACACGTCAGAGTTAGAGTATCATATAAAAGTATAGGTCGCTTGAATGAAACGAAGATCGGTTGAGAATTTAACAGGGCGAGTATCACCTTTCTACATTCACCTCCACAGCTGTTCCCGGTACCAATATCTTAATCGGCGCCAACATAATGGGCATGTGGTTCTACCGCAACCACAACGAAGTTGCCCGAAAGTTGGAAGCCCTCAACCCATGCTGGGACGACGACCATCTCTTCTACGAAGCTAGGGAGATCAACATAGCTTACATGAACCAGATGTGGTACTATGAGATGATGGCAGCTATTCTTGGTAATTAGTTTATATAGCTATAGACTTGAGTAAAAGTTATAGCCTGTAGAATCCCACTATTCCCACTGCAGGGCAAAGGCCTCCTTTCACGAATAAGGGTGAGAGGGAGCGGGCCATACTCCACAACGCGGGCCCAGTGCGTGTTGGTGGAGGCAAGGTAGTGGTCAACTTGCTGTCAGAGAATTTTCAAGCCGCCTTAATAGGCTTCTGACCTGGCTTAACGAATAGTTACAAACGCCATCTGGCGGAACTATCCGAGACCAACTGCTTAACGTACATTCCGAAGCACGGAAACGCTCGAGATGAAATACCACTAAACGGGCACCCATCCAAAGACTGACCGGACCTGACGTTGCTTAACTTCGGTGATCGTTTCCAATACCGAAGCTCACTACGCCAACGAGCGCTTCTATAGCTATAGACTTATAATTCTTCATTGTCAGCCTAATCCTTCTACAGCAGGATAAGTAGACCGCTAATGCAAGTCCAGCCGGAATGGAAAGGATAGAAGGGAAGGTAAGAATGAAACGGGCTGCTGAACCTAATACGACCTCAGACAGCTGGATGGGGCATTTTTAGTTTAAGAGCGTACTGCTTAATAGGCCAACAACACTTCCGGACTTCAGAGGCAAATTATGCAGCGCAATATATTAATAAGATGTGTTGAATTTAGGTTTGTTAATAAATACTGTATCAGCAAATATCTTAGACTACTTATATGAGGACTGGTAACGCGTGTAATTCTACTAACAAACATTTCTGCCACTTTTTGCGGGGGGCGAGGTAACATGCAATCCGCAACTTTGGATTTTATTCCCCATAACTTTACATTCTAATTTTGACTGTTAAAAATCATGAAAAGTAGTCTCGTGTGAACCCCAAACGTTCTAAGTTCGAAATTATTGTTGCGCAATTATAGGCTGTCTCGTTTAGTGATAAGGTATAAAATTTTATGTAAATGCACATGATCAATTGATCTTATACCGTGGCAGAGGGGAAATGCTACCGCAAGGCGAGTCCTTATAATAAATAGTCAAAGGCAAATATGCACAGCGTGGGTAGGCCCCCCACAAGGAAGGACGACCTGGTAAAGGGGGCGGAAACCCGTTGGATGAAGGCAACACAGGATCGGTCATTGTAGTGATCCTAATGGGAGACCCATGTCCAGCAATGGACTTCCATCAACTGAGATGATGATGAAGTACAAAAACTATTTTAAACTGCAGGATACGAGTTCCTGTTGAAGAACAAGGTGATCTTCGAGACGAGGGGTCATGTCAATGACTACGACCCTAAGCTGGAGCCTCAAGTCAGCATTGAATACGTCGTGTCCTCTAGATGGTTCCATACTATGCAGGACGGGAGGTTAAAGTAAGTTCTTCCAACGTGACTATTTATTATCATCAGCCGAAGTCGCCGTCTTGTGCCACGATGAGTTTCTATAGTGTATATTTTTCAATTTGCCGAAGCTTTCCGGGTATCCGGAAATTCGAAAACCTCACTCCACTTTCGGATTGGTGGAAAAGTTACTGGTCAACTTTTGCTAATGCTATCGCAGTATTTTCAGGCCGCCTAAACAGAAGACTTTATAACGTACCTAATAAGTACTTTTAGGGTCTAGATGAACGCCATGTTCCTATGGAATTTTTATTTTTGAAGAACACTGTCGTTTCCTGGTCTAGCAACTCCGGCATAACATATATGTAGTAAGAAATGACATAAATCGGGCATAATTATGTTCCAGGACCTACGACAAAAAAGGAAACATGCTAGATGAGTTCGCAGCCGTAGAAATGACGCTCAGGACTGGTGCTTTACCGAACAATAGAACAATTGAAGGCATGACCCAAGGTTCCTTCAGGCAGCCCTCAGCTGCCGTCGATCATATGATCGATCCTGATGTAAGTCTTCTAGAGAGCTTATAGCATCAGATCAGAGGGTTAGTGATGAGTACTACATGGATGTATCTGAACCAGGTGGAATTAAGATCGGGTAAAGTTTTGAATGAGGCGTTACATTGCGGGAATCCTTGACTATATTCCCGTGTCAGTCAGTGATATTCTGAAACCTCAGAACATCCACGTTTCACCAGTAGTACCGAAACTCTGTCCAGTGTGACGGGGGTGAGCCCATCGCCACTTATAATGGACAGTGGGTACAATACACGCCTCGAAATTGAAGCATGCAGGTTTCCTCACGATGTTATCCTTCACCGAAAAGCCAGTGGTTACACCACCACCAAATCGTACATAAATTCTGAAAAACTCATTGGTACGAGTCGTCTTGGACGGGGATCGAACCATCGCCTCCTGCACGGCAGGCAAGGTTACTCGCCACTGGACCACCACGGCTTCCAAGACAAAGTTGTATGAAGGTTTGAAATATCAATTTTCTTCCCGTGGGTGTCATACGAGGTGACTGAGGGACAAGGTTTCTTGTGCAGTGCTTTTGTGGGCGAAAGGGTAGGCACATATCACCACTTGACACATAATTCCAACGTAAAACCATTAATGTGATCAAAGCGAGTCTTGCTTGCTACAATTGCGTGCTTACAATTTTGAAGGTAGTTGTATCAACGCTTCTGAATCTTCTAACCACCCCTACAAGGATTATGATCGTGAGGTTATGTATGTAATGCGAGCTGCACAAAACTGTTTGTTATGGAGATCATAAAAAGGAAACCAATGACCAACAGTATACGTCATTTTGGCTGAAATTATGATGAATATTTGGATCTCGTCTTCTCAGTCAAGGTTTCCTTTAATACATCATGGGACATTTTTTTTAAATTCCGTAAGAACCTATAGCTTGGCAAAAAAGTCATGATCGTGGTGACAGGTGGAACTAAAATTTTAGTATGGTGGTGTTGCCAGGTTATGCGTGATTTTGACGTTCTTACGTGGAGGCAGCGCCCTCACGTTTTATCACGACTTTTTTGCCAAGCTGTAAGTTTTATTTATGTCTGCTAACAGATGGGTGAGCGAGTTCTGGGCGGTCTTCAATTCGCTTCAGACGTGATGACCAGCGATCTTATGAAGAACCGGGACGCTGGCCTGCCCCCGTACGTCGATTATCGTAAATTATGTGGACTACCGATCCCCAAGGACTTCGATGATTTGGAAAATTGGATGCCTAAAGAGGTAAGGCAATAGCAATCGTCTTCCATGGCAGTACAAACTATATCACATGATAATCGCTCTTGCCAAAGTTGTTAGGAGTTTGCCAGTCAGAAATGGTCGTATGAGGGACTACTTGGGAGATTCCTGCATTAAAAAAGGGAAGATCTTTTGCCAGGCTAGGTGTGGAGCCTGGGGACCGGCTGTGATCCAACAATTCTTAGTTGGACCTTGTATATACGGGGTCCTTTTTAATAAGCCGACAATTTTTTAAGGGGTTGATCAGACCATCAAACTGAACAACTTTCTCAATGTGACCAACAAAGAAATCGCGAAAAAAAATCACTCAAGCGCCTTGCCTCACGCCATGGAAGCCGAAAACATGTTTTCTACTTATTGATTATAAATACATTATTGCACAGTCGCTAAATGTTCTTTATCTCCTCCCACAGCTCGTGGAATCCCTCCGATTCAAATACGAGACAGTAGAAGACGTAGACCTATTGGCTGGTATCTTATCGGAGAAGCCTATGCCAGGAGTAGCTATCGGCCCGACCATGGCCTGCATCATGGTTGATCAGTTGCGACATTGGAGAAGAGCTGATAGATTCTGGTACGAGAACAAACAGCATCCTGAAGCGTTTACTAAAGGTCAGTCTTATTAACCACTGATAGAGCTCAAAATTCATAGTCAGTGCCACACGTGGCAAAGCTGGTCATGCATTGCAGCGAGTACTATTATAATCAAATTTTTGAAAACGAATCAAATTAAAGATTGAAAAATTTGTCTTGAACCCACACTCTTCCAATCCGGGGAAGTGCGTTATCCAATTTCGCTACCGAGTCCACTAACCAGATAACGAAATTTTCTATCTGTTGCGACTTAAGGGGACGGCGATTCCAGTTGTAATTCTGGACTTTCGTGTTGGTTAGTTTGTAATAACTTCCAGTAGATGGCGCGCATGTCCACTTAAGACGCAACAGATTGAAAATTTCGTTCTCTGGTTAGTGGACTCGCGAAATTGGATAACGCACTTCCCCGGATTGGAAAAGTGCGGGTTCAAGTCCCGCTCGAGACAAATTTTTCAATCTTTAATTTAATAAAATTCTATTCTATTCTACTCTTCGAAAACGAAGCTTTAAAAACGTCCCTCAATAATTGAGGATAATTATTATCCTAGTACAGGGACCCGTTACTGACAAGACCTCACGTAACGTTTGAGTTTTCTAGCTTTTATTCTTGCCCCCCCCCCCCCCCCCCCCCCAACCCAAACTACGCCACTAACCCGATAATAAGGTCTTAATTGTTTGTCATTTACAGAGCAACTGTATGAAATACGACAAATGACGATGGCGAGGTTGATCTGTGACCACGGAGACGATGTGGACGCCGTGCAGCCTTACGCATTCCTGGTGCCAGGAAAAGGGTATGTTATTCAGATCACAGCGGTATTTGACGACTAAGTATAAGGTGTCTTATGCAGTGTTTACTGATTTTTTGTTGTTGCTCCGATTGGTTTGCTCCCATAGTAAAAGTTGTTCAGTTTGATGGGTAGACTCTTAGTTTAAAATAAAAGGATGCTAATGATATCAATTTCACCCTGTATATAAACCTGGTACTACTGTACATCGTGGAAGCCCTCTGTCAAGAACTGTATTTTCATCGCAATAGTCAACAATAACAAGTTCCTTTCTGTCCAAAGAAACGAGATAACCAGCTGCAAGAAGATTCGGAAGCCTAACCTGGATGCGTGGAGAGACAGCTCTTGTTACAAGGATAGCGACAAGAAGAACCCGCCCAGACAGAGTTATAGAAATAGTTTCTTTGAAAACTACTGGTATAATTAAATAATACCAGCTTAGTACGTGTAAGTTATCGAAACTACTGTAACAAAAAAAGAATTCCGATATGGTTTTTAGGTATCCTTGACTCGAAACCAACCTTTTTAGAAATTTTGTCTGTCTGTTTGTTTGTTTATTCGCGCATCACGCAAAAACTACTGAACCGATTTTGATGAAACTTTTTTTGTTTGATAGCTTATGATCTGACTTAAAATCTGGTATATAATTTGTGCAGACGAAGTCGCGGGTAAACATTAGTAATTAAATAATAAAAGCTCAGTAAGTTTCCGTAGATGGGAACGTACGTTCACGGTTAAAATTGAGTTAATATAATGTATTTTGTTTTATACTAGGTTGTTTTTATTACATAACGACTCATTAAAATTCAATTTATTTATTACGTTGTCCTTTTTATTAATTGACTTGTTTATTATTTTAACGTCTAATAATTTAGACGCTCCAAATGGCGGAATATATACGGAACAAACTTAGAATGGTAAGATTTTAGGGCAATAGTCCGGCTTCTTAGCCCCATCCGGCAGAAAGCATGAATGGCATGCGTGTAGCTTTTACGTTTATAAGAATAAATAGGAACACGTTAAGAAGTTACTTTTTCACCTCACAAGCTCGGAAAGAGTCTGTTTATCATTCGAAATCTAAGGGCAAAAGTGCATTTTATCCGCTAGCGTGGAAAGGGTTTTTGAAATTCGAATCTGTCTATTGAATATTTTTCTATACCGCCAATCCACTGAAAATGCTTACTAACTATTTCATGTCACTGGCCAGCACGAAAAAAATACTTTTTCCTCGCTGTTGTGAGGTGAAAAGTTGTGTGTTTCGCTCGGCTGCAAAGTTATTCTGCGTCTCGTACCTTTGAAACCTTCGCTAAACTCAGGATTCTATTATTTGAACCACTCGCTTCGCTCGTGGTTCGATCCTAGAATCCTTCGCTTGCTCAGGTTTCAATACAAGTACTCGCGCCAAAAAGCAACTTTGCAGCCTAGCATAACAAATAACTATAGTTTGTTTGTTTCAGAACCAACTATTTAAAATGTTATCCGCAGTGACATAAAATTTACCCTGTGACAATCCTAATCAGAATAGACTTCAGTACAGATACTGCTTGTATTAAGGCCTCCGCACATTGCAGCAATATTATCGAGCGATTTTATCGAGCGATATTATCGACAGCGATATCGCGACACCTTACACACTGCAGCGATTCCGCGATTCGCGTCACGCATGCTCCCCACCACTGAATGTAGTCGAAAGAGTTGCGATAATATCGCGGCAGTGTGTGGGATCGAGCGCGTCCCCATACAAAATGTACTGAGAACAAATATCGCAAAATCGCAGCGATATTATCGCTCGATAATATCGCGGCAGTGTGTAGGATCGCGCGCGTCCCCATACAAAATGTACTAGAAATAAATATCGCAAAATCGCAGCGATAATATCGCTCGATAAAATCGCTGCAATGTGCGGAGGCCTTTATCAATCTTTGTTTTATACATTGAGGTACTATGTTAACTAGAGAAGCTACCGAGAAGTAATGTTTTGTAACACGCGTTAGGGTGCACGCGCTCTAACCCACTTAGCCTGAGCCAGGCGCTCGTCGCAGCCTGACGCTCCCAGCACGCGCCCCACACTGCTGATCATGGTGCACAGAATTTGTTCGCGTTGTCTGCTCTATACATAATTACTCAATGGTTTTAGGACGATTAATATTTGGCAATGACATTCAAAAGGTTAAAGTTCTCCTAATTTAAATTTCAAATTTTAGACGGTCAGCACGTCACGTCATTTATATTTTAGGGTCAAAATGACTGTCAAAACCTATTCCGAGGTCAACTCTTAAAGTTATAACATAAATTATTAAGGTTTTTAAGGAAGTAACCAATAAAATAGACGACATTAAAATAAGAGGAAGAATGTCAGGTACAGTCAGCATCAAAAGTATCTAGGCATGTTAAGTGTTCATAAATATCTGGACAACTTTACGATACCAAACCTTATTTCAACTCACAAAGAAATCAAATTAATTTATCTGTCATGTTATTATTTGTTAAGTTAAAAACAAATGGTATCTATACTCCATTCCAAATAACAACGAATATTTAAGGCCATTTTAAATAACTGTAACATAGATTTGAAACACTTCCTCTCACTTATTCTTAGAACAGCTTTAGTAACGTCCAAGATACGTTGGATAGTATATCTTTCTCATAAATAAATCATATTTGCTAATCAGAATTGGCCAGAAAGCTATACAGGAATCGGAATATCTTTTCATCCTTATTTGAAATGCAGTATAGTAGGAAATAGGGTTTATTTTCGTGTAATTGTTCAGATGTTTTTGAACACCTGAGAAGCTTAGATACTTTTGATGCTGACTGTACAAAAACAATGTGAAGTCAGAAATGTGAAGTTTACCAATCCGTATTGGGCACGCGTGGTGGACTAACGCCCATATACCCCCCTGAGGGTAGGCCTGTGCCCTGCATTGGGACGCACAGAACATTATAAAGGTTGAACTACACCACGTGGCACAGCATCGCATTTTTCCGTCGCTCCATCCTTTTCTGTCACTCAGGAACGTCATTTGCTAGAGCATATAAGATAGATGGAACGCAATCGCACGCGGCGTGCTGTTCCGTGCTGTTCCGTTCCGTCTATCTTATATTCTCTAGCAAATGACGTTCCTGAGTGACAGAAAAGGATGGAGCGGCGGAAGAATGTGATGCTGTGCACGTGGTGTAGTTCACGAGGGGTTAGAAGTGCAAAGTAGGCGTGGAACGTGTCGCCACAGGTTATGCAATTAGTCCTAGAGCCCACAACGGATTTGGGCCTAAACGTACAGGACAGCTGGATTCATTCTAGGTCGAAAGAACATTCCAAAGTACATCATATAGCCTCGGTCTTACGACTCAAACCGGTCACTGAAATTTTTTACAGCGGTCAGACAATCGCGAAAAAATGGGGTCTGGGCCTAAACATATAGGAATCAAACCGAATGCATTTTAAGAAAGGGACTACTTAGGACAACAACTCTGCATATTTACTTTTTCTCAAATCGGTCACCGTTCAAAATCAGACCGGGGTTGAAAATCGAAAAAATCGGGTCCTGGGCCTAAACATATAGGAATTGTGAAATCAACTTGGATCGATAGAACACACTTTCCCCGTCACGGAAAACCCGGTCTTACAAGGCGGATAGGTCACCTTTCTAGAATCAGACCACTTTTATAAGATACCAAAAATGATTGCAATATTTTTCATGAACAATTTGGCGACCTGTTGGTTAAGCAATAGTTGTAAAGTTTATGAAATCTGGTTCAAACACAAATTTATGAACTATAAAAACCATTAAAATTACAATTATTATTGCAATTAAAAATAGAAACAAACAGATATCTCGACAACTGTTAGTGATAGAAAAAAATTGGAAATAATAAAATTGTAGAAAATTTTATGTTCTACAAGTTTGTGATAGATTTTATCATTATTTGATGCATTGAAAACGTGATATTAGCAAAAACTTAATAATTAAAATAATAAAAGACAAATATCTCAACAGCGGTTGACGATAGAAAAAAATTGTTCGAATCAAAATTGTAGATAATGTTATGTTCTACGAGTTTTGTTACTACTATGTTCACGATTTGATGTATAGGAAACGAGATATTTGCAAAAACTAATTAATTAAATAAAAACAAACAGATATCTCTACAACGGCTGATGTTAGATCAAATTAGTGTAGAATAAAATTGTAGCAAATAAAATTATCTTTAAATTGTGTAATGACTTTTTTCGCCATTTGATGCGTAGGAAACGAAATATTTGCAAAAACTATTTAATTAAAATGATAATAAATTCATATCTCGACAACGGTAAGAGATAGAAAATAAATTTAAAAACAAAATTGTAGAAAATTTAATTTTCCACATATTTGTAGTATATTTTATTACGATTTGATGCATTGGTAAGGAGATATTCGCAAAAACTAAATAATAAAAATAATAACAGACAAATATCTTGACAACGGCTGACGATAGAAAAAAAATGTTCATACCAAAATTGTACATACAATAATTCTACGAGTTTTGAGAAACTATGTTCACGATTAGATGTATGGGAAACGAGATATTTGCAAAAACTAATTACGACGTATCAAATGGCGAACAAAGTCTATGCTCAAATTGTATACTATTTTATTTGATACAATTTTACTCTAAACAAATTTGCACTATCATCAGTCTCTGTAGTGATATCCATTTGTTTTATTTAATTAATTAGTTTTTTACAAATATCTCGTCTCCCATACATCTAATTGTGAACATAGTTTCTCAAAACTCGTAGAACATAACGTCATCTACAATTTTGGTATGAACATTTTTTTTCTATCGTCAGCCGTTGTCAAGATATTTGTCTGTTATTATTTTTATTATTTAGTTTTTGCGAATATCTCCTTACCAATGCATCAAATCGTAATAAAATATACTACAAATATGTGGAAAATTAAATTTTCTACAATTTTGTTTTTAAATTTATTTTCTATCTCTTACCGTTGTCGAGATATGAATTTATTATCATTTTAATTAAATAGTTTTTGCAAATATTTCGTTTCCTACGTATCAAATGGCGAAAAAAGTCATTACACAATTTATAGATAATTTTATTTGCTACAATTTTATTCTACACTAATGTAATCTAACATCAGCCGTTGTAGAGATATCTGTTTGTTTTTATTTAATTAATTAGTTTTTGCAAATATCTCGTTTCCTATACATCAAATCGTGAACATAGCAGTAACAAAACTCGTAGAACATAACATTATCTACCATTTTTATTCGAACAATTTTTTTCTATCGTCAACCGTTGTTGAGATATTTGTCTGTTATTATTTTAATTATTAAGTTTTTGCTAATATCACGTATTCAATACATCAAATTATGATACAATCTATGACAAACTTGTAGAACATAAAATTTTCTACAATTTTATTGTTTACAATTTTTTTCTATCACTAACAGTTGTCGAGATATCTGTTTGTTTCTATTTTTAATTGCAATAATAATTGTAATTTTAATGGTCTTTATAGTTCATAATTTATCATAAATTTGTGTTTGAACCAGATTTCATAAACTTTACAACTATTGCTTAACCAACAGTTCTCCAAATTGTTCATGAAAAATGTTGCAATACATTTTTGATCTAAACTATTATAAAACTGTAACTGAACTGTGTCTGTACATTGAAGATATTTACAAAAAAAAGATTACGATATGGTTTTTAAATATCCCCGACTCGAAATCAACCTTTTTTAGAAATTTTGTCTGTCTGTTTGTCTGTTTGTTTGTGTGTTTGTTTGTGTGTTTGTTTGTTTGTTTGTTTGATCGCGCATCACGCAAAAACTACTGAACCGATTTTGATGAAACTTTTTTTGTTTGATAGCTTATGATCTGACTTAAAATCTGGTATATAATTTGTGCGGACGAAGTCGCGGGAAAACACTAGTATCTTATAAAAGTGGTCTGATTCTGGAAAGGTTACCTATCCGCCTTGTAAGACCGGGTTTTCCGTGACGGGGAAAGTGTGTTCTATCGATCCAAGTTGATTTCACAATTCCTATATGTTTAGGCCCAGGACCAGATTTTTTCGATTTTCAACCCCGGTCTGATTTTAAACGGTGACCGATTTGAGAAAAAGTAAATATGCAGAGTTGTTGTCCTAAGTAGTCCCTTTCTTAAAATGCATTCGGTTTGATTCCTATATGTTTAGGCCCAGACCCCATTTTTTCGCGATTGTCTGACCGCTGTAAAAAATTTCAGTGACCGGTTTGAGTCGTAAGACCGAGGCTATATGATGTACTTTGGAGTGTTCTTTCGACCTAGAATGAATCCAGCTGTCCTGTACGTTTAGGCCCAAATCCGTTGTGGGCTCTATGACTAAATGATTTGCATAACACCATAAGGCGCACGGCGTGGTGTGAGCGAGAGGGGGGCATGAGTGATTGTAGCAGCGTGAGCGGGAAGACAAGTGGCGACGCCGTCTCCGAAGCAAAAGCTCTACTTTGCATTTCTAGCCCCTCTTATAATGTTCTGTGGTGGGACGTGAACTGGGTCCTTAATATGCTGTCGCTTTTTTCAATGGGATGATCAGACCATGAAACTGTACAACTTTATCTATATGGGACCAACACAGAAACCGTGAAAAAAAAATTGCTGTCCCATACATTTGGCTCGAGTTGGTATGCAGTTTTGCTTTGATAAAGTTATATGTCAAGATTGACAGTCTAGAAGATCCGAAAACGTCGAAAAAAATTGGAACCAGGACTGGCTCCTAAACCCTATACATATACACGCACACATACAGAATTAGTATGGCGCCTCACGCACACCAACCTATGAAACTTGGCCCCTTTTGTTTTATACGGTAAAACAGTGAGGCTCATTCTAGACATATACTTTTTCTAAGCAGTTTTGTATGGAACAGCAGATTTTTATCGCGATTTCGATGATGGTCCCATAGAGAAAGTTGTTCAGTTTGACGGTCTGATCATCCCCTTAAAAAAGTGTCAGCGTATTAAAAAAGACCCTATACAGGGTCCAACTTAATATGCTGACACTTTTTTAAGGGGATGATCAGACCATCAAACTGAACAACTTTCTCTATGGGACCAATATCGAAATCGCGAAAAAAATATCAGCTGTCCCATACATTTTGCTCGAGTAGATTTGCAGTTTTGTATGGAGCATCTGATTCTTTTTTCGCGATTTCGATTTTGGTCCCATAGAGAAAGTTGTTCAGTTTGACGGTCTGATCATCCCCTTAAAAAAGTGTCAGCGTATTAAGAAAGACCCTATATTTGGGTCAAATCTCACATGAAT
This sequence comes from Agonopterix heracliana, assembly GCA_963693445.1. Classification (NCBI taxonomy): domain Eukaryota; kingdom Metazoa; phylum Arthropoda; class Insecta; order Lepidoptera; family Depressariidae; genus Agonopterix; species Agonopterix heracliana. Next base: position 7,375,128 of record OY856336.1, on the reverse strand, counting down.
AATAAACGAGTTTCCACCGAAGCCCCACAAACGTACAGGTCAGGGCACCACTATTATAGGATGAGTCGACATGATTGATTCATCAAGGCCCGCTTTTGAGAACCGGTAATAAGATTATTAATAAAAACGGCCAAGTGCGAGTTGCATTCGCCCACCGAGGGCCCCGTACCACCATACAATATTAAGACGCTCTTATCCCGTCGAGGCCGTTTTTTGAACACGAACGAAAGTGGTTTAAACTGTGTTTTAAAGTCTGAAATTAAATTATGTCTTATTTAAGGATCGGGCGTATGGGCGACTGTTCTCAATTACGCGATTAGATTAAGTTTACTAGATAGAAAAACATCCCAAAGTTACCCCTTTTTGTTATGTTTTTTTCAATACTATGATTAAACTGCTGATATTTAACGTTTTATTCTTGTAGTTAACTAAATACATTAAATATTTCTAGTGAACTCGGGAGAAGTTTTAGCTTAGAAACTCCCACGAGCAAAGATATTGACGAAAAACACGTCTTTTTGCGATCCTGCTTTCAATTGGAGCGGGATGGCTAATTGGTAACTTATGCTTGCAAGAAAGAGACGCTTGCACTGGGATATCCTAGCCTTAATTAAAAAAAAGGGTTTTCTCCGGGACTCTAAGCGCAAGCCCGACAAACACTTTGTCGGTTTTTATTATTTGTTGCTTTACCTTAAAGTATGCACTATAAGCTTGAAGCTTGTATGTATTACCGTTTTCACGATAGATCGAGAAGAAAAAACGTTGTTAAAAACTAATTTCTTATATGAGGAGCCCTCTTAATTTTTTACTTTTTGTCATTTTCTGACCAATCCGTCGTAATAACGCATATTCTGTGAAAGTTTCAATATTACGGTTCTAAAGTTACAGCCCTAAATAGGTAGGACGGACGGAAACCATAGGCTTAATAATAGTTTCCCACCCTTTCTCACCTTTTAGGTACGGAGCCCTAAAAAAAGATCAGCATCACAATCATCATCAGCCCGTCACCGTCCACATAAAAAAAAGTAGTTATAGCCTATAGAAAGAATCCCACTGCAGGGCAAAGGCCTCCTCTCACGAATAAGGGTGAGAGGGAGTGGGCCATACTCCACCACGCGGGCCCAGTGCGTGTTGGTGGAGGCAAGGTAGTGGTCAACTTGCTGTCAGAGAATATTCAAGCCGCCTCAATAGGCCTCTGACCTGGCTTAACGAATAGTTACAACGCCATCTGACGGAACTATCCGAGACCAACTGCTTAACGTGACTTCTGAAGCACGGAAACGCTCGAGATGAAATACCACTAAACGGTCACCCATCCAAAGACTGACCGGACCTGACGTTGCTTAATTTCGGTGATCGTTTCCAATACCGAAGCTCCACTACGCCAACGAGCGCTTCCGACCGTCCACATAAACAATGTAAAATTAAGACGCTGTTATCCCGTCGAGGCCGTTTTTTGAACACAAACGAAAGTGTTTTAAACTGTGTTTTAAAGTCTGAAATTAAATTATGTCTTATTTAAGGATCGGGCGTATGGGCGACTGTTCTCAATTACGCGATTAGATTAAGTTTACTAGATAGAAAAACATCCCAAAGTTACCCCTTTTTGTTATGTTTTTTTCAATACTATGATTAAACTGCTGATATTTAACGTTTTATTCTTGTAGTTAACTAAATACATTAAATATTTCTAGTGAACTCGGGAGAAGTTTTAGCTTAGAAACTCCCACGAGCAAAGATATTGACGAAAAACACGTTTTTTTGCGATCCTGCTTTCAATTGGAGCGGGATGGCTAATTGTAAACTTATGCTTGCAAGAAAGAGACGCTTGCACTGGGATAACCTAGCCTTAACTGCCACCTTCACCTCTTTCGTCACATGCTGAATAATCGTGTACATTTAACACAATACATCATGCCCGCACAAATAAGGTATCGGCAGAAAGTTAATAAATTCACATGTCTGTAATAAACCTGCTTTTTAGCTTGGATCCTTTTTAGGGTTCCGTACCCAAAGGGTCAAAACGGGACCCTATTATTAAGCCTACCTTGTCCGTCCGTCCGTCCTACCTATTTAGGGCTGTAACTTTAGAGCCGTAATAGCTAGATAGTTGAAATTTTCACACAATATGCGTGATAGCGGAACAAATAATCTTAACTATTATAAAACCGTAAAAACAAAAAAGTTGCGGTTCACTTCATATAAACTCAAATGACAAACGATAGCGCGATTTAAATGACGTGAAGCGCCATCTATTGACACAATTGTGTGTTTGTTTGTTTGTTCGCGCATCACGCAAAAACTACTGAACCGATTTTGATGAAACTTTTTTTGTTTGATAGCTAATGATCTGACTTAAAATCTGGTATATAATTTGTGCGGACGAAGTCGCGGGAAAACACTAGTAAAAATATAAAAAGGTAAAAATTTAAGGGAGATCTTCATACAAGAAACTAGTTTTTATCAACGTTTTTTCTTCTCGCTCTATCGTAAAAACGGTAATACATACAAGCGTCAAACTTGGTGTTATTATAGAGCAAACTCTATAGCGTAACAACAAATAATAAAAACCGGCCAAGTGTGAGTCGGTCTCGCGCTATAGGTCCTGCACGGGTAGCATGCCACCCACGACAAAGCGTTTAAACGAGAAAAACGTCATGCGCGCTCTTTTTGGCGTACGTAAAATAATAAAGATGGAGTCACGTCTCGATTTTTGTCGTTTTCTCGGCGTTGGCATGAATGAAATGAAATGAATGAAATGAAATATACTTTATTTACACCAAAAACACAGATAAGTACAGCATTGAAAAAGAAACAAACAAAAAAAATATTGTAATGGTACAAATAAGGCGGTCTTATCGCTAAAAAGCGATTTCTTCCAGACAACCTTAGCGTAGAGGAAATTTAAACAAAGAAAAACGGGTAGGTGCTATAAAAATAAATAGTAAATATCAGAAAAAGGAGAAACCGAATAACACATACATTTCATAATAATAAACATTGAACACATACATATACAAATATATATAATATATATTATAAATATATATACGCATAAATAAAATACCCTTATACATGCTAATAATATTACAATTTAAAAAATGCCATGCTAGAGGGGCAGGAGAAAACAACACTTCTTTCTAAGTTAATATGTTGTGTGGAACCCTCGGTGCGCGAGTAGCTCGACTCGCACTTGACCGGTTTTATTCTTATAGTGATATGATTCATACATAAAGGGTCCTTTATAATATGCTGACGGTATTTTAAGAGGATGCCCAGAGCATCAAACTCAATATGGACTGAAATTTCATACCGCACAACTGTAGCATACTAAGGTGACATTATCTTATCTTATCTTGTTGTGGGGGCTGGCAAGCCAGCAACACTTCGACCCAGTGGGATCTTTCCCATTACTTCTCGCATTCTTCACCCTTCAAATACATGGTCAATGAAGGAGGCAATACTATTGCGGGGAAGAAACCTAAGATCTCCCGCTTTTGGGTATCCATCTCCGAGGAGGCACATGCGTTTTACCGTCAAGACATCACAGTCACAAAGGATATGTTCCATGGTCTCTTCATCCTCTCCGCATGCTCGGCAGCTGGGTTCTTGGGTGAGTTTCATTTTGTGCATCATCGCGAGTGTGGCGTAGTGCCCAGTGAGGGCTCCGACGATGGCACGAAACCTAAGATACGGTTTTGGGTATCCATCTCCGAGGAGGCACATGCGTTTTGCCGCCAAGACATCACAGTCACAAAGGACTGTGACATTAGAGAAATGAGTCATTTTTGGGGTTTGTTATTGTATGACGTGGCGAGTCACAGTGTATAGAATCATCATCATCATCATCATCTCAGCCGATGGACGTCCACTGCTGGACATAGGCCTAACCCAAGGATCGCCATAACGACCTTTCCTGCGCTGCCCTCATCCAACGGGTTCCCGCCGCCTTCACCAGGTCGTCGGGCCACCTTGTGGGGAGCCTGCCCACGCTGCGCGCAAAATAGCTGCCGCATACATTTGGATCGAGTATGGGCAGTATTGTATGGAAAAGCAAATTTTTTCACGATTTCGAACGTTGTACCCTCAGAAAAAAAAAACAGTTTGAGCTGGTCACTGTTCAAACTGCCCCCATGGTCTACTGGTTAAAAGCATTGGGCTCTTGACACGGAGGTCGTGGGTTCGATTCCCACGGGGGACACCCTATATGTCACTTTGTGCGTTTTTCCCCAGTTAATCAGGACATTGCAGGCTGAATCACCTGATTGTCTGAAAAGAAAGATGATTCCGTGCTTCGGATGGCACGTTAAGCCGTTGGCTACGATCTCTGGTGGTAGTAGTCATTAAATAAAAACCACGTCAGAGGCCGTAAGACCGTCTGAAAAAACTCTGACACCAGCAGTGCGATTTTTGAATATCATACGAGCGGTTCGGCAGTAGAAAATGTCAGAATTACTATGGAGATTATGCATCTTTCTACTGCCGAACCGCTCGTATGATTTTCAAAAATCGCACCTCTGGACTTGCCCACACGATAAGAAGATTGTTCAAATGAATTTGCACATAATAAATTGCATAATAATAACAGTAATACATAATTATCGCACAGTAAAAGTGACAGACTGATGTCCAGTTATTGCATGTTCACCGTGCAATACTTCTAAGGCAATAGGTCATTATTTATTTAGGCTCCATTGTTAAGAAAAGATTAAACTTGCATTAAATTTTAGTTAAGTTTAACCTTTAAAATTTGACCTTATTAACTGACTTTAAAAAAAGAGGTTCTGTTTTTGACGCTTGTGTCTATCTACAGGGTCCAACTTAATATGCTGACACTTTTTTAATGGGATGATCAGACCATCAAACTGAACAACTTTCTTTATGGGACCAACATCGAAATCGCGAGTAGGTTTGCAGATTTGTATGGAGCAGCTGCTTTTTTTCGCGATTTAGATGTTGGTGTCATAGAGAAAGTTGTTCAACTTGATGGTCTGATCATCCCCTTAAAAAAAGTGTCAGCATATTAAGTTGGACCTTATAGAAGGTGTTACAAAAATACAAATAAACCTTTAAGGGGGTGGTGTAGACCATCAAACTGAACAACTTTCACTATGGGACCAATACCGAAATCGCGAAAAAAAATTTATGTTCTATACTCTACAAATCGACTAGAGCTAAAATATGTATGGGATAACAATTTTTTTTTTCGCGATTTCGATGTTGGTCCCATAGAGAAAGTTGTTCAGTTTGACGGTCTAAACAACCCCCTGAAGAGTTTTAAAAATGTATTCTTACTTATGAAACACCTTGTGTACTAATATAATAAAGAGGAAAGATTTGATTTTTTTGTTTGTTTGTATTGAATAGGCTCCGAAACTAATGGACCGATCTGAATAATACTTTCACCATTATAATGCTACATTATCCGTGATTAACATAGGCTATATTTGTAAATGTATGTACACCTGAAAAGGTAGGGTTTGGAGGGCCTGATAAAAAATATGTGACTAACTGCAAATACTCTCTTTAGCCATCCAACGTGGCAATGCCGCCAGCGTAATGGGTACGTTTGGTACAGGCACGACCCGGGGCGGGTTGTTCGAGTAAGCGGGTTTGTATTTAAAAGTTGTTTTTCTACAGTTTTTATAAGTTCAAATTTTATGTTTTACCTTATTAATGGATGGATGGACGTGGATGTTCTGAGGTTTCAGAATATCTCTGACTACCCCCTCGGGGAATATAGTCGTGAGCATATGCTTATGCTTATGCCTTATTAATAAACACATTACTGCAAATTGTACTACCCGAATTCTATAGACAATAAATAATTTTCATTTTCATCATTTTCATTAAAAAAACGGCCAAGTGTGTGTCGGGAAGATTCTAAGACGGTACGAAGTTCTTCGCGGTCATCTAGTCTAGTATTTAATATTTATGTATGTCAAATATAGGTTATAGTCCGAATGGGTTTCTGAAAATGTCAACATCCCATTAAAACACTTCATTAGGGGTCGATTTCCGAAAATTCCTTGCTTAGTGCACCCTGTACATGCTCAACAAATAAATCTTTAAGAGGGGTCACCAACCATCAAACTGAACAACTTTCACTATTAGACCAATATCGAAATCGCGAAAAAAAAAAATGATGTTCCATACTCTACAAATCGACTAGAGCTAAAATATGTATGGGATATCAAATTTTTTTTTCGCGATTTCAATGTTGGTCCCATAGAGAAAGTTGTTCAGTTTGACGGTCTAAACAACCCCCTTAAGAGTTTTAAAAATTTATTCTTACTTATATGAAACACCCTGTACACAGGGTCAAACTTAATCTGTTGACGGTTTTTTAAGAGAATGATCAGACCATCAAACTGAACAACTTTCACTATGGAGCCAACATCGAAATCGCGAAAAAAAAATTGGCTGTCCCATACATTTGTCGAGTCGGTGCTGCAGTTTTGTATGGAACAGCTGATTTTTTTCGCGTCGCGAGCAAAATCTAGTATATCTTGACATACCGAATGATTTCTAGCAAAGATTCTATCCACCTCAAAGAGTAATAAAGTCGTGAATATATAACGGACGGTAAAGACGCAGTAGGATGACCTCGTCGGATCTCGCGATTACTATATAATGCAAGGGTCACACATCGTTGCGTAGTCGCAGCTTGGACGCCATTGTGTACACAGCCTAATCATGGTGAGTGACAGTGAAGTGACGTCAAGTGATAAATTTTAGTAAAATTAAAAAAATTAAAAAATTGAGATTTTGGAGTCACCTAAAAATCATATCGTTACTATTTATGTAAATATTTTCAATGTACTTCTTACAGTTCTATAATAGTAGTAAGATTTTTAAGGAAAAGTCTTTATATTCTCATGACTATCTGTTACTTTAGTCTAAGATGACTATACTATAGTTTTTAATTAGTAACGAAACTTTAAGAGGATAGGCGGGCTGAAATGCTAATTTGGAGAATAGGTCACTTTTCCGACTGTATACATATTTATCAGATTCGCCCCACCCGTACACCCAACCGACTAGAGTGCGAAAGAGACAACTGCAGCTCGGACCGATTTTATATACAAAAAATCTACGAAATCAGCATTTCGTATTCCCCTGTTTTCTCCTCCAAAACTAAACCGATTTTAATAATTATTTCAAAAATAATATGAGAAAGACTTAGGCTATGTCCGTACGTTTTGCTTTTTTTGATTATATTCGTCAAATTTGTTTACTGGATGTCTGAAAACGGGCGGTAAAATGCGTCATTTTCGAAGGTCCCTAGCTCTTACAGCAATTAATTAATACAAAAAAGCAAAACATAGGGACATGGCAGAGGTGACATAGATTGTATGGTACAAAAATATTTGCTCTAGTGTTATTATCCAGGGAGAAAACAGGGATTCCCCGGTTTGTATGGAGAAAACTATACTGGTCTATCCTCTTAAGGGTGTACCAGACCGTGAATCTGAACAATTTCCTTAAGGAACATTGGTCGAAAAACGTTACAATTTATTGGACCTCCCAATGAAAGTGCGTATCAGCCGATCGATTTTCTATGGGAGGCCCAAAAAAAATTATCGTTTTTCGACCCATGTTCCATAATTACATTGTTCAGTTTGATGGGTACAGCATGTGGCTTAAATGTTAATGATACTTTTCCTTACACCCTGTATAGTCCAGTCATTTTAGAGTTTCCTTGAATGGACACCCTAACAATAATTCATCTATCGCTGAAACTTTGCAGTGTGATAAAGTAAAGTATACAGATTACGGTTGACAAATAATCTAGGACCGGAAAAAATTAAACCTAGTTTATTTGTCAACCGTAATCTGTATACTTTACTTTATCACATTGCAAAGTTACAGCGATACATGAATTATTGTTAGGGTCAAACCCTAAAATGATTGGACTAGTAGTTACTATAATTAGGGGACTAAAATTATCTAGTTACTATCTTTTGTGCTTTAAATAGGACATTGGGCGTGACGAGGATAGGTCAAATCAAATAAATCTTCATTGGTATTATGTAAATGATCTTTGTCTAAAGTTACTTAGAGTCCACGGACAGTTAAATACAACCAACAGCATCCTTTCTAACGTTCAAGGTTCGACGTTAGGTTAAGTACATGTTTGTTGACATTTTGTGAACTTTACCTTAGTGTTAGGTCACAAGTCATTAACTCATAACTCATAGTATAATATCACATGAGTAAATACGGAAGACAAGCTAAGAGGATGTCAATGAGGAAGATAATGTGTAATAGTTATATGTTATGCTAGGCTGCAAAGTTTTTTTTGGCGCGAGTACTTGTATTGAAACCTGAGCAAGCGAAGGATTCTGGGATTATAATATAGAATCCTGAGCGTAGCGAGGGTTTCAAAGGTATAGACGCAGAATAACTTTGCACCACAAAACAGCGAGGAAAATTTCAGGTGCATGAAAAAAAAGAGCTTGGCGCAATACTTAAAGAATTACAAAAACGTGAAATAGTTATTGCATTTTCGGTGGACTGGCAGTATAAAAGGATTCGAATTTAAAACGCTTTCCACGCTACCGGATGCACTTTTGCACTCAGATTTCGAAAGATAAACAGAATATTTCCGAGCTTGTCAGGTGAAATAGTTATTTCTTATGCTAGGCTGCAAAGTTGTTTTTTGGCGCGAGTTTGCATAGTACATTGCAGGCTGAATCACCTGATTGTCTGAAAAAGAAAATGATTCCGTGCTTCGGATGGCACGTTAAGCCGTTGGACCCGGCTATTATCTCTGGTGGTAATAGAGTAGTCATTACATAAAAAAACCACGTCAGAGGCCGTAAGGCGGTTTGAATAAACTCTGACACCAGGGCTTGCCCACCCGATAAGATGAGACAGGGAGTCACGTCGCAGGAATTGACCCGAGCACACGTCTCGCGTTGTTTTCGCGCGTCGCGTTTTTGCCTGCCACGAGGCTCCGCAATCCTCAATCTCTTCTTGTTCTTGAACAAAAACAATCCCTGAGATTGGGATAGATACTCCCATAAATTACACTTGACACTGGCGGAAATGCGGTGCTACGCACAAGCAAAAAGCCATCAATTATAAATAAAAAAGATGAGACAGAGAAACGGTATCTAACGCTTATATCTTCTTAAACAGAAACTGATCATCCTGACTCTATGCGTGGCGTACGCCGTCGCCGACGTGTCCCACATCTTGGGAAAGGACGCCCAAGCCCAGATACTGAGGCAGGAGAGCGACGTGGCACCAGATGGATCATACCAGTGGAGTTTCGATACTGACAACGGCATCTCGGCAAGCCAGCAAGGTCAACTGAATAACCCTGGAAGTGTAAGTTATTTCTTTTCTCTACGTTTTTCTAAAGCCTGGACCAGAAGCCGTAGCATCATCGTAGTTACACGTGATAAGACGGTATTTTTATCACTTTACACCATTTATGGTTTACCATTTACACCCGGTTGGTGTAATGGTTGCCACGCCGGACTGCCAAACCAGGGTCCTGGGTTCGAATCCCGGTTCGGTCATGGATGTTACGTGTTTGTGACGTTGTTGTATGGTTCCCATAACAAAAAGCCTGAGGCTTACTTGGGATCATTACAATTTTTGTGCCTGTGAGCGTTATTTATTTATCTCGTTCGTTCGCGCGCAAATAGAAAGAAAGTTGTTCATTTTGATGGTCCGGTACTCTTCTTAAAATAGTTTCAGCTAATTTTGTTAGACCTTGTATACAAGGTGTTACAAAAATACAAATAAACATTGAAGGGGGTGGTTTAGACCATCAAACTGAACAACTTTCACTATGGGACCAATATCGAAATCGCGAAAAAAAAAATGATGTTCCATACTCTACAAATCGACGACATAGCTAAAATATGTATGGGATATCAATTTTTTTTTTTTATCGATTTCGATGTTGGTCCCCCCCCCAACACACAGTTGGTTACACCCCCTTAAAGGATTATTTGTATTTTGTAACACCTTGTATAGGGTTTAGAGGCTAGTGCTCGTTGCAATTTTTTTCGACGCTTTCGTAGCTTCGACGGTCTATCTTCACATACAGGCTGTCCCGTGAGTCGACGTTACGCCCGAATAGGCGAAATCATAATGGATACCAGAAAAATAAAAAAATAAATCTGTCATAATTTTTGTTTTTTCATTTTTAGAAATATTTTTTTTCGTGAAAATATACACCCTGAGAATTCAAAGCAACAGGTTAGATTAGCACTATTCTGGATTAAATAAGAAAAATAAAATTGAAAAAAAAGTCAAGATTTGTAGCAGTAGGAGCTAAAAAACCATCACGTCCTGTACAGTCAAGAGCACATCAACCTTGACAATCGAAGTGCCATATTGTTTCTTAATACGAACGCCATAAGAACAGTACGAAGTTAAAAGTGTCGAGCTTGACGTGCTCTTGGCTGTACATTAAAAATGCCTATAATTTAAAAAATTCATGACTTCGATTTTATTTTTTATTTTCTGGCAACTATTATGGTTTGGCCTATCACCTGATTCCGGCTTGACGTAGATTTACGGGACACCCTGTATAACTTATCCAAGGTTTGTGTGTTGTTAACAGGAGGACGCCGCCCAGCAAGTGCAGGGTCAAGCGGCGTGGACCAGCCCTGAAGGGGAGTCCATCCAGATTCAATACGTCGCCAATGAGAACGGCTACCAGCCCGTGGTAAGTTAAACCTTGCAATTCGGTGTGTCAAGTTTTTTCTTTGTCTTTATTTTATACTAGTGTTTACCCGCGACTTCGTCCGCACAAATTATATACCAGATTTTAAGTCAGATCATCAGCTATCAAACAAAAAAAGTTTCATCTAAATCGGTTCAGTAGTTTTTGCGTGATGTGCGAACAAACAAACAAACTAACAATTTTGTCAATAGATGGCGCTGCACGTCATTTAAATCGCGCTATCGAGTGTTATTTGATTTTATATGAAGTAAACCGCTACTTTTTTCTTCCTCATGATTTTACGGTTTTATAATAGTTAGGATTTTAAGATTTTATACGGATAGAAGACACCATTTTATGAGAAGTTTATTCTGAGAGCGAAAATGCGCACTGCATATAAACGTATTATGGTGATATTTTCAATACTAACCAATTAAAGTCAATGAAATTTTGCAGAAACAATCTAGAAACAAATCTCTATGCTTGTATGGAGTCCTATTTGCGTTAAAATATACAGTTTCAATGCTAGGATTAATTTAAGATTTGTATGGAAATCTTTGAGGCACTTTAACTTTAAAACTATGCATTTTAACGAAAATCTGACTCCTCAACCATATATATCACCATAGTACGTTTGTATGGAGCGCGCTCCGAATTATATCCCCTTAAGAAACAAATTTAATTTTTTTGCAATACATCGAGGTTATATCACCGAAAAGCCAGTGGTGTAACAAATCGTATATCAATTCCGAAAAACTCATTGGTACGAGTCGGCCTGGACGGGGATCGAATCATCGCCTCCTGCACGGCAGGCAAGGTTACTCGCCATGACTACCGTGGGCGGGGTGGATCGGACAAATACGTATACTGTCAGAAAAGTGACCTATTCTCCAAATTTCGAAGAGAGCAAGCCCATCCTCTTAAATCTCTCAAACACTTAGATAGTTATTTGTTATGCTAGGCTGCAAAGTTGTTTTTTGGCGCGAGTACTTGTATTGAAACCTGAGCAAGCGAAGGATTCAAAGGTACGAGACGCAGAATATCTTTGCAGCCGGGTGAAACACACAACTTTTCACCTCACAACAGCGAGGAAAAAAAGTGAATTGCCAATGAGAACAAAATTTTAAAAAGTTGTTTTTTATCGTGCTGGCCAGTGACATGAAATAGTTATTAATGCATTCAGTAGACTGGATGGCGGTATAGAAAAATATTGAATAGACAGATTCGAATTTCAAAAAATGGACTTTTGCACTCAGATTTCGAACGATAAACAGAATCTTTCCGAGCTAGTAAGGTAAAAATCACAGGTAAAATAGTTATTTGTTATGCTAGGCTGCAAAGTTGCTCTTTGGCGCGAGTACTTTTATTGAAACCTGAGCAAGCGAAGAATTCTAGGATTGAACCACGAGCAAAGCGAGTGGTTCAAATAATAGAATCCTGAGCGTTTAGCGAAGGTTTCAAAGGTACGAGACGCAGAATAACTTTGTAGCCGAGCGAAACACACAATTTTTCACCTCACAACAGCGAGGAAAAAAAGTGAATTGCTAAAAAGAACATTTCAAAAAGTTTTTATTTTCGTGCTGGCCAGTGTCATGAAATAGTTATTAATGCATTCAGTAGACTGGATGGCGGTATAGAAAAATATTGAATAGACAGATTCGAATTTCAAAAAATGGACTTATGCACTCAGATTTCGAATGATAAACAGAATCTTTCCGAGCTTGTAAGGTAATAATATTATTTTTACCTACCTACTTAAAATATTTACTATGCTCCACGAATAATCTTTATCATTAGGATCGTAAATGTAATTCTGACTTAAGTAGGGTAAGTCAAAAACATACAATAATATACGTATTTTTATTTTCAGGGTTCCCACCTGCCTACACCACCGCCGATCCCGGAGGCTATCCTCAGAAGCCTGGAGTACATCAGAGCTCACCCACCAAAGCCAGACAACTAAATAACCAGCCATCTAGCTATAGCTTTGTAGATAGATTTTAGTTTAAGATTATTTCAACTTTATAATGTTAAGAGAAATAATGAACAATAGTTAACAAACAAGACAAAATAAAGTAATATATTATTCTCTCCTCCCCGGGCGAAAGCGTCAACTTTCGAAGTTGCCGCTTTCCGCCTCCGTCGAGGAGAAAAATAATAGAAACACCTCGGGTAGTAAATAAGAAAGCCTCAGATCACGTGTTTGTTGACCTAGGCTCCGCCTCCTCCAACAATTACATGTGATCAAAGACATTTCTTACTTTCCTGCCCTCGGTGTGTAATCTACTATTGTACGAGTAAAGAATTAAACAGAGATTACTAATTACTTCGTAACAGAAATCACTTCCATAGAAAACGATAGACAAATTCTCTAGCTTGTACTGCTAGAACATACGCGCAAAAATGTAGCTACAGAAGCTCGCCACAACGTTGTTATAACTTCGCACAGCTCGCTACGTATGTGACATTGCCGTCTGGAGCAAGTGGCAGAAATCAAGCAAGCGTTACGCTTACGATAATTTTGTAGTATGTGACTAGTATTCATTTTAAACGTTGCTGGAAAAATTAGTTTCTAAATGTCATTAAATGTGACTTAAATCTGTTTTCTTGGACTTTATAATACAACCATAGACATATTACTCTAGCGATAGACAAGCTCGTTCAAACAAACAACATGTCACACATAACAACACAAAATGACACATTGCGGTCTGTTATTGCCATAGTCACGAAGTGAACTCGGGAACATCAATCAGGTGCGTACACCTCATTCAAGTGGAACATGTTGCTTGTATGAAAGGGCAAGTCTATCGCTAGAGTTTAAGTCTATGAATACAACCAAGTTTTATTTAACTTAAGTAATATTTCTTTCTCCGTATGAAATTACGCACATATTCGTGCTTTTTAGCATAATTCATGTTTAGTTTTTTAAAGTTTTGACCTTTTATAGTCTGTTGATAATTAAATAAGTATAAACGATTTCTATGAAATCTTGTATTTTTTGTTCTGTACAAAGTTTATCTGTGAAACTTCTCTCTGAGTGCCATCTTGAAGATAAAATTAATTATTTTAGTTAATTTTGTATAAAACTTAATTATACATTTTAATAAATAAATAATGATCAATGTGAATAGTTTATTTTTACTTCGTACCGCCTTAGAACACACCCGACACACCCTTGGCCGTTTTTTATAGCCTATGTTAATCACTGATAATGTAGCATTCTAATGGTGAAAGAATTATTCAGATCGGTCCAGCAGTTTCGGAGCCTATTCATTACAAACAAACAAACAAACAAACAAACAAGAAATCAAATCTTTCCTCTTTATAATATTAAGGGTCTGTTTCACCACTTCTGAGTATGTTCTTGTTAGCTTTCATACAAAATATGTCAAACTATCTGTCGGATAAGCTAACAAGAACATACTCAGAAGTGGTGAAACAGACCCTTAATATTATAAAGAGGAAAGATTTGATTTCTTGTTTGTTTGTTTGTTTGTGTATTTGGTGACTTCAAGGATTGTTTTTCGAAAAGAACACTATCTTGAGCCACCACTGGAGCCCCGTTGTAGACCTGGGAGGGGGCAACCAACGATCGACGGCCGACGCGACCGCCCAATAGCAGAGGGCCTACCATGAGTTTTCCCTGTATTTTACTACTGTAGTTACGTCGCCAATTTGTATGACAGAACTTAGTTCTCAACGTAACCACTAGGAGCGCTGTACGAAATTCAATACAAAATTGGTGATTAACTACAGTAGTAAAGAACGGTGAAAACTCATGGTAGACCCACAGATCCACAACGTGACTAACCATAAGAGATAATTGTACTTTTTGCAACCATCAGCAGCAAGGCTGATTCAGTGTTTATGTGGTGTAGAGCATCTCTGTGATGGGGATGGACCAGGTCTGCCTGCATAACTTCAGTCGGTTGAGGAGTTACAGACTTTTGAAGGTCAGTAAAAAATTAACGATCGGCTGAAAGGCTGATCGTATGATATTATTATAGTATGCACCATAGAGGTAGGAATAGAGGAACATACAGCTGAGAGAGCGAGATGTACCTAGCGGCACCACTGTATAATAGAAAGAGATACGTGACGCGAATCCATAGAACCGTTTTTTAGTCACTAATCAATTTTTACAATTCGGTTTTCGTGAATAATTGGGAATCTAAAGTGAAATCGTAGATAATTTTGTGAAATATACTGACACTACTTCATTAATTTATCCACGATTTTACGTTAGACTCAGAATTAATAGACAGTATTAGAATTTTTGGCTGCGAATAGTCTCCAAAAAACATCCAAAAACTGTTTCATTTGACAACTCATGTCACTGACTCTATTCCTGTATAATAATAATAATAATAATAAGCCCGCAGGGCAGCTTGTGGCGAGCTGTTGGTGATTGGCGACACCACGGACCCGATTCTCCAGAGGGCCCGGATTGATTTGGCCCTCACCTCCTGTCTTGCCTTAATCGGCCGGCCAGGAGTGGAGTCGCAAGAGCGGAACCTATGCTCCAGGTTGGAAGTGTAAAATGTCATAACGCCGGGACCTGCTGACTGGTGCGCTTAGCACCGGGAACCGGCGCCCGCAGACTCACCTCTCTACAACCTTAGCCGCTCACTAGATGTTGCTGCCTTGTCGCTCCTTGCGAGCGGTCGTTTTGGGGGGCCCATCAAATGAGTTGGCAAGTCACCGTCTGCCATTTTTGACAAACTTAGAGACATTTGTTACGGCAGGCGTCCCGAGTCTCTCCGCAATAACCCAGATTTCCCAGTCCACCCAGTTCACCCCCATAACCCGAGTAGTTTTTGTCCTTTCTACAATAGTCTCTGCACCGAACGTGGTATGTCTTCTGGTGCATTTGCATAATGCATTCAGAGATAGACCACGGTTGGTGCATCCCATTGCATTTAGATAAAAGTGTCTCAAAGGGGCCTCTACGTGTTGGACCTGTGTCCCCATGCAAGCCTTCCAAAGGTCCGGGCTACGGCCCGTGAAATACCGTAAGAGATACAATAATAATAATAAAGCCTTTATTAACAATCATGCAAGTTACATGGCAATTGATTTATATACTTAAATAAACTAGTTAATTAATTTTATATTATTACATTTGACACCATTTGGCAGTTTTACAGATTGTCTTGCTTTTCAGCATAGGCCTCCCCTAGGGCTTTCCACAAGTTTCGGTCCTGTGCGCTCCTCATCCATAACATTCCCGCCATTCTCTTAATATCGTCCTCCCATCTTTGACGTTGCCTCCCTTTCTTTCTCTTGTTTTGTCTGGGGCACCATTCTGTGACGTTTTTGGCCCATTTATCTTTTTTGCTTCTAATCAAGTGACCTGCCCATTTCCATTTTAATTTCTTTATAGAGTATGTTACGTCAACAACTTTAGTTTGCTGACGAATTGTTTTCAGTTGTATCTTATCTAATCTTTTAACGTTAAGAATACTTCGTTCTATACTGTGTTGACATGTTTCTAGTTTATGTATATTCTCTTTTGTTAAGCTCCATGTTGTTAAGCGACATGGAGCTTAACAAAAGACTCTATTCCTGTAAGGTATAATAAATAACTTTATGGTATGCACTGTAGCTATGTGAACAGTACAAGTACAGTACTGACCTTCAAACGTCTGTAACTCCTAAACCGACTGACGTTATGCAGGCAGACCTGGTCCATCCCCATCACAGAGATGCTCTACACCCGATAAACACTGAATCAGCCTTACTGCTGATGGTTGCAAAAAGTGCACTTATCTCTTATAACCAGTGATCGGAATGTCGGGGCATTTTTTGAGCATACAAGTATGGATACGCCTGAATTTCCCGGAAATATCCGGATTTAATAAATTTGGATAAAATTTCACGGGATTTACTGAGATTAGATGTCAAGAGACGTTTTTTTTAAATCAAGAGTATTAGCAGCGCATACTTGAGGCCGCGCCTTTGAAACACGCCGCCTGGTACTTTTGACATGTACCGCGCTTAGGTAAATATGTTGACCGTTATTAAACAATGATTATTAAGTAACTAGATTAGTAGTTAGGGCACCAAAGCGTTGCCACTTCGAAGATGTCTGCAGGCTTCTTTGACTTCAGTTCAGGCGTTTATCTATAGTGAGCGGACATATCCGTGACGTATAAATTAAGCTACCAAAATGGGGAAATGCGCCGTAAAAATTTGTAAATCACAGTCGGAAAAGAATAATAAAGGAAGTGGTGTTACTTTTCACAAGTAAGTTTACTATATTTTGTCAAAATAAAATTAAAAAACTAAATAAATTTTTCACGCATTGTTTTTGCCATCAGTGTTGCAAGTAAATACGATTTTGATTTACAAACTTTTACGGCTCATTTCCCCATTTTGGTAGCTTAATTTATACGTCACGGATATGTCCGCTCACTATAGATAAACGCCTGAACTGAAGTCAAAGAAGCCTGCAGACATCTTCGAAGTGGCAACACTTTGGTGCCCTAACTACTAATCTAGTTACTTAATATCATTGTTTAACAACGGTCAACATATTTACCTAAGCGCGGTACATGTCAAAAGTACCAGGCGGCGTGTTTCAAAGTCGCGGCCTCTAGTATGCGCTGCTAATACTCTTGATTTAAAAAAACGTCTCTTGACATCTAAATAGGTAATCCCAATAAATCCCGTGAAATTTTTATCCATATTTATTAAATCCGGATATTTCCGGGAAATTCAGGCGTATCCAAACTTGTATGCTCAAAAAATGCCCCGACATTCCGATCATTGCTTATAACATCTCGTCTCAAATAATTAATGTAATACCGATGCGGCTAACTTTTTACATCAATGTCTATATCAATGCGGCAAAGTCACCTTGACCTATGAAAAGACGATTTTTAAAATGTATTCAGATTTTTTTGTTGGAATGCGGATATTATTGTTTTTTTATTATTTATTTAAATTATAATATAGGTCAAATGTCAATGTCATGCTAGATAATTAAAACAAGCAGGTTTGGACGGGTCTGCTGCCTTCGTACAGTATTAAGATTCGATGCTCCGTGGAGCCCTCACCGCTAAATTTATTTCCAAGTGTCAGTTGCAGAAACGCTCATTAAAGTTAATTCTCCATTAAATCTCTTGCTGGCTTTTACTACGTCAATCTGCCTCCGTGGTCTAATGGTTAAGAGCATTGGGCTCTTGACACGGAGGTCGTGGGTTCAATTCCCACGGGGGGCTAGTGATATGTTACTTTGTGCGTTTTTCCCCAGTTGGTTAGGACATTAACAGTTGGTTAGGAAATCTATACTCAGATTATTTGATCTGAACTATTTTTTGCCCCCTCCGGACAAAAAGCGTAAATTTTTGTCCCGCTGCGCTATACGAAGTTGCCGCTTTCCACCACCGTCGAGGAGAAAAATAGTATACTAACCCCGGGCAGTAAATAAGAAAGCCTCAGATCACATCACAAATGTTTGTTGCAACAATTACATGAGATCTGAGACCTTTATTACTTTCCTGTCCTCGGTGTGTAATCTAATCTACTACAACTATCATCATCACATCGTATCGCTTTTTTTTTTGTCTTCCTGCTTCAGCGTTGCCAGACCTACGGATTTATCCGTAGATCTACGGATTATTGGCCTGGCCTACGGATCTACGTTAACGACCTCGGCCACCATGGTCTCTCCTGTCGACACAGTGCTGGCCGTCTCCCTCGCCACGCCAGCTTGAACGACATCATCCGTCGGGCCCTTGTCAGCGCCAACGTGCCGGCTATACTTGAGCCAAATGGCCTTGCAAGAGACGATGGCAGGAGACCCGACGGTATGACTGTCATTCCTTGGAGGAATGGCAGGCCCCTGGTGTGGGACGCTACGTGTGTCGATACTGTGGCGCCCTCACACCTCCCTGCCACCTCTCTAAGAGCGGGCGCGGCGGCGGCTGCTGCAGAGGGTATCAAGCGGCGCACGTATGCCACCCTGGGTGTCATCTCTTTTCTGTCGCTATATAGACACGACGGAAATATTTAACTGTGACATGTATGAAAAAAGGATTGATTTTCACGCTGTCTGAGCATTGTTCTCGCTTAAACTTATAAGCTAAGTTTCCATTTTCATGGCCAAATTAGAGCATTGTTTTAAGTCAGTCCACTTCAAAATAGTCACATAAAGCATTAAAAAAAAGTCTGTGGATCTACTGATTTTTCAAGAGGTCATCTACGGATTTCTCCGGATTTTTCAACCTGGACCTACGGATTTCTAAAAATTGGATCTGGCAACACTGTCCTGCTTAGATCCAGAGGGAGTTTTTGGCGGGATTTGGTAGCTGACGTTTGGAGTTCTCATATTTCATCGAATTTTTATTGTTTATAGTGAGTTTTGGTTCGTAAAATTGGTTTTGTTTTGCGTAACAAAGTGTCGTGCAAGTGAACAATATATAGTTCAGTGAAATATGATGGTGCATGGGTCGTAAACAGGAAAAGCGTTCCGTGATTTTAGCGCGGCAAAGCGGTCGGTTCACCTCTTTCCTGTGGACTTCTCTGCTCTTCCTGCGTCTTTCGATTGTCCCAAAAACTCCAAAGAACCATCAAAACGTCGAATACCAACGTTTTAATGTGAAAGCAGAAGAAAATTAAAAATAATATAAGATTTAGCCAAAAGGTGTAGTAACCAGGCTAGTAAAAATATTCTAAAAAAAAAAAATAGATCCAGAGAGGACTTCTATAACTATAATCTAGTCTTACCTTGATCACGCAGCACGGTGACAGCTTCCAGCACCCGCTTGGTGTATATACAGGGCTCGTAGTTGTCCATCTCCTGCGTCACCACGGAGCACACCCTGCACACAAACAACTACTTATCAAAATCTATTTAGGCTACACCTTTTGTGGTTGTGTGGTTCAGAATATCTCTGACTACCCCCCTCGGGGAATATAGTCGTGAGAATATGCTTATGCTATGCTTTTGTGGTTGCGGATACTTTAAACATGTATTCGAACTTTCACTATGGAGCCCACTTCCTAATCTCGAGAAATGTGGTAGTCAAAGAAATGTGGTAGTCAAAAAAAAAGGTACACTTGCTTATAATGGTTATACAATACATTCTCTTAAGGTCAGCATATTAAGGCCCCTATATTTTAAAATCGTGTTCGGCCTGCTCGTATGTACGCTTACCTGGAAGCTCGTCCTCTTGTAGCGCTAATACACACTTGTTCACTAAGTGGTTCTCTGCAGGTTATATATAGTACGCTTACCTGGAAGCACGTCCTCTTATAGCGCCGGCGGTGCGCTCCAGAGAGTCCGGGTAGCCCTCTTGTAGCGCCACCCACTTGTTCACTTAGTGCTTCTCTGCAGGTTATAATTATATAGTACGCTTACCTGGAAGCACGTCCTCTTATAGCGCCGGCGGTGCGCTCCAGCGAGTCCGGGTCGCCCTCTTGTAGCGCCACTACACACTTGTTCACGTCTTCGAGGATGTGGTTCTCTGCAAGTAATAGTACGGTTGTTAGTTTATTGGTATAACCTCATTTTGTTGAAGTCGGTTAAAATAGATACATGTAATTTGTGCTTAATCTCGCGAGATCTCGTCTGTTTAACTCGTGAGATCGCGTCCGTTGGTTTAGAGTTGTATCTAGCGAGATCTTTTCAGTCCATCACAAGATTAATCTCGCGAGATCTTGTCCGGCTTAATACGGATGAATCTCCGGAGATCTCTTCAGTTTTTTACTAGAATAATCTAACGATATCTCTTCAATTTTCACGGCATTTATCCGGCGAGATCTCTTCTGTTTTTCACGAGATTAATCTAACGAAATCTCGTCCAATTTACCAGAGAATAATCTCGAGAGATCCCGTTCGTTTTACACGAGATTAATCTCGTAAAATATGGACGAGATGTTATAGGCTGAGATTTATCCGGCGAGATCTATTCTGTTTTTCACGAGATTAATCTAACGAAATCTCGTCCTATTTACAAGTTATTAGTCTCGAGAGATGCCATCAGTTTTACATAAGATTAATCTCGCAAAATACGGACGAGATGTTACAGGCTGAATTAGTGAAATGTATGGACTCACCGCTGACGGCGAGGAAGTCGTCGATGGTGGTGATATCATCAACAGCCTCCGTGAGTAGCTTCACGCCGGCCTCCCAGGCTCTAGCGAATGCTGTCGCGTTCTCCTGCGCGACTCGAGACCTCGGTCTAGCTGCTAGCACTCTAGCTGCGTTTATTACCTTAAAATATGACAAAAGATCACATATTAAAGCATTTAATTGCATTACATATTTTTTCTAAATGTAAAATAACTGGCCATTCAGAAAAAATATATTCAATGTGTCCGAATTTGACATTTCATGTTGCCGTTTCTGTTTCCAACATGGAGTTAGAAAGAGAAGGCGGGTAATTTTTATTTTTAAATTTAATTGTTAAACTACAAGGCCGTAGTGGTCCAGTGGCGAGTAACCTTGCCTGCCGTGCAGGAGGCGATGGTTCGATTCCCGTCCAAGCCGACTCGTACCAATGAGTTTTTCGGAATTTATGTACGATTTGTTAGGTACACCACTGGATTTTCAGTGAAGGGAAACATCGTGAGGAAACCTGCATGCTTCAATTTCGAGGCGTGTATTGTACCCACTGTCCATTATAAGTGGCGACGGGCTCACCCCCCATCACACTGGACAGAGTTTCGGTACTACTGGTGAAACGTGGATGTTCTGAGGTTTCAGAATATCTCTGACTACCCCCTCGGGGAATATAGTCGTGAGCATATGTATGTATGTATGTATATTTTTTCTCCCCACCGGACGGAAAGCGTCAATTGTCGTCCCGCTGCGCTAAACGAAGTTGTCGCTTTCCACCTCCATCGAGGAGAAAAATAGTAACAACGACAACATAACAGGTAACCTCAGACAGTAAATTAGAAAGCCTCAGGTCACATGTTTGTGAGATCCGAGACCTTTCTTACTTTCCTGTCCTCGGTGTGTAATCTATACATATACAAGGTGTTTCATAAGTAACAATAAATTTTTAAAACTCTTAAGGGGGTTGTTTAGACCGTCAAACTGAACAACTCTCTCTATGGGACCAAAATCGAAATCGCGAAAAAAAAAATTTTATATCCCATACATATTTAAGCTCTAGTCGATTTGTAGAGAAATATTTTTTTTCGCGATTTCGATATAGGTCCCATAGTGAAAGTTGTTCAGTTTGATGGTCTACACCACCCCCTTAAAGGTTTATTTGTATTTTTGTAACACCTTGTATAAGGTCTAAAAAAAATAGGTGAAACTATTTTAAGGGGATGATCAGACCATCAACCTGAACAACTGTCTCTATGGGGCCAATATCGAAATCGCGAAAAAAAAAACTGCAGTCGACTAGGTTTGTAAGTATGAAACAGCAAATTTTTTTTCGCGATTTCGATATTGGTCCCATAGTGAAAATTGATCAGTTTGATGGTCTGATCATCCCCTTAAAATAGTTTCAGCTAATTTTGTTAGACCTTATACAAGGTGTTTCATAAGTTACAATAAATTTTTGAAACTCATAAGGGGGTTGTTAAGACCGTCAAACTGAACAACTTTCTCTATGGGACCAACATCGAAATCGCGAAAAAAATAATTTCATATCCCATACATATTTTAGCTCTAGTCGATTTGTAGAGTATAGAACATAAAATATTTTATTCCCGATTTCGATATTGGTCCCATAGTGAAAGTTGTCCAGTTTGATGGTCTACACCACCCCCTTAAAGGTTTATTGGTAGTTTTGTAACACCTTATATATAAAAACGTTTGTCCCGACTGATTCATCGTCGCCCAGCCCAAACCGCTAAAGCTACAACTATGAAATTTTGACAGAAGTTGCGTATTATGGCGTAGGCACCCACTAAGAAGGGATTTTTGGAAATTCAACCCCTAAGGTGGTAAAATGGGGGGGTAACAGTGAGTATGGGAAATTTTTATTTTCAGTCCTGCCTTTTTGAAATTTAGTACGCATATTTAAAAGCAAAAATACCCCTGTTTCAGCATTTTTCAAGTAAACGGCATTATCATTCTACGCGGACGAAGTTGCGCGGGTAAAGCTAGTCTACTATAATGTATTTTTTATTTTATTTATAATTAATGGCTTTTTGCTTGTGCGTAGCACCGCATTTCCGCCAGTGTCAAGTGTAATTTATGGGAGTATCTATCCCAATCTCAGGGATTGTTTTTGTTCAAGAACAAGAAGAGATTGAGGATTGCGGAGCCTCGTGGCAGGCGAAAACGCGACGCGCGAAAACAACGCGAGACATGTGCTCGGGTCAATTCCTGCAACGTGACTCTACTATAATGTTAAACTTACTTGTGGGCACAAGGCTTCTATCTGTCCGGCGGCGTGACGAACCATCTTAACACCATCTTCATTGTTCGACATAGAACACACAAGATTCGCCACCTTAAATACAAAAACATATAATTATTAAATATTATTGATTTATACATATAATTATTAAATATTATCTAAACTATTATAAAACTGTAACTGAAGTGTGTCTGTACATTGAAGATATTTACCTTCGATCAACAATATCCAACCAGATAACGCGTCAGCGCTTAAAACATGTCCCGGCAAATAACGCCTCACTATTGGAGTGAGGTCTTATTTTGAATTAGTTGCGTTCGAACAAAGCCAACGTAAGCACGTCTCGCAATGCCGCAGTGTTCTTTTTTTAAATTACTAGGAATTATGGTTGCTTTGAGGTCGAAATTATAATGTATTCGGACTGTTTTCTCGGTTCGTTAACAAAAAATGTTGTATATTCACGAGGACAGAATTTCTATTTGATTTTGTATGCGACCCGTTATCTAGTTGTATATTGTTGATCGAAGATATTTACAAAACAAAGATTACGATATGGTTTTTAGGTATCCCTGACTCGAAATCAACCTTTTTTAGAAATTTTGTCTGTCTGTTTGTTTGTGTGTTTGTTTGTTTGTTTGTTTGTTTGTTCGCGCATCACGCAAAAACTACGGAACCGATATTGATGACATTTTTTTTGTTTGATAGCTTAAGATCTGACTTAAAATCTGTATAATTTGTGCAGACGAAGTAAACAGGTTGTGCGGGAAAACACTAGTTGATTATAAACATGTTACAGCCATGTTGTGCTATTTCGAATCAAATTAGAGATTGAAAAATCCCCGGATTGGTAGAGTGCGGGTTCAAGTCCCGCCCGAGACTTTTTCAATCTTTAATTTGATATAATTATTACATTACTCACGACTACAATAATTCGGTATGTAAAGTTTTTTTTTTTGGAGGGCTCAATTGAAAACCATTTCGAGATAATTGTCTCAATAATCATATTTTCTATGTCAGAGATTTTAAAATGAAGGGATTACAAATATTTTAATCTTAGATTATCAAGATAGACAGTCAAAGCTACGAAAGTGTCGAAAAAATAGGAACCAGTACTGGTTCCAAAACCCTATACATATACACGCACACATACATAATATAGTATGGCGCCTCACGCACACCAACCTAAGAAAGTTAGCCCCTTTTGTTTTATACGGAACAAGTGTGAGGCTCATTCTAGACATATACTTTTTCTAAGATTTTAATAAAATAACGTCGTTTTTCGAATACCTGTGAACTCCTTGGTAAACATAAAATCAACTTAAAATAACCGGCCATTAAGAGAAAAAAAATACATTCACAATGTCAGAATTTGACATTTGATGTTGCCGTATCTGTTTCCAGCATAGAGTTAGAAAGAGGAGGCAGATGATTGTAAGGTTTTTTAATATAGCAGTAGTTTTTCTCCATGAAGTTCGAATTATTTTCTCTCCACCATTTTTGCGCTTAGAGATTACGGATCAAAATAATTTAAAATTTAAATTTATATTGATAAACACGATGAATCACAATAAAAATTAAAATTATGTCTTATATCCGTAAAAAATATAAAATGAAGACAAAAAAAAACTTGACATATGTACCGAATTGTCCCGGGTGGTCAGAAAATTAATAAAACAAAATGGTTACCTCGACAAGTTTGTTGGCGTGCTCTGTGAAGACCAGCGCGTACTCCTCGACTTCCTTCTCGTTGCCGTTGCGAGCTGCCTCCAGTAGCACCAGCAGAGGCACGTTCGTCTCCAGGAAACTGCAATATTAGATTTCCATGACATTTTACTAAGAGAATAGACCAGTACAGTTTTCTCCATACAAACGTATTCCCCTGTTTTCTGCCTGGATAATAACACTGGAGCAAATATTTTTTTACCATACAATCTACAGGGTTCTTCTTAATATGCTGACACTTTTTTAAGGGAACGTTCAGACCATGAAACTAAACAACTTTCTCTATGGGACCAATATCGAAAAAGCGAAAAAAAATCTGCTGTTCCATACATTTGGCTCGAATAGGTTTGCAGTTTTGTATGGAGGGGCTGATTTTTTTTTCGCGATTTCGATATTGTTCCCATAGAGAAAGTTGTTTAGTTTGACGGTCTGATCATCCTCTTAAAAAAGTGTCAGCATATTAAGTTGGACCCTATATGTCACCTCTGCCATGTCCCTATGTTTTGCTTTTTTGCAATAATTAATTACTGTAACAACCTTAGAAAATGACAAATTTTACCGCCCGTTTTCAGACATCCAGTAAACAAATTTGACGAATATAAACAAAAAAAAGCAAAACACACGGACATAGCCAAAGTCATTCTCATATTACTTTTGAAAGAATTATTAAAACGAACAAACTTTTAACTAACATGTAACTTGAAATAATTCACGGCGGTCCGACACCACTAGGGGCGGTTTATTTGTATTTTATTATCTGCAAGGTCGCTCGCCCCCATAGGCGAAGTATTTTTCGCTTACGCTGATAGACGGAACATCAGTGTAACCGCGTATGAGACAGCGATAATCATAAAATCCTATACAATTTGTATGAAAATAATGTCTGACTCCGGAGTCGGAAAACGTCGCAGAACAAAAAAGTGGCTACGTCGATAAGGACAGCAATAAGTAGCGATCTCCTTTTTTAACTAGAGCGAATTTGCTATGTGCATCTCTTACTGAGTGATATGACAAGACACGTGCTTCCTTCTAGTTCCTTCTCTTTCTACGCTCGCCCCTGTTTGGTCAACGCCATCTATCGAGGCATTAGGAACAACTTTTTCTTTTTTAATGGCTTTCCGAAAATCCCTCATTGGCAAATCGAGTGATGTCACCATGGATCTAGAACTTTGAATAAATATAGAGGAAGAAGCGGTACGTTCTAATATTGCGTACTCGAAAAACGGATCTCGTACTAACACAGATACATTATACCCACACAAACTAAGCTTAATATTATACATCAAAAATGAAAGAGACTGTATGACACACAGCTGATGGCGTGCGAACAGGACGATATAATATGGCCGGGACGCGGGTAACGCGCCAACAGCTTAACTTGCCGCACACTTACGTATCGTATATCTCTGTCTCGTTCTGCAAAATGGCGAGGAAATATAAGGAATCGAGACATTTATTAATAAGAAATATTAAGTTTTCATTGTACTTACGAGTCAAAAGTAATGCCGAGTGATTTGTTTTTTTCAAACGAATGATTTTTGCAAGGATTAAATGCACACGAAGGCATTGTGGTACCTTTATTCCACCGAAAAATAAAAACAGATTTCACTCAAGCACGCGTGTCATCCAAACGCCGGTCGGATAGCGACTGAGTCGGGTAGGTCACGGGGGACTCGCTTTATACGTTCCATGCGCTAGAGGTTAGTACCATATCTTCCCTTTTATTTAAATCAATGATCTAGAATCATAAAGGATCCCACTCTTCCTTAGAAGCATTGATACAAGAAAATTGACGTTCGACTGCGTCGTCGATATTTCAAATTTTACGTGTGTCCCTTTCTATCCAATGACGTCACAACGAAAATTGAATGACGTCTATTTTTGACGTTGGATTAGAAAGGGACAGAGCTGGGACAAAGTTCGTAAAAACGTCACTAAAAAAAAACTACGGAGAAGAACGATCCTTACCGACCACAAAGGAGTATTATCATGTTTCCCGTCTTGTAAGGCAGTCTGCACTCCACTATAGAGGATTACAAACTTCTTGGATGTCACTGACCTGTCAGACACGTGGTCCACGACGGCCTTACGCAGCTGTCTGCGCAGGTCTCTGGTCTTGCGGCACATGTTCTCTATGGCTCGCTCCAGGCCTTCTGTCTGCTCTGGTTTCCCGGCCTGCAAATTGATATTTTCAATACAATCAAATTAAAAAATTCAGGGAATTTGTCTAGAAATATTTAATGTATTCAGTTACAAAAATAAAAAATTGCATATCAGCAGTTTAATCATAATATTGAAAACACATAACTAAAAAGGGGTAACTTTGGGATCTTTTTCTATCTAGGAATCTTAATCGAATTGTGTTTTTGAGACCGATCGCCTATCCGCCAGATCCTTAAATAAGACATAATTTGCTTTGAGACTTTAAAACACAGTTTTTCAGGTTTCGTTCGTATTCAAAAAATTTGTGAGCGCGGCCTCGACCGGATCATACCGCCTTAAGGGGATATAATTCGGAGCGCGCTCCATACATAAGTACTATGGTGATATTTTCAATACTAACCAATTAAAATCAATGAAATTTTGCTGAAAACAAATCTCTATGCTTGTATGGAGTCAGATTTTCGTTAAAATATACAGTTTCAATGCTAGGATTAATTTAAGATCTGTATGGAAATCTTTGAGGCACTGTAACTTTATAACTATACATTTTAACGAAAATCTGACTTCATACAAGCATAGAAATTTGTTTCTAGATTGATTCTGAAAAATTTCATTGACTTTAATTGGTTAGTATTGAAAATATAATACGTTTGTATGCAGCGCGCGTTTTTTGAGCGCTCGTTGGTGTAGTGGAGCTTCAGTATTGGAAACGATCACCGAAGTTAAGCAACGTCAGGTCCGGTCAGTCTTTGGATGGGTGACCGTTTAGTTGTATTTCATCTCGAGCGTTTCCGTGCTTCGGAAGGCACGTTAAGCAGTTGGTCTCGGATAGTTCCGTCAGATGGCGTTGTAACTATTCGTTAAGCCAGGTCAGAGGCCTATTGGCGGCTTGAAAATTCTCCGACAGCAAGGTGACCACTAACTTGCCTCCACCAACACGCACTGGGCTCGTGTGGTGGAGTATGGCCCGCTCCCTCTCACCCTTATTCGTGAGAGGAGGCCTTTGCCCTGCAGTGGGATTCTGCAGGCTATAACTTACTTTTTTTTTTACTAAGCTTTTAATGTGATAATAGCACTCACGTTGGTCATATACTCGTGCAACAGGTCCTGCAGCGCCTGTCTCACCGCGTTACATTCCGCCACGATGCGCTCCCGACGCTCGTCCCTGCAACATTTACAAGCATACGCTCACCACTATATTCACCGAGGGAACAGGAGTGCGATTTTTGAATCTCATTCCGTGAGCTCAGCAGTTGAAAATCTCAAAATTACTTTGGAGATATGCATCTTTCTTCTTTGGGCGTTCACCGTAGGCACGGACTTGAAAAAAAAGGCGGACGTAATGTAACACTAAAAAGATCCTGCACACCTCTTCGGTCATTCTGGATTGCTATTGCAACGCCTAGATAGTAAAAATTAAAAAGTCATTCCTAACATTATTGTCAAGCTCAAAAACCTATTGTCTAAGGTGTGAAATGTATGATGTATTGTTGTCTATATGAATAAATAATGAATAATGTGAAGCATGCAAGGTCCTACTCATTCGTTTGTTCAACAAGGGACCTACACTTACACAGATGCACCAGTTCTAGGCTTAGGTGCTACAACCTGCCACCATATTCTACCGCGCGACAGTGCGTCAGCAAGCACATAAACGTAAATGAGTGCTTCACTAGTGAATAGACGAGATTACGTCCGGTTTTTTTCAGGTCCGTGACTGTAGGCCACCGGGCGTTGTCTTTTCAGCTGAATTTGTCTGTCTGTGTGATCGACGTACTCACCTAGTGCACGAGCTGTCGGCCATGAGAGCGGCCCCCGAGATGATGGACTCGAGTCGCTCCTCAAGTGACGGCCGCGTCCTGAGCTCAGAGTACGCCAGTGGCTCCATCACCATGCGCTCCTGTCGACATTAACTTGTGTTTGCTTAAATGCAATACGATATTTTCTCCCTTCCGGACGGAAAGCGTCAATTCGTCCAGCTGCGCTAAACAAAGTTGCCGCTTTCGACCACCGTCGAAAAGGAAAAATAGTATACTAACCTCGGGCAATAAATAAGAAAGCTTCAAATCACCTTTCTTACTTTCCTGCCCTCGGTGTGTAATCTACAATTATTGTTAAAACTGCCAAAAGTTACCACTTTTGGCAGTTTTAACGATAATATAATAGCTACAAGCATAAAACATAATAATCCGTAATCTTAACTATTATAAAACCGTAAAATCATGAGGAACAAAAAAGTAGCTGTTCACTTCATATAAAATCAAATAACACTCGATAGCGCGATTTAAATGACGTGCAGCGCCATCTATTGACAAAATTGTTAGTTTGTTTGTTTGTTCGCACATCACGCAAAAACTACTGAACCAATTTTGATGAAACTTTTTGTATTTGATAGCTTATGATCTGACTTAAAATCTGGTATATAATTTGTGCGGACGAAGTCGCGGGAAAACACTAGTGTTTCTATAAATTGAAAACCAATCAGGACTACAATGTGACATTCTTGTTTTTTGGAAATGTTTAATTGTTTAGAAATAAAAAAAAATACGATTGAGGGCAGCACAATAGGCTTGGTACCCTCTAAAAGGTTAATGCTACGTTTCCTTATATTATAAGAGATAAATGCACTTTTTGCAACTATCAGCTGCAAGGCTGATTCAGTGTTTATGGGGTGTAGAGCATCTCTGTGATGGGGATGGACCAGGTCTGCCTGCATAACTACAGTCGGTTTAGGAGTTACAGACGGTTAAAGGTCAGTAAAAAAGCTGCAAGGCTGATCGTATGATATTATTGTAGTATGCATTGTAGATGTGAACAGTACAAAAACTGACATGGTTGACACTCCTAAACCGACTGGCAGTTCATGACTAGGTTTTGTACTGTTCACATAGCTACAGTGCATACTACAATAATATCATACGATCAGCCTTGCAGCTGATCGTTAATTTTTTACTGACCTTTAAACGTCTGTAACTCCTAAACCGACTGACGTTATGCAGGCAGACCTGGTCCATCCCCATCACAGAGATGCTCTACACCACATAAACACTGAATCAGCCTTGCTGCTGATGCTTGCTAAAAGTACACTTATCTCTTATACTATTACACCCTGTATATTGTATAATATAATGCACTAACATCAAAGTCGTCGAGAGCTTGCGCTAGTTCCCCGGGACCGTCGACTGGCGGACGATTGTTGCCTGAAAATAACAGAAAGGGGATTCATTTATTTGCCTCAATTAAAGTTTAAGGGTATATTATTCGGAGCGCGCTCCATACAAACGTACTACGGTGATATTTTTAATACTAACCAATTAAGGTCAATGAAATTTTGCAGAAACAATCTAGAAACAAATTTCTATGCTTGTATGGAGTCCGATTTTCGTTAAAATGTATAGTTTTCTAGTTAGAGTGCCTTAAAGAATTCCATACAAATCTTAAATTAATCCTAGCATTAAAACTGTATATTTTAACAAAAATCTGACTCTATAGAAGCATAGAAATTTGTTTCTAGATTGTTTCTGCAAAATTTCATTGACTTTAATTGGTTAATATTGAAAATATCACCATAGTACGTTTGTATGCAGCGCGCATTTTCGCTCTCGGAATAATATTCTCTTAATTTCAGCCTACAGCTACAGTGCGACGCGCGGTGTACGAAGTAGTAACAACGCTGTGGCAAGCTTCATTTAGATTCATTTTTGCGCGCACCGTCTGGCAGTAGGTAATTAAGGTGGTTACAGAGTTTTCAATTTCATACAAAACTTTGTTGTAGAACACTCGTAGACGGTATTTATAAAAAATATGTTTTATATATGGAAAAATAGCTTAGAAAATCTAGATTGCGCGTATCAAATAATATTTATAATATAATTTCGAAGATATCAAGCTTTGAAATTATTCATACATAATTTTAAAACCTTATATTTTCGTAATTATATTATAAAATTGGACGCAGTTCTGCAAAAAAGATCCAACCCACTATAGACTCCACAGTGGGTTGGATCTTTTTTGCAGAGCTGCGTCCAATTGTAAATATTATTTGATATATATATAAGCGCAGGAGGGCCTTCATCGCAAACAGATCACTGCTTAATAGTAAAACTACCGAGATTACACAGAACTAGCGATCCGTCGAGTTATGCGGTGGTTCAGCCATCGCTATTCAAATCTTCAACTGTCCTCTTGACATGGCTGTCAACCACCTTTACCGACACCCGACGTTCCACTAGACCGACACCAGGCGGCGCTGTAGCAAGGCACCGTCATTAGTGTGCGATCTTGTTCTGTTTTAACTTGAGAGATGGCGCCAGGTGCCGTAGAGGGATGGCACCAGGCGCCGTCATATATATACTATTTTTCCATATATAAAACATTACTTTTATTAATACCGTCTACGAGTGTTCTACGACAAAGTTTTGTATGAAATTGACAACTCTGCCACCACCTTAATACACTCTTATCCAGACCAAACAGCACCTAGTCTTTGACATTATAGTTTATCATCACAAGGAATGGATATATCTATGAATATCATCAAAACAAATGATTGAGAATAACAACAGAAACAGTGAGAATAATGATTTCTGATCTTTGTGAACTACTTTTATCGCGAACCATGATCGGAAATAAATGGCGTGACATTGCCAGCGCAAGCTTTTTGTGTTTCAAATCAATTTTATAATTATCAACGTGTAATTATCAAGATAATTCGTGATACTGACTACTATCTACTATCACTTGACGGAGCGATGAAAGCCCATACGGAAGAGAGCTTGCGCCTCAATCATGAGGCCGCGGTTCGATTCCAGCCTGTACCACTAAGTTCCTCGGAAATTATGTACGGTTGTATTTATCATTTACTAGCTCGGCGGTGAAGGAAAACATCGTAAGGAAACCTGCATTTCCGAGAATGAAAAGAAAATACCACAAGTTCGGAGGTATGCGTAAAATATGGGTGAGCTTGGGGCGAACACAAAGGACCAGCGATGGTCTAAGTGTTACATAACTACCCTTGCTTGCAATCATCATATCAGCCGATAAACGTCCACTGCTGGACATAGACCTCCCCAAAAATGGGGGGATTTGCTATAATCGCCACGCTTGGCAGGCGGGTTGGCGATCGCAGTTGGATTGAATGTGTGTACTCAGAGGATGCTGCTGCCCATCCTCCGGTAGATCCCTTAGTCGCCTTTTACGACACCCACGGGTGGAAATGGGAAATAACACAACTAATAATAATAATACTATAACTTCGAACCCTGGTAATCTATGCAACAACAGACTACTAACCGGCATTGCTGGTCGGCCTGCCCTGCGCGACACAAGATATGGTATCGACAGCGGAGCACACAGCTCTCAGCACGTAGTCTCTGTTCGCCTTAGCGGCCGCCAGCTCTGGGTGGCGCACGTATACCTGCAATATTCAGTTAAACAGTTAACTTTCTTCTTATAGTGTGGGCAAGGCGGTGTTAGAGTTTATTCAAACCGCCTTACGGCCTCTGACGTGGTTTTTATGTAACGACTACTACCAGAGATAGTAGCCGGAACCGACGGCTTAACGTGCCATTCGAAGCACGGAATCATCTTTCTTTTCAGACAATCAGGTGATTCAGCCTAACCTAACCAACTGGGGAAAAACGCACAAAGTCACATATCACTAGGTGTCCCCCGTGGGAATCGAACCCACGACCTCCGTGTCAAGAGCCCAATGCTCTTAACCATTAGACCACGGAGGCAGGTTGACGTAGTAAAAGCTAGCAAGAGATTTAATGGAGATTTAAATTTAATGAGCGTTTCTGCAACTGACACTTAGAAATAAATTTTGCGGTGAGAGCTC
This sequence comes from Agonopterix heracliana, assembly GCA_963693445.1. Classification (NCBI taxonomy): domain Eukaryota; kingdom Metazoa; phylum Arthropoda; class Insecta; order Lepidoptera; family Depressariidae; genus Agonopterix; species Agonopterix heracliana. The sequence goes on along the minus strand of OY856336.1, from coordinate 7,342,385 downwards.
CACAGAGCATAGAATCCTAATACTCTCATGGCGTAGTCTTGGTTTTGTCTATTATAGCTTAGAAAACACTTCCAGCACCCCACGATGACAACATTACCTTGGAGGCAGTCAGCAGCATGGTGGAGTGTTTCTTGAGCACGGCACGAGCTAGTGCTTCATCCTAGTGCTTGTAGCGAGGGTACAGAGCACTCCACTATGACAACATTACCTTGGAGGCAGTCAGCAGCATGGTGGAGTGTTTCTTGAGCACGGCGCGAGCAGCCGCGAGCTCATCCTTCATGCGAGGCTCCTTTAACTCGTGCTGGCGCTTCGCAGCCTGCGCCGCGAGCTCGTTGGCCGACCGACCGAATTGACGGGCTGATTCCAGCAGTTCGGACTGAGATGAGGCTGACTTTAGCTTGTCCAGGTCTGTTTCCACCTGGAATCGGAAATTATCTGTCTTAAATCTAAAGCACACATTCATGAAACGTCATAATGTGTCCAAAAGGCACGTTTGGCAGTTCACGACGGAGTGCTGGCACCAACTTTGATGTATTGCAGCGAATGTTGGGTATGGCAGAAGAGGAATGAATCTAGGATAAATGCTGTCGAAATGCGTTCTTTGCGCAGTATGTGTGGTTTGACTTTGAATGATAGAATACGAAACAGTGTAATTAGAGAAAAATGTGGACTGAAATAGGATATAGTGACAAGGATTGAAAAGGGAATGCTAAGATGGTTTGGTCATGTGGAAAGGATAAGTGATAGTAGACTGAGACTTATGAAATATATAAAGCGAGTGTGAATGGAAATGTCGAAAGGGGTCGCCCTACACGCACGTATGCAGACCAAATTGGCATCAAACTTAAGAAGGGTCAGATCAAATGTACCCGAAACCGACGAGCGTGTATGAAACGACTTATGACTGTGGAAGAAGCAAAAGTGGTATGTCAGAATCGTAGCCAATGGCGATCAATTGTCTCTGCCTACCCCAATGGGACACAGGCGTGAGTATACAGGGTCCAACTTAATATGCTGACACTTTTTTAAGGGGATGATCAGACCATCATACTGAACAAGTTTCTCTATTTTTTTTTCGCGATTTTGATGTTGGTCTCATAGAGAAACTTGTTCAGTATGATGGTCTGATCATCACCTTAAAAAAGTGTCAGCATATTTAGAAGGACCCTATATTTATTACACGAATATGCTGATGGCTTTATAAGGGAATGATCAGATTTAACTGAACAACTTTCACCAAAATCGAACATACAATACATTTCCTATAGACTCCATAGACGTCAGTGATTACCTTAGAACAGTTTTTAAAAAACCTGTCTATACCAGGCCCATGGATTTAGAATCATATGCCACTCCTCCTTACAAGCGGTGAAACAAGAAAATTGGCAATGGTCGGCGATATTTCTATCCAATGACGTAGTTACGAAAATGACAGGAGAGGAGCTAACATTTTTGACGTTGGAATAGAAAGGGACAAAGTTAGACGTCAAAAAAACAACGACGCGACGGAAAAGAACGATCATTACCGACCACCAAGGAGTATTGTCATGTTTCACCCATAAAGGTATTATACCTTACAGGAATGGAGGAACAGACATGAGTTGTCAAATGAAACCGTTTTTGGATGTTTTCAGGAGACTATTTGCAGGCAAAAATTCGCATACTGTCTATAATTCTGAGTCTAACGTGAAATCGTGGATAAATTAATGAAGTAGTGTCAGTATATTTTATTAAATTATCTACGATTCCACTTTAGATTTGCAATTATTCACGGAAACCGAATTGTAAACATTGATAAGAGACTAGAAAACGGTTCTATTGCCTCGCGTCACGTATCTCTTTCTATTATACAGTGGTGCCGTGTACATCCTGCTCACTCAGCTGTCAGTTCCTCTATTCCTGATATAATACCTTTATGGTTTCACCGCTTGTTAGGCAGTCTGTCCTCCATTGTATTCCAAACTTCTTGACCAGGCTTTATGGAACGTAAACTTACAGTCCTCAACTTGGTGAGCAGTAGATGCACGTCGACCATGTCGGCTAGTATGAGCAGGCGAGTCACGGCAGAGAGAAGGCTTCTCGCGGCGCGCACCATGCTAGAGCGGACTGAAGACGCGCAGGGCTCCTCGGAGAACTCTCGCGCTGCCAGACTCATCGCAGCACCTGTGAGATTATAACAAATATTATTAACACTCCTTACGCCCCGCCCCGCCTCTCCCTGAACGAGGCCTATGAAGATATCTGTAACTCTCTCAACAGTTAGCTTACCGGCCTTCCTAACATCCTCGACGGCTGTCAGCATCTCCTGGGTGATCTCTGGGTTCTCGTAGGCAATCGTCTGTTCTATGAAGATCTCCGTACTTCTCTCAACAGTTAACTTACCGGCCTTCCTAACATCCTCGACAGCTGTCAGCATCTCCTGGGTGATCTCTGGGTTCTCGTAGGCAATCGTCTGTTCTATGAAGATCTCCGTACTTCTCTCAACAGTTAACTTACCGGCCTTCCTAACATCCTCAACGGCTGTCAGCATCTCCTGGGTGATCTCTGGTTTCTCATAGGCAATCATCTGCCCTCGCTCTATGAAGATCTCCGTACCTCTCTCAACAGTTACCTTACCGGCCTTCCTAACATCCTAACATCCACGACGGCAGTCAGCATCTCCTGGGTAATCTCTGGGTTCTCGTAGGCAATCGTCTGTCCTCGTTCTATGAAGATCTCCGTAACTCTCTCAACAGTTAACTTACCGGCCTTCCTAACATCCTCGACGGCTGTCAGCATCTCCTGGGTGATCTCTGGATTCTCGTAGGCAATCGTCTGCCCTCGCTCTATGAAGATCTCCGTAACTCTCTCAATAGTTAACTTACCGGCCTTCCTAACATCCTCGACGGCAGTCAGCATCTCCTGGGTGATCTCTGGGTTCTCGTAGGCAATCGTCTGTCCTCGTTCTATGAAGATCTCCGTAGCCCTTTCAACGGTGGCCACCAAGGCCGATGCTCTTTTAGATTTCCCGGCTGAAATGTCAATTTGTTATTATGAGTCACACTTCAGAGCAAAGGTTAACTGCTTCCATGGTCTAATGGTTAAGAGCATTGGGCTCTTGACACGGAGCTTGTGGGTTCGATTCCCACGGCTGACACCTAGTGATGTCACTTCGTGAATTTTTGGGTCCGTATCAGACAGACATAGGACATTGCAGGCATCACCTGATTGTCTGAAAAGTAAGATGATTCCATGCTTCTGGCATGTTAAGCAGTTGGTCTTGGCTACTATCTCTGGTGGTTGTAGACATTACTTAAAAACCACGTCAGAGGCCGTAAGGTGGATGTAACATCTGTGTTTTTACATACACTTAACCTATGTTTCACAAGTAAATATAGGAATTACTAGTAGACCACGGCTAACTTCGTACCGCAGCAAGCCCTGGTGTCAGAGTTTTTTCAGAACACCTTATCTATACTAATATTATAAAGAGGAAAGATTAGATTTTTTGTTTGTTTGTTTGTATTGAATAGGCTCTGAAACTACTGGACCAATCAGAATAATTATTTTACCATTAGAATGCTACAGTACGACCAGGAAAATATGGCCGTTTGGTAATCTTCATTTGCGCAGAGCAGGCCCGAGTCCCCGACAAAACCCGAAGTCATTTAGTAATCAAAGAGTGCAAAGTCGGATAGCAGCGAAAAGGGCGCAAGAACAAATTAGCCAATAACGTAAACGGATTGAAGGTACATCCTGGTTGGTCAATATAATTTCGCGCGCTATTAAAATTTGTCAACTGCGCAGGTACATCGGTAAGACTTATAAACCTGGTACTACTGTAAACCAGGCATATAAGAAACCTGGTTTGGGGGCGCTGCAATCGACTGTCACCTTTAATGTTAGTGTTCCAAGTACAAAAATTAGTGCCAATGATTTTCCGCAACATGGCGAGGCTTTTTATATAGGGTCCTTCTTAATATGCTGACACTTTTTTAAGGGGATGATCAGACCATCAAACTGAACAACTTTCTCTATGGCACCAACATCCAAATCGCGAAAAAAAAAATCAGCCTCTCCATACAAAACTGTAAACCTACTCGAGCCAAATGTATGGGACAGCTGATTTATTTTCACGGTTTCGATGTTGGTCCCATAGAGAAAGTTGTTCAGTTTGATGGTCTGATCATCCCCTTAAAAAAGTGTCAGCATATTAAGAAGGACCCTATATAAAAAGCCTCGCCATGTTGCGGAAAATCATTGGAATTAATTTTTGTACTTGGAACACTGACATTAAAGGTGACAGTCGATTGCATTGCAGCGCCCCCAAACCAGGTTTTTTATATTCCTGGTCAGGCTTTAAAGTAGTACCAGGTTTATAAGTCTTACCGATGTACCTGCGCAGTTGACAAATTTTAATAGCGCGCGAAATTATATTGACCAATCAGGATGTGCCACTTTCAATCCGTTTACGCTATAGGCTAATTTGTTCTCGCGCCCTTTTCGCTGCTATCCGACTTTGCACTCTTTGATTACTAAATGACTTCGGGTTTTGTCGGGGACTCGGGCCTGCTCTGGTATATCTGGTCAGGCTTTACATCCCCGTGAACTAATCTCTTTAAAACACAAATAAACTACTCACGCCTCTTCTTCTTAGCAGCCTTGTCCTTGCTGTTGACGAGGGTGGTCACCTGGAGCACCAGGGGTTCCAGCGTGCGCTCCACGGACGTGGTGCGGATCTCTAGGTTCTTGGGGTCCCACTTGAGAGTGAGCGTGCCCGTCGTGCCGTACGGGTCCGTTAGGGTTGCCATCGCGCTGGGGAAACAAAAAGATTCTCATAATTTACATTATAAGGTCCTTCTTAATACGCTGATGGTTTTTTAGGGTTCTGTAGCCAAAGGGTGAAAACGGCACCCTATTACTTAGCCTACGTTGTCCGTTCGTCCTTCCGTCCTACCTATTTAGGGCTACAACTTTTGAACCGTAATAGCTAGCATAAGCATATGCTCACAACTATATTCCCTGAGGGGGTAGTCAGAGATATTCTGAAACCTCAGAACATCCACGTTTCACCAGTAGTACCGAAACTCTGTCCAGTGTGACGGGGGGTGAGCCCGTCGCCACTTATAATGGACAGTGGATACAATACATGCCTCGAAATTTAAGCATGCAGGTTTCCTCACGATGTTTTCCTTCACCGAAAAGCCAGTGGTGTTACAAATCGTACATAAATTCCTAAAAACTCATTGGTACGAGTCGGCCTGGACGGGGATCGAACCATCGCCTCCTGCACGGTAGGCAAGGTTACTCGCCACTGGACCACCACGGCCACCGTAATAGCTAGATATTTGACATTTTCACAAAATATGCGTTATTACGGCGGATTTGTTAACAAACAATCAATTTTTATTGTGAAATATAACGAGGAGTTGCTCTGTGGCTCTGCTATTGGGTGGTCGTGTCGGTTGCCCCATCCCCGGTCCACAGTGGAACTCCAGTGGTGGCTCAGGATATTGTTCTTTTATAAGAACAACCCACAGTATGTTTTTTGACCTGAAAAGCGGTCATGGTCGTTTTATTCGTGTAATCGTTAGTGTTAATCATTTTGAAACTGAGAGTAGAACTCCCGTGCGTCAAGTCTTCTTAATTCTTCTTAATATTGAGTTGTGATTTTTTAATTTTTTTTTTCAAAATATCGCTATAACTTCCAAATAATCCTGGTTTTCTTCTTTTTTCTCAATTTAGTATAATAAAACAATAAACGAGGTATTTTATACACATTACAAAAGTTCTCGAACATTTATGTTAATGACGAAATTATACATTTTATTGTTTTTCGTTTTTTAATTTTTGATTCTATATAGTCAGTTATTGGGGTTCCATTTTTACTTTTCAATATTAAGAGCCATACTATTGATGTCTAATAAAAAAATCAGATCTAAATCTCGTAGGATATAGGAGTTATTAACTAATTCTTCTAAAAGTTCTAAAATTATCAGAAAAAAATATTAGAAGTTAATAACTCCTATATCCTACCAGATTTAGATCTGATTTTTTTAGTATACATCAATAGTATGGCTCTTAATATTGAAAAGTAAAAATTGAACCCCAATAACTGAATATAAAGAAATAAAAAATAAAAAACGAGAAACAATAAAATGTATAATTTCGTCATTAACATAAATGTTCGAGAACTTTTGTAATGTGTATAAAATACCTCGTTTAATGTTTTATTATACTAAATTGAGAAAAAAGAAGAAAACCGGATTATTTGGAAGTTATAGCGATATTTTGAAAAAAAAAATTAAAAAATTATAACTCAATATTAAGAAGAATTAAGAAGACTTGACGCACGGGAGTTCTACTCTCAGTTTCAAAATGATTAACACTAACGATTACACGAATAAAACGACCATGACCGCTTTTCAGGTCAAAAAACATACTGTGCAACCCTTGAAGTCACCAAAATATCAATATAACCGTACAACGTCAAGCACTTTTGCTATAAAAACTCGACATTGGCAAAATCATCACATACCCAAGATGGCAGCCATATTTTTAAAATATAGAATAGAAATATAACGAGCAGTTTCATACGAAACTGCAGTACTAAAGAGACGCAAATGTATGAGAATTTTTTTCACTATTCAATGTCGGTCCCATAGAGAAAGTTGTTCAGTTTGATGGTCTGATCATCCTTTTACCAAAACCGTCAGCATTTTAAGTTGGACCCTGTATACAGGATGTTTCATAAGTACCAATAAATATTTAAAACTCTTAAGGGGGTTGTTTAGACCGTCAAACTGAGCAACTTTCTCTATGGGACCAACATCGAAATCGCGAAAAAAAATTGTGATATCCCATACATATTTTAGCTCTAATCGATTTGTAGAGTATGGAACATCATTTTTTTTCGCGATTTCGATATTGGTCCCATAGTCTTCTTCTTATCGAGTGGGCTGCAAAGCCCTGGTGTCACAGTTTATTCAAACCGCCTTACGGCCTCTGACGTGGTTTTTATGTAACAACTACTATATCACTAGTGATAGTAGCCAGGACCAACAGCTTAACGTGCCATCCGAAGCACGAAATCATCTTTCTTTTCAGACAATCAGGTGACTCAGCCTGCAATGTCCTAACCAACTGGGGAAAAATGCACAAAGTGACATTTCACTAGGTGCCCCCCGTGGGAATCGAACCCACGACCTCCGTGTCAAGAGCCCAATGCTCTAACCATTAGACCACGGAGGCAGGTCCCATAGTGAAAGTTGTTCAGTTTGATGGTCTTAACCACCCCCTAAAGGTTTATTTGTATTTTTGTAACACCTTGTATTGGGTATGGAACCCTAGATGCGCAGTCCGACTCGCGCTTGGCAGGTTTTTTGTAATTGTATTGTAATATAAGAATGAAACAAACATACATGTGAACCTATAAACAATAGGGTATCTGGAAGACATTATGTACCAATGAGTCATAAAGAATGCAGTATAGATCGATTTCTACTGATTTTAAAACAATTTGCACAAAAACATAAATAAACCATACATTTTTATAACTTAACAGTCATAAAATAATGACAAATTACTTAAAAACAACGTAAATATCTAAATAAATAAACAAAATACCATGAGAAAGTTGATCGAAAGTAATCTTACCAAATTGAAAATACCACTAATTTAAACAGCTTGTTCTTTTATATGTACTTCTTAATTTGGATAGGTTATTAAACTTGACAAGCTATGTGGCTACCATTTACCTGTTTTTAGCGAAGTTTTAGCGGGATCTTTCGAGATGAACACTAATGTTAACTCTACACTAATATAACACACACAATAAATGATTGAATTAATGATAAAATGCACTGAAAAACACAAAAAACGGTAAAAATACGAGAACAATCGTTCAAGGCGTGTCAAAATACTTTCGACTGTATTGCCAGATCTAAAATTTATTTTACTTTTTTCAAAACCTTTTTATGGCTTCGGATTAAGGTCTTTTAATACCAACTAAAAAACTGGGCAGTAACGGCTGCCTCTGTGCAGTTTACGCTGTGCGTATTGCAAACACAGACTTATAGGCCAGTCATTTTAGCGTGTTCAGTTTGGAGGAGGTCGAAGTAATCTTTATGTTTACTTTTAAACCGTAATTGGCATCATTTAGTGATGAAAGTAAAGCCTGAAAAAAAATTAGACAAAATATTTGTATGGAACATAGAAAAAAAAATTAAAACTCCGGGAAGGCTTGTAACTCATTCAATAATAAACCTATAACGCTTATTTTAATTAGACTTAATAGTGATTTTTGAACATTAAAATTTACATCAAAATTAGAAATGTGTTGTAAGTGGGTTATTCGTTAAAAAATATTTTGTCATTTTAATTTTTTTCTGAGTAAATACAAATATAAATTCCAAACGTAAAGCGTGTATAGCCTTATAAATAATAGTTTTATTCTATTTTATCATTATTAAAACGATATAACGATATATTCAGCCGTGATTAAAATAACCGAAATCATTATGTAGATAAGAATTTAAATGTATATTTTTCTTTTTAATAACACGTAGTATATTTATACTAATTATTTTGCATACATATTAAAAACATAAAGTGTTTGTATGTAGTGTTAAAAGGATCGAATATCGACGATGGCTCGCAAGGTGCTCTCGGGGGTGCAGGCGGGGTGGGACGGGCGACGACGTGACCTTAGCATTATCACTCCGCGGCCCGCGCGGCCGGCCGGTGCCCCTGTGCGCTCGCGTCGGCATTACAAAAACACTGCAACCGAATGCAATCATGCTGTGTTTCTAGCGGCGTTTTGCGGTTAAAGGACCTATTGATAAAAAGATTGGCTGAGGGCCTGTTTCGCCACTTTTTGATAATATGTTTTGTATGAAGAATATGTCAAATGAGCTGTCGGATAAGCTAACAAGAACTTATTCGAATACTATCACTATTATGAGATTTATAATAATATCAATGGAGGTTACCACGACTCGGTTGGCCCAATGATTACCACGCCGGACTGCCAATCCAGACTTAGGTGACATCTCGCCAGTAAAAAATTGGCGAGTTGCCACTCTTTCGAGTCGGTAGGGGTCATGTCGCCTACAACACAGGGCGAGTTGGGTGTTCAGAAAAATGGGAGTGGTCGACCCGCCCGGATTGGTGAATAGGGCAAATTATGAAGGGGGGTAAGTAGGTTTGTAAGTATGTATGTAGTTCACTCAATCAGTCAATCAAATATACATTATAGGTAAGTGGTTTTTTTAGGTATGTATTCAATTGTGGGTATGTTATGTATGCAGTAACATGAACAACTTGGCAAACTCGAACAACATTAACAATTTGGTCAACTCAGTCAATATAAACAACTAGAACAACTTGGTTAACTCGAACAACTCAGGCAACTTGGTCAACTCGGACAACATGAACAACTTGGTTAACTCAAACAACTTGGACAACTCAGACAACATGAACAACCTGGTCAACTCGGACAACACGAACAACTTGGTCAACTTAACCAACGCAAACAACACGAACAACTTGGTCAACTCGAACAACTTTGTCAAATCAAAAAACTTGCTCAACCCGGACAACATAAACAAATCTAACTTGGTCAACTTGACCAACTCGAACAACATGGACAACTTGCTTAACTCAAACAACTCAGACAACTCAGAAAACATGAACAATTTGGTCAACCCGGACAACACGAACAACTTGGTCAACTCGAACAACTTTGTCAACTCAAACAACTTGGTCAAATGAAAAAACTTGGTCAACCCGGACAACATAAACAACTCTAACTTGGTCAACTTGGCCAACTCGAACAACATGGACAACTTGGTTAACTCAAACAACTCAGACAACTTGGACAAATCAGCCAACATGAACAACTTAGTCAACTCGGACAACATAAACAACTTGGTAAACTCGAACAACATAAACAACTTAGTCAAAGAAAGAAGAAGAAAGAAAATATTTTTATTTGCATACACAACAAAACACACTGACATAATTATTATCTAGAAAAATTAAACTAAAAACATACAATTTAAAAATTACATAATTAAGACCAGTGTGTGCCGCAGTAGCAAACAGGGTTACGACTCAGCATTATGCTGGGCTCGACGAGCTCAGCGCTGATTTTCTGTCGCACCCAAATACGAGAAGTGCCACTTCTGAAACTCACACCCCAAAATCGTAATGTATAATCTCCATAGTAATAAAGATATTTTTACCGATGATTTGAACGTGTGACTCCCAAAAATACCACCCCAGACGAAAAACGCACCGTAAACATTAAATAAATAGATAAGTAGATGAAAAAAATAAATGTTAAAAAATTTGTAATAAAAATAAAAACTAGAAACTGTTGTGGATAAGTCAACTAGAATAACTTGGTCAACTCAGACATCATGCACAACTTGCTCAATTTGTTTATGTTAACCAAGTTGTCCCATGTTATACGAGTTTTCCGAGCTGATCAAGTTGTACGAGCTGGCCAAGTTGTTTGAGTTGTTCATGTTGTTCGAGTTGTTTATGTTATCCGGGTTGACAAAGTTGTTCGAGTTGACCAAGTTGTTTATGTTGTCCGAGTTGTTTAGTTGACCAGTTTGTTCGTGTCGTCCGAGATGATCAAGTTGTTCATGTTGTCTGAGTTGTCCAAGTTGTCTGAGTTGTTTGAATTAACCAAGTTGTTCGAGTTGGCCAAGTTGACCAAGTTAGAGTTGTTTGTGTTGTCCAGGTTGGTTGACCAAGTTGTTTGAGTTGACCAAGTTATTTGAGCTGGCCATGTTGTTCGTGTTCTCCGAGTTGGCCAAGTTGTTCGTTGACCAAGTTATGTGTTGTCCGAGTTGACCAAGTTGTTTATGTTGAGCGTGTTAGCAAAATTGTTCAACTTATCAAGTTGTTCCTGCTGTCTGAGTTTTCCGTTGACGTTGTTCGAGTTGTGTATGTTGTCCGAGTTAACCATGTTGTTCATGTTGTTCGAGTTGGCCAAGTTGACCATGTTGTTCATGTTACTGCATAAAGGGTCAAACTTAATATGATGACATTTTTTTAAGGGGATGATCGGGAGTCACGTTGTTGATCTGCTATTGGGCGGTCGCGTCGCCTGTCGATCGTTGGTTGCCCCCTCCCAGGTCTACAACGGGGCTCCAGTGGTGGCTCAAGATAGTGTTCTTTTCGAAAAACAATCCTTGAAGTCACCAAATACATAAATTACCGTACAACGTCAAGCACTTTTGCTACATGTATAAACTAGACATTGGCAAAATCATGAAATACCCAAGATGGCAGCCATTTTTTTAAAAATAGAATAGAATAGAAGGGGATGATCAGACCATCAAACTGAAGAACTTTCTCTATGGGACCAGTATCTATGCACCCTCTCCTCTCCTCTCCTCTCCTCTCCTATCCTCTCCTCTCCTATCCTCTCCTCTCCTCTCCTCTCCTCTCCTCTCCTCTCCTCTCCTCTCCTCTCCTCTCCTCTCCTTTTTATAAGGCAGACAATATAAATAAACTACTTTAACAACTTGATTGAACAACTCGAAAAACTCAGGTCAACAACTCAGACAACATAAACAACTCGAACTTCTTGGTCAACTCGGACAAGTTTCAAGAATTCAACCATTTTTTTTTACCCTTCGCGATAAGACCGCTTTATTTGTACCATTAGTGTTTTGTTTTAAATGAAAGTATATTTAACAACAACATAAACAACTTGGTCAACTAGCATAACTTGGTCAACTCAGACATGAACAACTTGCTCAACTTGTTTATGTTATTCGAGTTTTCAGAGTTGAACAAGTTGTACGAGTTGGCCAAGTTAGAATTGCCCAATTTGTTTGAGTTGTTCCGGGTTGTTCGAGTTGTTTATGTTAGCCGGGTTGACCAAGTAACAGGGTAGCCTGAGCTGACGCCGTGTGCACAAGCCAGTCAAAAATAGGTATACCGGTCGGGGTGTCGCAAAGAGGGACCCTCTTTGCAATACAAAAATAGGACTTAGAAAACAAAAATCAATCGCCAAAAGTAGCATTCGGGATCCGGGGGATGTGGGAGTATTAGGGTGGGGGAACACCTGATGACCTTGACCTTGACCTTATACATGAAATGGTTGCTTTTGTTTACAGGTTTCATTTGTCACCACGCGTGACCTCTGGTGACCTTCAAGGTCATTGACCTTGACCTTGAACATGAAATGGTTTCTTTGTTTACAGGTTTCAATTGTCACCACGCGTGACCTCTGGTGACCTTCAAGGTAATTGACCTTGACCTTGAACATGAAATGGTTGCTTTGTTTACCGGTTTCAATTGTCACGACGCGTGACCTCTGCGGACCCTCAAGGTCAATGACCTTGACCTTGAACATGAAATGAAGGGTCTAATTAAAGGGAATGTTTTTGGGTAGACTGGTTAAACAGTAGCAATTCGGTTCTGGCACTCGCCGGCCGCTGCCGCGGCACCGCTCGCTCGGCTCGTGCGCTGTGGTTGCAAGAAACCTAACATGCTCGTCGCTTCGCTCCTCGCTAACCTAACCGACTGAGTCCGCGAAATTCGCGAAATGGCCAATTCGTGAAATAATGGCCAATTGAATTAGGCATTTCAAGAATTGGGCCTTTCACGACTCTGTAGCCATTTCGCGAATCCATAGAAAAAAATTAAAAAAATTCCTAAAATTATTAAAAAACATAATTTATTAAATATCTCGCTAACGGTGCATCCTAGCGAAAAAATTTTAAATTTTTCGAACCCTTGGGATAATCCTAAACCTTCCCTTCCGCATGCAAAAATAAAAAAAAAATCATTTTGAAAAATTTTACAAGTCCAGCCCCCATACAAATTTCACCCGAAAATTCGTCTAAGTCGATGGCTCATACAAAATTGTACAAAATTTTTCCTAAGTCTCGGACCCTTCTTCCGACTATGACTAATCACTACGGGTCAGGTCAGTTACTACGTCCTTTTCCCCGAACGTCCACTTTAGACCCGAACGTCCATTTCCCGGTTTCGTCCTTTTCCCCGAACGGCCATTTCCCCGAACGGGCATTTACCCGAACGGCCATTTCCCCGAACGGACATTTACCCGAACGGCCATTTCCCCGAAGGGGCATTATTCCGAACTTCCGTGTACTTAAAATAAAAAACTCTTTTTTTTATTTTTGACGTTGGATTAGAAAAGGACAAAGCTGGGACAAAGTTAACGTCACTAAAAACAACTACGGAGAAGAACGATCATTACCGACCTCCAAGGAGTATTATCATGTTTCATGTCTTGTTAGGCAGTCTGCACTCCACAAGAAGTTTTGAATCCTCTATAGTATATTATCTACCAAATTCTCTAAATCTACCAAAAGAACCAAAAGAACCAATACTACCAAAAGAACCAAAACTACCAAATTCTACCAAAAGAACCAAAAACTTTCAAAATCTACCAAATTCTTTTAAAAAACTACCAAAAAAACCAAACACTACCAAAAAAAAAAAAAACTACCAAAAAAACCAAAAACTACCAAAAGAACCAAATCTACCAAAAGAACCAAAATACCTTCAAAATCTATCAAAAACTACCAAAAAACCCAAAAACTACCAAAAAAAAAAAAAAAAAACCAAAACTACCAACAACTACCAAAAATATCCAAAATCTACCGAATTCTACCAAAAAATACAAAAACTACCATAAAAACCAAAAACTACCAAAAGAACCAAACACTACCAAAAGAACCAAAAAACCTTCAAAATCTATCAAAAACTACCAAAAAACCAAAAAACTACCAAAAAAAACCAAAACTACCAACAACTACCAAAAATATCCAAAATCTACCGAATTCTACCAAAAAATACAAAAACTACCAAAAAAAAACAAAAACTACCAAAAGAACCAAACACTACCAAAAAAAGGTAGTGTTTGGTTCTTTTGGTAGTTTTTGTTTTTTTTGGTAGTTTTTGTATTTTTTGGTAGAATTCGGTAGATTTTGGATATTTTTGGTAGTTGTTGGTAGTTTTGGTTTTTTTTGGTAGTTTTTAACCAAAAAACCTTCAAAATCTATCAAAAACTACCAAAAAACCCAAAAACTACCAAAAACTACAAAAAAAACCCAAAACTACCAACTACCAAAAATATCCAAAATCTACCGAATTCTACCAAAAAATACAAAAACTACCAAAAAAACCAAAAACTACCAAAAGAACCAAACACTACCAAAAGAACCAAAAAACCTTCAAAATCTATCAAAAACTACCAAAAAACCCAAAAACTACCAAAAACTACAAAAAAAAACCCAAAACTACCATAAACTACCAAAAATATCCAAAATCTACCAAATTCTACCAAAAAAACCAAAAACTACCAAAATTATATCAAATAACAAATTCTACCAAAAACTATCAAATTCTATCAAATCATTCGTCACCTTATTAAATGACACCCTGAAAACAATCTGTTTGGGGAGGGAATAAATTTGGGACACGGAAGTTCGGAATAATGCCCGTTCGGGGAAATGGCCGTTCGGGTATTGTCCGTTCGGGGAAATGGCCGTTTGGGTAAATGCCCGTTAGGGGAAATGTCCGTTCAGGGAAGTGGTCGTACAAGGAATTCCAGCGATGGACGTTCGGGGAAAAGGACGTAACTGACCTGATCCATCACTACATAGAACAAGTTTTAAAAATTTTACAAGTCCAGCCCCCATATTAATTTCACTCGAAAATTCGACTAAGTCGATGGCTCATACAAAACCGTTCAAAATTTTTTAACACGTTCGTGGGCAGTGACGGCTATTACCGTAAAAATGGATTGTGAAAATTGACAGTACGGTATAAACCGTTCGTATTCAAGCTCCATTAAAAAACACTACGGTCGTAACAGACTGTTTTTCATACGATTACCGGGTAAACCACGCCTACTGCCATTCTGTGTAGGCATTCCACTGCACTACTGCCAAAATTAAGCGTTGTAGAAACCTTTTGTTTGGGGCCTCACACTCGCAAAATCAATAGTGCACACACTGACAGTACGGTTTTGACCGTCGTTTTTGTATGAACGGCATATCGTCGCATGGAGCGTGTGCGCTTGTTTATGCGGATTACTTCCGCAGTAAAAGTGACCTGTGATAAGCTTAATTGATAACACACATATTATATTCATAAATTTGCATGGAAAACGTAATAAAACGTAGTAAATTGCAGTAACAAACATTTTTGTGACAAAAATATGTACCTGATAACGCAATATCGTACCAACCTAACTATTTTGTATCGCAAAGTAAAATTTGGTAAGATATTAAAACAAAAATCGTTGTGATAATTTTTTGAATAATGGTTTATTCATACAATACCTACATATTAGGTATAATCAATTTCTTCGATCACGCATAAGAAACCTTATCTTTCGTATCTATCCCTATCTCGTACGACACCCATAGGAAGAGTGGTATTATGGTTTATGTTGTGCTTGTGCTCAATGTTATTTTTTCTCTTTAAATGCCTCGATTGCGAAAAGAGAAGACAAGCATCACGCCAGTGTCCAGATGATCTAGTGCTGAAGTCCTAAAGAAGATCCATTTTATGATGGATGATGATTTCGCTGCGAAGACCAATCATCTATCTAAGGCATAGCCTAGCGTAGCATATGCTCATGACTATATATTCCCTGAGGTAGTCAGAGATATTCTGAAACCTCAGAACATCCACGTTTCACTAGGTTAGGTATTTATCTAAGGTAAACTCATTAAACTCAAAATACTTAAGTTCGTGATAATATTACCGTCCTTATTTTCAAAAAAATCACTATAATTAAACGTCTTTTATTGAATAGATTTGGAGATTTATTTAGAGACTAATACTGTTATAGTGATACTTTTGGTAATTTGTTAATTATGCTACAACCGTACTGTCACTAACATTAATGTAAATGCATTGAAATCAGTGATATTACGGCCAATACCGTACAGCTATAACCGTACTGTCACTGATGTTAATATTATTCAGTATAGCAGTGGCAGTACGGCCATTACAGTACAACTG
This sequence comes from Agonopterix heracliana, assembly GCA_963693445.1. Taxonomy (NCBI): domain Eukaryota; kingdom Metazoa; phylum Arthropoda; class Insecta; order Lepidoptera; family Depressariidae; genus Agonopterix; species Agonopterix heracliana. The sequence goes on along the minus strand of OY856336.1, from coordinate 7,326,380 downwards.
CAATAACCGTACTGTCACTGATGTTAATACTATTCAGTAATAGCAGTGGCAGTACGGCCATTACCGTACTACTGCAATAACCGTACTGTCACTGATGTTAATACTATTCAGTAATAGCAGTGGCAGTACGGCCATTACCGTACTATGGCTATAACCGTACTGTCACAATCTTCGATGTCATTTAGGCTGAGTATTGTCAGTACGGTTTTGACAGTCGTGTGAATTTGTATGGGAATTTCCAGTGATATTTCAGGATTTGCACTGCCCACGAACGTGTTAAGTCCCAGGTCCATATAAAATTGGCGTAAAATTTTTCTAAGTGTGGGACCCTCTTTGCGACACCCTAACCAAACCTCTTAACCAACGTGTACTAAAAGGGCCCTATTACCCTACAACGCGTACAATTTACCTATATCAGACTCTATCATTAGTCATTAAGGTCCGCAACATACTCGTACATACGTAAGCACATATGGAATTTAAAATCAGACTTGTTATTTTCTATAGGATTTGATGCCTCCGTAATTCCGAACAGAATTCTGTAGGGGGAAATCCATACGACATCGTAACCTGATTCGGGATTTCGTATTGTGTGACAGGCGTAACAGTAAGAACTAGCCACGTGAAATCAAATTTCAGTATAGGTACCTATACTTAATAAAAGGTACATATTCGGGCTATCTACCTCCTTTTCCAAACGGATTGGCACGGGTCAAGTGACGGTTCACGTCTTCGCTCGACACCGCTCCGCCCGCTTCTTTTGAAACTATACTCTAATGCTACCCGCGTAAAGATGATATTGCGCTGCGTACTTTTATTATATTCTTTTAAAATTATTATCTCTGAGAATTTATTTCTAATATTCATATTTACTATTGTGTATTATACTAAATGCAATTATTAAAATAAAATTTTCCGCTTAATAATCCATCTCGAACCATAAATCATGTAAATTACAGATTGAGGTACTGCCTTGGGACATTCATTCTAATATTTAATATATTCTGTTTATAACGTAATATATTAAGTAAATCTCGAGGAACATGTCTCTTAAATATAGAGGTTTAAGCACCATACAACATTTACTAGTTTTGACGCTGCAGTTGTGACTTTAAGCATATGCAATTGATCTAGGCTTTTAATATTTAGATACATAATTAATACAAATTAATTTAATGAACTGTGCAAAACAACAGTGCCATAAATATTATGCATCGGGATTGCTGCAATTAAACGCAAAATTTCAAATTTAGGGCTGTTGCCGACGTAATTTTTTTTTAATTTTGTTCCATTTCTTGGAGAGGTTTGTTCTAAGGTAAGATACAGAAAAAAAAAATCAATTCTTAATTACTCCCGGGTCCAACCCTAAAATGACTGGCCAAAAAAAGACAAACATCGATAAATGTCACCGTCTTCAACGTCAAAGAGTAAGCTTCCGAGTCATATTGGTTCCCAATTGGGACCAACGTCGTAGTTTTTTTGTGCGCTAGTAAAATACGAGTTTAGCATTAATTTGGAAAACTAAAATTGTTAGCGTATTTTTATGCAACATGGCTTGTGTGGCCACTGGCTGTATTAGTAAAAGAGGAATTTCAACACAAAATAATCAAAAGATACCTTTCCATCGGTAAGTAATCGACTACTGTTTCTATGGTTTTGACCCAGGTAATGAATAAAATAATTCATTCAGAGTAAAGCTTTTTTCAATGTGAATGTGCTACATAATGTGGAGTTTCGTTTTAGCTTGTTTTATTTTCCGAAATTTATAAACTAAATCATTCGTTGATTTGTACTGACAGTTCATATACTCAAATTTTTCAATTAGGGTTGACCCACGACTTATCGACAATTCGGTATGTCAAGTTTTTCTTAGAAGGTTGAATCGCCAACTACTTCGAGATAACTAATTGTTGAACAATGAAACTAAATGAAACTAGAAACTAATGAGGGGTTTTCAGAAAGCCATTAAAAAAGAAAAAGTAGTTCATAATGGCTCGATAGATGGCGTTGACGTGACAGGGCGAGCCACCTTGCAGATAATAAAATATTATGAATTTGTGTTTGTAAGTAAGCAGCAAAATTATGAGCATAGGTACCTATATTTCGTCAACGGATGCGTCTGACTCGGTGACATGCATTTTTGTTCACTGTTTAGCCTAAAATTTTCGTCTTCGGACCCCTCTCTGGCCAACGCCATCTATCGCCGGTATGATGAACTACGTTTGAGTAGCTGTCAGAAAACTCCTCATTGCAGGCATCAGTTTATTTTTATAATGCTTTATTAGTTTTTATCATTTTATATAAAAACATTGTGCTTGCATCACCTCCTATCAAATAACATTGACAGCCATTTTGGAGTTGTTGCTTTTTTTATATAAAATTACTAAATAACTCGTAACTGGTTAGAATAAAAATCTTAACTGTTATAAAACTGTAACTGAAGTGTGTCTGTACATTGAAGATATTTACAAAAAAAAGATTACGATATGGTTTTTAGGTATCCCTGACTCAAAATCAACCTTTTTTAGAAATTTTGTCTGTCTGTTTGTTTGTGTGTTTGTTTGTTTGTTCGCGCATCACGCAAAAACTACTGAACCGATTTTTATGAAACTTTTTTTGTTTGATAGCTCATGATCTGACTTAAAATCTAATTTGTGCGGACGAAGTCGCGGGAAAACACTAGTAAATAATAAAATCAGAGTAATTTTTATAAAACCTCATAATTTATTACAAATACTATGTGGGGTTGGTTGCCGGCAGATAGGCGGAGATAGGGCGCAGGTGAATGAAGCTCGGGAGAGATGAAGTTTGAAATAAGAACGCGATAATTAAGTTAGGATGATGCAATTATAATGACGATAGAATTGAACATAAAAATAATAACATTCGAATTAATAAATTGCGAGTGAAAAAATATGAAAGTTATTTTTCTGACGTTAGTCGTCAAGGCAACTCTCCACCGCTCCTAGAGTTTTATCGGTGAGCAAAGAGTCCGCCACAACTACATTCAAAACTTCTATAATTTTTTCTGGTATTTTGTAAAGGGAAAAAATAATACCTATGTCGGTTGTCCTTTTATGAAATTTTTTCTTCGTTTTTATATTATTTATTTCCCTTTTCTTCACTTTTATTTTGGGCCGGCTATAACTTAAATCTTAAAAGCCATACCTACCGCTAGGTATTAGTACGAGTATACTGTTATCGATAGGCTGTCGATATGTCACAGTAACAACTCTAGTATCGTATATATAACAATAACAAGTTTCTATAGATAATCGGTCTCATTGGCACGAAAGGTGACATAGACAAAAGTCTATCCAACCCTTTATTTATATGGCATTTTTTTAACGTCAAAAAGAGAAAACCGATGCAAATGTTTCGTCTTAAAAAAAAGTATTCCAGTTCTGATACTTCTTCCTAGCTTAGGTATTTCAGAGAAGTCTGTGATTGCGAATAATTTTTATTTTTAATTTTTTTAGTGTCTGACTGTAACCAAAATGCAATACCCATAGCGACTACCATATATAATGGTCTTGCGACTACCAGACGCCTAGCCTTATTTAATAGCACCGCATCGCATTTTTGTTTTTCCGTCGCTCCAAATGCGATGCGGTGCTGTGTGATGTAGTTCAGCCCTAATTGTAAAAATAAAATAAATGAAAGTTGCCGAACTATGTATATACTTATATGTATATAATTATATCTTTGGGGATATCATTGAATAGGTATTTGAAAATCATCTTTAGGTTTCTTTTATTATTTTTCATTTTGAATGACAATTTAGGATCTAGTTATAACGATTTAAAGTTGAAAAACTAAAATAAACAAAGCCGTCTGCGCAAAAAGTTAACTTTACATAAAAACTGAAAAGAAAAAACAAGTCCAGCCAGCATTTAATCTGAGTCCAGCATGACATGATACAGTGTTCTTGATCATAGCATCTTCTTCTTCTTCGGGTTCCTCTCCATTACTGGAGGTTGACAGTCAGCTCTGCATATCCCTGTCTATCTCTCGCCAAACGAAACAGCTCTTCGACGCTGGCGATGTCTGTCAACTCTTTCAGGTTCGCAAGCCATGACATTCGTGGCCTACCGACGCTTCTTTTGCCCTCTACTTTGCCCATTATTATAGTCTGGAGCAGTTGGTATCGCTCATTCCTCAAGATATGACCAAGGTAGGCGACTTTCCTCCTTTTAATGGTTAGAAGCAATAATTTAGAAAAAAAAGAAGTTAGAAAAAATAGAAAAGCAAGATCATAGCATGGCACAGTGATTTAGCGCTATCACTCCTTCGCTCTCTTTCTATTTGCGCGCGAAAAAAAGAGATAAAAAGACGTGTTGCAGGCTACCTATGAAGTAGTCTAGAATTCTGTTATGTAATATTGAAGCGACTTTAACAGTCGGGAGTCGGGACCCATTAAAAATTCTACACCGGATCAAAATTTATACATCAAATAAATAGCTCCTGAAATAGTCCCTGAAATAATGTTATGAGGACACCAAATTTCGTCAAAAAACAAATTAAATGGTAGTTATCATGTTTTATTATTAAATACCATTGACCTCTTTAAATACCCTCTAATTCACCACTAAATGGATCTTTCCAGTCTTTCAAATCGAATGAAGGCTTATTTGAATATCCCACATCTTTCCCTGAACCTATGTTCCGTCGATAAATTGTATTATTATTGACATTCATATTGAAATTCGGCATTTGCAAATCCATTTTTCCATCATGCATCTCTCCAAATATTTTATTCAAATCTTCGTCCACGGTTTTTTTTATCAAAAGGTCCTTTTCTTTATCTTCGTGCACCATCGTGGAGTCATTAAATAAAGCGTTTCGCAATTCTAATTTTGTCAAAGGTGGCGCTATTGTCTTAATATTGTTATTGACAAAATTATCGACGCTGGCATTCAACGGTAAAACTGTTTTTCTAAAAATTTTCATAAATTCTTCATGACTGACATTTTTGCTATCATCCAATTTATTATAACTTGGTACAGTTGTGTTTAAAAGGTTTTCAGAGTTCGGTATTATAAAATAGTCACTTGTTTTCTTTGTAATTAGTCTGGGTTTTTCTTTACGCGTTTCATTTAATACGCTATTTTCTTTTGTTACAGTTGCAGTGGTTGCATTTTTAGTTACCTTGGTCAGTTTAACGGTAGTAGACGTAGCGGTTACTTTTACAACTGGTTTTGTAGTTGTTACACTACTAGTACTAGTTTTAACTTTAGTTATTCTAGATACAGTTGTGTTTATAGCGTCTGTGTAAGTTTCCGATGAATAATCAGACTCCGGTGATGTTCTTTTTGTACGTTCACTGCTATTTGAATCGATATTATATTTGATTTTTTCTGTTACATAATTAGGAATGAGATCTTGTTGATTTGCAATTTTAATTTTTACGGCTTTCAGTTGTTTTTCTAGATAGTCTAACCGTTTCATCAGTCTTTTGTCTAGGATATTTGCTTGTATCTCTTTCTTATTCGCTCCTGAATTGACAAATGTATCATTAGAGATGGATTTTCTGTAGAAAAGTCCTGGTGTTGCACCGAATTCTTCAATGGGATTCACGGGATTTTGCATTCATGTTGCGGAATCTCATAGATTTCGGATAGTTTCCTGATGAAGATGCATCATCTATCTCTTCTCTGTCATCTTTTCTATGGGCTGTTACTCTTCTTTTTTCTTTAGACCTGTTAAGAAAACTTTCTTTGTTATAAATGGAGACATTATTCTTATCAAAGCATTATTTAAGTATACTTTTTGATCATGTGTAAAAAAATAAAATATAATACCTACATTAAAGTGCGTCTTCAATTTGATAATCGCAGGTACATTTTCATAAGGTTATTTAAACCTTATCGTATTATTTAGTTTTACAATAAACAAATTGTATTATACCCAGTTGCATACCTACAATAAACTTCAAGACGTAAAAAGAACCAAAAAGGGAAAATTCGTCAATGGAATTCTAACTACTTACATTGATTTCTTAGTTACTCTGTTTTTGCTTCTTAGCACATTCTTTTCTGAATGTTTCACTTTAGGTTTATCTTCATTCGATTTCGATGAGTTTTCTTCTATCTTAACAGCTTTTTCTTTCTTTCTCTTCTCATGTTTATATGCATTGGCTTCTTGGTTTTTAGACTTAACTTTTTCAGTATTTTCGTTAATATCATCCCGATCGCTTTGTCTTTCAACAGTATGTGATCTTAAAATGTCTTTAGATTGTTTAAGCTTCTTAGTTGACCTTTCTACTTTTGTTTCCCGGCTTTTTTTGTGTTTTTTCCCGTTCCTTTTTATAACACTTCTGTATAATAGATGTGGACTATCCCTGGGGTAGTCAGAATGTGTTTTAAAAGCTATGGTAGCTCTCCTGTCCTTCTTCTTTTTATTTATCGGTTCAGGATACAAAGTCATGATTCTACCAGAGTTTATACCATCGTTTTCAGCAATTTGAAATGATTCGAAAATGCCTTTGGTCGTCAGTTTATTTTTATTAGACCGATAGCGTTCTTTTCTTTTACGTTTACGCTCTTTTTTTGTTACCAGTTCTTCAGATTCACTAAGATTCGGTATAAATCCAGTTAGAGGTTGTCTTGGAGTTATAAATTCAAAGGAATCATTAGTTTTTAAAGCATCACCCCCGAATTGTATTACCTGGTGGTTTAATTTATTATTCATGTTGTCTGTCCAGTAAGATTCTAGTTTTAACTTAACTTCTTTTCGGAGATTATCACTTAGATTTGAATAATGATCGAATATAATAGTTCTTATACCAGTTCTTAATATAGATAGCAAATTTAAATAGGTTTTTCTCGTATTCGTTTTGTACTGTTGCAAGTTATTTAGTAAAGTAGCTAATTTTAGAGTTGATGCTGTACCGTAGATTGAATTTAATAATTTAACGAGTTCTGCTTGTTTTCCGTCATATTTTCGTTCTTGAAGCGCTTTGAGTATGACATCTAAGTCTCTTTTCATTTTTATTGGTGTAGTTTTCTTCACTCTGTCCAATTTGTCTGAAATAAATCTTCTGAAAGCGTATTTTTCGGTTAATTCGTGTATTTTACATCCTTCGTAATGATATTTGTGTAATTCATCGACTAAAATATCGAATACTTTTTGTAAGTCTTCATTTCTGTAAGTTTTTAAGATTATAACAGCGTTTTCGAGGAAATCTGTGAATTTGAGTCTTTCGTTCGTTCTTTTTCTTAATTCTTTAGTTCGGATAGCATTTTTAACTCTGTCTAGTAGCTTTTGTACGCCGTCTATGAATTCTAAGCCCAGTCCATCACCTTTCTTATCGAATTCTAGAAGAGTTTCTAATGCTCCCCTTTTCGGTTGTGATGATTCGGCGTACGCTGCAATAACAGTTAAAACACAAACAAACAGTTAAAGCACTTCTGTGCTGCAAAAAGTAAACCCCAGTTACTCTAAAATTTGATTTCCCTATTTGCAATAAGATTCAGTGCAGGTAGCATGCCGCAGTGATACAGCGCTATCACACCTTCGCTCTCTTTCTATTTGCGCGCGAACGAACGAGACAAAAGACGTGATACAGCCGTATCACGTGTAGCATTAGCATACTACGAGGGCTGGTCCACCTATACCTACCAAGCCATCGTCGACGGTGGTATGTCTTTTTTTATTTTTTTTTTATTTTATTTGTCTGTCTATAAAGTCGTGGCATGAATGTTTGAGGAACTAATCATTTTAGTATGGTGGTGTTGCCAGGTTATTCTTGATTTTGACGTTCTTGCGTGGAGACAGCGCCCTCAATTTTTGCCGAGACTTTATAGACAGACTGTATGTACCTATTTAACTAAAGATAATGTATAAGTCACAAAATATAACGCATAGATGTTTAACATTTGACAATCATTATCATGAACATTTTCATTTATTTTAGGTAATTTAAGAACAGGCATTTTAATTTTTTTAATGGTTAAAGATTAGACCGCCTTAAAAACTTGCTACAATGAGCTGTCAATTGAGGGGTTTTCAAAAATCCATTAAAAAAGAAAAAGTAGTTCGAAATGGCTCGATAGATGGCGTTGACGCAACAGGGGCGAGTGACCTTGCAGATAATAAAATACAAATAAAATACGTAAGAGTACGATAGTTTTTACGTAAGATGAAAAATCTGAGCACACGCTTCGTCCACGGTTGCGCCTGACTTAGTGACATGCATTTTTTTGATAAATTTTTAGTCTAAATTTCCGTCTCGGTCCCGTCTCTGGTCAACGCCATCTATCGCGGTTTGTTGGAACTACGTTTTACTAGCTGTCAGAAAACTCCCCATAATGATTTTAAGGTGGCCTACATTACAGCTTTGGTCTACTTTTTTCGTAACGACACGACGACTGTTAACGACTTACCTAAAATACTAGTCAAAAAAATATGTAAAACTACTTTCATGTTAACCAAAATATTACATTTGGCTGACACAATGACTACCTAAGTCATTTTATATTTCCAATTTTATTTACTGTCGTAAAGATTAGGTATAACTACAATAATTTAAACTGTAAAATTTTTCTGATAAAAATGAGAAGGCATAAACGTGTTTTTTCTATAAAAACAAAACAAACACGTGTCTAAGTACTAGCTAATAAAATAACATCAATATAGGTAATACTTAACTTACTTAAATGCATGTTCTGTAGAGGAACATTTAGGTACTTTACCATAACTTACTTAACATAAAATATTTTTTATTTTTAGGTACCTATATAGAAAAACAAGGCTATTATTGTAAGGTAAGGTATTAAGTATACTTACAGGGTCTTTTTTAATGATCAGACCATCAAACTGAACAACGTTCTCTAAGGGACAGGATTAAATTAGAAATCACGAAATAAAAATCAGCTGTTCCATACAAAAAAATATCGATTTCAATGTTAGTCCCACAAAAAAAAATTTTCAGTTTGATGGTCTGATCGTCCCCTTAAAAACTGTCAGCATAGTAAGAGAATATGCGTAGACTATCCTACCTATCCTAACCTAAGGTGATCAAACAGAATTACAGAATTCCAAACTCAAGGTTTGCCAGAGGGCGATGGAGCGTAGCATATTGGGGATCAAACGGACAGATCGCGTCAGGAACACCACAATACACAAATAGCCGATGTTGGTGAGAAAACTGCCAAGTTGAAATGGGAATTGGGATCGGGCAGGCGATGTCTATCAATGAGGAGTTTTCTGACAGCTACTCAAACGTAGTTCATCCTACCGGCGATAGATGGCGTTGACCAGAGAGGGGTCCGAAGACGAACACTTTAGGCCTAAAAGTAAGCAAAAGTGCATTTCACTGAATCAGACGCATTCGTTGACTCATATTTTGCTGCTTACTTAAAAACAAATTCTTACTTAGTATTTTATTTGTATTTTATTATCTGCAAGAACGCTGGCCCCTATCTCGTCAACGCCATCTATCGAGCCATTAGGAACTACTTTTTCGGAAAGATGGGTCAAAGTCTTAACACGTTTCTTGTCAGGTGGATCCCGGAGGACGTAACCGTTAGGGTCGACCCCGGAAGAGATAGAGAAAGACGACGGAGTCGCGTTGTAGTTCTGCTATAGCAGGGGTGGGCAACCTTTGCGAAGTCGCGGGCTAAAATCTAGGTTGTTAATGACATCGCGGGCCGTATATGGGCATTTTCACTTTTTTGTGTACCCCTCATTTTTAGGCTGTCCCACAGATTCAACATTTAATAGCGAGATAAATATGGATATGAGGTCTAACTTTTGGAATAAAAACGTTAAAACATGTATTTAAATTGATGAATTCATTAGAAATCTCGGTTCAAATACGTTTTAATTATTAATTATAAATATTTAAAGTGTTCAAAGTACCTGTTTTCGGCATGTCCCACCCCTTACCACCTTTAAATTACCCGAAATTACAGAAATATTTTCTATGAACACATGTTAAGAGTTTTGGTGCACGTATTGGGTAATGCTTTGTCGTCACAAAAAATAAATTTGTAGATTTAAACTCTAATAACATAGGCTTAAAATCTATTTTCCAAAAAATACTCTAAACTTGAACCGGTCGGACATGTCAGTTTAGTGACGGTCCCACTTGTATCTAAATAATTACTAAACTCATATTATTTATTGAAAATAGCAACATTATCTGAAGAAGACTACGGCCGCCATCTTAGAAATAGGTCATTTTGTCAAAGTTTCGTGAGAGAAGGGTATTTTGTTCGTGTCGGCTGCTGTCTCCATTTTCTTAGTCAAGTTTGTGACGTTATTATTATTATTATATAGATTTCTTAGATCCTCCAACTGTTTTAAACGAATCCGATATTATTCAGATGTCGTTTGTCATGTTTTATTCAATGCAAAATATCATAACTGTGATTAGAAAACGTTTTCATTCAATTCTTGCCCGAGAATGTGACGTCAGTTTGGTGACATTTTTGCCTGTCATTTAAGAACTCTTTTTTTTATCAGGGTACACATTCTACTGAAATTGCCCATATAATCACGATAATAGGTAGTAGTAAAAAAAACCCGGTAATAGGTAGTCGTGCAAAAAGTTTATTATTTTAAATTGATTAAGTATGCACTTTTGAACTTATGAAACAAGATGCCTAATCAACGTTGTTTGTGCACACTGCAATCTTTTATGTAATAAGTGCACAAAACAAGCAGTGGACATCTTTCATGATAAAAGTATCCGTTTTGTCACCTGAATCTGAAGTAGTGAGAAGAACACTCCTCTCATTTTCTTATTGGCGTGAAACGAGAACAACCTCCCCATATCTATGGTCAACCTCCAACTGGAAAAGGTGCACCAATTAGCACATTGACAACGAATCAAGCTCCACAACCTAAACGCAAGATAATTGTTGTTGGAGACGAGAATTTGTCGGGTCTATCAGCTTCTATCTTAAAATCAAGGCAAGGAAAATGGAACGACAATTATATGCCGTCTGCATCCATCATACCCGACGCAACCAGTACTGAGATACTCGACTATTGTGAAAGTATTATATCTAAAATATGTGATAAGGATATAGTAATCCTAGGTTTAGGAAATCATGACAAAAACCCAGAAAGACTACATTCGAACTTCTGTATTTTGCTGCATAGATTAAGGAAAATTTGTGTTTATATAACGCCCGTTACTTTCAATTCTTCATTAAATGAAAATACAATGAATAACTATTTAAAGCTCTGGACAAATCAATTTAGTAATGCACATTTCATTGACAACAAATCTTATTACTCGGACTATTTAGACTATATTTGTGGGAAAATTAACATGCACATTGATTGCACGGAGTATAATCTGAGATTTCTGACTTTCAAAAATTTACCAAAAAAAGAAACAAAACAACCAAGAAACAAAGTTCTTAAGCCAGGAACGATTCCATATTACTTTAATAAAATGACATTAAAGCAATCATCGCCTCCTGTAGCGGAAATAAATATCATTCCAGGCCCGAAACCAAAAAGGGGAACCATACCATTTTATTACCCCGTTATTAAAAAATCTAATCAAAACAAGCAAAACAGTTGTCATGATCATGATTGTAATAATATGAACTTTTTTCGTCCCTAAAGCTGTGAATAATTTCATAGTTTTCCATCAAAATATTCAAGGACTTTTGGGTAAGATAGAGTTAATAGAGATTACACTTTCAGAGCTCGATTCTAACATAAGCCCTGATGTGTTATGTTTTACAGAAACGTTTGTAGATTTGGGATCTGAGAAAAACATTAAAATTGACAACTTTGAACTCGCGTCACAATACTCCCGAAATAAAAAACGAGGCGGTTCTTGCATCTTGATCAAAAAACGCATGCACTATACAAAAGTCTGTAGTTTTGACGAGTTTGCGACTAACTTTGATTTTGAGTGCTGCTCGATAAGTATTCCAGACTATAACCTGATAATTATTTGTATATATAGATCCTCAGGAAGAAAACTGAAACGTCATTTTGATATCTTTTTCGACCGATTAGAACTTATGCTAAACAAAATCAGGCATAAATATTCGAATAAAAAAGTAGTAATTTGTGGCGATTTAAATATAAATACGATAACAAATAATAAAATAACGACGCATCTCAGGGACATTTTGAAAAATCACAATCTTAATCTAAACATAACTGAACCAACAAGAGGGACATCTTGTATTGACCACATTATCAGTAACATAAGAGGTGCTAAGGGATCGGTTATTAACTTATGCTTATCGGACCACAATATACTGCACAAACACTGACTTTTCCAATTAAGTCTAGGAAGACAATACCAAAATCAATTTTCATTTTTAAAAGATGTTACTCTGATGAATATATGGAAAAATTCCAAAAGTATATAAACTGTCTATCCTTCGCAGAAGTATACTCAAAGTCTGACCTTAACGCAGCTTTCAACGAATTTTATGAAATGTTCTGTCTTATGTACAATCTATGCTTTCCTGTCATTAAGGTAAAAATCAATACAAAATCAAGTCAAAACTGGATATCAAAAGGGCTTAGAATAAGTTGCAATACTAAAAAAGCGTTAAGATTCAAATATTACACAAACAAAACTGATCATGGAAAAAATAATTATCTAAAGTACACAAAACTATTGAAAAAATGCATACACAGAGCGAAAAAGAACATTAATGAAAAATTTATTTCAAGGAGTAAAAATGTATCTAGAGCGACGTGGAAAATTATTAATAGCGAAATAAATAGCACGCAATACAACAATTATATAGAAAAAATTGCCTGCAAAGGAAAGATAATTCTTGAACCATCCACTATAGCAACTTCTTTTAATGACAATTTTATTGACATAACTAATCAAACTAAAAAAAATAGCATTAATAATTTAATTTGCAATAATCAACAAAGAAATTCAATGTATTTAACTCCAATTGACGAAACTTATATGATTAAATTAATTATGTCACTGAATAATACCAACTCCGAAGGTTACGATAATATCTGCACAAAGGTCTTAAAAGCATGTAAACTGCAACTAGGCTCAATTTTAGCATACCTAGTAAACCTCTCAATGGAATCTGGTACGTTTCCAGAGAAACTAAAATTGTCCATCGTAAAACCCTTATATAAAAAAGGAGAAAAAACTGACATGAACAACTACCGTCCTATAACATTAATACCTATACTATCAAAGATTTTTGAAAAAGTGATGCACGAAAAACTCACATCATTCCTAAATAAATTTTCTGTACTTACACAGGATCAGTACGGATTTCAAAAAAACAAATCAACTACACTTGCTGCATTTAACTTGGTTAATGAGATCTTACAAAATATTAACTCGAAGAATTATACAACTGTCTTATTCTTCGACATGTCCAAAGCATTTGACTTTGTGTCACATGAAAAACTGGTGGCTAAATTGGAGCACAGTGGTATTCGAGGACCAGCACTTGACTGGGTAGAATCTTATTTGAAAAATAGAAGACAGTGTGTTGAAGTGGCATACCTGGATGAATATCATGTATCTCAAACAGCTAGGTCTGAGTTTAGATTAAATAACTTTGGAGTCCCTCAAGGCAGTGTGCTTGGGCCGCTTCTATTCCTCATATATGTGAATGATCTACCGAATGTCACTACACATAGAAGCATCTTATTCGCTGATGACATATCAGTAATTGTGACATCAAATAAAAATAAGACGTTAATCGAACATGAACACGCTATTAATAATGTAATCGTATCAATAATAAATTGGCTTCATAATAACAATTTACAAATTAATCTTGACAAAACAAATTATATACATTTTAGCAATCCTCATTTACAACTTAATATTAACTATCACGGACAATTTCTCTCGAACGCAACTAAGGTGACTTTTTTAGGTATAATCCTTGACGAAGATCTGAATTGGAAAAATGAAGTAGAAAATATATGTAACAAAATTAATAGGTTTACCTTTGCCCTCTATAAGTTAACGAAAACTGCTACAAGGAACGCAGCATTTATGGCGTACTTCTCCTATGTAGAATCGGTTCTCCGCTATGGTCTTATTATCTGGGGTAATAGCACAGACATATCTAAGGTATTTATTGCGCAAAAAAAGTGCATAAATACGTGCTATTTGCGGTATAGCACCAGACGTATCTTGTAAGCCTCTTTATAAATCGTTAAAAATCTTAACCTTACCCTCTCTATATGTATTTGAGGTGGCTAAGCATGTTAAGCAGCATACATACCTATTCAAAAAAACTAAAGATGTTTACCCTAGAAGCACTCGAAATCGTGAAAGGCTTGCACATGAGACCGTCCCAAAAAGTACAAGGTTTCAAAAAAATTGCTTCTCAATGTGTATATCAATATATAACAAAATACCAGAACCAATCAAAGTACTACCCTTTAATAGATTTAAAACAACATTATACAATTGGCTAGCTCAGTCTGCTTTCTACTCCGTGCAAGAATTCTTGAACTATGATGAAATGGCCTAAGTTTGGGTCAAACTACATTCATGGTCTGAAGAGTCCGAACTAAATGCATTAAATTTTATTACTTACTAAAATTTTAGGGAAAGTGTACGAAAAGCACTTTTTTTGACATTATATAAAAAGAGTATTTTAAATTCAATCTATTATAATATTTATAATCTCTTCTGTAAATATTTGCATGCTTTTGTTAATGGCTGAATCAGGAGATCTTGTATAATTGTTACGAATATCCGACAATATTGTACCCTGTTCAAGAGCAAATAAATGATTTATGATTTATTTATTTATGAGAATCTAGGGTTGAGCCTCATCTGACAGCACAGAATCGCACTTTTCCACGCTCTGTCCTGTTTTGTCGCTCAGGAACGGCATTGGATAGAGCGAGAAAGGTCGCAGCACTGCCGGTGCTGCCGCGTGCGATTTCCCGCTATCTTTCTCGCCCTAGCAAATAACATTCCTGAGCGACAGAAAAGGATACAGCGACGGAAAAATGCGATTCGGTGCTGGCAGATGAGGCTCAACTTCACGTGGAAATCTTTCGCGGGCCGGATTAAAATCCGGGGCGGGCCGCATACGGCCCGCGGGCCGGGCGTTGCCCATGTATGTGCTATAGGGTAGTCGCATCGCGAGTCGATTGTTGGTTGCCCCCTCCCCGGCCTACAACGAAGCTCCAGTGGTGGCTCAAGATAGTGTTCTTTTCGAAAAACAATCCTTGAAGTCACCAAAATACATAAGTTACCGTACAACGTCAAGCACTTTTGCTACAAAAACTAGACACTGGCAAAATCATCACATTCCCAAGATGGCAGCCATTTTTTTAAAATATAGAATAGAATAGAATAGAGAGACGACCTGCCTTCGTAGTATGCTACACGTGATACGGCTGTATCACGTCTTTTATCTCGTTCGTTCGCACGCAAATAGAAAGAGAGCTAAGGTGTGATAGTGTGGTGATAGCGCTGTATCACTGCGGCATGCTAGCTATGCTGGATGACTTCGAAGAAGGGTAGATGGAACTGGCTTAAGGACATGGATGCATGGAGGATCAAGGGGGAGGCCTTTGTCCAGCAGTGGGTGGTATGAAATAGGATACAGAAAAAAAAGTTGAGAGAAACCCTACCTACATGTATAGTCATGATAATTCGCTGTCTACCACAAAGAGACACAGGTATAATTACGAGCGTGCTTTAGACCACACGACTGAAGTAAAACTACTAGGTACTATTTGTATCATACATCATACAAATATATGTCCCTTACGGGATTCGAACCCTCGACCCTCGGCACAGCAGGCAGGTTCCCACAGACTGTGCTATCGGGCCGTCGAAGAATGGTTTATTGTTATGATTGGCAACATCTTTAATAAATGTTATACCGAAGTGTATGGTAAGTAGGAAGTTACAATTATTTGCATTTTCTTCCCAACGGAACAATCTTGCTATTAGCAAGGAGGTACTATGAGTAGGTACATATCGCCTCGCCTGATCATACTTTTCGTAACGCATGAATACAGCTTACTCCCCAAGCAAAGCTGGGCATTAACTCGTTAATCCGTTAATCATTAATTAACGAAGTTAACATTTTGATTTAACTTTTAACTTTTAACTTATTAACTTTTAACTTAACTTTTAAAAATGTTAACGGACACGTTAACTTCTGTTAATATGCAGAAGTCCGTTAATCGTTAAAATCCAATGCCTACTATTTACCACACGGCACCGGCGCGGCGCGAAAAACAGGGTCAGGTTCAGGCCGAAAGACACCAAAATAAAAATAATAATAAAAGTCATGTATAGTTCATGTAAAGAGATTTTAACACCAAAACGAGCCGAGACGAGCGCTTTCAGACGAGAACGCAACGATATAAAAATGAAATTTTACACATATTAACGGATTAACGATTAACGTTAACTTGCGTTAATTCTTCCGAAATGTAACGCTTTAACGTTTAACGAAACTAACTTTTTTGTAGCTGATTAACGATTAACGAAGTTAACTATTTGATTAACGGTGCCCAGCTATGTCCCCGTGCGTGCGTAAAGAAGTTTTACTTCAAAAACTAAAAATCTTTCTGAAAAATCACAAAATTAAATGAGGAGTTTTCTGACAGCTAGTAAAACGTAGTTCAACATACTGGCGATAGATGGCGTTAACCAGAGAGGGGACCGAAGACGAAAACTTTAGGCTAAAAAGTAAACAAAAATGCATGTCAATGAGTCAGATGAATCCGTTGACGAAACATTATGTTTATATTGTGCTGCTTATAAGTACTTTTTTATTTGTATTTTATTCTCTGCAAGGTCGCTCGCCCCTGAGCCATTAGGAACCACTTTTTCTTTTTTAATGGCTTTCTGAAAATCCCTCATTCACGATTACTTCTTATAAGTAGATCGGCACTTTTAGTATTAGCCCTGTGATTCCCCGTGGGTATCGTACGAGGCGACTAAGTAGACAATAAAAATAAAGATATCACTATTCCCGGTACTCTTAACCTAAAGAAATTACAACAATGAAATAAACGGGCAGACACTGGTCACACTTTAAGGATGTGCCTACAATGGACTTCCGCTTGCAAAATGGCGCTAAACATTGATTGTTGACATCCATTGATATGGTTATTTTGGAATAAAAGACTAGAGTTATAAATAACAAAAGGATAATAAAAGAACAACTAAACGCAAAATAAACCGTCAAACTGTGGTACTTATCAGAATAGTTATTTTAAGAACTCGCTGATATAAATTGTTATTCTGTAACTTATGTAGGTGCCAAACTTTTTAACCCCTTGCATCCTTGCAAGGTGACATTCCAGACAGACGTGGTAGGTGGTATGTGTACGTACCTACGAATAAAGAAATAAATATGGAACGATAACTCCGAACAAAATCTCCTTAATTTTTGGCACCATGAGTTTTGGCGGCAAACGCCGTAATTGGAGTCGCCATAATGATTGAGTCTTGCGCGCTTGCGTGGTGTACACCAAAGTTCGTGGGGTCATTTTTTGACGTGAATTATATTTCCATATTTATTTCTTTATTCGTAGGTACGTACCTAATTAATAACTTATATTATTTTTAGGGTTCCGTACCCAAAGAGTGAAAACCAGCCAACTAAGCCTAATTTGTCCGTCCGTCCCGACTCCCGTCCGTCCGTCTTTTGTACACACGGCGACACATCAGGTTACGCACCCTATATTATACCCATAACTACACTACGTAA
The DNA here is from genome assembly GCA_963693445.1 of Agonopterix heracliana. Taxonomy (NCBI): domain Eukaryota; kingdom Metazoa; phylum Arthropoda; class Insecta; order Lepidoptera; family Depressariidae; genus Agonopterix; species Agonopterix heracliana. The sequence goes on along the minus strand of OY856336.1, from coordinate 7,308,708 downwards.
AAACACTAAATAGTGCGGTAGAGAGCCTGCATAGACGCGGCTGCCGGCGCGGGCGCAGCGTGCCGTGAGACGAAACAACAACAACATACCGCACCCTCTCGCACGATTCGCAGCGTTCAACTTCTAATAGTTCAAAGTCCAAACAGGGTAGCCAGAGCAGACGCCGTGTGCAGGCCCGGACTGGCCCTAGGGCGTACCGGGCAAATGCCCGGTGGGCCGCGGCTCTGGTGGGCCGGTCGCCGCTCTGGACGGCCGGCCCATCGCCTTTGGATACCGGTCCACGCCCAAGAGCGGCAGGTAAAGGCATAGGCGTAGTAAGGGGGGGGGCCGGGTGGGCCCGGCCCACCCCAGAATCCTTCTGGCCCACCCCAGAAATAAAGTTAATCACTTACTAAAAAAAAATGTATCTCTCTGGTCATGTAAAAGATTGAATGTGTGTCGGAGATCCAAATAAATAATTTTTCTTTCTTTCTTTTCTTTCTTTACTAAAAATAAGAGATATCAATAGGTAATGATAAATAAACACGATATTATTTTCTTGTGTTTCGTTTCTCATGTCCACTTTCTTGAAAAGTCCATGTGGTCAGAATGTACCTACTTTCGTAGTTAAATCTTAAGTTTGCTTTGCTCGTTCAAGCTTTTGGGTCGATAAAACCAGAGCTCGCTTCGCTCGCTCCAGGATTTAAATCGTATTACGCTGATCTCACTATATTGCAGTAAAATCTCGAGCTCGCTTCGCTCGCTTCTGGCTAGACATATTGCAGTAAAATCTCGAGCTCACTTCGCTCACTCCAGAATTCGGTGAAATGTCGAGCTCGCTTCGCTCGCTCCTGGCTACGATTGTATCGCAAAGACCTGGATGCATTGCATTAAAATCGCGAGCTCACTTAGCTTCGCTCGCTCCAGAATTCAGTGAAATCTCGAGCTCGCTTCGCTCGCTCTAGGTTTTAGTTTTTATTACATCCACCTCGCCTGGGCCTGGCCCACCCTGGGAAAAAATCATTGCTACGCCCATGTAAAGGGGGCGCCAAAATCAAGTGTTTGAAATAAAAGTATTACAACAAATTCACAATATTGCAAAAAATCTCGTTCTCGCTCTTGGTCTTATATCGTATTGCTGTCATCACATTATATTGCAGTGAAATCTCGAGCTCGCTTCGCTCGCTCTTGGTCTTAGATCGTATTGCTGTCATCACATTATATTGCAGTGAAATCTCGAGCTCGCTTCGCTCGCAATTCGTCTTAGATAGTACTGCTGTCATCACATTATATTGCAGTGAAATCTTGAGCTCGCTTCGCTCGCTCTTGGTCTTAGATCGTATTGCTGTCATCACATTATATTGCAGTGAAATCTCGAGCTCGCTTCGCTCGCAATTGGTCTTAGATAGTACTGCTGTCATCACATTATATTGCAGTGAAATCTCGAGCTCGCTTCGCTCGCTCTTGGTCTTAGATCATATTGCTGTCATCACATTATATTGCAGTGAAATCTCGAGCTCGCTTCGCTCGCAATTCGTCTTAGATAGTACTGCTGTCATCACACGGGTGCTTCAGACCATGAAACTAAACAACTTTAACTATGGAGCCAACATCGAAATCGCGAAAAAAAACAGCTGTCCCATACAAAACTACTGTACCGTTGGGAGGGCCGACTGTCTCTAAAATGCCCGGGCCGATTTCAGGTCCCAGTCCGGCACTGGCCGTGTGTACTTACTTATCTATTTAGGGCTGTTACTTTATGAAACGTAACAGCTAGACACTTAAAATTTTCACAGAATATGCGTTTTTACAGCGGATTTGAAAACAAATAAGTAATAAAAAAGTCAAAAAGTTAAAAATTAAGGGTTTCTAATATACTTATATTACTCTTTGTTAAGGGTCCTCAACGCCTCATACAAAAACTAGTTTTTATCAAAGTTCTTTCTTCAGCCAGAATCTGGCTCTATCGCATGTCGTAAAAAAGGTAATACGTATAGAACCGTTAAACTTGGCGATATCATTAGCATCCTTTTAAACTAAGAGTCTATCCATCAAACTGAACAACTTTTACTATGGGAGCAAACCAATCGGAGCAAAAAAATCTGCTGTCCCATACATTTTAGTCGTGTATACAGCGGCGGCGGGTGCAGTTTAGTATGGGACGGCTGATTTTTTTTCTGCTCCGATTGGTTTGCTCCCATAGTAAAAGTTGTTTAGTTTGATGGGTAGACTCTTAGTTTAAAAGGATGCTAATGATAACAATTTCACCCTGTAGTGTAGAGTAAACTCTACAGTATAATAACAAATAATAAAAACCGGCCAAGTGTGAGTAGGTCTTGCGCTAAAGGTCCCAGAGAAAACAATTTTTTTTTAGTTCATATGTTGTATGGTAGTGTGGTATGGTACGGAACCCTTGGTGCGCGAGTAGCCCGAGTCTCACTTGACCGGTATCTTCCAGAGTTCCCATGAAGCACAAAAAAAGCCGCGCGATTCGCGAAACATCAAAGATCCGTCAATATTTTGGCGCCAAACCAAACGGATGCGTTCACAAATTATACAGAAACTGGATTTGAAAAAAAAACGCACTGAAGAAGGCGTGTTTTGTGTTTATTTGCGTGGAATTCTTTTTATTGTTCACTTTTATTCAACTATGGGAATATACTTGTTATTTGAGTGGCTCGCGTTCTTAGAAGCCTTTAGATTTTTTCTTCTATTTTCTTGAACGTATGAATGAATTTCCGGATTTTTGGGCGCATCAATCGCGTGGTTGCTCGATTATAAGTCTACGTCTCGCAAATCAAGACATTTTCAACTTTATTTTCAACGGTTTAGATTCACAAATGAGGACTAGATTAAAAGAACTAGAAGAAAGTACTTTGGCAGACTTTGGCGGCGTGTAATTCGCTAGTAGTACTCTCTATTAAGTCTGTGCTAGTAGCTCTCCATCTCGTGTGATTTTTGTAGAAAAAAAATGGACACCGACGTCGTTGCATTCCGATTCCGATGCGTCATTTGATACGTTTCGCACAGATGTTAGGCGAAACATTTGTTTCTTCTTGACAAAAAGAAATCTTGGTAATTCTCATACTCAGTTGATCGTCAACGCCTTTTGCCGTTTTGGCCTTTATTAATCCAGAGCAGGTCACAGGCCTTTCACGAATAAGCGAGGAGTTGGGCATACAGTTGCCATTCTATGGATAGGTAGTTAGTACCTACGAAGCGAGCGACGTATGTACTAAAAACAATATAGGTACTGTCCCATCATCATCATCAGGCTTTATGCGTCCCAGTGCTGGGCACAGGCCTAGTTACCGTCTAGGAGGGTGTTTGGGCCACTCACTGTCCCATTGTGGATTGATAAATCATTGTTTTGATTGAACCACAGCTTTTCGACCAAAACAAAATCGGTGTGGTCTTCTAATTTGGACGAAAAGAAAAAAAAGAAGATATACCTACCTAGGTAGGCTAAAAAATGTATTTGGAATCTAGTACTTAGTTAAAATGTTTGATGTTTGGAATCTAGCCAAATAGTTTCCAAAATTCCTAACTCTTATGATGTCACAACGTCGAACTTTGAATTCAACCTATACAAGGAGGGTCCTTCTTAATATGCTGACACTTCAGACACCATCAAACTAAACAACTTTCTCTATGGGACCAAAATCGAAATTGCGAAAAAAAATCTGTTGGCAAAATTAATTTGGCTCAGCAGATTTTTTTTCGCTATTTCGATGTTGTTGGTCCCATAGACAATGTTGTTCAGTTTGACGGTCTGATCATCCCCTTAAAAAAGTGTCAGCAGAAGAACCCGATAGGAATTCTGATGAACGTCAAGATGGCGGGATCAACCTTTATTTCTTGAAAATTTTATCGCTAATATTTAGTACCTAATGCCAAAAATCTTCCTTGGTAGCTCCAACATCCAAGAAAAAGAAAAAACCTTATAAAACCCAAATAACAGAAGTACAAAAGCACAACACTTAATATCAAAATCCACCTACCTGTGCTTGACAAATAATAGAATCGTATAGAGCGCGCTTAGACGAAAAAAAATTGCCTTTTCTTAATATTAAATGTTGCGGTCATTTAGTAATTCTGATTTATTTATTGACAGGTTTTGGATTCAAACCTGTGGAGCCTCTATACGGAATTTGGGCACGTCCTTTGTTGGTAGGCAAGTTTGAAGGCATTGGGGAAGCCTTAATTTTTTCATGAATGACCAAGGAGATGGTGGCCCGAAATTTTTTCGGGAAGGTTTTCAAATGACCTAACTCACAAGCACTCCAGCCAGACTATGGTTTCGGGAGGGGGGGGGGAATTCATTTTCAGTGTTTTCATTGTAAAGCGAAGCTGTAATCACTGTTCCATACAAATGTTCAGATTTCGGGGGGTAAATCCCACATATCCGCCGCCCCCTAGATACGTGCTTCCTAACACATACGCCATTGCCAAAGACAATATACTCTCCATTGTTCCATAGAGTTGTTCTGGCCTTGCCACTTATCGAAGCCACATCAACTCTACAACGGAACGCCTTCCGACACGGTGCTAGAGTCAAAAAAATACGTCAGAAAGCTATTTACCCATATAAAGTACTTATGATGAGTTATGCCTACCTCGGTCAACAATAACATGAGAACTGAGACCATAAGAATAGTTATTAACTATTCTTATGCTGAGACCTTCCTTACTTTCCTGCACTCGGTGTGTAATCTACTATTGTCTTTACCTATTTATTTAATTTAACCTAGATGAGAAAATGTGTCTATAGGTACCTAATCTTCTTCGTAAATGGATAACAAACAAATTCACTTTCGCATTTCATTGTATTAATAGTTTTTGAACAAAGAAGCTTGTATTAACATTGTATAGTGATTGTATAATAGCATGCGGTAGCGCTTGACAGTAGTTTTAAGTGGTAATCTCTTTAAAACCATTTTAGAACTTATTGTCCAATGATCAGTAATGCAGTTAATTATTGACCACCCGGCTTTTTGACAATTTTTTTTTTAGGGTAGCATACCTACCTGCTTAGTTATTTTACCCTAGTAATACTTAAAGGGGTGGTTTAAACCAACAAACTGAACAACTTTTAGTGCGTTCACACACGATGACGCATTGACGCAGCGGCAGATGTCAGTCAGTCATTTGTGAAGCAAGGAGTTGTATTAAGTCGTGTTATGCTGTAGAGTTTCTGGCCGCATCTTCTCTACAGCGACAACACGTTCCGACGCGGTGGTAGCTTAAAAAAGAATTGACGTTTAATAAGTGTGCTTCAGGCTCCTATTTTGAATAAATGATTTTGAATTGAATTGAATTGTATGAAACCGCACTTAGAAGCACACACGGTGACGCATTGACGCACCGGGTGGCGTTCACACACGATGACGCATTGACGCAGCGGCAGACGTCAGTCCGTCAATTGTGAAGCAAGGAGTGGTATGAAACCGCACGTAGAAGCACACACGGTGACGCATTGACGCACCGGGTGTGGTTCTATGGACTGACATCTGCCGCTCCGTCAGTGCGTCATCGTGTGTGAACGCACTTATATAGTAAGCTATGGAGACAAAGTTGAAAAAAGAAATACTAGGGTGTTTTATTAGGTACATTCTGTATTAAAGACCATACTCTCTTTTGGGATGTCCAGAAATATGCAATAGGTATCATAATCATCATCGTCTCAGCCGATGGACATCCACTTCTGGACATAGGCCTCCTCAAGGATCGCCACAACGACCGGTCCTGCGCTGCCCTCATCCAACGTGTTCCCGCCGCCTCCACCGGGTCGTCGGTCCACCTTCTAGGGGATCTGCCTATGCAATATACCTAAACTGCAAAAAAGGTGATAAGTAAAAGTCTGACGTGTGAAATCGTATCACGCACAATCGTGTGGACCTGCATAGGTAGCATGACACGTGATAAAGCGCTCTCTTTCTTTTTGAACGTGAACGAACGAGATAAAATACGTGATACAGCCGTATCACGTGTAGCATGCTGCCAGTGCTGATGACATTTTTTGTAATGCAAAGGTATTTTTTGTGAGAGTGTTCTTGACTATGTTTCACGAAAATCGGTTCAGTAGTTTTCAAGATAATCAGCTTCGATTGAGCTTTGACGGGACCTCAGCCAAAATCATAGGTAAGTACCTAGTTAGGTACCTACTGTCGCGGACTTTTTCGCCTGCCTGATCTTCTCTTATTGTTTGGAAACTATTCATTCATTGGTCTAACATTCATCAATAGGGAGGGGCTAGACAGCGCTTTTTTTTTGTATGCATGTAAAAATTTGCCTAGTGGTGGTCAGGCGGAAAAGTCCGCGATAGTACCTAGAAACTTGGAGTTTGGGGTCAAATGTAAGACAGGGGCTCATCTCGATTGTTCTCGCTTTCTCGAGGGTGGGATGCTAGGCCTAGAAAGAATAGACTCGTAAGCACAATTATAACTATTTACGGTGTAAAGTAGCTGCTCTACCTTATACCAATGTCTAAGTTTTTCCCAATTTGGAAGAGTAACTTATTGCCATTTTAGTTAAGTACAAATCTACACCGCTACAAAAAGTGTTATTATTTGACCAAAATATTGGTCCCTAGAGTGCCTTTTCAATCACTTTACTATCCTCTAAGGACAGTGACCTTCCGAAAACTAAACAGAATAGGCATCATTTCTAGACACCTAAGTCACCTTTTTTTCATGATTTAAAAACCATTTAAAATCGGCACACGCATGGCAACGTAACCGGTTACCGAACGGTCTTGACCGATTCAAAATGGTGGTCCCGATTGCGCGCCAAAATCAGCTGTTTTAGTCATATGGGAACGACGAAATCTTGAAAAAGTTTACAATGGCAAGTTTAAAAACGATTGTTAGTGAAAAACACGATATTTAACAAGACATTTTGAACAATAACAATTATAAAGGAGTATTTTATTGTAGTTATTGTTGCATTCTCTTGTTGGGACGACTGACGACGCCCAGTTTTGGCGCGAATCAGCTGAGCGCAAAACAAGTCGGACAAGGATCTTTTATTATGAAACTTTTGGGTTTAACGATAAATTCTTGTTTCGAGAACAGGTATGAGGTAAAATAACTGTTTTATTTTTTGAAACGAATGCGTTTTGTCGAGTTTTAACATTTATTTTAGGAACATTTTTCTGTGACGGCTTTCGTTAACTTTCAAAAATTAACCATCCACGACTCAAAATCCAATCTAAGAAACAAGAAAGTTAGGTTAGGTAAACTTAGGTACCTAAGTACTAAGTACCCAATGATAGGTAGGTACATTATAAGTTAAACGACTATACTCCATTCAGGAATTAGAGCGACAAAATGTAAACAACGGTGATACCAGTGTAGAAAATACCATCTCGAGATGGAAGAAAACTTATCTCCGGAATGAATAACAGTAAATTATCTACTCTACTCGCCAAGGATTACGACAAATGATATGTTAATTTTGTATGGAATATAATTACAAAATACGCAAGCTATAACTTATTTTAGATTAATAGAAAGCGTGACTGTAAATATTTTATTTCGTGGTCTGGCAAGAATCAGATATTTGAGACCTTTGGTTCGTTTTAACAAAGTTTTTAAAGAAAAAGATTTTTTATTTTGTAAACGCATCTCTTGATTGTTTAATACCTTCGTCTGAGTCCGTACGCTATGCGCAGATGCTACGCATAGCACAAAAAGCCCACACAGACAGAGTAGCGGGCTACATAACATAATTTAAAAATGTCATTCAAATTATCACGACTGTTTTTATTATTTATAGATAGACGATACATTTTTAATGCCAACGCAATTTATTAAATGCCGTGCCGACATAATTGTTTTCTTAAAAAATGTACCAAAGTTTTTTGACCACGTAATGTCACTTTGACAGTGACGTTTCTTTGTTTACATTTTGTCGCTCTAATTCCTGAACGGAGTATATATTCCATGAGGGGGTAGTCAGAGATATTCTGAAACCTCAGAACATCCACGTTCCACTAGTAGTACCGAAACTCTGTCCAGTATCACGGGGGTGAGCCCGTTGCCATGGACACAACACATGCCTCGAAATGCAAGCATGCCGGCGGCTTCCTCACGATGTTTTCCTTTACCGAAAAGCCAGTGGTGTTACAAATCGTACATAAATTCCGAAAACTCATTGGTACGAGGCGGCCTGGAGTGCGATTTTTGAATCTCATTCGGTGAGCTAAGCAGTTGAAAATGTAAAAATTACTATGGAGATACGCATCCTACTACTGATTTGACTTTCAAAAATCACACTCCTGAAGTATGATTATTGAAAGTCAAATCAGCAGTAAAAATATGCGTGTCTCCATAGTAATTTTGACATTTTCAACTGCTGAGCTCACCGAATGAGATTCAAAAATCGCACTCCTGGACGGGGATCGAACCATCGCATCGCCTCCTGCACGACAAGCAAGGTTACTCGCCTCTGGACCACCACGGCATCCCGGCATTAAATTTACACCCTGACTAAAACCACCGAAAAGCGATAACAAAACGACAATGTCCCCGCCGCTAATATCGAAATACAGGGGCGCCTCAAACCGGCGGCGAGCAAAATCAGCTGAGTTGGTACCAGTTTTTTTAGACGTTTTTTGCCCAGCATCCTCATTCGAAACAGGTCCTGGCTTTGTGGCCGCCGCATTACTTATATTTTGGCCCGTTTTCTGGGAAGAACTACCACCCTCGGATAGATTTTTTTCAATATTTTCGGTCGTGGCAGGTAGAGTCTTAATATTTCCGGATGGACTATAGTTTAGGTATTGGTTTGGTAAATTATGACACGAACAATGTGTTCTTATAATAGGCCAAAAGCAATGAATAGTCAAGTATCTTAGACCAAGTATAGTGGAAATACCCACCTACTTACTTATCTATCTATCTATTTATCTATAAGTGGGATCACAATACGGCATCCGGAAAGAGCAGTAGGCTCGACCCCCACACGGTGGACCGACGACCTGGTGGAGGCGGCAGGAACCCGTTGGATGAGGGCAGCGCTGGACCGGTCGTTGTGGCGATCCTTGGGGGAGGCCTATGTCCAGCAGTGGACGTCCATCGGCTAAGATGATGATGATGATGATGATGATGATGACACCTGTATAGGTAGGCTGACGATGATCGACGAAGTAGCAGAGCAACTAGGTACGGAGGTCGATAACCGACATTGCTGAGACGAATTCTTAAGCAGTTCATTTTTATTGTATTTTCGTAACATTTGTAGACATGAATGTTAATTCAAGATTTTGGGACAAAAATGTAAAAAAAAATACAAAATGACGTGCCAAAATGAGCCATTTTCAAAATAATTTTCTAAATTAAATATCGAACTAAATACAATATTATGTCACCTACTGTTCTGGCTACATCAGAAGTCTCTTTACACAATTCTTAAGCTCTTGAAAATAAGTGCGAATCTGCATTGATTCACCTGCTTTCGAATTCCGAAAACGTAATCAACTATTCGTAAAACTTCAAGCAAATTTCGATTCAATTCACATTGAGTTAAAGCCCAATATCCTATAAAGACAAAGCTGCCTCTTTTTCTTGAGGTCATTCTCGGTCAAGAAACAGGTATTTTGTTGCTTATTATTCGATTTTCACCCTTAATTTTAACTGGTTAAAGTACATTTTCGTCTCCAGTGTCACGGTTCTCACGATCGACATTATGCTGACAACGAAAAAAAGTTTCAACGTTTTTTTATCAAATAAAACCTTGACTCGATGAGTTAAAGATGAAATTACAATGGGCTGTTAATTTTGACATTGGCGCGCTTTTCAAGATGAAGGTTGCACGTGGTCTATGGTCATTGTATTGTTTTAATTAAGAAAAAAAAAAGTGTTACTGAAGAAAAATTTAAAATTTCTACCATTCATAATTTAGCAAAAATTCTGTTTTCGTAAACCTATCCAGTAAATATAAGTTCTAACAAAATTAGGTGAAACTATTTTAAGGGGATGAACAGACCATCAAACTGAACAAGTTTCTCTATGGGACCAATATCAGAATCGCAAAAAAAAAAAAAACTGCGGGGCATACATTGGTCGAGTAGGTTTGTATGGAATAGCTGATTTTTTTTTTGCGATTTGATCTTGGTCCCGTAGAGAAAGTTGTTCAATTTGATGGTCTGATCATCCCCTTAAAATAGTTTCAGCTAATTTTGTTAGACCTTATACAGGGTCCAACTTAATATGCTGACACTTTTTTAAGGGGATGATCAGACCATCAACTTGAACAACTTTCTCTTTGGGACCAACATCGAAATCGAGAAAAAAAAATCAGCTGTCCCATACATTTGGTTCGAGTAGGTTTCCAATTTTGTATGGAGAGGCAGATTTTTTTTTCGCGATTTCGATGTTGGTGCCATAGAGAAAGTTGTTCAGTTTGATGGTCTGATCATCCCCTTAAAATAGTTTCAGCTAATTTTGTTAGACCTTATATAGGGTGTTTCCTTTCAGGGGGATGATCGGACCATCAATATGAACAACTGTCTTATAATGGGAAAAACACCAAAATCGCGAAAAAAAACTGCTGTCCCATGAATGGGTCGAATAGGATTGCAGTTTAGTACCAAATAATTTTTTTCGCGATTTCGATGTTAGTTCCATATTGAATGTTGTTCAGTTTGATGGTCTGAACATCCCCTAAATACCATCAGCATATTCTAAGACCCTGTATTATGTTAAAACTGAAAAAAGAATACAGAACGTCCTCTGCCCGTGTCTCTACCCGTCACATTATACAAAAATACAAGTGTTGTATGTATGTATGAGTGTTTATTTAGCAATGTAAAGTTCCTCGGAATCTTCATGGAGACGAGAAGTGGATGGACAATGGTTTGCGCTATGAACACTGCTATTTTGCGTAGGGTTGCCAGTTTCAGTAAAACATGAAAATGAAAAGTCCCAATGATCGTTTTTCCACAAAAAATCTGGGGATCGCTAGATATCCCGAAAGTGCCGAAAGAGCCGTCTCGGTCTAAATCCAACTTTCATAAAATAAAAACAGGGATAAGATTTAATAAAAAGATGCAAAACTATCTTTTATTTTCGAATCGTTTGCATTAAATTACAGAGGGCCTACCATGAGTTTTCCCTGTACTTTACTACTGTAGTTACGTCGCCAAATCGTATGACAGAAATTAGTTCTCAACGTAACCACTAGGAGTGCTGTACGAAATTCAATACAAAATTGGTGACGTAACTACAGTAGTAAAGAACGGTGAAAACTCATGGTAGACCCACTGAAATAATTTACGTCTTACAAGGCAGTATGGTCAACATCCCATTGCCCATAGTTCACTGGCAGAAATGGAGTGCTAACGCAGAACCAAGAGTCCAATAAATATAAGAAAAAAACTGGTGTGATGAACACTGCCTGTAAAGTCGTGGATGAATGTTTGAGGAACTAACTAAATCATTGTAGTATGGTGTTGTTGCCAGGTTATGCTTGATTTTGACGTTCTTGCGTGGAGACAGCGCCCTCATTTTTTGTCAAGACTTTATAGACAGACTGTAAGTGATCGGAGAAGTCGAAAAAAAACGAAGATTTATTATAGTAGTAAATACATTTTACATCTTTTTTAGATTTTAAATTTTTATAGTTTCTCGTCACCCCGATAGAACATGGTCTTGAGTTTATGTAACTTCCTGCTAACTCATGCAAATGGTAGAAGCTGTTCCTTTTAGCAAGAAATATTTGCTTTGCAATGTTGAGTGTTTGCAAGGATGTACCTATTTGAGAACAGTCTCATCTTGCTTAGTTGTTAATATTCATTCTAGTTAGGTACTGTTAAAAGGTATTGCTGTTAAAAAGTTTCTAGCTATACTAAAAGGGAATAAGTAAAAACTTGGTAGGTACCTACCTACCTACTTATCAACATAAAAGATTCTCAAAGCACTTACGGCAAAGAGACACGATTTCGATGTTGGTCCCATAGAGAAAGTTGTTCAGTTTGATGGGCTGATCATCATCCCCTTAAAATACCGTCAGCATAGCATATAATGAAGAACCGTGTATACTCTTTGAGCATAGAGATACGTAATGAAAATATTATAATTATGTAATAATTAGGATCCTTTTTACCCGACTGCGCCAGAAGGAGGGTTATGTTTTTCGAGCGTATGTATGTATGTATGTATGTATGTATGTTTGTATGTCTATTTCTTTGGCACGCCCTACAGCCTAAACGGCTTGATGGATTTTGACGTATGAGGTGTCGTTAGATTTGTAAAAATCGTGAGAGTGACATAGGCTATATTATTTTAATATGGCGTTTGCGGCGAATTTTTACTTAATCCTTTTTTAACTTTATGAAAATGAGTACAAAAGAAAAGTAAGTAAGTACCTACTTTAATAATAGATAATTATTTTCTCAGTGCCCAATATTAATTAACCTCTAAAGGTCGAACTTAGCTAAAACTGCATGAATAAAAAGAATAGGTTGGCTGGTAAGTAATTGTAGCCACGTTTCTGGCTACCCCTTAAGGGATCTTGGTCGTAGGTATCTCAAAGTTTCTTGAATTCACAAAAAGTTAAAACTACTTATTATTAATCATTCTTCAATCAAATTACGACATCAATAAATTTTGTTATCGAAAACAAAAATGAAAAAAATGCTCGTCAATTACCGAGACGTCTTTATTGTTTGCATGTTAAAGATCAATTTCGCGAAAACGTTTCGCATTTGATATGAAAATCGTAATCTTGTAGTTACTTCTTGGGAGTCTGGAGTACATAACATTCCAGATTCAAAATTTAACGCCCGCAACGGTACCATAACCGACGGCGCACGGTTTCGCGCGCTTTTACTTCAAACAAAGTTAACTTTACTGTCGAATGCAAATGCGAAACACTCTACTTAGTTCCAATAAGATTGATTATCGTATAAATTTGTATTCTGGATAATTTTGGTTTCGGTTACACTTGACAGATAAGGTTTTTTTCAATAGACAACGTAACACAGATAAATAGCGATCTTCAATTTTTTTTCAGATAGTTAAATGTTTTTTTGTTTTGTTTGATACGTTAAAATTCGCGATTAGAAGACAGATTATTTGTTATTTGTGTCTTAAAAATTGGTGCATTTACAATAAAGAGATAATAATAAGTATCAAAAGACGTAGGTATCTTTTTAAGTACCTAGTAGTGATGATGAAGATTTTACCTTACGTGACATTAATTTCCATAGAAACAAAGGCATTTTATCAATTATTCCCTCTAATTTGATTAATTTGATCCGTATTTTGACAGTTAGCTACAATTCTAAATAAAACCACTGAACCGATTTCGATTAAAATTTATCTGGGAGGTCTTGTCTATATTGTATGAGAAAAGACAGCGATTCGATTACTTTTCATAAATGTACTACCAATCTTAAAAATTTTCGCTGTCAAAATAATTAATTAACTATCCATTTGGAAATTTTAATAATGCATCATAGACAAATAATTATATGATTGGGATCCTTTTTCAAATTTTCATAAAAGTAATAAACTTTTTTTTTGTTCTGGCTAAGAAAATTGTAGAATTATTGTAGTTTTTCTTACTCATTGCAATTAACATAAGGTATTTCAGATACCCCATTTGATTATTCATATGACCAGTAACATTTTGTTTCCTAGTCAACTAACATTTATTTATGAACTAACACTACAACAATGTGTATTTAAATAGTCAAGTGCAAAGCACCGTCACGTCCTAAAGCAGGAAATGCCAGTTTTATGGGTAACCGCCTGAAAGGACAAGGATTCCATCTTTATACAACCTTAAAACTCTATCGGTATACGAACTCCTTTGTCGACGTAACTGCTTCTTGAAAGTGGCCAGTGTTTGCCTATTGTGTGAGTTCAAGTTGTATAATAAGTCTTAAAACTTCGGAATAGAGTTTGAATTTGTTTGATTGTAGAGTTATCCGTTTGGCGCCTCGATTTGACAATCAGCTGTGCCGATTTATTTTTATCTTTTGTTTTTTTTAAACAAAGTTTTGAGATTAGGTTTTCGGAATATAAAGCTTGAATATAAACATTACGTATTTATTACCTTGTAGTTTTTCTCGTGACTTTGTCTGTTGCCTTTAAAAAATTATCATAAATATTTTAATCCAGAACTTAATAATCTGATTAAAGATAAAACCAATTTAGGCATACTTAGGTATATTAAAAAAAAAAAAAATCTAACATTTGTCTTGCAAATTCCTTTAATCTATTTTTCATCGTAAAAGAAAAACACATCTTACATTTTGGTCTAAAATGTAATAATGCCGACTAAAAAAATGCTATATTCTGTTAGAACTCCGTCTAAGAATTTGTTATTACTTATGGGCCTTATGTCACTAAAGCTGTATGGCGATTATCATTGGTTTTATTAGGATTCAAAAAATCTGCTTTTTCATACATTTTGTCCTGGGTGGCATGCTAGCCCCTGCATCACTTGGCATCTTTCGTTTTAGGAACTGTACTCATAATTTCCATTCTATCACACGGTTTAAACCATATTCTGCAGTTCTTCAGGTATTCAATTCATTCATGCATTAATCATATATAGGGTCCAACTTAATATGCTGACACTTTTTTAAGGGGAGGTTCAGACCATAAAACTGAACAACTTTCTCTATGGGACCAACATCGAAATCGCGAAAAAAAAATCAGCTCTTCCATAGAAAACTGCAAACCTATTCGAGCCAAATGTATGGGACAGCTGATATTTTTTTCGCGATTTCGATGTTGGTCCCATAGAGAAAGTTGTTCAGTTTGATGGTCTGAACATCCCCTTAAAAAAGTGTCAGCATATTAAGAAGGACCCTGTATATTAATGCATGAATGAATTGAATACCTGAAGAACTGCAGAATATGGTGCACATGCTCACGACTATATTCCCCGAGGACAGTCAGAGATATTCTGAAACCTCAGTACATCCGCGAATTCATTCATGAAGACTGGTAAACACGTGTCCATCAGTTAGCAATTATTGAACCTGATATTTACACGCGACCGTTACAGCTATCAGTTAGTTACGTCATGATACCAGGCGCCAGATAAGTTGATAATGATAATCTCGACTTCCTACTGTCCCACGGGTTTTTCTTCCCCTCGTCTATTTCTAATCTATCAGCAGGTCTCCGTCACTCAGTCCTAGATACCGAGATAAGAGTTACCTACACTCTGTCGCATCGTAAACGATGCGCTTGCTTGATTTCTGCCACTCGCTCCAGGCGGCAACGTTGTATACGTTGTATAAGAAGGAGCAACAACGCTGTGTCAAGTTTCACGAGGTAAATTTTTGTAACAGCAGCTGTCCCAATACATTTGGGTCGAGTAGGATTGCAGTTTTGCATGAAACAGCAGATTTTTGTCGCGATTTTGTCTTTGGTCCCATACAAAAAGTTGTCCAGTTTGATGGTCTGATCATCCACTTAAAAAAATATCTGCATATTAAAAAAGGACCCTCGTAATCAATGTCTACAATTTCAAATGAATCTAACAAATTCAAAGGAATCCTGCACAAGAAAACAGCCTAGTTCTAAGATAATAACTTCAAACGATTAAAGTACTATCCAATGAACAGGTTTTCTTACGCGGTTCCTTTCAATCCCAGCCCATGTCCTGTACTTACATAATTCCTGAGCCTCAGGGTCAAATCCTGGATTTCTTAGAGGCGAGATCACGAGTCACGACTCGAAGTGGATTAACAACTTTAAAAGGCTTTGTTCAACAACGTTTTTATAAAAAGTATGTGGTTTTGTGTTTACGCGAGCTAATATTCCATTCAAAGACTAGTCCATTTTTAAATACCTACATAATAGTTTTGTTATTTCATCAGTCATTTTGAATTTTGCAGTCATTGCGTAATTAATTATCGTTTCTGACTACCCCAAAACGGAAAGTTGACAAAGTTATTAAGAACTGATCATAAGAGTTTCTTTCCTCACTCTTTTATTATATTTCTATTGTCCGCGAAAAGTATATTGCCTTGGGCATGAAGTAATAGTTCTACTAAGGTACTCCTATGCCTTTAGATAAGTAAAGAATGAACAATAAAGGGCCCAGTATACTTCCCTGAGGAACGCGGTAATAACAACAGTATGTGGATATTAATGGACACTGTCTTCTTCCTAATTAGTTTATAGATTAATTTTTATTCTGGCTAGGTGAGTAAAAAGCATATATAGCATACGAGGAAATCGAAAAACGTATCTGATGACCAAGAACTTGACGACGTAAATGATGCCCTTCGACAAGTTTTGAACTGGTTTAACGCAAATAATCTCGCACTTAATGCCAAAAAAAGCTTGGGTCTGAGTGTCGCTAACATATAGTTTACTGTATAGTATCAATTATTTAATTAAATAGACTATGTATTACTGTATACATAACCTTAGCATAAGAATTTATATTGTAATAGTCATTAAGTCGTGTTATGCTGTAGAGTTTCTGGCCGCATCTTCTCTACAGCGACAACACGTTCCGACGCGGTGGTAGCTTAAAAAAGAATTGACGTTTAATAAGTGTGCTTCAGGCTCCTATATTGAATAAATGATTTTGAATTGAATTGATAAATGGTGAAGAGGAGAAACTGGTGTCATAGTAGTACCAGAAGACTGAAAAGAATGGCGATCTCTCTATCGGTATATTATTAACTCGCTAATGACAGTATCAAATGTCGAAAAAAATGCTCTTATTTTTATTACCATCGTCCGTCACTAAGGTACCTAGTTTAGTTACTTCTTTTCAAGTTAACCTCGCCTTTGTATCACGAATTGCTGTTAGGTATCTATTTATTTTTAATATTTTTTTGTGTACAATAAAGTTTTTAAGAATCTTAGTAGGTACTTAATTTCATCTTTGATTGTCAATGATTTCTCTTGTCATTTATAGATTTTTTTAAGGTTCATTAACTGCAGATTTCAAGCACGTCGTTAATCTCATAGAGCAGATTACTCAACGCTTACCTTACAACTTGGCAAAAAAAGTCCTGATAAAGAATGAGGGCGCTGCCTCCACGCAAGAACGTCAAAATCTAGCATAACCTGGCAACACCACCATACTAAAATTTTAGTTCCACTTTTCACTACGATCATGACTTTTTTGCCAAGCTATACATCTTTTCTGTGGTAGCACTACAGTTTGTCATTGGTTGTTTTTGCCTACCTACTTCAGTGGAAAACAGCATTTATGTATATTGAACGATTCGCTCAAACGTTAAAAATTTCGTCTGTTGCCGTTGCCACTATATTGAATAAAACATTATAGAATACCAAGAAATCAGCTGTTTCCTATTAGAATTCTGTGTAACGCACAAAAATTTCTTCTTAGCTATAAAAAAACTCATTTGAGTAGGTAGGTATTAGAGATTATGTGTATGTTTAAATGTATTTTATATTTTATTCATAAAATCTTTGTCGTGCCACGTTACTAGAATGAGATTTAGTGAATTTTAACGAAAAATCTTTGTCTTTCGGTAGCGCCCTTTTTGCAGGTAAACGTTTTTTAGTTTAGTTTCTAACTTTTACATTTTAAAAGCATTTTGTTATTACTTGGGAAATTAAGTAATAATTTAAAGAGGGCTAAAATAAATAATTAATGATACTTACAGGTGGTTTCAGTCCATACAAAACTTTGACGTAGACCGAAAGTAATATTTTATATTTGGAAAAATAGCTTAGAAAATCTAGATTGCGCGTCTCAAATAACATTTACAATTTATAATATAATTACGAAGATATAAAGGCTTTGAAATTGTGTATGAACTATTTCAAAGCCTTATATTCGTAATTATATTATCAATTGTACGCATAGGTACGCATCGGAATTTCTTCTACAGCGTATGCAGGTTTCCTCACGATGTTTTCCTTCACCATTTGAGAGCAGTCGGTATGACATTACGTAAGTACTGTGACGGGGCTTCGCTCAGTGGTGGCGGCGTAATGATAATAAATTGGATTATATTTTAAATATATTTTATTTAAAATAGAGAAACATAACAACTCCCCTCGCCCCCGGATCTAAGACATAATACAAACGTTTCCAATCTTTGTTTCTTTGGATATGCGTTCCAAACTTAAACTAAAGCGGCCTGTACGGAACCCCGCGATATATATAACCTCCTACAGTACATACATAAGTTAGAAAAACTCATTGGCACATGGCATGTGATGTGGTCCGTGCGGATTTGAACTCGAACCTCAAGTCCTCAAGATTGACTTTCCATAGGTCTCTCCACAACGCGCCACCAAAGCTCTTACTACCATAAATAATACCTACTAATAAACGAATTTAAAAGAAATCCCATAGTAGTAAACGTTTTTTCAAAACCTGCTAGCTTTCATAATCTATCAATTCAAATCTAAATATAAGGGCCCCCTTATCGCTATCTATATTTGCCAAAACTACACAAATAACAATAAGAAAGTGCCTCCAAAGGCGGCATCCGAAAAGCATTCCTATAACACAACCATATGATTTGACAGGAATTCTCAGGAGTCCAACTAAACAAATATATACGTGGCCTCCTAAAAATATACACGTGACCTTATTTATATGGCGTTTAGGATCCTACTCACTTAATTCAGCTGCATTTATTTATGTTGCGATCATATGGTATAGGCGTAGGTTTTCAATGTTTTCCGTTAAACGAATATGTATTTTATTGAACGGTGATAAAGTTAAGTTTGTTTATGTGTTAAAAAGAATGACCATATGATTTAACTTTGAATCGATTTGTGTGACTGTGTGTGAAATACCGGATTTTTTCCTTTTGCTACGAGAATTTAAGCCTTAATGGCAGGGAATAAAAGCTATTTTTGAAAATGAATGTTGTAGATGTGTGAGTGGGAACAGGATTCGCTTCCCATATGATTTTTGTATGACATTCCATTCTTAAAGAAAATTAAAGTTTTGTTTCTTATTGCTAATGAAAATAAGGTTCAAAATGCAGCGTTGATAAGAAACGATCTAGTTAGGTGGGGTCAGACGGGTTGGCTGTGCAGGCGCAGTTTAGTTGCCAGCTTTTTGACCGAAAAAGTTACTATTGTAACCGAAATTATTCAAATTTTGAACGATAAAATAGTTACGTAATTAGATTTTGGCTGTTTTTCCACATGAACTCAATCATATTCGATATTTTATTACATTTCATGATTTAGGTACACAAATAAATAAGTTTACTTACCCATATGAATATTAGAAATTAAAAATTTGTCATCGAAAGTATTGAAACTCACAGAATTACATCGAAACTTAGAATATTTGCAATGTGCTTCCTATAAAACTCTACAGATGTCATGTTCATCGCTCCATAGAGAAGTGTGTGGGATCATGTCATTTAAAGACTGTGCCTATCTTTTTTAAAGGCCATGGTATCGAGCCCATACAGACATATAACACGTAAAAAGTTTAAAATTGTCGAATAAAATGATTCGGAAATAATACAATATTCCATTAAACGATGTGTAGGCATCTTTTTGATCATCTTTTTCCTTTTTATTATTTTAAACCAACAAATTTTAAGTTTTTAACCTTAATTCGCTCGCGCAGACCGTAGCGCCATCAAAATAAGAAAATATTATTTACACAGATTGACAAATACATTTTCTTAGATGTTACTATATTTTCATTTTAAAACATGACTATGGTTGATGATTTTGCCGGTAACGACATGAAATAAAGATAAAGATGCATTTATTTGTATGACATGCGTAGTTTAAAGTTAGTTAAAAAAGCAGTGCTTTGCCAGTTGTAGCGTGAATTGTTCCTCCACTATGCCAACTATGCCCTTTCCTAATTAGAGGAACTCGTTGATAAATGCGCAGCAATCAACTTTTCATAAATGCTGCTTAAAAGAAATTCCTGGCTTCTAAAAATCACACAAAATCCAAAACTACCACAATGGTAGAAAATTCCTGACTCTACCAACCCTATTCTCAGGGGTGGCATGACAGCAGACGGGCGCGCTAGGGGAAGACGGGGGAATTCGAAATTCAAAATCAGTTGCTGACGAACCGCGGTTGGACAAACATCGCGGTGCGAGCGCTCCTGAAACAAATCAGCTGAGAGAGATTAAAAAGACTGATAACTAAAAATGGACTTGTGATCTTAGTGTATTTATTTTGTGAAAACGAACAATTTTTATTGTGTTTATTCAAAATGTGGGGAGAGAGCAGTAAAAACTGTGAAATGAACTGCCAGTGCTCAGGGTAAGTTTTTTATCGTACATATTTATTTTTCTGGTTTGTTTACGGAAGTGGTGTTTCTTTTTTTTTAAATTCTTAAAGGCTGTAAAAATACTTATAATAAACTAACTACAGAGTTTAACAACCTAACCTAAATCGACCGGTAGGTAAATTTTCTTATCATTAGCACTATTTCCGTATAGTTTATTTACAACAATAAACGACAAAAATAAACTGATATCCGTAAACAAAATCCCTAATTTACGTACTTAAATTCTTTTCTATAACCTATGTACACCGTGGTAGGTATAATTATACTAAACCTATCTATTTGTCTTATGTAGGTATAGAATAGGTACCTAATAAAGTAAGTACTTACCTAAATAAACTGTGAATTTTAGCTGTAAGCTAATTATTATAATTAGATTGGTATTTATTTAATTTTCTCCATATTTTTTGCACACGTGGAATATTTATTAGTTTTGAAACAAAAAAGACCTTAAAAAAAAGATTACGTCATTATAACAAGGATTCAACCTTGAAGCATAGACAAGGATATTGAACTTTTTCGCTGATAAAAAAAGTTTCTTTCAAACTTTTTTTCGTCGTTTAAAAAGAAGAAATTGCCCGCGAAAGATTCAATTTCATTTCAAATGAGAGTGAAATTATTCGCTACGAAAGTTAACGGACTATTCAGTTAGTTTAAATCTCACTGACGGTTTAGTTAAACTGTTATCAGCTTTAGCGTTACGCAATAAAGTTTATAATACTTTGTTAATGTTGATGCAGATACGACTATTCTGTTATAAAGAGACTGACTTCCTCTGAGACCATAGATAGGAATTTTGCAGATATAATAACATAGTAGGTAAGGTACCTACTGGGTATAAATAATATAATATAGTTTGTTTTATCTTTAACGAACGGTATGGTGTAATGGTTACCACGCCGGCCTGCCAAACCAGGGTCCTGGGTTCGAATCCCGGTTCGGTCATGAATGTTATAAGTGTTATGTTTTTGCCGTTGTTGTATGGTTTCCAAAATACTATATGACTGCCGTTATCGCCGCGATATTTCTGAGATAAATTAGAGTCGTGGCCGCATAGCAGCGATGTCGCGGCGATATCGCTTAGTAAAGCCTCGTATCCACTAGGCAACAATGAGGAGTTTTCTGACAGTCAGCTACTCAAACGTAGTTCGTCATACCGGCGATAGACGGCGTTGACCAGAGAGGGGTCCGAAGACAAAATTTGTTCGCTAAAAAGTAAACAAAAATGCATGTAAGTAACTATGCATGTAAGTTACATGAACATAAAGGTGGCTCCTCAATCCTGACGTTATGGATTGAGGAGCCACCTTTATGTTCACGTAACTTCTCTATACTTTTGCTACAAATTCCAGGATTGGGCCTACAAAATCTACAAATTGCCTACAAAATGGCCATAGAATCCTTTTTTCAATATCAAATGTGGCTCCTCAATCCATACGCACATAAGTAACTGAGTCAGACGCATCCGTTGACGAAATATATGCTCATATTTTGTTGCTTACTTAAAAACACAAATTCTTACTTTTTTATTTGTATTTTATTATCTGCAAGGTCGCTCGCCCCTGTCTCGTCAACGCCATCTATCGAGCCATTAGGAACTACTTTTTCTTTTTTAATGGCTTTCTGAAAATCCCTCATTGACGCGCGCGACGTTGCTTCTTTCAAACTTACTTCTTTTTGAAAAAGAAGCAACGTCGCGCGTTGTTTTGCAACGTTGCCGAACATGTTGAGCGTCACGTGTTGCGCGTCAATTGTTGCCAGGCACGTATCCAGGGGGGGATAGGTGGGATTTAACACCCCCCCCCCCCCTGAAACACGAATATTTGTATGGAAAAGTGATTACAGCACTTACTTTTTCATTGTTTTTCTATTAATCCCCACCGAAAATTAAATGTCCCGCCCCGAAACAAAAGTCTGGATACGTGCTAGGTTGCCTAGTAGATACGACTTATGAGGCTTCAAATAGCGTCGGTGCAGTTGCGACGTTGTTGCGGTACAGCTTCAACATCGCCCGCGCTCTATAATCGGTGTGATAAGCATGTTAAAATTACTTCAGTACCTAACCTATGCAATTTTCGCTTTGAATGGTGCCTTACGAAATAATAATACAAAATTCTCAGAAACTTCATTCATAAAATGCATTTAATCTGAATGACCTTTGTTTGTATTCATTAAAAAGGATCGTTAAATTATTGTTATCACTGAACTGATAATGATAACAACCAGCGAAATGTCGTTATGTTAACCGATTTTTAAAATAATAATGAGGCGTGTCTGTTGAGCTGTTATAATCGTAGGCTTTGCTACCACTACATCTTTTAAGCCTGCCACAAACCAGTGGCGGATACAGAAAAAACTCAAGAGGGGGGGCGCTAAAGATATCTAGAGCTTGATTTGATCGTTATAGAAACACAAGTCACAGAAGTAGCGAGATAATGAACTCGCAATTAGAGAGAGCTCGAAGGAGTATGTTGGCTTTGGCAGCCATTTTTCATACATAGGGGGCGGCGCGGGCGGCACTACGGGTGGGGGGAAGGGGGGGGGGGGCGGCCCTCACCCCCGCTAGGTAGGAAGCGTGGCTGATAATGGCAATGGTTTATTCCACTTTTTGTCAGTTTTCCCCATTTTGTATGAAATGACAGCTAAGTGTACAAGGTGTGATGCATTTGTAGCAAGGTTTTTGTACTGTACTTGGATATTCAGGGTGGAATGACGTGTCCAGTGGGTACTTCATTAGCCAGTGTAAAGACTATCCTCTTAAATTCAAATGATAGCTGCCGTATTTATAGATCAGTATTATCAAAACAAATGGGCAATTAAAATTAATTATTATGGCTTTTTATATCACAAATAAGTAGGGCAAAATGATTAGAGTAGCTGATAGTGTAAACTTGCCAAGTGTGAGAACTGTATCTTGCGAAAAGTGTTCCGTACAAACTTAGCTAGAGCCTGTTTCTTTGATTTGAACAAAAATATATGACCACCCCGAATTGGTTAATGGTCGTGTGTTTATGTGTATAAAATACGTAATTCAATCTATTGTTTTGTTTTAATTGCCTAATAAAGTATTCAATGTCAAAAATAATAATGAACCTCTTCACAAAATAAAAAGAAATAAAGCATTTTTTTTGTCAACTAGAGGTGTGGTTTATAGTTTACGGATACGGGCCCATTGTTATCCCGTACCATAGACAACCGCAGGGTCGTAAAGTGTTCTTGTCTATGATTGTTGTTTTTTAATTCGACCGTAATAAAAAAAACAATATTAAGTAAAAGTATTTCGTGAAAAGAAAAAAAATCCTTATATTTTTGTTTTGAAAAATGTAAGTGTCAATAAACAATTTTAAATTTATTTTCGTTCGTTTTATAGTAAAATATTTCTACATAAAGAAATAGTTATTTGTTATGCTAGGCTGCAAAGTTACTTTTTGGCGCGAGTAATTTTATTGAAACCTGAGCATGCGAAGGATTCTAGGATTGAACCACGAGCGAAGCGAGAAGGTTTCAAAGGTACGAGACGCAGAATAACTTTGCAGCCGAGCGAAACACACAATTTTTCACCTCACAACAGCGAGGAAAAAAAGTGAATTGCTAAAAAGAACATTTCAAAAAGTTTTTATTTTCGTGCTGGCCAGTGTCATGAAATAGTTATTAAGCATTTTCTGTGGGTTGGCGGTATATAAAAATATTGAATAGACAGATTCGAATTTCAAAAACTCCTTCCACGCTAGCGGATAAAATACACTTTTGCAGTCAGATTTCGAATGATAAACAGAATCTTTCCGAGCTTGTGAGGTGAAAATTATTTTATTCTCGAGAAAATTCGAAAAAGAGAAATCAGTTTTTCGAAGAAGTCTTTTGATTGAGGTGACCGAAATAAAGGGATTTCCCCGAATTCAAACCCCTAAAAGGTAAAAACCGGGGATAAGATACGGTTTAACTAGTAAATAACGACAACATCCTTATGTTTGTACTTCACGCTCTAGTGGATTTGGGGTGAACAGAGGGGCGACGACAACAGTACTGATTTCAATACATTTACATTTCTAAGACGGTTATGTTTTACCGCGTTTTTTGGCTAGGACAGTTTAGTGGGTGTCTTAAAAATCAGCCTTTGTAGTTAAACTAACAAGAGGGCCGTATTATACACGCTCATACCTATCACTATAATCAAACAATTTTGAGGTGATAATCAGACTATCAAACTGGACAACTTTCTCTATGGGACCAAATTCGAAATCGCGAAAAAAAACTGCGGTCCCATTCATTTAAGTCGAGTAGGTTTGTATTGAACAGCTTGATTTTTTTCGCGATTTCGATATCATCCCCTTAAAATAGCTTCAGCTAATTTTGCTAGACCTTATAAATGTGGTCAAAAATAACCGCCTGGCCACGGGACAGGGCGACCGGCGGCGCGTCTTGCGATTTTTGAATACACTGCCTACGCGCCGCTGCGTGCTTGCGTAATAGTAGGGACACAACGCTCAGTGTATTCTAAAATCGCAATTCGCGCCGCCGGTCGCCCTGTCCCGTGGCCAGGCGGTAATATATCATTTACTTACTAATAAAATGTTTTTTTCAGTGTCCAAAAAAAACGGATACTTAGATTACTTAGCTTTAATCGATATTATTTATGAGGTCAGGTGAAGTAATTAATTCTAAAAAAAATCACAAACATAATATAATGTTAGGTATTATAATGATTACCTTCTATAATTTCTTTTTCATTGATAATTTTTATGAAAAACGTCGAAATTGATTAATTTTCTTCTCGAGTTGCCACTAGCTAGGATTAAAAAAAAATCCCAAAATGATCGGATATTTTGACAAAAAAAAAATTGTAAACTTTAATATCGTTACAATACAAGGGATAGTCGGCATGGACGGGCGGCATATGCTTATCTACATAAACGTTAACGTGACGTAGCTAGAACGTTAACGGCGCGTCACGGTGCTGCTTCTAACGGGTGGCTAGAGGTCATAGAGGGTTGGGCAATAGAGTTCGATACTGTTGTATGGAGTGTGGCGATTATGATCAATCCGTTTCATTTTAAAACGTCTAGTTAAGAGTGAATACCCAATTCTTACCGTGCTGCTGTCGTTTTTAAGACCGCAGGGTGTAAGAAAATACCCTAGGGGTGCTTTCTTAACTGGACCTTCTCAAACCCCTACTTAACCCCTTCAGACCATCAAACTGAACAACTTTCCCTCGGAGACCACGGTCGAAAATAGTCGAAATGAAGAAGGGTCGAATCGATGCTGCAGTTTTGTATGAAACAGCAGATTTTTTCACGTATTCAATGTTGGCTCGGTAGTGAAAGTTGTTCAGTTAGGTCTGCTCATCACTTTAAATTCCTTAAAAGTGTCAGCCTATTATGAAGGACCCTATCTATACAACGTGTTAATGAATAAGCGCAAAACCTCATACACCCCAACTAATTTATATAACAAAATAATTAGATTGAAACAATAATTTCATTGTTTTGATGCTTAGAGTATACATATTAGATACTTACCTCTATGGTTTTGATGATTAAAAAGTTATCCGCATTTTAAGTTTTGAGGCAAAAATGATGTGTTATCATTTTCAGCAATGAATGAAAGCGCTAACGTGCTCATGGATACATTTTAAGAATCTTGTTTTGATAGGGTAAAGTGGGTGAGTTTGCCCGAGCGGTGAGTCGAGGTAGAGTTCAGTTAGTTTTAAATTTTACAAACAAATTACTTATTTAATATTTTGAAAAAAATTACCTATGTTGAAACCATGATAATTCGATTCTGCTCTCGATTCTAACCAAACTACTTTCTAGTTTTGCGTTAATTCATTAACACGTTGGTAAGTATGTGGATCTACTATTTTCCAAAATCAAAACTCTCATTGATAATTTTTACAATCTGTCTGTATGTTAAGTTCACTTAACCACCGTGGGAAACAATCTCGATTAAATGTCATCCGACAGTCAATTGCAGTAAACTAAGTACCATGATCTCAAGACCGGCTCGAGAGTTAACTGCATGGAATGTGATACTGCGAGACAGAAAACTAAGCGCAAACAACCTACTTAGGTGCTATTTTTAGGGTTACGTAGTCAAACAAGGAACCCGGGTTCCTAAGACCACGACCGACCAGTAGCAAAAACAGTAACCGAAAAACAAAAATTTCCACATTTCGGACTTCGCGTGGATTTCGGAATTTACTGCCCCCGTTACACCCATTTAGGGTTGTAAGCTAAAAAAAATTTTTCGAATAATCTTGATACCCCCTGAATGCCCCTGATACCATCCCATACCCATACCTCCTGATACCATCCTCTGTGGAAAATGTAAGTAACGTATTCCAAAATTTCCAAATTTTGTGTTTCTATCTTCATTGGATTAGTCACCCAGTTACTTTTATAAGTTTAGATAGAGTCTTAGAGAATTTTATTCCGAGAGCGAAAATGCGCGCTGCATACAAACGTACTATGGTGATATTTTCAATACTAACCAATTAAAGTCAATGAAATTTTGCAGGAACGATCTAGAAACGAATCTCTATGGTTGTATGGAGTCAGATTTTCGATAAAATATACAGTTTTAATTCTAGGATTAATTTAAGATTTGTATGTAAATCTTTGAGGCACTGTAACTTTAAAACTATACATTTTAACGAAAATCTGACTCTATACAAGCATAGAGATTTGTTTCTAGATTGTTTCTGCAAAATTTCATTGACTTTAATTGGTTAGTATTGAAAATATTCATTTATTCATCAGTATTTCATTCATTCATTCAATATCACCATAGTACGTTTGTATGGAGCGCGCCAACGGTAATATACCCTTAATATGCTGACAGTTTTGATGATCATAGACCATCAAACAGAACAACTTTCACTATGGTGTCAAGTCAACGTGGAAATAGCGAAAAAAATTCTGACCCACACAAAACTGTATATTACATTACGACCTATAGGTAAGTACTCTCCCAAATCTAAGGGACAAATTGTTTTTGTGATTTCGATGTTGGGCCTATAGAGAAAGTTGTTCAGTTTGATTGTCTGATCATCCTCTTAAGAAACCGTCAGGATATTAAGAAGGACCCTGTATAGAAGAAAATACAGGGTCCGACCTAATATGCTGTAGAAACTGAACAACTTTCTCTATGGCACCAACATCGAAATTGCGAAAAAAAAACTGCTGTCCCATTTTGGGTCGAATGAAATTGCAGTTTTTTGCATGCGATTTCGGTGTTGGTCCTATAGAGAAAGTTGTTCAGTTCGATGGTCTGATGGTCTGATCATTCCTTCACTTCCTAAAAAAGCGTCGGCATATTAAGAAGGACCCTATAGTATAGAAATAAAATAAAATAAAATAAATAACGCTCACAGGCACATACATTGTAATGATCCCAAACTAGCACTAAAGGCTTTTATTATGGAAACCATACAACAACGGCACGAACATATAACATCCATGACCGAACCGGGATTCGAACCCAGGACCCTGGTTTGGCAGTCCGGCGTGGTAACCATTACACCAACCGGGTCGTCATAGAAATATCATATTAAAGATTGAAAAAAAAAAGAAATAGAAATATGACCAAAAAGCCTAATAAAACCGTTCTAGTCGTACATAGCACGGTCACAACCCCGCTGTCGTTGTAATTACCACCAACCAACCAATACATGCGAGGGTGAACGCATCTGTTCCTATGAGGTCACTGAACCAGGGTTGAATCGATCGGCGTACGCGCATCGCAGTTCCGCGTTAGAAAATAAACTGTTAGAATCAAGTAAAAAAAAATATTTTTTTTTTCACTTGAAACTTCTTTCATTTCTAAAAAAGTGCAAAAACCATGTAATTTTTTGACTGACTTTCTGACGTCTTCTTTATGACTCTACCATCGCGTTGAAAGGTGTTCCGTTGTAGAGAAGATGCGAATGAATGGCTCTAATCTCTCGCGAAAACTTCTCGACGAGAATTCTCGGCAAGAATCCAAAGGAAAATTACTACGGCTCAGGATGCTGCGAGAACAATGAAGGACATCCACACTCTCGTTCTTGGCCTTTGTCGTCCGTGTCGGCGAGAACTTCGAAATAGCATAGTAAAATAATTCACCAAAAGGGTAGATCCATAGAATGGACTAATACTACCTACTTCATTTCTTGCCCCGATAACTGGCGATATTCGTAACTGGTATAGTCTGCTATACTGCTCTCAAACGGTGAAGGAAAACATCGTGAGGAAACCTGCATACGCTGAAGAAGACTTTCTGATGAAATTTGACGTATGTGAAGTCTACCAA
The DNA here is from genome assembly GCA_963693445.1 of Agonopterix heracliana. Taxonomy (NCBI): domain Eukaryota; kingdom Metazoa; phylum Arthropoda; class Insecta; order Lepidoptera; family Depressariidae; genus Agonopterix; species Agonopterix heracliana. Next base: position 7,280,205 of record OY856336.1, on the reverse strand, counting down.
TCCGCATTGTGCACGCGTGGTGAACATACACCTTCCTTGAGGGTACCTAGGCCTTAGCCCTTCAGTGCAGTGGGACGAATGCTGATGATGGTGAAAATTTATGTATGAAAATAAGCAACTTGCTTTGCAAAACAACACAAAAGAAAGAGAGACTGACGACTACTAAAGCCAAATCTGTTTTCGGACCAAATTCCTGTCTTTTTGTACGTTTTGACAATGCAATGGCGGCAAAAAGCCGTGTGATCACTGGAGGTAGGTTACCTACTTAATTTCTTAACAAATGACACGCGAAGTCAAAATTATCTTCATACAATGCAAAATTTAAACCCCTTAGGGTAAAATTTTTTAAAATCGTTTTCTTTTCGTTAAATTATTAACCGAATTCGATAAAAGGATCAATTCATTTTGTATGTTTTTAAACGGTTTTATTTATTATTTTATTATCATTCTTTTTGTTAAATTAACCGATAAAAGGAGGTTATTAATTCATCTTTATGTTCTAAACGGGTTTTTTATTTATTGTTATTTTTATATCATCATCATCTCAGCCGATTGACGTCCACTGCTGGACATAGGCCTCTCCCAATCCCAAGGCGCTCCGTTTTTCTGTTTTATGTCTATTAACTTGTGATTTTGGGACTTTTCCACCTATTTTTTTTATTATTTTTTTTTAAGATGCCAGTCCAGTTGATAACGCAAATGCGTTTTCGTAATCAACCAAAATAAAATACTTTTTTTTGTTTATTGGACTTTTAGCTACGAGGGGTGGCAGAATAAATGGCACAACATTTGATTGGGGTGTGATACCACCTGCTTTTGATTCGCGAAGGGATGTTTAGTGCTTCAACTAAAATTGTGACTTATTTACAGGTTTTTAGATAAATTTCGAGTGTTAATATTTGTGCTTAATCAAATGTTTTTGTACTTTGATATCGATCCGCTCATAAACGATTCTCGTTCTGTAATATTGTGGTCCTTTTATTTTAACTCTAGCTTCATACTTTGTGTGAAATCATATCCCTTAGTCACTTTGTACGAAACCCATTAGTACCTAGATAATAAAGGGTTCGTTTTACAAATCTTTTTTTTTTATTTAGTGGCAATGGCCGAGAATCCTGGCACGATGTAAGCGGAAAAACTAAATTGACTTGGCTACAAATAAAAAGAAGAAAAAAAGAATAGACAATCTCCTAGCGCGGTGGGTTTGAAAAAAGAATCTCTTGTAATGGCGGCCTTCGATCCTCCGGGAGGCAAGGATTATAAAGTTACGTTCGGAAAGGTAGTCTGTTTTTTTGTTTGGAGGAATAATTCGTGAATATTTCAGTAATTTTTGATAACAGGGTAATTTTTACAAGTCACGTCAATAAGGAATAATGATTTTAATCAAGGGGACAGCAAGAAGAATATTATCAACATTTATAAATACCAATCAGTCTGTGTTTATTTGGCATATTAATTAGTGCACTTACCTACTACCGCCACCGGCCACCTTTTAGACGTAGACATAATTTATAACAGGGTCTTTACGGTATGAGAAGAAGAAAAGAAGGCAGTCTTCTAGAATACCTACTCGATTATACTAAAAATATTATACATAATACATTGTCTCCCATTGGGGTACAGATCTGACACACGTCGGCCGCATGCCGGTTTCTGGTACATTTACACCGAAACTAAAAATGTATACAGCCAAAGCCAAATATACAGACGGTACAAGCTTAGATTATCAAGATAGACAGTCAAAGCTACGAAAGCGTCGAAAAAAATAGGAACCAGTACTGGTTCCAAAACCCTATACATATACACGCACACATACATATTTTGTATGGCGCCTCACGCACACCAACCTAAGAAAGTTAGCCCCTTTTGTTTTATACGGAACAAGTGTGAGGCTCATTCTAGACATATACTTTTTCTAAGGGTACAAGATAAAGCGATCTTAAAGCTATAAAGGCTATTTCTTCCTTACAACCTTAGGGTAAATAAATCACTGTACCATGCATATCCGGCTAGTTTAAATAAACATGAAAGGAAATCAAAACACTAGCAGTTTATCCGAACGTGCCACAATGGCGCCCACACGCTCCATTCTTCCATCTCAACGGTCACGGTGGATCCTTTTGTTGTTATAATCTTATATCCGAAGCCTTCTGAAGGGTTTTAACATTAGCTTTGAAATTATTATGCTATGGAATGTTGTTGACGATTTTCTTGTTGATCTACCAACACTTAGAAGTTGACTTTATTTTTCCGGATACGGATATGATTTTCGTTTTTAAAAATTTTTTTTTTTCTGGCAACATGATAATGGCCATTCCAAGAACAAGAACATTATATCTGTGGCATGGAACAAGAAGTACGTATGTCCATATGGTTATAGAACAGACTTACGTACTTCTTGTACCAAGCCACAGATATATATTCTATGGGGCCATTCACAATAAAAAGAGGAAAATGACATCGAAAAAAAGTAGCAATTGAATTAAATTAACTGCTAGGTATAAATTTAACATTTGTTTACTATAGCGCGTAACTATTAAATTATCTGATTCATAAAGTACAGTAACGATAGCAAAAAGACATCGAAAGTTAATTCTATGGAGAGTGAAAGTCAATTTTGCCGAATAGACAGCATTCACTTGTTTTTTCTAGTACAGTCAGTTAGGTGAAATAGGTACTTAAAAAAGCTTTTTTGTTTTTTTAATAATGATATTACATTTTTATCTTTATAACATATTTGTATATATTTTTTTATTTAATGTTTTAAACGTTTTACGATAGAGGGAGATTTTTGTTTTAATATACTTATTACCCGTTTTCAGTTAATCAAATGGTTATTATTCTTGCTTGTTATAAGGATTTTTCAATCAATCAATTGTACTTTATTTAACACAACAAAAAACATAATATATAATACAGAGAGTAAACAAACAGGAAATACAGAAGGTACAAAAATAGGCGGTCTTATCGTTAAAAAGCTATTTTTCCTCTTGAATTAATTTATTTCTAAGATTAATAAAACAACAGAATATTAAAAATATAAAATATAATTACTTACTTAAATAGAAAATGAACTAACTTCATTTATTTATTCTAATAATAATAAAGTAATTTTACAAATAATAATGATCTCAAAGCATTATTATTACCTACTTACCAGTTATATGAATAAAATAAACTAACAACAAATTTATTAACGAATGGGCTGTAAATGCTGTAATTAATTTAACTAAATTAACTTTGCATAAAGCATCTTGAAAATCAAAATTATTTCCTAATCTTTTTAATATAATAAAATAGAATAAACCCACAATTTACACATTCTTGAAGCGTCCATACAAAAATAGATTTTTAAACTTTTTTATCTCTCCACATCCTTACGATGACATAACCATACTTACTGGAATTTGTTAAGTACTCCGTGCGAAAGAGACAGTTATACACTTACCGCAAGAGTGAGAGAGCAAGGAAATAACGGCTGGATCTCAGGTTGAATGAAGCCTGGTTCCTTCGTCACAGGTTTTTTTTAATAGGCGTGATTTTGTTCCGTCACGTTTTTTGTGTTACATACTTGTTTTTACTAAGTTCGTTATAGATAGATAGTTCAATCTAGTCACTAGTAGATGTTTAATTATTATATTAGAATCTAGTGGATTAAACTACTATCTATAGATATCTCTGTTTAGGTCTTCCTGTGCCTTTCTTCCACACCACTATTTTTAATTACTACAAAAATTCATTGGTCTAAAAATGAGAATCAATTTTTGGACCTTCCCATTCATACAAAAGTGCGGATCAGCCGGTGGAATTTCTATGGAAGGTTCAATAAATTCCACATTTTTCGACCTCATGGAATGTTGTTAAGTTTCATCATTTGAACATTTTGAATACATCCTAAATTTTTTTCTAGTAGGTAGTACTTAATAAAAATAGTGGTCGAAACTTTCAAGTTCAAAAACATATTTTATTTATCTTCAGCAATAATACTATAAAAAGTTCAAAATGTTCTACTCTAATGGTATACCACTTTCATCTTTATTTAATTTTAGTATCTATAGCTCCAATCTCATGCAAAATGAAATAAATAAAAACTGCCTTGTCTATGAATTTTAAAAACTTGTCTCTATAAAAAACTAATTTAACTTTTTAAGTTGCGTCATATCCTCTGACATCATAGTCTTGTCGTGGATGGAATTTGATCAGAATTTTCGTGACTTACTGATGAAAGAAACATTTTATTTTATACATAGCATATGCTCACGACTATATTCCCCGAGGGGTTAGTCAGAGATATTATGAAAGTCAGAAAATTCACTTTTCACTTATAGTGCCGACACTGTCCAGTGTAACGGGGAGTGAGCTCGTGTCGCCACTTGTAATGTATACAATAAAGGCATCGAAATTGAAGCATGCGTTTTTGTTCGCGATGTTTTCCTTCACCGAAAAGCCTGTGGTGTTACAAATCGTTCATAAGAAATAGAAATGAAGTAAGAACGTACTTATAATGACAAAGCAAGTAGAGCCATAGGTAGAGCTTTCAAAATTATCGCCTTCAACATAACAAGTATTCTTATTGACACATTTCAAAATAGACGTGGAAAAGTTACGGAACCGAAGCTTTTCAAAAACGTCGTTAGAAATCCCGTTCTAAAATTCAAATGAAACGGATCGCTGCGCTTTCTTCAAACCATAGACTCGTGTTCGATGTTTAAACGAACTTTTTAATTTTCTTTTTTACTGGTAGGTACCTACCTACTAGTTTACTGTCTATGGTTTTACGAGCTTAATTAATAGCATTTAATTTCATTTAACGATTTTATGTCATTGGGTAATTATTGGCGTCAATTTTAGGAAGATTTAAATAACAATTTCGTAATGGTATTTAAAACGCCATGCGCCATAGAGACAACTCTATGCTTAGATATCCATCAACATTTGAGGTTATGGTTTTAAATTATTCTAACCACAGATTAACAATGCAATAGATGTCGCAAGTGAAATTACATAAAACTACACGTGCCTCAAATATAAATAAAATCTATGAATGGTAGATTCCGAACGAAACAATCACATGGTTCTCTTGTAGAATTTGTACTTTATACATACCATTTGTTTTTTCAGCTTCGAAAATTCAGGAATTTTTGTTTTTTTTTTAGTGACAAAAGTCTCTCAAACCGTGAGGAAATCTACCCTGTGATAACCAGATGTATGAAAATTAGTTGAATTAATTCTTTGTGTGTTTGATCGCATAGTGTTCCTTAACAACAAATTACATTATTACAAGCAGCGCCACCACCACCAGACCCAATGAATTTAAACACTCATGACATTTGATTAAATGAACCGTTTGCGATAAAATAAACCCTAAATGTTATTTCAAACTAAGCTTTATGCACAAACAAACAGACAACAATTCTAAAAATAGTCCGTTCCTTCCTCGTGGTCAAACTTAGTAGTCAAACTGATTTGACCACGAGGAATTTTAACATTCTTCGTGGTCAAATCTCTATGCACTTCATTACCTGGGTATCCGAAACACCACCAATAAATATTTTTGCCAATATCTTCAATAAGGTATCAATAAGGGAATAGGTTTCTTATGCACTGATTCTGCGGGCTAAAATCATGGAACTTTATACGATTTTTTTAGCCTGCAATTTTATGATTAAATTACTAGGACTGGTGCTAGACCATCTTGAAGGTATTTATTGACGGGCAAGCTTGCGTCATCTATTCAAAACTACGTCTATGGCACGGACCAATCAACCGGGTACGAACGAGATGGAAGATGGCCGTTGAATCCAGTTTCTTAAACAAGTTGTTTTTTTTGTAGTGATTTTGTTTTCTATTCCCCTGGGAACTCGTCTAAGTCAGTATCTTAGATAAGTTGGAAGTAAATGAATACTTTGAAAGAGGTACCTGTTGCTTTTAGTTTATTTTGTTTCGGTTTAAAAACACGAAAGAAAAAGCTGTTCATCCGAAGTGTTATGTTTTCATTTATCTATTACTTGTAATTCTTTATATTTATTCAAATGTATGTTCTGTTTTGGTGTGCAATAAAGTATAATTTATTGATTGATTGATTGATCTATAGTACATACCTACAATAAAAATGTAAACTTGGATGTATGAAGATATTCTATATTTCTTCTCATTAATTACAAATAAATATAATCACGCCTTTTTTCCGTATGGGGTAGACAGATCTCTACTCTGGGTGGTTCTGTGTGATACCTTGACATACCAAGATTAGATAAATCTCTTTCTTCTTTTATCTTTGACTCAATCAATCAAAGATATTTATTCAAAATAAGAAATAATAAAAATATACCTACCCAAGTTCATGATCAACACCGTAATCCCTACCGGGATAGACAGAAACGTTGCTACATTAGAACAATGAATACTTTATTCTATGCTATAACTACCGCCAAACTTTTTTCTACCATTTTTTGGAAGGTTCATAATAATATAAAATTTTCAGGATGGCTCGTCCTTAGGACATTGACCTAAAGATATTTATTGTAGTTATTAAAACTAGTTTATCAAAGCAGGATGTCGGTAATAAGTCCCTAGCCGCCATATTGTACGCTCGCTGTCAGATTGGGGGAATGTGACGAAAGAGTTTTAAAAAGAAATGTTTTTTTTTCTTTGTCAGTTTGTTAGACGAATTTATGGCAACGAGTGTACTAGGTACTAGTAAAGGGTTGTTTATAGTAGGCATGAACATCTTTTTTTTTGTTTTTTTTTGCGAAGATTTTTTGACGCTTCAACTAGGGGTGACCCTTCTTAGTTAACAAGTCAAAAAAACGTGCATGTGAAAATTGCTAATTTGACAGCATATTTTTTTTCTAAACATTAAATTACTAAATCACTCTTTTGCTTATATTAGGGGGTGCTTCATAACATCAAACTAAACAACTTTCACTATGGAGCTAAATCCAAATAGCGAAAAAAAGTATTCCATCATATAAAACATCAATACACGAAATGTATGGTTATCAATCGGTTTTCGAGCTTGGCTCCATAGCGAAAGCTAAATGATCTGAAGCACCAAGAACGAAGAAATCTGTGAATCTATTAACTAAGGGCCTGTTTCATCACTTCTATTCTATTCTATTTTTATTTAATGGCGTTTCCTTGTTAGATTTCGCCAGTGTCAAGTAGTTTGAGAAAGTGTCTATCCAATCTCGAGGATTGTTTTTGAGTAAGAACAACTGAGAAGGTTTTTGGAGCCTCGTGGCAGGCTGAGACGCGAACCGCGCGAACACCACGCGAGAGACAAGTGTTCGAGGCAAACCCTGCAACGTGACTCCTTTCATCACTTCTGAATAAGTTCCTACTAGCCTATCTGATAGATCGTTTGACGTATCTTTCATAGGAAACTGTTTTACGATTTGAACACAAACGACGTGCTATTAAACGTTTTTCTCAACGATTGTTCTACGTCTTGTTTGTCTAAATGCTTTGTTTATGGAAGCTTAGGCGAGATTGAGCTCAAGTTAAGCCATCTGGGAAGACACCTGCACACTGTGCCTTCTGGGTTTTATGTTTTAAAATACTTTTACTTGGAGATAAGACTCCTACTTCAAGATGCATTGGAGATGTAACTACAGACAGACTCTTTTTTTATTCATCGAAAAATAGCGTCAAAAAGTTAAAATTACTTACTAATAGATAATATTCTTTGTCCATCTACCGAAAATGTAACATTTCGTAAGTAAAACAATAGGTAGTTATTTGTTATGCTAGGCTGCAAAGTTGCTTTTTGGCGCGAGTACTTGTGTTGAAACCTGAGCATGCGAAGGATTCTAGGATTATCAAATAATATAATCCTGAGCTCAGCGAAGGTTTCAAAGGTACGAGACTCAGAATAACTTTACAGCCTTTTTTTTCGTGCTGGCCAGTGACATGAAATAGTTATTAAGCATTTTCAGTGGCTTGGCGGTATAGAAAAATGTTGAATAGACAGATTCGAATTTCAAAAACTCTTTCCACGCTAGCGGATAAAATGCACTTTTGCACTCAGATTTCGAATGATAAACAGAATCTTTCCGAGCTTGTGAGGTGAAAAGTAAATTAAGTACCTATAAGAAATAAGTTTTCATTCTATTTTTTTGTTTAGCCTATTTTCATAAAATCAAATTGAATATCCTACTTTATATTACACCAAAACATAAACAGTAAAATACAGAGAAAAAAATCATCATCATCATCATTTATCCATAGAGAATCCAGAACATTTTCATCCCACTTCTGAGCAAAGGCATCCGCCTTCATCCTCATCCACCATGCATGCTCTTGGGCCAGCTCAATCCACCAATCATCGAAGACATCCAGGTTATTCCCACAACTCTTATGTTTAAAAGTTTCATTCAACAAATGTAGTAAATTCGTATGAATAAATTAGAATGCTGTGCGCAGTCATTATTGAGGTGCAAATTAGATGTAATTTAATTTGTATTATGTTTAAAATCGATGTATCAGTTTGTACTTTGTTACTGCGCCAAATAAATAAAATAAAATAAAAAATAAAATTTTTTTCGCCGATGACGTCTAGTTTTGGTACTTTTAGTTTTTAGTATGTCATTCAAAATTCACAATCTTTTGATCGTCCCCAATTTATGTAATAACAATAAATTGACATTACATCTCATGTAAGTTAACTTATCTGAAGCAAATTTGCAATATTGACATGCTTATAATAGGTATCGGGGGTCTTGTCCATCTGCCTTGCCAAAGAGATCCTGGGAACATTGCACTAATAAATAGCTGACCGCTGTAGGTAAGTTTACCCTACAAAAGATACAATTTCGCGCCTTATTATTTACTCTGTACCCTAAATTTTGCACCCCCAATCATCCCAAGATGCGGAAGCTTGAGAAACGAAAAAAAAACTAACAATAGACAATCAGATGATCCAGATTCGCATGGGAATGGCAGGAAAGGTATTGTCAAATCAAGATGGCGTAGAGGTCATGACCCCGACTGAATGGGGCAAACATCCTTTGCCTGCGAAATTAAAAATGGGCTTTGTCTATTGGTTTGCGAATGGCGGGTTTTGAGAAGCGAAAAAAAAGATTGACAGCTTATTGAATTTGAGATGTGTTATACTTAATTTATTTTTGCAAATATTGGTTCAGATGTCTCAGAAACAGTTAAGAATTTATATGCATGTGCTTCCTCAGAGTTCAAGCTATCTTTACAGCAAATTTCATTAAAGTCGGTTCAGCGGTTTAGCAGTGAAAAGTGAAAACGTAACAGACTGATAGACACACTTTCGCATTTAAATTTCAATTATTATTTAAATAAAAACTAAGTATTTTATACAAATTTCAAAATGTTTCAGTACTTACTTACTGTACTAATACTAAGTATGTACTTACCTACTAACTATTTACTTAAAACTGAAATATTTTGCGAAAGTCAACAATTTTTTCACGGTGACACCTGATACAACATTTACAATTTACTTAAACAAATAAAAAAGTAAAATTATATCTTTTTTTTATTTTTTAATTGTAAAGAAAGCCGTCAAAGTACATTGAACAAAAGGCTTTAAGTCCTACCAGGTAGCTTGCCAAAACAGCCCTTTATGAATATTTAAAACAGATAATTTGTTACAATTCACTTTACTTGTTTCTATTCTGTTTTATTGTTCTTTTGTCACAGGGAAAGTTAAAAAGTAAACTGTTCTTTATTTGCGTATAGAAACAATTCTTAACTACTTAAATCTGAATTTGGGGTGTGTTCGTTTGTAAGAAGATTTTCGAACGGATAAAAGAATTTTGTCATTTTTGTCTGTTTGCTTATGAACGTATCATTTAAAAACAAAAAATCCAATCAGAATGGGGTTTTAGCTGAGTCATAGGACTTAGTTTGTACTCGTAGTACAATTAAGTCTTTATTTCATCGCAATCGGCTCACACAATAAAAAGTTATGGTTATTTAAAGTTTACAAGTCCGTATTTCACGATATCGCGGGCGCTATCTATACCGTATACAATGAAATATTAAATCCACAGAACTTAAATTTTGTAATTCAGACTTCTATACTAAAAGTTCGAGCCAATTAAAATTGTTTTTTGTATTCTATTGTTATCAATCATACATACATAAATTACATAGGTACCTATATTAACTAATGAGGAATATATAGGGAAAAACTATATTTTGCGTTTGCAACTCGTTTTTTTAGATGTTTTTTTATTATAACAGTAGCTTTTACCCTCGACTTCGTCCTCGTGGATTTTGAAAAACCTCCAACATAAGGGGTTGTTTTTTGAGAATTCCTACTGTGAATCCTACTGTAAATGTAGGTTTCCTCACAATTGTTTATTGTTATATACAAAATAAAATAAAAAAACATTAATCAGGTAAATCATAAACGGCAGATCTGCCAGGGTAGTTAAGTTAGCCTTCTCTGCCTACTCTTGTTGATTTTATTTTTATTTATTTATTTAATTAGGTAATGTTGTACTCTACTAACATAGTTTATAAGTTCTCCAATGCCTACTAACATTGTTTGTATGGACTGTCGTTGTTGTCTGAAATAAATTATTTTTATTTATTTTATTTATTAATCAGAAGTCAATTTAAAAGTTCAAGGTTTTATAAAAAAAGAAAAAATATAAAAAAATAAAAAAAAAATATTTCAAATAATATCTCACAGATAACTTGTTGACGTAATTTTGTTCACTCTACCACCGCGACGAAAGGTGTTCTGTGCATAATATGATTAGTTGCATTGCAGAGAAGATGCGGCCATATACTCTTATATTATAGTTTTACCGGAAATTCTAATAATAACATGGAAACGGTTATTCCTTATCATGAAACGAAGGCCACACAACTATAAACACTGTACAAAGTTTATAAGTCCACAAGTGATAATGTAACGGAAAAATGCAATGTTTTTAATAAAAATATTCTGCAAACTCACTATTTTTGTTTCGTTGTATTTTTTATCACCCTGAAACGGATAGATTTAAGTAAGTCCCTATATTTAATTAAAGATTATAGGTATTACAAAAAAATAATCAGTGTAAGGTAACAAGCTGGAGCAGGACAAACAATTCAGTTTAGTTTGATTGAGCAAAAACCATTGAATCGATTTCGATGCGGTTATCACTGTTTTATAACCATTAATTTTACTGGACTCGACTACGTAAAGGTGGGTAATTATCCCGGTATTTCGGACAAATTGTGGGGCACAAGATAGTTCTTTTATTCTAATAATAATTTGCATATAAAACAAGTTTTTGAATTCGCATATACATAGGAGTTTTTGCGACAAATATGTTAATTTATTTATTTATTCTAATCAAAATAGATATATTAACTCTGCCATCTTACTATTTTTAGTTTCCGTTTCCCACGATCTTTTGTTAATTTATTATTCTTTTATTTTAAAATTTTATTTTATAACCAACATTTTACTAACTATCAGAGTATCTTGATACTAATCACTGGGGGTGGGTTCAGATTCTTAGCCACAATTACCAATTATAGGAGTGGACCTAGCGTCCTAGCGTTATATTGATACGTATCAAAAACAAAGGACTGGCCATATGCATAGCGAAGCCATTAAAATTCTAAATTCGAACTCCCAAGAGTCCCAAGCAGCGTTCTAAGTTTAAACAAGCCATATTGTTCCCGTGCGTTTCAGTTAAGGGTCGGCACTACCTACGGCCCGTTTGACATATCTGTCAAAAGAAAAAGACCGGTGGCCGACAACACTCAACCCTATCTTATAAGATTAATGAACAAATCAATTTGATAGCTTTTGTTAATAAATTTCTTGCAAAAAACTTGGTCGGCTGCAGCGCGCGGCGCAGCTTGGCTGGCATGTTTACAGGTGTGAAGGAAAAATTGAACCCTACCTGGTGACACAACATTTTACCTCGTTGAATTAAAGGACGTAACTAGTCTGTTGGTCTAGAGTCCAATTAGTAAGGACTAAAAAGTCTGGTCGGCCGACCCTATCCTGGCAGGTTCGTAGGTCTGACCGAATTTAGGGTAACTACTACTCGGAAGGCAGATTTTACCACATTAAATTAATGTTGAATGTTTGGTTGTGCGTGGCATTATCCTGCAGCATCTGGATTTGAGAGCCGTAGGTCGAAATTGACATTTACAGCAACAGTACAGTACCGTGATGGACCTATAATGTGAGTGATCAAAGATCACCCCTGGTGGTAGGATAGGATGGGTTCCAACTAATTAGATCACAGTATTACTAATACTAAGGCTTAAAAAAACTTAAAATTATTATAACAGAACAAATTAAAACTTTTAACAGAATAATTAAATTATTATAAGTTTAATATTATTGGTATTAGCAAAATAAGGGTTTGTAATCTTTTATCATCATAATCATCGTCAGATATAATAAAAAGTTAATTTTGCAGTAACTGGAACGATTGCCTTCAAAAACATTTGCGCAAAAGGACATCAGTGTGACGATTTTTAGTAGATTTCTTCTTTATTGGTAGATTTAGGGCAACATTGTATAGTAGATTTTAGTAGAAATTGGGTAGGGATTCGAAAATGTTAATGTATTTAAAAATGCAAGGATTCAGGCTTATAAAATCTAAGCTGGCAATACAAATGGCTGAGAAAACGATTGCAGGGTTTGCAAGTTTTCTGGAACTTCTAGTACATCATGATCATAATCATCAGCCTATACAAGGTGTTACAAAAATACAAATAAACATTTAAGGGGGTGGTTTAGACCATCAAACTCAACAACTTTCACTATGGGACCAATATCGAAATCGCGAAAAAAAAAATTTATGTTCTATCGACAAATACAAAAGTTAATAAATACACAAGAACATTATAGGTGTTACTTAGTAGCTAAAGTGGGTACATGAACCCTGAAAGGGCACAGCGATATTAACAAGAAGTTAAAGATAAAAAAAAATAGTATAATGTCAATAGTTCTTTAGGTTCTTTTCGTAGTTTTTGGTAGTTAAGTTTTTTTTTTTTAATTTTTGGTTATTTTGGTAGATTTTCGTAGTTTTTCGTTATTTTGGTAGATTTTTATACTTTTTAGTAATATTTGATAGAAGAATGAAAATTACCAAAAACTACCATAAAAACAAAAGAGTTCTTGACGGCTTGGCTACGGGGTGGGTCTGTTGATATCAATAAAATATTTGTTTTGCAAAAGAGGTGCATTCGAATCGTAAGCGGAATTCAGTCGGTAAGGGTGTCATGCCGATCCTTGTTTACCGACTTTAAATTACTCACTGTGATAGCTTTGTATATCCTCGATCTGTGCAAAATCGTGAGACTATACCCCGTAGTATTCCGTAGCAAGAGATTAAATTTATTTGCAAAAATGAGCTACTGGTACCAAATTACCGACTAGCATCGATGCAAAGGACTACAAAATAAAGTCGAATACTGTTCTTGTGTATAATAAAATACCAGATGACATTAAAGCCGACAAGAAATATCTGAAGGTTAAAGAATTATTAATCGAACAGTGTCCCTATGACTTTCATTAGTTTCTTCAGTATTAGTAAACAAACAGGCATCAATCTGAGTAGAAAAAAAAGGGGTTGCAGTACGATTATTTGTACCTCAATAGGTTATTATAATTTATAACTAATCACATTGAACTGATTTTATAACATTTAACTAATATCACTGTATTAGTGAAAGGTGGTAGTCAAGTTATTGTCTGGCACATATTGTTTAAATCTGTTTTTTTCTTAATGTTTATAAATTATATTGAGAATAAATTGTAGTGTGACTAATATTATGTACTCTGTACTTACCATCTGTAACTTATGTACCTACCTAAAATTTAAGGTAAATAAATTAAATGAAATGAGATGAATCAAAAAGTACCAAATTAACCATAAACTACCAAAAAGTACGAAAAATTTCCAAAATAACAATAATCGACTAAAAAGTACGAAAATCTACCAAAAAAAACCAGAAACTACCAAAATAACCAAAAACTACCTACCGAAAAGTACGAAAATCTTCCAAAAAACTTTTTGGTTACTTTTGTACGAAAATTTACCAAAATCTACCGAAAGACTCAAAAACTACCATAAATTACCAAAATAACCAAAAACTACCAAACAATGCCCGGAAAGTAACTTTTGTGAAATTCTTTTGTGTTGTCTTGTGTCGCGCAATGTCTTTTCGCGCAAAATTCTGTCGTGCAAATGGTTTTCGAAGTCAATCGTTTGAGTTACCTACTACGGTACAGAATTCACTCATATTCCATTCTTATTTGAAACATATCTGACGATCATGATGATGATTTCAGATTATCAATCCTAGTTTGCTAGTAACAATAGTAATAAACTTACAGTTATTCTGTTACAAAAATTAACGAGTAATAATCGACCAATTTAAAAAATGTACTTCTAAGTCCACATATCGTGACGGACAACTACGGAACCCTACACTGCATGTGGCCCGACACCCACTTGCCCGGTTTTTTATAAGTTACTTTGCCTTTGCCCCTTCACACTGGACAGAGTTTCGGTACTTCTGGTGAAACGAGGATGTTCTGAGGTTTCAGAATATCTCTGACTACCCCCTCGGGGAATATAGTCGTGAGCATATGCTTATGCTACTTTGCCTACTTTAGCTAAAAATGTATTTGTTCATTAATCTTCTAAGACAGGGTTGGGTGTTGCCGGTCACCGGTCTATTCGCAATGATTTCGAACGATTGACGGCCCATAGTAATTTGTATGAAGAAAAAGTCCAAAAAAATATGTGATTTTTGGTAACAAATTGCAAAAAAACTAGAATTCGTATCGAAAAACTGATTTGTTTAAAGTGTTCTTTGATGTTTTGCCATTGATTAGAAATATATTTTGTTGTTTTATTTTGTTTCATTAAATCACAGGACTCGGAACGCGGCAGTGCTATTCTAGAGTTTTACATGAAATTCTCGATTACTTTCTGATGTAACTACACAATTTTACTGAAATTTTTTTTGTTCATCTTGTACTTCATCTTTTAAAGAAGCGATGGTATTAATTTTGTTTCGAAATATAGCTATTTACTATCCTCAAAAGTCGGAACGCCGAACCGTGTTTGGCCCGATTAGGGTAGTGCCGACCCTTAAGTAGGTGACGTCATTTCAACGGTTTTTCGCGCGTTTATAGAATGCTCGCTTGCATCCTCTAATCAACCGTCCCGTTTGCAATAATAGTTAATGAAGAAACTTATTTATATGTGGCTTATTAGGAGACGACGAGCAATTTGTTCGCTGGACAGAAATGACCGTTAGTCCTCATTATCGACTATCAAAATCGTAATCATATTTTTTTTTATGATGTTGTTACATAAAATCTTAAAAATATGGTACAGCACACACATCCTTAAATAACTGTAAGCTAATTATTACAAATCTCCACCTATAAACTTATTTTGTCCGCCGTGTTCATAACCGGAGAATTCTGCATTAATCTCTACATTTCTCTAAAAAAAAATTAAGTATACAATTGTAGCGATGTTATAAGGTTTAGGAGCTTTATGCGCTATATTATTTGTAGCATTTTCTTATAAAAAAAATTGCGATTCAAACTGTATACATATTGTCACGAACAATGTGTCCGGCCCGGCGGTCAAATTTTTTCCGGCCAAGCCTACCGGGTTTAGGCCATTACTTTATTAACAGACTTGAATAAGAAATTTATCAATTTGTCCTACTATACATGATTTTCTAGACGTAAAAGCTTTAACTTTTTTTTTACATTTTGTATAAATATCTTTTTATTTATTTATGCTTAATCATTTATTTCTGACTAGATCCAGCATTAAATACTGTCAAAAAAACCCCTACCAACCTAGGAACTAAAAACTATCTTACTTAACCTAGAATATCTTGCAGGAAGTTTGAGTAGAGTAACTGCTCTCAACAAAACAAGTTCCCAGCAGCTTCTGTAAAAGTTTTAACTAAATTGAGATATAATACCTTACTCAAAACAAAATGACATCATTGTAGCATATCTAACCAGGACAAGCACAAAATGGCCAATAAAATTAGATACGGTATGGAACACAGTGCGCGTTTGTTTTATCAAACTATTTCAAAATTAGGTCGTTTTGGTCACAAAGTTCAGACGATTTGTTTTATGTTATATTATTAGACACTCTTGCGAAACTGTTTTTGTACGTAAGTAAGTACCTACTTATTTATAAGATATATAATGTTGTAAAAATAAATGACGAGGGTTCTTTTTAATAGGTAGTTACCCCCCTATTTAAACGTACCTATATAGGTAAACATATCATTTTTGAATGATAAAATTAATCATAAATATTTTATTTAAAAAAAACATAGATTATTGGCTTAATAAAAAAACAGGTAAGTAAGTAAATAAAAAAAGCTATAGGTTTTGGTTTTGATTCAGCAAGATTTTTCAACTTTTTGTACTATTTAGTACAATAAAAGTTGAAAAACCTTGCTAACGATTCTAAACTGTTAGTAACTAAATAGTTTAGAAATTCACTAAACCAATACAATTCTATCTAATTTAGTTGCTACAATTCTATCTATAGTCTATTTATAACATTTCAATAGGTTACCTACCTACCTTTCCTAAACTCTGAACAAAACAAAAAACACGAACAAGTGTGGCCCACATCCTGGTTTTTGCGGACGATTAGTAAAATGGCGGTTTTTCTGACAGCATCCCTTGAAAAGGGCGGCAATAATCTTAAAGATAATTTATGAGCTCCGTTCCTGATCCTTAGCTAAAGATTGCTTTTAGAAATATTTGTCGAATTCCATGCTTGTTAAATAAAAGAAAAGAATGGTCATTTCGCCGATAATCATCTAATTTAAGACAAACTGAAATTGTACTAAAAACTGAAATAAAGTCACGGCTCAGAAACGCGTTTTTTCTCAGTTTGGAGTTTTCCCGTTGCCGTCAATGTACGTAATTTACAAGTTTGCTTTATTTTGACGGAAACGGAAAGCTCTAAAAGTTTGGAATTGAGAAATTAGCGCGAAAATGAGCCGCGATTTTTTTTCCAGTTTTTGAACATTCATCCTTTGATTTCTTCAGTTTGATGATTATAAATTGTACATGTTAAGTTTGATTCGTATTATAATTTCAAGGAAATCTGCTTTCATTTATTACTTTTCCACTTTATGCTTCTTTAAAATAAAAGGCAGTGGAGCCAAGCCATACAGCCAAGATATAGATTTGACTTCGCGTCTCGCTTAGTGATAATGTTTCCTAGAAGGGGGACGCCTTGACCTTAATTGTGTAAAATTGGGATGTGCTACTTATTTTAGTTGGTTAGATTAGTTGATGACACTCGCTACAAACAAATACTGTTTTATATCTAGTGAAATAACTTGTTAGGTATTGATCCTTTTTCAACCAGTTTCATCTCGGTAAATAAAATGGAACTGGTTAAAATGTGTGATGTCAAATTAAAAATAAGAAATTAAAATAACTTGCAATTTGATGGTATATGATTCCTCTACCTACCCGATCTCTAGCAAAGAGTACATTATTGATCTCTAATCTCTACCCTAAAAGGACCCTTTGCGCCTTAGGTACTTGTGATCTTTCTGTTATTTTTATTTATGACATACTTAATAATAGAATAATTAACGACAAATATTGCTAGCGGCAGTGTCAAAATGATGATTTTTTTCGGAAAAGTGGCTCATTTCTATTGCAAGTCATAGTTTTAATCAAGTGTTTTTTTGCAACCGGATATCGGAATTCTATCAATGGCTTCTTCGCATATACGGTCAAGAGAGCCCATTATTTCTGTCCCTTGAAATATTGCTTGGAACTTTAAAACAAACGAAATACAAAAATAAAAACAAGACCAAACATCTGTGTATTTAAAAATACTTATCTTCGAAATGAGAGCCAGACGCGGTACGAAAAAAAACCTTGTCTAATCATTGCCCTTGGATTGTAAAAAAGTTAAGTGCACGTGTTTTCGAACGGTTTTAAATATTTTAAACTAATTTGAATTTAACTTAACTAGAAAGTCCTTTTAGGGTATTTTTGTCCATTTTGTCTGTCTGTCTTTGAGATCCTAAGAGAAGTTTATTCCTAGAGCGCAAAAATGCGCGCTGTATACAAACGTAGGTACTATGGTGATATTTTCATAAAGTCAATGAAATTTTTCAGAAACAATCTTGAAACTCTTTTTCTTGTCGAGTAGGCTGCAAGCCCTGGTCTCAGAGTTCTAGACCCTGAGTTGTAGATCTTGAAACTAATCTCAATGCTTGTATGAATTCAAATTTTCGTTAAAATATACAGTTTTAATTCTAGGATTAATTTAAGATTTGTATGGAAATCCTAGAGGCACTGTAACTTTAAAACTATAAATTTTAACGAAAATCTGACTCCATACTAGCATAGAGATTTGTTTCTAGATTGTTTCTGCAAAATTTCATTGACTTTAATTGCTTAGTACCTATTGAAAATATCACAATAGTACGTTTGTATGGAGCGTGCCAACGGTAATATACCCTTAAGGGGCTACCTGCCGGTTTTGGGTAATTTTGTAACCATTTTATTCAGTAACTATGGCACTTTTTGAGCTGAAATTTAAACTGAACCATCTACAGGATATGAGAAGTGATGTGGTTTTTCTAGAAATCAAGTTTAATGAATAAAACCGAAGAAAAGGGACTCTAAAGTCACCCCTTTTTTCCAGTTGTAACCATTTTACTCTTACATTTTTAATCGGAACAAAATGAAAATTTACTATATTGTTCACAATACAATTTAGAATGATGTGGTTTTTTTACTTTTTCGAAATTAATAAAAAATCATCGAATTTTTCAAAGAAAACAGCAAAAACGCGCTCTTTCTCATCGATTAGTATGGAGTGTGAGTGAGAGGAGAGTGGTCCACGGCTGATACGCCTTAAGCATTTAAAAGCATTTAATATACCCCATCGGGAAACATAGTCGTGAGCATGTGTGAGCCTAAGTTCAATCAGCCTGACGCTAATTAATAAAACACTAAAGTCTCCCACATCGGGACATATGGTAACCGTCCCTCCCTATGCGCATACGCACCCAAATATAAAATTTGCATGACATGCTACAGACTGGGCGTGCTTACTCAAGTATTGCTTTACCAACATATGGTTTAAACTGACATTTTGTTATATTATTACATATACTCACGACCATATTCTCTTTAGGAGGTGGTCATGATATTTTCTACACCCTAACTGTGTAGAGCAGTTCTTTTTTGCTATGATCAATAAGAATAGTTTATGTACCAAATGTGAACAGCTAACTATTGGAAAAGGAAAATGGGATCTAGCCCTTACAGCCGTTGACTTCAGTAATTTCTCGCCTCGTTACCGTAAAAATAATTTAGGAAAAATATATTTATCACAAATATACGAAAACAGAAAATAAGCTTCGTCTGGTTATTTTTACGATTTGTGAATCGTAATCGTAATCGTAATACTGTGGTATTACTGAAGTCAACGGCTGTAAGGGCTAGATCACATTGCCTTTTCCTATAGTTAGCTTAGCTGTTCACATTTGGTAAAATCATAAACTTTTCCTTGTTGGTCGATTTACGCAACTTTTTGGTACAAAATTCTCATGAAATGATGTCACAAATATCACTAAAACAGATTTTTTATGAATTTTGAATGAGTAAGTAGCATGGATCTAGAATCATAAAGGATCCCACTCTTCCTTAGAAGCATTGATACAAGAAAATTGAAGTTCGACTCGATATCGTTCGGTCGATATTTCCAATTTTACGTGTGTCCCTTTCTATCCAATGACGTCACAACGAAAATTGAATGACGTCAATTTTTGACGTTGGATTAGAAAGGGACAGAGCTGGGACAAAGTTCGTAAAAAACGTCACTAAAAAAAAACTCCGGAGAAGAACGATCCTTACCGACCACAAAGGAGTATTATCATGTTTCCCGTCTTGTTAGGCAGTCTGCACTCCACTATAGAGGATTCCAAACTTCTTGGTAAGTAGGTACAACTGAACTGAAAAATGGCGCCAAGAACACTCTTGTTCAAGAAAATCTTATGTTGCATCATGTCACTTGCATTTCCTTTTTTTAAAACAATAAAACATGTTAAGTATCCGTTTCCTTTAGTAACACAACACTTACGTTCAAGCAAACAAACGAATCCCTTCACACAACCCTTACGACTTCACATATAAGAACGAAAATGCCTTGTTTCACGTGACTAAGTATGTAGAATGATATTAAAGAGGGTCCACAGAGAACAAAGTAAGTGGAGCTTGAATCCTCTGTGGTCACCCACCTTCCGTTGTAGCGTAATGATACTTGTGTATCAATGAACTTAATTCATTCAAGAAAATAAACATAAAAAATGTTTTTTTCACGAGGTTTTTGAACCACTGTGTAGTGTACACGAATAAAGTACAACCAAAAAAAGGGTCAAATTTAAAATGCTCCCGGTTTTTTAAGAGGATGTATCAATTGATTAGGTTATCAAACTGAACTACTTTCTACATCCCTACACAACCTTAAGGGTGTAGGTATTCGGACAAAGAAACTAAACAACTTTCCCTAAGGAACATGGGCAAAGAAAATATGGGTCGAAAAAAGAAAATATTTATTTTATTGAACCCCCCTATCGATCGACTAATCCACACTTTTGTATGGGAGGTCCAGACAATTTTCTGGTTTTTCAATGGGGAGTTTTCTGACAGCTAGTAAAATGTAGTTCCAACCAACCGCGATAGATGGCGTTGACCCGAGAGGGGGCCGAGACGGAAATTTTGACTAAAAATCTAGGATTGCAGTTTTGGAATGGAAGTATGGAACAGCTGAATTAGCTTTTCACGATTTCGTCGTTTGTTACGGTTTTCACTTTTCAAGTATGAGATATTTCAAATAATAAATAATCAGCAGTCGATAGACGTCCACAAATAGTCATAGCTATAGGCCTACCAAGGATCTGACCCACTGTGGACATAGGCCTCCCAAGGATCTGACCCACTGTGGACATAGGCCTCCCAAGGATCTGACCCACTGTGGACAAAGGCCTCCCCCGCAGATCCCCACAACCACCGGCCCTGCGCTGCCCTCTTCCAATGTATTCCCGCCACCTTGTCCAGAGTCCAGGCAAATAAATAATAAATAAACAATAATAAATCATAACAACATTTTAATGGTCATCCCAATCAACGCAACTTGTTTCAAGACCATAGACAATATTTTTTTCGATCAAAATAATCCCACCCTCGAATTTGAATAGAGAACAATGCACAATGAGCCGGCATCGTATCGATCTGTAACGGTCGGCTGTATGGATGTGTGGTGTGGCTGGCGCTTTCCTGCGTCGGTGTGGCATTTAAAAATAAACGCGGGGATTGTTTATGGTAACTAAATGTTACATTGTTTTGAACTTTTGAAACCACATTTAACTATTAAGACGTAATAGTAGGTGGAAATACCTCGGAGGCATCTTTTATTTTTCATTTTACGACTAGATTTATACCATTTACCGAAACTAAAGTCATACCTCAGTATTTTTGGATAGTTCATCTAGTGCAATCATCAACTGAATACACGATTGGAATTACTTCACTCGATAGAAAATCGTCACAAAGATGACGTATTTTCATGCATTTTTAAACATTTTTCTCGGTTTAGAAGAACTTAAAATAGTTTCCGATTGTTGGTATTTATACTCACATATTCACCATTAGTTTAACTAGTGCAATCATAAATAAAATCTAGAAAAAGTAGGGTAGACCCGGATTGATAGTAACAGTTTTTACTTCTACCTCGATTGCGGATAAACTATTCATATCTAAGAAACGGTACATACACATTAAGAAAGGCAGCTTCTTAACGTACAAAATTTTATATTCAAAGTGCTCTTAAGTCTTATAGAACCTTTCGTAATTTGCTCTTGATGTGAGCAGTGACCAATGTTACAATTAACCCTTACCCCGGGTCATTTGTAACAGATTTTTAAATCTAAATAAAACCCAAAATAATCAATAAATCGGTCTTATTTATTTACCATTAAGTAACTTACCTCTTCTTTATTAGTAATCTTTTTATCGCATTAGAATATTATGAACAGTTTTTATAAAATTTTACGGAAAAACATCTTAGCGTTTTATTGCTTTAAACTAAAAATATGAAACAATTCCTACAGATTTTTAATCACTTTAGGTAACTATATATAATAGCATTTAAATAAACTAAAAACCTTAACTCTCGTATATCTTAATCAACCATAAATGTTTTCATACAAACGAAGCTGTTACAATTAACCAAGTGTTACTATTATACCTGGTCACGTGGATTTATTTACGTTTAAAGTGTAATCAAACGACATATAATTCTGTCAAAATCACGACTGCAATTTCATTGTGTACTCTTTTAATTTGAAGTTAAATTAGGAAGCAAGCTTACCAAATAATATTCCACATCGCATACTAAAAAATCAATCTAAATTAGAGTTAGAGGGAGCGGCCGTTCTCCATCCAACGCTGCGGTTGGTGCGGGTTGGTGGAGGCAAGTTACGGTATGTTCCGATTCATAAAAACAGTGCTGTGAGCGATTACAGCGCTAACACCCGTTCCATTTGCGTTAGCGTGCCGACAGCGCTGATAGCGTTCTATCAATTCGGAACGCTAAATATCGCGCTCACACCGTTCACATCACAACATTCAAATATTCTTATTATTTTCTTCATCACTAATCGTTATTAAACTTTTATTCGTCTTTTTTAGAACATAATCAAACCCAATACTACTAAAGAAACCTAAATCGAGACCTAAACAAACCAAAAATGTACGACAGCAAAACTGTCAAATGCCACTTTTGAAAATTCCCTCAATAATTTACTATAACAAACGTCACTTTTGACAACTCGCTCACAGTGATAACGCCCCGAGCCGTGAGCACTGTTATTGCAAGATGGCGTCGGTAGTGACGTCATGAATGACGTCACGTTTTCGATTGTGGACGCGCTCACGTCAACTCGGAACGACATTTATCGCGCTCACAGCGATATCGGCGTAATTCGGAACGCACTGTTAGTGGTCAACATTGCTGTCAGAGTATTTTCAAAACAATCTTAATTATAAAAATTGATCATGGGTCAATTGTAACACAGTGTTAATTGTAACGTTACAATCAACCCCATCAAAAGTGTTACAATTATCCCTTGGTGTCAATTTTTAGAAAAAATCATAAAAAAGCTATGATACAAACGAAAATAATGAACTTCTCGTCATCTGTAGCATTCTCTAGTTCTTATTTCAACCTGTGATAGTAATATCTGTTTAAAACATGGACTATTTCAGAAGTTACAACGTAATGAATTGATCGAAAATATTTACAATGACCGCACATAAAATTCATTCCTCTGTAACACAAGACACCTTCACGTTGCACACACGGCAATTGGAGAGTAGGTCCGGACATGCAAGAGCCATCACCTCTTTGCACACACACATCCTTGCCTTGTTTAGTTACCGAAATATCGCCAATGTTACTATTAACCCGTGTTACAATTAACCCGGGTCTACCCTACTTTG
Source organism: Agonopterix heracliana (assembly GCA_963693445.1). Taxonomy (NCBI): domain Eukaryota; kingdom Metazoa; phylum Arthropoda; class Insecta; order Lepidoptera; family Depressariidae; genus Agonopterix; species Agonopterix heracliana. The sequence continues at coordinate 7,256,669 of OY856336.1, read as the reverse complement.
GTTAGTTGTTTTTAATCGAAAATACGGCTCACGCACACACTTTTCGGAGCGCTCGGCAATCGCGTTTCTCATAGAAAATATTCGTCTGGACCTATGGCCCCTTAAGTTAATGTTTCTAAGGATTTCGATATTTATTTGGTGTGATCTTTTGGTGGGTTTGTGGTAGTGTGGGTTTGGTTTGATCACACATCTCCTGATATGACTCAGCAATGACAGTAAATAAAAATTAATTTAGGTACCTACCTACCTATAATAGAGATAATCACGTATTGCAAGTTTTTCCGCGAGCGGTTGTGTGTGTCTTTCGCCTGTTGTTCGCGCGGTTCCCATCTCAGCTTACCACGAGGCTCCGCCACCACTTCTCAACTTTGTTTTTGCTTTAAAAACAACGCTTGAGATTGTATTGGGATAGATACCTACTCCCACAAACTAGGTACTTGACACTGCACTGGCAGAAATGCAGTGCTAAAGCATAAGTAAAACTCAATTTAAGTATACCTATTTATTAAAAAAACATTAACATAAAGTTTATTCTTTAAACTTTTTAAGTAGGTACTTATATACCAAATAAAGTACTTAATTTTTTCCTACCTTAAAATAACGGTAGAGTTTATCTTCAATGGATGTTTTAATAAACCATAATAGACAAAACACGTGCCAAACAAAATCACGTATTAATTTCAATGAGAAAGTGAATGGGATGCGTGCTTGTCATTATTTTATGAATGGCGCGCGCACGTGCGCTTCCGTATCCGGTGTGTCAATAAAAATAAAAGTTCTTTTTTTATTTGTCAATGCCGTTCCGAAAACCTTGGCCTAAAAAAAACAAGTGAATGCAGATAAAAAAACTTGTATTGTTATTTACAGTGATTTTTTGACCTCATGAGGCGTTTTTTAAGCAATTTTCCTGGGCACTATTATGGCTGTGCCCAATCTACAGGGGTAATCTGTCCAATCGACTTACCAAAATCCATAGGCCAAGTATTTCGCTTACGCTGGTAGACGGAACATCAGTGTAACCGCGTATGAGACAGCGATAGTCATAAAATCCTATACAATTTGTATGAAAATAGATGTCTGACTCCGGAGTCAGACAGCCATCGTAGAACAAAAAAGTGGCTACGTCGATAAGGACAGCAATAAGTAGCGATCTCCTTTTTTAACTAGAGCGAATTTGCTATGTGCATCTCTTACTGAGTGATATGACAAGACATGTGCTTCGTTCTAGTTCCTTCTCTTTCTACGCCAAAATCGAATTTTCAAAATGATGTTCTTTAAAATAAAATAAAATGTAGGTACACATCTTTTAATTTAATATTTAGTTACTTACGAATCATTTGTATTAAAACAATAAGAAACTATTCACGTCTGAAAAAGGCTGTATGGTCTCCATCCTCCATTAATAAGCTTATCACAGAACAAATTAACGCATCACAGTTAAATTAAAACAAAAAAAAAATCATGAAAATTACCTCAATCTATTAGATCGATCGTGGGTAAAAACAATAATTTAAAATATCGATATCCAATAAAACGAAAATACACAAATCATTTCTTAATCTTATCTTTTAATAGTGCGAAAACCATCTGCTCACTTCCCCTTCCGAATTCCGAGGTCAAAGTCTCAAAAAAAAAATAGGGCAGAATGTACAAACGCCTTCGCCTTTTAAAGGTGCTGTACTCAAAAGTTACTTACTTACAAAACTTTAAGAAGGCTTATATTAAAACCCTTATGTCTTACGAATTAAAGATGAAATTCCTCTGATTTATGGGACAATAGTTCAAAAGTTACTTCTTCACATTGATCTTTAAGAACTCTCATATCGGAATCTTTATCACCATGTATTAAAGATGAAGTTTCTTTAATTGAAGGGACAATAGATGCATCGTTCCATGGCCGGATGCAGGCAGCTGCAGCAGATGCAAGCAAGATTGAAAAATGCACTTGTCGCAATTTCTTATTGTAGATGCATCTGCTCTCCCCCGCACGCGACTATCTTTAGATTATTATTTCTTTACCTTTGACCTAAATGGGCGCCATTGTTGAAGATAGTGATGCTACTGTTGTTATTGTTGTCAAGAAAACGTTATTGCAACGTTTTTTTTTAATGTAACGGTTTTGGAAGTCAATGGGGAAGCGTGAAATCTCTTTGGTGAAAAACTGCTTGAATTTCTGGCATATGCGTTTGATTGAATTATTGTATACTTAAGTAGGTATGAGACGGTTACAAAATGCAAATCGGCATTGCCTTAGGAAGTTTAAGGCTCCCAAAATGCCAAGCGTTAGCTTGTGAAATCAAAGTTAAATATTAAAAGGTGTGCTACAGACCATCAAACTGAAATGTTTACTATGGAGCCAACATCGAAATTGCGGGAAAAAGGTGTTGTTCCAAAGAAAATTCGTTTGTTTGGTTTCCAGTTTGATGATCTTGTAAGTATGCATGTAGATAATAGATCTAGACTAGAATCTCGCGTGCGTGACTTTAATCTCGTTCCAATTTGCGTCCAAAATATCACTCCCCGATTGCAAAATATCACGACCCTTCTCCCCTTTACGTAGCCTCGTTATTTCTCTTAAACTGCAATTTGTTTATGTGGCCATACATTTACTAATTTATTACCTATTCTACTTGGCTCTACCACTGCGCGCACATGTTTAACTAACCATAAGTTTTCGCCAGGAGCTAACATTTGTTCAAATATCGAAATATTCATTCATTACAGATTTATAATTGATACACAAAATGTTCGTTGTTGCAGTCTGAAGCACCCCCTAAGATATGTAACGTAAACTATATCATATTCTATGTATGCTAGTTACCTACTTATTCTTATGACAATTCCTAAAATTAAGTCACTAGGGTAAAGATACTGGATCAAATCACAATTTCCGTTATTTTTTGCATGAATTCAACCGTTATTACATTAAAAAAACATTTATTGTTGAAGTACTCCCCCAATAGCACGTGCCATATCGAAATTATTGTGTTATCGGATTCAGAGTCCTATTGTTAGGAAGTAAAGTTTATATTGCATTAGTACATTGAATATGCGGGTGCATTTACGCGCGTGTCGCCATTACTTTACAAGTGTCATATTAAAAAGTTATTGAACTGTACTGTACTATTAGTTTCATTATTAATTCTCTATTTATTTGTTCACAACAATAGGTATAGGTTGCTTTTTTATTTCTTCGAGGACTTGATAAAAAAATACTTTTAAGTGTTTTTTAAAACCTGATTTTTTTTAAATATTTGGGCGAAAATGTCTCTTATTGTAATGTTAATAATAATTAATAACATACCTACCCAGCAAATAAACTATATTTGAAAAACTAAAATCATTAAAATACTGTTTTACGGTTTTTATGTTCTACAATTAAGTATTTTTTTCCTATAAATCGATGTTATAAAATATGAACGCAAAACCATTTAGTGGAACTATAATTTGCTTAGACGTCTTATTATATTTGGAATAGGAGATGACACTTTTTTTTGCAATCTAAAAATATGTGAAATGTGTTTATGTGAAAAATAAAATTGTTCATTAAAAAAATATAATCGTTTTTGGAATTAAATGTTTGAAAACAGTTTTCGTGGTTTTCCGTTTAATTTATAACGGTTTTGTACTGCCAAGATGTTTCAGCTATGAATGGGGTGATAAACCCCTACCGTAATATTGTGTGCGTTACCGCGTAACGTTCTAACGGTTTTCTGATCGATTAGTTTTTTTTAGGGGTGGCGCTAAGTAATTATTTTATGAAATCGGGGAACTGATTACTGGGTTGTGATTTACAATCAGTTTCTGACCACGAAGAATAGGAATAAGGTCGGAATACGAAAACTCAAAAAAAGTTTCGATTTAGAAGGAAAAAAAAGATGTTTTTTAAGTGACTAAAATTCTCAAAAATTTTGCTCACTGAATACTTAATGCAAAAGATTTCATAAAACAACAACAACTTTCTAATTTTTTTTTTTTGCAACTGCATAGGTACAAGTTTTTAATGCGCTACCACTTAATATTAAGCAATTACCACTACCTATATTTAAAAACAAATTGAAGCTATACTTAATTGAAAACTAAGACTAAAATTATAACACGAATTATGGTAATTAGGTATATCTAATAAATATACAAATTAACCTTAACTACAAAATAATTATTTTTTTAAGTTTTTTTAGTTCAGTTATCGTTATGTACAAACAATGTTTTCTACTTACATAGGTACACACGGCGACATATGATGTTACGCAAAACCAAAATAAGCTAGCCGCGCGTAGGTAGAGTAATGTATTACGTCGCGCGGCCAGCTTATGTTTGTGTTGCGTAGCTTAATGTGTCGTCGTGTGGACATAAAACTACTCTTCAGGTTCGCGAACCACGACATTTTTGGTCTACTGACTCTTCTTTTGCCTTCCACTTCCCCCACCTATTATAGTCTGGCTCGTTCCTCAATAGGTAAGCAGTATTCAGGAAGACTTCACATACGCATCAGAATTTCTTCTTCGGCGTATGCAGGTTTCCTCACGATGTTTTCCGTCGCCGTTTGAGAGCAGTCGGTATTACGTACACAAGTTAGAAAAACTCATTTGTACATGGCATGTGGTACGTACCTAGTACTATGTTATGGTAAAAACTTTAAACGCGACAGGATGTCACGGTGAATTTGAGCCGATATCCTTCCTCCAACCTTGGTTTAAATATAGATTCCGAAATACCAGATGTTGGTATGGTAACAGACTTTTACAGATTTAGCTATGAAAAATTTTGCATAATTAGCCAATTTGTTTTGGTTTTAACAAAACCACATTCGGCAAAAAAACCTATTTCAAATTTAGGAAAGTTTATGTTAATCCGCGCTCCTACCCGCATGTGGCACATGACGTTTGTTAGTCGTACCATTACCATTATTAGGTAAGTAAGAAACGGGATTTGTATTTAATTTGACAAACGACATGTACCTACTTATGTAATTTAAGTTGCAATGAATAAAAATTGGGTTCGCACTAAACTCGATTTTTTCAAGACGTCAAAAATAACGAAAAGAAAACTAGCTTTCATAAAGCAAGGGACACAATAACGTTGATGCACCACTTGTTTCAACAAAAGTTGTTATAACGAACTCTGATTTAAATAAATACGTTTTTGAACGACCCCTTTTAGACGTCAACCAGTTTCGTTCGGTTTTAAACTCTATTTTCTTTTACAATAAAGTGTGATGTTGTTTGTATAAATGTAGTGCAATACAGGTTTTGGCTTTTGGGTTGCGGAAACAATGGGTGATATCTATTTTAACCGTTTGGGATATTACAGGTTTAGAAAAAAGATACTCAGTTAAGAAAAGAAAGTGTCTTTAATTAAACAATAGCTGTCAAAAGATAGTTGGTAATTGTCGAGTAGCGAAATTTCTGGCCACCCTTATAAGGATTTTTGTCGTAGGTTTATACAGGGTGTATGAAATCATACCAGTAATATTTCAAGGGGTGATTAAGATTATTAGACCATAACACAATACTATAATATAGTTAGTTGTTCAGTTTGATGGTCTAATTATGTAGGATAGCCAACATCGAGAATTTTTTGAAGAAATCTGTCGTTCCATACAAAACTGCAGCAGTACAGACTCGATCCTAATGTATGGTACAAAAGATTTTTGTACCTTTGGGTACACCTACTTATGTCCAAAAGGTAAATAAGTCGTTTGAAACCGAAATAACAAAAACAAAGCAAAAAGATGTAAGTAGTTAAGTTAGCAGCACGGTAGGTAGGTACTACCGACCTGCTTAACTCATATTTCACTGGATTTCCTACCTACAATTATTATTCCTATTTTTTTATCGTACATAACAGGAAATAATGTTTCTTTTCTACATTTAATTCCTTGTTCGTTTTCAAAAGCAATAAAATGTTGTTTTTTTGCTGAAATAAAAAAACATGTTTTTTTTAATTTTCATCCGCAAAAATTCCTTCAAATGTCCCTGCTGTCTGTCTGAGACGAACTATACCGTTAAGTTGGCAAAAAAAATCTCCCCAAAGTCGTTTGTGATAAGAAATGCAACGACTGCAGCCCTATTGTTCATTCCGAGGGGACTTTCTATGGACCGAAGAGAATATACTACTCTTCTGTAGAGTTGTGGACTTTATTGACGAAAGCCGAGTGAGGAACACGTCTCAATAAAGAGGTAGGTATATCCGTCTCCGTTTAGCTAAAGGATACCATGTTCTGAAAACCGATTTACTTAACTCTTCTCATACTTATTTTTATTTATTTATTTTCACACTTTATTGTAAACTGGACGGACCAATTCCTTCTCGTGGTTCTTTCCTTTAACATCGTAAGAAATGACTAAGGGATAATTTTTTAATAACAAAGTTTCATTGTATAAACCATTTTTATTCAATAAAATATCACATAGATAGTCTTTTGACGTCTTTTTTTTGGCTCTAACACCTCGTTGGATGATGTTCCATTGTAGAGAAGGTGCTGCTAGACACTATACAACACACGTCTTTACAAAATAGGTATAAATAGTTGAGTTGTAGCAAAGTTTTTGGTCACCCCGAAAGGGATCGTGAACATAAAAATTGCGTTCTTACTTCTTATAGGTACTTAGATTACTTAACAGTGAATTTAGCAAGACGGAATGATGTTCAAATCGGACCCGATTTTTAAGAATCGAAACTAAGATTGTATGTCTTCGCCCTTAGTTTAAAAATGATTGAAAAAAAAACAACAGACAAAAAGTGTAGGATAAATTTGCTATTGTGAATTTATTTTCTAATTCCCATGTGATAAAGCTGAAAGTCGTTTGTCTAAAACTTTGATAAGAAGTCCTGTAAAATAAGCCGTTAATAACGGTTAAAAATAGTAAAATGTTATTCATGAATTCACCGCCCTAGCCCCCATTTTTATCTATTAGGTATCCTGATGAATATTGATCATAATAACCGATTTACTTAAATATGCTATTTAACTATTGTCAAGAAATGCACATACCTAATCGTCTTACACGACATGCTAAATCGACTATCTCTGCAATATTGAACTTTATCTTATTTCGTTTAAGTTATTTGATTTATTAGAGAAACGATTGAAACAATTTTGATTTCTTAGAACAATTCAATAAAGAAAAAAAAAAAGAAAAATAACCAAGAATGGCACGTTATCTAGATTTCTGAACGAAACTCGTTCCCGTTTGACAGCTCAAAAAAAAGTTGCAAAGCGCGCGAAGTGCCCGCTCAGATGGTACCATTTCGAGATTTATTTCTACCTCTTAAAATACCACATTTTAACAGTTATTTCAACTAAAAGTGCCATAAATTAGTCAAAATCATGTTCTAGTCCTTACATTGTATAATTTTAAGCGTTCGCATGAGAAATTAGTGTTAAATTTGATAACGAAAAGTGTTCTCATAACCCATCATAACCTTTCGTGTTTTTTGTTAAATTATACTTGTTTAAAGATCACAATGCGTTCTATATCGTTAGAGGAAGGGCCTAAAGGTATGTGGAACCAGTTTCTCGCTTATTTACGAGTTTTGATAGGTTATATCGGCCATAAGAAAGATGGTAAAAAAAATTTAAGTTTCTTTTGTCGTTCAACCCTCTTAAAGGGTACAAATACATTGTTATCTTCGATTCTTTATGTCCTATGTCAAGTTTAGACGATTGACGTCTGTTGAGGAACTTTCACACTTATATTCAGGGTGTTAAGTTACAGAAATTGGTGTTGTTTAGGATATCATGTTATGGGGTGTGAGAACTTAAATTCACCCTTTAAGTAAGCTAAATAATTAATTATAAAGTGGTTCTTATGTACGTAATGTCGACTGCTCTAAAACGGTGGCGGAAAATATGAGGAAACCTGCACTGAAGAAGAAATGCTGAAATTCAAGTTTAAAACATCGATAAAAAGTCCTCTGTAAAAAGCATATTATAAATTGATTATATAAGCATATGCTCACGACTATATTCCCCGAGGGGGTAGTCAGAGATATTCTGAAACCTTCAAAACATCCACGTTTCACCAGTAGTACCGTCCAGTGTGACGGGGAGTGAGCCCATCGTCACGTAATGGACAGTGGGTATAATACATGCCCCGAAATTAAAGCAAATTATTTTGAGTTTTGAGTTTACGCTAACAGTTATTTCGTTCTATTCCAGGTTAATAACGGAGAGCTTCAAAATAAATTCCGGGAACAACGCAACGAAACGAAAGCAAGAAGACGCTCTAACAACAAACTACAAGTTTAAAATGAACCCGCATTCGCTCGACTTCAAATCACCGTTAAGCTCTCCGATCGCCACACCGTCAAAACGAAGAATACTCGGAGAAATACAAAACTCACCGTTATTCAGACCGAAGAATTCACCGATCATGGAACGACTGAAACCGTCACCGTTAACTGAACGGAAAAAATCTCCGTTGATCGATAGAAATTCTTTATCTCCGTTAACGAGTAGAACTGTTAAGCGATCAACGAAGATTTCTAGGATATTTGAGGAGAGATCACGGTTTAAGGCTAATAAGGAGAATGAAGCGATGATAAGTGAAACGTTTGTGAAGCTTGACGTTGAGGAGGAGACGAGGGACTGCAGTTTTGGAGACAGCTTTCAGTCGTGCCGGAGCGTTAGGGATTGGTCTTCGAGTAAGGTGAGTGTTGTATTGCTTTTTCTTTGTTTTAAAACTGTTATAAAATAAATTCCTATATTACCCAGCAGTGGGACACTAAACAGGCTTAATATCTTGGACACTGTCACACAAATTATGTGGTCACATTTTAAGTACCAGAATTTGGATACCTAGATACAACAAACCACTTGACACTGGCGGAAATGCGGTGCTAACGCACAAAAACGAAGTCCATTAATTATAAATAAAAAAAAGAGTAACAGAATCTATTCCAGTTTTGTTATTTGATGATCAGGCAATAAATATCCATAATAATTTTCAGGGGCCTTCTAAGTGGATGATTAGACCATCAAACTGAACAACTTTGTCTATGAGACCAACATCAAAATGTATGGTATTTGACTGTAATTTACTTTGATCAACAATATACAACTAGATAACGGGTCGCATACAAAATCAAAGAGAAATTCTGTCCTTGTGAATATACAACATTTTTTGTTAACGAACCGAGAAAACAGTCCGAATACATTATAATTTCGACCTCAAAGCAACCATAATTCCTAGTAATTTAAAAAAGGAACACTGCGGCATCGCGAGACGTGCTTACGTTGGCTTTGTTCGAACGCAACTAATTCAAAATAAGACCTCACTCCAATAGTGAGGCGTTATTTGCCGGGACATGTTTTAAGCGCTGACGCGTTATCTAGTTGGATATTGTTGATCGAAGGTAATTTATTACAGTCGGCAGCTGTTCAGCAGTTTTTTTTTCGTGATTTCGATGTTGGTCCCATAGAGAAAGTTGTTCAGTTTGATGGCCTGGTTCAAAAAATTTCTCCCTTCCCATTAACCAAACAAACTTCAAACTTTTTAGTACAAAATAAATCCATATTCTTTTCACCAACAAGTTGCACCTTATGGGATTCAAACCCACGACCCTCAACACCGCAGGCAGGTCCTCTACCAACCGATCAATCAGACAAAAAGATCCTAATTATCTCCTTCTCAGTTCCAGTTATCCTTCACGGACGCTCTCCAAACGTCTACGTTCGAAACGGAAAAAGAAATGAAGCAAGACATGTTTGTACCAGAGAAAGACATGGACACAGACTTAGACCTGGAATTTGAGACGCTCCACAATCTAGAAGACGAATTCGATGCTGACAACTTCGACCAATGCACTAAATACGAAATAATATCCACGGACAGCCCTAATATTATTTCTAGAGGCAGATCTTCAACGTCTAGGAAAGTTAATTCAAGAAATTTCGTATTCGGTGCACCGTTAGCTGAAAACGAGCAATCTACATCGTTCAACCGACCGAATAATGCTAATCGTATGCTTAATTTCGAAGACGAAACCTTCGAATTCACATCGCCAGCTCTAAAAAAGCCTACGTCAAGTTTCTCTGTGAAGAAATCGTTGAAATTCAACGAGACACCGACTAAGAATCCGCTGAGGCATGAGCGGAGTGATTCGAGCATCGGTTCCATGACTTCGTCACCGAGTTCCAGTCAACTAAGGCTGTTTACTTCCGATAGTACAACATCTATGGAAAGCGGCTTCATTTCTGAACTCGAAGAACCGTTTTTGGACCTCGAAGAAGCTTCAAATTCACCCAAAATGGCAAATTTCAATGAGCTACTATCCGGTCAAATTAAAAGTAATATTATTACGGATAGGAATTTTATGAAACGACCATCTTTACATCGTAGTTTGAGTTTTAATCCAGAACCCAAAGCAAAAGTATCTCTATTTGCAATACAAGAAAGTCCATCGAAGCGATCTCAGAAGCGGAGTGAACTGGAAGAGATGGACAATGTCTCCAATAAGAGAAGGAAGTCAAATTGTGCGAGTCCTGAGGTAGTGAAGCCAGCGAGGCCGGTGCTACAGAGAGCGTTCTCGGAAAACCATGCGTCCATCATGTCCGCTTTGGCTAGATGTGAGTATTTGTTTATTTTACTGTCATATTCAAATCACATGCTACGCCGGTACGGTTTCCGAATTCCCAGGAAATCCCGGGTACCTGGGAATCTGCAACAGATTGAACCAAATTGGCTGTCTTATGTCACAACCAGAACTAGTTTCTATAGTCTTTTCAATCTGATGGAGATTCCCAGGTATCCGGGAATTTTAAGACCCTAATTTCCAGCATCATCACAGCCTAAACACATCCCACTGTAGGGCACAGGCCTACCCGAAGCTGTATGTATGTTAGTCCACCACGCGTGCACAATGCGGATTGGTATACTTCACATACGCATCAGAATTTCTTCTTCAGCGTATGCTGGTTTCCTCACGATGTTTTCCTTCACCATTATTATTTTACATATCAAGGAATACAATTTCAAAGGCACATTAGGCATTGCATAGGCATTTTTTTTTCCGCACATTGCAGCGATAATATCGCTGCGATTTTGCGATAATTGTTTCCAGTACATTTTGTATGGGGACGCGCGCGATCCTACACACTGCCGCGATATTATCGAGCGATAATATCGCTGCGATTTTGCGATAATTGTTCTCAGTACATTTTGTATGGGGACGCGCGCGATCACTGCCGCGATATTATCGCAACTCTTTCGGCTACATTCAGTGGTGGGGCGCATGCGTGACGCGAATCGCGGAATCGCTGCAGTGTGTAAGGTGTCGCGATATCGCTGTCGATAATATCGCTCGATAAAGTCGCTTGATAATATCGCTGCAATGTGCGGAGGCCTTATTTGTATTCAACAATTAATAAGAGCCGCGATATCGCAACTAAATCGTAGCGATTTAACTCGGCGATGTCGATACAGAATCGCGGCGATATTGTTCCGTCTACAGAACATTATTAGAGGGGTTAGAAATGCAATGTAGCGCTTTTGCTTCGGAGACGGCGTCGCCACTTGTCTTCCCGCTCACGCTGCTACAATTACTCATGCCGTCTCGCTCGCACCACGCCGCGCGCCTTATAGTGTTTTGCAAATCATTGTATAACCCATAGACATATTACTCTAGCGATAGACAAGCTCGTTCAAACAAACAACATGTCACACAAAACAACACAAAATGACACATTGCGGTCTGTCATTGCCATAGTGACGAAGTGAACTCGGGAACATCAATCAGGTGCGGACACCTCATTCAAGTGGAGCATGTTGCTTCTATGGAAGGGCAAGTCTATCGCTAGAGTTTAAGTCTATGGTATAACCTGTGGCACGTGTTCCACTTTAACCCCTCTTATAATGGGGTGGAATGGAAATGGAATGTCTGTGGTTCCGTCAACGCCTTCGCTCAAAAATCACTTATGTAAGTGTTACACCAAAACATAAGCAGCAAAACATAAACAAAGTAAAGCCGTCTTCTCACTGAAAACCTATTACTTCCCAACTATCAATGAAACGTTATAATCTTTAAACCTAGCATCTTCCTTCATCCACAGCGGCCGTAGAACCGGACCTGATCGGTGACTTCTCCCTTCCGTACGTGCTGCCGCTCTCCGGTGGAGACCACCCGGACCTCAAGTCTATATCCTCCGACACCCTGGCCTGCCTGCTGAGGGGAGAGTTCAGTGATACCATCGGAGATTATAAGGTCAGTTGATAAAATACAGTGATACCATTGACTTACCAACTATCTGGACATCGGGTCGCCGCGCAGAAGTGTCCGAACCAAAAGAGTAACAAAACACATAAAGAGTGACAATAAATCGGATTTAAATAAATATTCGGTATGTTAGATTTTTTGGGAGGGCTGAATCAAAAACCATTTCGAGATGATTGTGCCAATAACTATTTTTTACATGTCACAGATTTTAAAATGAAAGTATTAAAGATATTTTTAATAAAATAACGCCGTTTTTCGGTCAGTTACACCCTGTTTAGTCAAAGTCAAAGTCAAAAACATTTATTGTATAACTATAGGTGCGACAAGGTGTTAAATCAATTACATAAGAGCCCTACAGTTTACCGGTAAAGGTGTTCAATACTTATTATAAGAACTACATTAGTACATATAGTAGTGAGTTATGCTATGCTTATACAGGGTGAAATTGATATCATTAGCATCCTTTTAAACTAAGAGTCTACCCATCAAACTGAACAACTATTAATATGGGAGCAAACCAATCGGAGCAAAAAAAAAATCAGCAGTCCCAATTAAACTGCACCCGCCGCCGCTGACTACACGACTCAAATGTATGGGACGGCAGATTTTTTTTTGCTCCGATTGGTTTGCTCCCATAGTAAAAGTTGTTCAGTTTGATGGGTAGACTCTTAGTTTAAAAGGATGCTAATGACATCAATTTCACCCTGTATGCTAGTTCTATTTGTATGTTGAATGCTAGTTTCACAGTCCCCTTAAGTATCAATTCCTTGCCCACAGGTGATAGACTGTCGCTACCCGTACGAGTTTGAAGGCGGCCACATCCCCGGGGCACTGAACCTGCACACGCCGACCCAAGTGCAGGCGTTACTCAACAGACCGCTGGAGCATCCGACCGCTGGAGCCAAGAGGAGCATACTCGTGTTCCACTGCGAGTTCTCGCTGGAGAGGGGGCCTAAGTTGTGAGTTTTATTATTGTGATCAACACCAACAACACACAACGTCAACAAACACAACAATCAACAACTCTATGCAACACAACCAGGGTTCGAAATTATCAAGATATCAGATAATTATCTGATAATTATTCAACTGATTCTTGTTTAGAGATAAATGTCTAAGATGTTGTGACAAGACAAGACATTGTGACAAGAATAGAGAAGGGTATGCTTCGTTGGTTTGGTCATGTGGAGAGGATGAGTGATAGCAGATGTACGAAAGAGATATATGGAGCTAAAATGAGTGGATGTGTCGGCAGAGGGCGCCCTCGTAGGACGTATTCTGATCAAATCAGTTGCGTCCTACAAAATGGAGAGGTGCGGAGTACTCGAAACCGACGGGCATGTATGAAGAGATGTATGGATGTGAATGAGGCAAAACATGTAAGGATCGTAGTAGATGGCGCGCTCTGGTCTCTGCCTACCCCAATGGGAAAGAGGCGTGACGTTATAGATAGACAGATAGATAGTCTAAGATAATGTTTTAAAATTAAAACACACACGCGGTTTTATACAGGGTCCTTCTTAATATGCTGACACTGTTTAAGGGGATGATCAGACCGTCAAACTGAACACCTTTTCTATAGGACCAACAACAAAATCGCGAGAAAAAAATACTGCTGTATTTACCCATACATTTGACTCAAGTAGGTTTGCAGTTTTGTATGGAACAGATGTTTTTACTGACGAATTTTATGTTCGGTGAGCGTGAAGCACACTTATTAAATGTCAATTCTTTTTTAAAGCTACCTTTCTATGGCACCAACATCGAAATCACAAAAAAAAATCAGCTGTCTGTCCCATACATTTGGCTCGAGTAGGTTTGCAGTTTTGTATGGGACAGCAGATTTTTTTTCGCTTTTTCGATGTTGGTCCGATAGAGAAAGTTGTTCAGTTTGATGGTCTTAACATCTTAAATGTTTATTTGTATTTTTGTAACACCTTTTAGAATATAAGTAGTTTCATGCATCCTTAAACTTTACATTTAAAATAGTATGTTGGATGAATGAATAATCATTCATATCGTTGGTAACATTGTACAGGGTGTAAGGGACAGCCCTCCGCAGACTTAAACAGTGAACTCAGACCATCAAAATGAACAACTTTCACTATGGAGCCTACCTCAGGAAAAGCGAAAAAAATCAGCTGTCCCATACAAAACTGCCGTACCTACCCGACTCAAATGTATGGGACAGCAGATTTTTTTTTCGTGTTTCCTGAGGTAGGCTCCATAGTGAAAGTTGTTCATTTTGATGGTCTGAGTTCACTGTTTAAGTCTGCGGAGGGCTGTCCCTTACACCCTGTACAATGTTACCAACGATATGAATGATTATTCATTCATCCAACATACTATTTTAAATGTAAAGTTTAAGGATGCATGAAACTACTTATATTCTAAAAGGTGTTACAAAAATACAAATAAACATTTAAGATGTTAAGACCATCAAACTGAACAACTTTCTCTATCGGACCAACATCGAAAAAGCGAAAAAAAATCTGCTGTCCCATACAAAACTGCAAACCTACTCGAGCCAAATGTATGGGACAGACAGCTGATTTTTTTTTGTGATTTCGATGTTGGTGCCATAGAAAGGTAGCTTGATGTTCATTTTGATGGTCTGAGTTCACCGTTTCAGTCTGCGGAGGGCTGTCCCTTACACCCTGTATACCTACATGTTCAAACAGCGTGTTGGCATTGAAAAGATGGCGTTTGTACACTGTACTGTACACACATTGTATTCGTCAAACTGAACAACTTTCCGTTCCATACATTTGAGTCGACTTTTTCTTTTCATTCTCGGGTACGCAGGTTTCCTCATGATGTTTTCCTTCGCAGCCGCCATAATGATAAATACAACCGTACATAAATTCCGTAGAACTTGGTACAGGCCAGGAATCGAATCGCCTCCACCTTGGATTAATGAATACTTTGCCATTTACACGGCAGAATCAAATGCGTAACTTAATCCTGCCTTTCGAAGCACGTAAGCGCTCGAAATGAAACACTCAAAATATTTGTCAATCCAAACTTCACCAGATAGTCGACAAAAAGACTAATTTAAAATTATCTTCTTTCCAGATACCGCTACCTTCGCTCTTCAGATCGGTCGAAGAACATGGAGAACTACCCACACCTGAACTACCCCGAAATATATCTCCTAGACAAAGGTTACAGGACTTTCTATCAAAAGTACCCAGAATTATGCACCCCAGTTGGGTACACAGCCATGCTGGACCCCAAGCACACAACTTTGTTCAGAAAACATCGATCAATCGGCGAGCCTTCGTCGTTCTTCACTCACCATAAGAGTTCTAAGGCTGGCCACAGACTGCTGTTATAAAAAAAAATAAGGAAACTGACAAACAGTAAAATATCGCTGTAAAATTTGCTATAAAAAAGTTTTTATCGATAAAGGATGAAATCCTATTGAGTTTTGGTGTCGAAAAAGATGTGGTCTACTGGAAAGACCGCGGTCTTCTCTCGGTCTACTGAGTAGACCATGTATAAAAGTTGCGTGGGATGCTCTTTAAACCAAGATTTTCTTTAAAAGACCGAATGAAACTGAAATTTTTGATTGTAAAACGAACATTTTCTCAACGACTTTTAAAACTAAAAAATATCCGAGCAATCTTCATTCAATACGCTTAGCTTATCCCTTAGTTTAAGTGTAAATAAAAAACCATTGCCATATTAGCAATAAGTTATTAGTACAAAATCTAGGCTAGATTTATATATCCCACCTCTAGTTTAAATTATGCCATTTATTTCTAGTTTCCTACGCAATATTAGGCATTTCGTAAAATAAATAAGTTAAAATTACTTACTCGTTTATGGTGTCCCGTGACCGTGACATATTTTTCATACAAAATAATGTCAACCGAGCTGTCAGATAAGCTAACAAGAACTTATCCAAAAGTGGTGAAACAGGCCATAAATGTTTAAATTGTAGGACTAGATAATTAAACTATGAAGTGACAAAAATTTCATACTTTTTTTAACATCCTGAAAAAGTGTCACAATTTTTTTATTTATATGAAAAAAAGATAGTTTAAAAAAAATCCTTGTGGCCAGAAATATACAGGGTGAAATTGATATCATTAGCATCCTTTTAAACTAAGAGTCTACCCATCAAACTGAACAACTTTTACTATGGGAGCATGGGAGCAAACCAATCGGAGCAAAAAAAAGTAGTTTAAAAGGATGCTAATGATATCATTTTCACCCTGGGGTGCGATTTTTGAATGTCATCGGTGAATTTGAACGATTTTTAAATCTCATACAAAAGCGTTCTCATGCATCTTTTTACTGCTTATTTGACTTTAAAAAATCGCACTCCTGAAATAAGATTTTTGGAAGTCAAATCAGCAGTAGAAAGATGCAAATCTCCATAGTTATTTTGACATTTCAACTGCTGAGCTCAGCGAATGAGATTCAAAAATCGCAGTCCTGTAGATTGAAAATACTGTAAATATTATTCTTAACCGACTTCAAATATTGAGGTTTTTACGACGTGTGTATTGTATGTTTTTTTAATTAAGTACCCTAGAATATATTTCTAAACAATTTGAAATTTAAATGGTTTATTCATGCCATTAAATTTCAAATTTCATCTTCGAAGCCTTTACGTGTTCAAGTAAAAATATTGTAGATTACACACCGAGGACAGCAAAGTAAGAAAGGTCTCAGATCTCATGTAATGTGAAACATGTGATCAGGAGTGCGATTTTTGAATCTCATTCGGTGAGGTTCAGCAGTTGAAAATGTCAAAATTACTATGTAGATACGCATCTTTCTACTGCGGATTTTACTTTCAAAAATCGTACTCCTGAAGTCTGATTTTTGAAAGTCAAATCAGCAGTAGAATGATGCATATCTCCAGAGTAATTTTGACTTTTTCAACTGCTGAATTCAGCAAATGAGATTCAAAAATCGCACTCCTGAGGCTTTCTTATTTACTGTCCGAGGTTAGTATACTATTTTTCTCCTCGACGGAGGTGGAAAGCGACAACTTCGTCCGGAGGGGAGAAAAAGTAGATTATTTTGTCGCATTATTAAATCGATGGTCAAAATAATCTTTTTGACTATCATTTTGACTTTTTCACGTAAAGGTTCTATGCAAGCTTTAAAAATCTTTTCTGAGTGCCGTGTAAAACCCAAGATAATGTTTAATTTTTAAGTATTTTTTAAACTTAATTTTGTACATAATTTTTAGTTTTAATAATAATACAGATTGTGGTGAAGATAGCAGCCTGTATAATTAAAAAGTTAGGTAATTTTGTCTTTTGTATATTTTCATAGTAATTACGACTTAATCCCATTTCGGGATTGCCAGGAACTTATAGTGACAAAACATGTTTTTATAACTTTTTTTAATTTAATGTTTCGGTGTAATTTGACCGCTTTCCATATAAAGAGAAAAAAAAGTTTCTAAATTTTTTTTAATTTTTCACGTTTTTTTTATTTTAACTAAAAAATTCGGGGTTGAAGGTCTCAAAATTGTATACAAAAGGCAAATAAATTCTTTTTTAAAAGGCAATATTATTAATACGCTTGTAACGTTTATTAAAATAAGTTTAGTAAAGAGTTTTATATAAACAAAAAAAATTATGACTTTTTAAGAATAATTTCATATATTCTATGGTATGTTTTTATATTTTTTACTATTTGAGAAAATTTTTGATATTAAACGTTTTCTTTTTAAACTTCCTACTTTTTTCCATTTCTCGTCTTTTAATTCTAAATTAAATTGGAAAGCTTACTTAAAAATTAAATAAAATTCTTGTCATCAAAATTTTCTCAAAAGATAAAAAAATACACTGAGATTTTTCCGAGATAAAAAAAATGTCTCGTGAAATTTACGCTTATTATTCTTTATTGTAAATAATTAAAAAGAGAATTAATTTAAGTTTAAAACTACTTTAAAATACGTTTTAAAATATATTAATATTATGTTACGGTGAAACTACAAAATTATTATAAGACTGTCTTTTCGTCAATGTTTGAAATGTCCATATTTTTTTGAAAAATATAAACTAAATTTTTTATTTCGTAAGCATATTTTCTTTTTAAATAAACCGAAATTATTCGATTTCGTTTTAATAACAATTGTAGTTGTTGAAAATGCCACTAGATGGCGTTGTTTTTAGAGATTCTAAGTATCGCAAGTACACACGGCGACAGGTCAGGTTACCCTGTTTGGACTTTGAACTATTAGAAGTTGAACGCTGCGAATCGTGCGAGAGGGTGCGGTATGTTGTTGTTTCGTCTCATGGCACGCTGCGCCCGCGCCGGCAGCCGCGTCTGTGCAGGCTCTCTACCGCACTATTTTGTATTTTGTACGTTGTGTAGTTATGGGTATATAGGGTGCGTAACATGATGTGTCGCCGTGTGCACCGATTTGAAACTTATTCGGAAGTAGATTTTTTGACACTCATTGGTCACTAATATAAAATTTTATGCACTGTTTTTTTCGTCTTATAGTAAGCTGATACTATTGCAATGAAATATCTTCAGTATAAGCTGTGCCATTGGACACATTCTGAAGTGTGAGTAAGACAACATTAGTTTTCTTTGTTTTGGTCTGATTTTTTAAGATGGTTTACGGCAATGGCGCCCTTATCACAAAATTTAGGATTTCTTAATCCAGAAAACAAAAATAAAAATGTTCTTTACAAATTATCCATAGCCTCATTCAACACATCTTCTACAATTTTTAAAAGTTATTTTATACAAGGTGTTACAAAACTACAAATAAACATTTAAGGGGGTGGTGTAGACCATCAAACTGAACAACTTTCACTATGGGACCAATATCGAAATAGCGAAAAAAAAAAAATGTTCTATACTCTATAAATCGACTAGAGCTAAAATATGTATGGGATATGAAATTATTTTTTTCGCGATTTCGATGTTGGTCCCATAGAGAAAGTTGTTCAGTTTGACGGTCTTAACAACCCCCTTAAGAGTTTCAAAAATGTATTCTTACTTATGAAACACCTTGTATAGGGTCCTTCTTAATATGCTGACACTTTTTTAAGGGGATGAACAGATCATCAAACTGAACAACTTTCTCTATGGGACCAAAATCGAAATCAAGAAAAAAAAAATCAACTCTTCCATACAAAACTGCAAACTTACTAGAGTCAAATGTATGGGACAGCTGATTTTTTTTTCGCGATTTCGAAGTTGGTCCGATAGAGAAAGTTGTTCAATTTGATGGTCTGATCATCCTCTTAAAAAAGTGTCAGCATATTAAGAAGGACCCTATATAGGGTGTAAGTGACAGCCTAGCAAATACTGAAACTGTCAACTCAGACCATCAAACTGAACTTTCACTATGGAGCCTACCTCAGGAAACGCGAAAAAAAATCAGCTGTCCCATTGTGATTGTGGGATTGTTTTTGTTCAAGAACAAGAAGAGATTGAGGATTGCGGAGCCTCGTGGCAGGCAAAAACGCGACGCGCGAAAACCACGCGAGACGTGTGCTCGGGTCAATTCCTGCAACGTGACTCCATTGTGAACGTTGTTCAGTTTGATGGTCTGAGGTCACTGTTCACTTCACACAGCTGTCACTTATATACACATTTAGCTTTTTTTGATAGGTAAACATACATTTGAAGTTAACACGAAAACTACCACAGCTATTTATTATTTCGATTATTTTAATAGTGAAATGTTTCGAACCTAAAAAAAAGTAACAAATTTTAAGTTAAAACGAAAACTACCAGGAGTGCGATTTTTGAATCTCATTCGGTGAGCTCAGCTGTTGAAAATGTCAAAATTACTGTGGAGATACGCATCTTTCTACCGCTGATTTGACTTTCAAAAATCGCACTCCTAAAGTATAATTTTTGAAAGTCAAATCAGCAGTAAAAAAGATGCGTATCTCCGTAGTAATTTTGACATTTTCAACAGCTGAGCTCACCGAATGAGATTCAAAAATCGCACTCCAGTACTATTAATTATTATTTCGATTATTTTAATATTGAAATGTTACGAACCTTAAAAAAGTATCGTACTTATAAAAATTGCTTTTGGTTCAAGTTAGCAGCAAACATTTTTTTTTAAGTTTTCTTGTTATAGAAATCTTAAATTTTGAAATGAGGGCGCCACTGGACTGCGTACATCCTATTGATGGCGCGCTTTATGTCTGATGTTAGGTAATAAATTAGTTGGCATGCGAAATAATTCGGTCACATTCTAGAAAATAAAATAATATATTATGTTTAATTTTAACTTTAAAAATGTTTAGAATATAATTTGTAAAATTTAGTTTTTGTAAGTTGAATAAATTATAAAAATATATGTTTTTGTATCATTTTCTTCTACTCTACCGAAATAAACAGAAAAATTTAGGAAATATAATAAAAAAACATGTTTAGAACACAGATAATAATTATATTCTTTGATAAACATTTTACACTCAACACAGATTATTATTTACTTAATGTTTATAATTTAATTATAATTATAAGGTAGGCTCAGTCTGACTAGAAAAATTATAAATCAAACACCACAATTCAAATCTCATTTGCAAACAAAAACACAATAACTAAACCAGGAGTGCGATTTTTGAATCTCATTCGGTGAGCTCAGCCGTTGTAAATGTCAAAATTACTATGGAGATACGCATCTTTCTACTGCTGATTTGACTTTCAAAAATCATACTTCAGGAGTGCTATTTATGAAAGTCAAATCAGCAGTAGAAAGATGCATATATCCATGGTAATTTTGACATTTACAACTGCTGAATTCAGCGAATGAGATTTAAAAAAATAAATTCGACTTTTCATACAAATGTCCGATCAGCTGATTGCATTGGAAAGTCCAAAAAATTCCAATAGGTTTCTTATGGAAAGTTCGCAGAGGGAGTTGCACTACACTAGATGGCGCTCGGGAGCATCATTCCTGATTTTATCACATTTTATTTTATATCTTCGTAATTATGTTATAAATTGCAAATGTTATTTGAGATGCGTAATCTTGATTTTCTTAACTATTTTTCCATATATAAAATATTACTTTTGTTAATACCGTCTACGAATGTTATACGTCAAAGTTTTGTATGAAATTGATTAAAATTAAAATGTATATCAAATTCGTATGAACAATAAAATTACTATAACTTGTAGCTAGATCAGTAAAACATAAACACAAGTGCGCGCATAATTGAAAATTTTGATTGAAATCATCACAATTACGAGCATCGAGATATAAAATAAAATGTGATAAAATCAGGAATAATGCTCCCGAGCGCCATCTAGTGTAGTGCAACTCCCTCTGCAACCCCCTTAAGTATCATGGTTAAAATCACCCCTTATAACGTAATGGAACGGTTTACCCTAGCTTTCTGTATAGGTATGGATAAACTTATAAAAAAACGATGCAAAATAACGCTAAACTCTAGTTTTCCTACTTACTATTTTTTTAATAACAGGAAGAACTATACAAAGTATACTACCGTGATACGGTAAAAGGCGGCTAAGTTGTACGAGACTCCATAGAACTTAGCCGCCTTTTACCGTATCACGGCAGTATAGATGACGTCACTTGTTAGTAGGTTTTAGTAATTCTTGCCGCTCGTTTGCCGTTCGATTAAGAGTTGCTAATTTGACTAATTGTCCGATCCCCTATTGAGAGACTCTTTCGCACCGAAATAATATCTTCAATTGGGCCCACCATCTTTACAGTCCTTCTTAACTTCCGGTGGTTCTTTCTTCGCATTTTCAGCAGCAATTTTCTCCAAAGTCTCTTCCAAGGAACTCTTAGATAATTGCCTCAGAATTTTCTCGAAAATTCTCGGCGCACTCTTCGTATTCGGCAGCGAAATATCAGTTTGCGTCGTTACCGTCTCGCTTCTCTTTTCCTCCTTCACTTCTAGAGGTATACTTGTCTCTTTCAGTTCTAATGTCATCGTTTTCTTTTTAATTTCGACTTCTGGTTCCGGTTTTTCAATATTCAACTCTTGTATTTTTTCTTCGTCGACATCTTTTTCCTGTGATCGCCTTTCGATTGCTTTGGTTAAAACGTTTCCGAGAATGTGGGCGCATTTGATGATGTTTTGAGTCTCTCGCGGTGTCAGATGTAAACCTTCTGTTCTTATAATCTTGTTGATATTGTTCACATTTTCCGGTGACCTTTTTCTGGAACCTTCTGTCGAGAAATCTGCAAAATTATATTGAAAACATTCACAACTATCCAAAATATTGTCCAAATTCGCAGTATTTCGCTGTCTGACGTCGGCGATGGCCTGGAGTGCGATTTTTGAATTCCATTCGCTGAGCTCAGCAGTTGAAAATGTCAAAATTACTATGTATACTTTCTACTGCTGATTTGACTTTCGAAATGCATACTTCAGGAGTGCGAGTTTTGAAGTCAAATCAGCAGTAGAAAGATACGTAGCTCCATAGTAATTTTGTCATTTTCAACTGCTGAGATCAGCGAATGAGATTAAAAAATCGCACTCCTGATAAAAATATATTAGCAAATTTGTAATTTAACATTGCTCTCATGTTGCTCTCGCATTAAACCAGGGCCATGGTTTATTAGAGCCAGGTTTTCTAGAAAAATTTCATGCTTAAATTTTGAGGCATGTATTGTACCCATTTGCCATTATAAAGTGGCGACAAGCTCACTCCCTGTCACACTGGTCAGAGTTCCGGTACTAATAGTGAAATGTGGATGTTCCGAGTTTAAGCATTATGCTTACACAAAATAAAACTAGATGGCGCTACTAGTATATTTTATGCAAATCCTCACGACTATATTCCCCGGGTAGTCAGAGATATTTTGAAAAATCAGAACATTTACGTTTCACCAGTGTGACAGGTAGCCCGTCGCCACGTATAATGGACAGTGGGTACAACACATGCCTCGAAATTGAAACATGTAGACCTCACGATGTTTTCCTTAACCGAAAAGCCAGTGGTGTTTCAAATCGTACATGAATTCCGAAAAGCTCATTGGTACGAGTCGGCCTGGACGGGGATCGAACCATCGCTTCCTGCACAACAGGCAAGGTTACTCGCCACTGGACCACCATATCCATCGTGTCTAAGTATGTTTTAAATCTTGAAATTTGAACTTTTCGTACCCAAGTCAGCTAGATCGATGTTCTCTGTGCGGTATGGCGTTGGGCACTGATCGTAGTACGTCTTCATGGGCACTTTGGAAACCGAATTGTTGTAATTTGCCCAGAAGTTGTTCCACTCTCCGTTCTCACCACGTTTGTAGTCTTCTACTTTCGTGTTGTCGTCACTGTAGTCGTGCCAGGTGCTGTTTAGGCAGCAACTAAGGGATAACAAGCGTAAAATCATCATCATCAACTGTTAAGGCCTCCGCTCATTGCAATATCGCTGCGATTTTGCGATAATTGTTTCCAGTACATTTTGTATGGGGACGCGCGCGATCCTACACACTGCCGCGATATTATCGCAACCTGACGCAATCTCTTTCGACTACATTCAGTGGTGGGCGCATGCGTGACGCGAATCGCAGAATCGCTGCAGTGTGTAAGGTGTCGCGATATCGCTGTCGATAATATCGCCGTACATTAGGGTAGGCACCAACACGCCGTTGTGAAAACAGGTAAACAGGAAAAGTATCATTAACCTTTAAACCACATAGGTAGGTACTCTACCCATCAAACTGAACAACTTTTACTATGTGAGCAAACCTGGAAGAATAAAAAAAAACAGCTGTCTCATACATCTAGTCTCACAGTCTCATAGTCGAGTAAGCGCTGCCTTTTATGGAACAGCAGTAGATTATTTTTTTTAGTAAAAGTTTGATGGGTCTTACACACGAACCAGATAATTAATACACACGAAACAGAGGGCCTACCATGAGTTTTCCCTGTACTTTTCTACTGTAGTTACGTCGCCAATTAGTATGACAGAAATTAGTTCTCAACGTAACCACTAGGAACGCTGTACGAAATTCAATACAAAATTGGTGACGTAACTACAGTAGTAAAGTATAGCTTGGCAAAAAAGTCGTGATCGTGGTGACAGGTGGAACTAAAATTTTAGTATGGTGGTGTTGCCAGTTTATGCGTGATTTTGACGTTCTTGCGTGGAGGCAGCGCCCTAATTTTTTATCACGACTTTTTTGCCAAGCTGTACGGTGAAAACTCATGGTAGACGTACAGATATCCAATCCCTAATCATCACAAACTTCTGAGTACGTCCCTGTCACGTCTCTATAGTGTAGCCTAGAGAGACACCTACGGGGAGTAGCGGAAGTATCGAATAATTCATCGATTGAGCTAATTTCGCTATACTTCGCTAGATGGCGCACATAGGCTCCCCCCCCCCCCCCCACAGAGCTCCGTCACCCCCGCGCGTTGTCACGCTACGCTTGCCTATTGAAATGAATAACGCCCCCTCCTCTTTGATTGTACTCCGTGGTACTTACATCGAGTCTTACATCCTGTAAGAAGGGGTAATCAGAGATAGGGTAGGGTACTGTAATATTGTGTGTTTGTGTGTGGGTAGGTGTGTGTGAGTGACAGACCTGGACATCTGCAGCTCCTGGCTCCTCGGTGAGGCGGTGACGTCAGTGTCCCGGGTCAGGAGCGAGGTCCTGGGGGAGATCTCCGTGGATGATTGCCCGGAATACTCCGGGGATACCGAGGAATAGTCCAGGTCTGTGCTCGCTGCGTGCCTGCGGAATTATGGTATAACTACAGCTGGTATACAACAGGGTTTAAACTAAGTACAATATACTTCAGGGGGTGCTGCAGAGCAACAAAACTGAACAACTTTCGCTATGGGGCTGACATTCTTCTTCTTATCGTGTGGGCAAGCCCTGGTGTCAGAGTTTATTCAAACCTCCTTACGGCCTCTGACGTGTTTTTTTTTAAATGTAACGACTACTACCACCAGAGCAGAGATAGTAGCCGGGACCAACGGCTTAACGTGCCATCCGAAGCACATTGAAATCGCGGGAAGATAATCAGCTGTCTCATACGTTCGGGTCGAGCAGCTTTGCAGCTTTGTATGGAAAAGCAGATTTTTTTACCAGATTTTGATAGGTAGGTCCCGTAGAGAAATGTACCATTCCCTTACAAAACTGACTAAACCATACAGTTACCACAGAAAAACAATCATATCTGTGGTGTTACTTACAGAAACCTGTGGTCATATACACAGTAGTCAAAATTAACTATGCTTTGTGCGTTTTTCCCCAGTTGGTAAGGACATTGCAGGCTGAATCACCAGATTGTCTGAAAAAAAAGATGATTCCTTGCTTCGGATGGCACGTTCAGCCGTTGGTCCCGGCTACTATCTCTGATGGTAGTAGTCGTTACATAAAAGCTGGGATAGCCCCATAATGATACGATGGGTGCAGCTGCACGCCAGCCTGTAGACCTTCCCAATGTTAGGTGAAGGTCCATATTTAAAATGAGTTTGGTTTTAGTTTTGTTTTACTAATAAGTAGGCTCGCTAAGTTTCTCTGTTACTAACACTTTTATGGACTAACTGTCTGAAATAAAGAATTATTATATGTCTTACGATCCGTAATCACGGGCAATTAAGTCCCGGACCTTTGGAAGGCGTGCATGGAGCCGAAGCCAACATGTAGAGGCCCGTTCAAGAGACAAGTTAATCTAAATGTAAGGGATACACATGGCGGATACCATCTCCGAGCGCACAACATGATACACACGGGGATGGTCCCCGCCAGGTGCAAAGACTATTGGAGTGCGGCGCTATGGCCGTGATGGAAAAATAAAGTCTTGGGCTATGGAGGTGAAAGTTGGATGGATGGATACTGGGCTATGGGAGGAGACTAACGGACGCCTGCCATGACAACTAGTCTCAAAATTGTAAATAGGGCAGGCGGTGACTCGCCGACTCGTCGAGTGGGCCCCATAAAACGGCCGCACGCACAAAGTGCGACAATGGGGCAACATCCCATTGAGCGGCTAAAGGTTGTCGAGAGGTGCGGCACCGGTTTCACCATCGCGGGGTTTACCCCCGTGAGCGGGTTTCTCCGTTATTACGCCATTACGTGCAATACACTTCCAACCTGGAGCATAGGTTCTGCTCTTGCGATTCCACTCTGGACGGCCAATGAAGGCAATCCAGAGGTAGGGGGGTGTGTTACTGTCTGTGTGGGTGTGTATGTGAGCGCATGTCTGTATGGTCCCCCTGGATAGGGGTCCGCGGTGTCGCCACTCACCGTCAGCTCGCCACAAGCTGCCCCCGCGGGGTTTTTATTATTATTATTATAAAAACCACGTCAGAGGTCGTAAGGCGGTCTGAAAAACGCTGACACCAGGGCTTGCGCACACCATGAGAAGAAGAAGAAAATCAACGATGAGAAAAATCATCAAACACTCACCTGTGACTCACAGGAGAACTCCTATAGCTGTCTCCTTTACTCGACAGCGTGCTATCTCTACTCTTCTCTTTCCCCTTCTCTCTTCTACAAGCGTCTGCGGTCTTCTGCACTTGCACACTACTGTGGAGAGAGCCGCGCGGTTTGTGGTGTTTCTTCGGCGTCGATGTGGCTAGGGGGGCCTTTTTGATCCCGTATTTTGATATTGTGTCTTCAAAATCGGATACCTGTAGGTATAATAGTCCTATCAACAAGGTCTTACATTTCCGCACTATAAGCACATGAATAAAAACTACTATGTGGTAGGTATTTATTTCACAGATAAGACGTATATCGTCCTGCCCTCACTAACTTCAGACACACACAAAACACCCTAGTAAAACTTAAGGGGGTGCTTCAGACCATCAAAGTGAACAATTTCCACCCTGGACTCCATAGTCCAAGCCAACCAACCAACTAAACCAACCAACCAACTGGAGCCATCTTCGAAATCGAAAAAAAAACAGCCGTGGATTTGGAAGTTCTGAAAAATGCCCGTTCGGGGAAATGGCCGTTCGGGTTTACAGTGGCCGTTTGGGGAAAAAGGACGTAATCTACCTGATCCATAGATGATCCTGATCGTTCATTTTACTTAGATCGAAGCTGCATATCGAGGGTGAATTTAGCTGTGTCAAACAAGAAGCATAGGTATCCGTGGAGTTCGAAAGATTTTCTTGCGACCATTTGATGTAAAAGGTCACAGATGAAATTAACACAGAGTTAAAAAAAAACCAGCTGAGTGTGAGTCGGACTTGCGCACCGAGGGCTCCGTATCACCATATTTACCAAAAAACTCACTTGGCCGATTTTTATTATTACTTAGTTGTATTACTAGCATGCTCTATAAATCTCACCAAGATTGGCGCTTGTATGTAAGTGAAGTCTTTACGACAGAGCAAAAACAAAAAAAAACCTTGATAAAAATTGTTTCTTGTGAGACCCCCTTAAATTTTAAACTTTTTTTCTTATTTCAATAGCAAACTCTACATAATAACACTATTATTCTATGAAAATTTGAACCGGACCTATTACGGTTCAAAAGATACATCCCTTTAAAAGTAGGACGGACAGACAGACGGATGGCGCAGGCTAAACGCTTAATAATAAGCCCCTACTATAAAGTTTACCCTCCGAATTCAGTCTGTTTGGGTACGGAACCCTAAAAAGATACCTGTGAAAGATCCAAAGACATGTCATCTTCGAGAGAAGTCTCCCGGCTCTTGGATGACTGGGGGGTGACAGGCACACGCTTGGCATCCGTCTTCTTCTTCGTGGCGGAGTCTGATGAGGGACGGCGGTGGTAGGAGCCTGGGAGGGAGTTTGCGCGGTCCGTCCTGGAAAGTAAGTCAGTAGGATGATAGGATCCCACTGCAGGGGAAAGGCCTCCTCTCACGGAGGTGAAGGAGAGAGATATACCTCAATGGTGAGCGAGATAGACATACATCACAGTTCTCACGTTGATATCAGCAGTAGAAAATGTCAAAATTATGCGCGTGACGTACTGACGGAGCGGCAGATGTCAGTCCATAGAACCACACCGGTGCGTCAATGCGTCACCGTGTGTGCTTCTACGTGCGGTTTCATACAACTCCTTGATTCACAAATGACAGACTGACGTCTGCCGCTGCGTCAATGCGTCATCGTGTGTGAACGCACATAATGGAGAATATGCATCTTTCTACTGCTGATTTGAACGTGTGATGTTCATAAATCACACTCCTGTACGGATTGGTAGAGGACCTAGAGGCTTATAGTTAGTGAAGTCTACTAAAATAAACCTAAATTCCAGGGCTTTGTAGTAAAAAAAGGTTCTTGGCAAATCGCCGTTTTTGGCACCTACCTAACACGGAATCAATATCATAATTATTGTGAGAACCGCCTTCCTTCCTCTGAAATGCTACTAGTCTCAATTATTTATCACAATATGCTTCGAAGTTATAGTGATCGGAGTGGAACGTGTTTTCGTCGCTGTCACTGTCCACAACCTGTACTTCCATACAAAGCGAGGGGGGACGATCATCCTATAGACGCGTCCCACTGCATGGCACAGGCGTAAGGTAGGCTTAAATGGAATTACGAGTAATCAATGCTAACAACAACTGAGACCATCCATACACAACAAAGCTCATTTATCATTTATTTATAATTTACCCTCAGGGATGTTGTATATGTACGTTTTAGTCCACCACGCGTGCACAATGCGGATTGGTAGACTTCACAATCACATATCAGCGTATGCAATTAAGTTTCCTCACTTTGTTTTCCTTCACCGTTTAAGCATAGCATAGCATATGCTCACGACTATATTCCCCGAGGGGGTAGTCAGAGATATTCTGAAAACCTCAGAACATCCACGTTTCACCAGTAGTACCGAAAATGTCCAGTGTGACGGGGGCGGGGGGTGAGCCCGTCGCCACTTATAATGGACAGAGCAGTCGATATTACATGAGATACATAAGTTAGAACAGCTCATTGGTTCATGGAATGTCCGTGCAGGAGTGCGATTTTTGAACATCATTCGATCAACTCGGCAGTAGAAAGATGCATAATCTCCATAGTAATTTTGACATTTTCTACTGCTGATTGGAACCCGGACTCCCATGATTGAGTGTCCATACATCTCCGCAACGCGCTACCGACCGTCTTTCAAGCAATTTGATAGAGATAAGTGTACTTTTTGCAACCATCAGCAGCAAGGCTGATTCAGTGTTTATGGGGTGTAGAGCATCTCTGTGATGGGAGGGAACCAGGTCGGCCTTGCAGCTAATCGTAAATTTTTTTCCGATCTTTAAAAGTCAGTAACTCCTAAACCGACTGAAGTTATGCAGGCAGACCTGGTCCACCCCCATCACAAAGATGCTCTACACCCCATAAAAACTGAATCAGCCTTGCTGCTAATGGTTGCAAAAAGTACACTTATCTCTTATAACATAAGTTAGGAAAATAGAGAAACCCCATACCTTTTCAAGATCTGCTTCCCAGTAACAACAAAGTCCAAGTTCTGCGGCTTCACAACAACCTTCGGAGTGGAATTACTTGAGCTCGGACTTGAGTTCAGAGGAGATTTCTTCTTCCCGTCCTTCTCCTTCTTAGTGCTGCTTCTCCTGGTCAGGGAGGCGGAGTTCCTCCTGGATCCTGGACGACTCTTTGGAGCGTCGGGGTCGTAGTCTTCCGGCCATTTGTCGCTCCTCTGCATTGTGCTAGAAGTTCAATTCAAATGAACCAACATCGTGTCATCATCATCATCATCACAGCCTATGTATACAAGGTGTTACAAACATACAAATAAACATTTAAGGGGGTGGTTTAGACCATCAAACTCAACAACTTTCACTATGGGACCAATATCGAAATCGCGAAAAAAAAAATTGATGTTCCATACTCTACAAATCGACTAGAGCTAAAATATGTATTGGGATATCAAATTTTTTTTTTCGTGATTTCGATGTTGGTCCCATAGAGAAAGTTGTACAGTTTGACGGTCTAAACAACCCCTTTAAGAGTTTTAAATATTTATTGTTACTTATGAAACATCCTGTATACGTCCCACTGCAGGGCACTGGCAGGGAGGGTAAATGGGCGTTAGTCCACCACGCGTACCCAATGCGGATTGGTAGACTTCCCATACACATCAGAATTACTTCTTCAGCTTAGTTTCTTCATGACGTCTTCCTTCACCATTTGAGAGCAGTCGGTATTACGTACATAAGTTAGAACAACTCATTGGTACATGGCATGGCACGTCGTGCGTGCGGATTCGAACCCAGACCCTCTTCATGCTTGAGAGTCCATAAATCTCTGTAACGCGCCACCGATTCTATCACTAATTTTGCTTCAACCAACACGCACTGGGCCCGCGTGGTGGAGTATGGCCCACTCCCTCTCACCATTATTCGTGAGAGGAGGCCTTTGCCCTGCAGTGGGACCCTGCAGCAATTATAACTAATACTGACCTTTTACAGTTTTATCACAAAACTCGTTCTTTTAAACACTGAAAACTGTTCTTCGTGAGACACGACACTAATCAAAGATATATAATAATAACTAGCACAATGTTTGTCCCTTCGTGTGTTGTTCACAGGTGGGTAGGCAGTATCAAACTGGGTGAAAACAGAAGGGATGTGATCCTGTGTCACGCATGAATAGATACCGGGTGCTGTTGGGTGATGCGCTGAGCGTGGCGCGTGGGCGGTTTTAGTTTATTCCGAGAGAGAAAATGCGCGCTGCATACAAACGTACTATGGTGACATTTTCTAAGACTAATTAAAGGCAATGAATTTTAGAGTTTCAATGCTAGGATTAATTTAAGATTTGTATGGAAATCTTTGAGGCACGTAACATTAAAACTATACATTTTAACGAAAATCTGACTCCATACAGGCATAGAAATTTGTTTCTAGATTGTTTCTGCAAAATTTCATTGACTTTAATTGGTTATTGGTTAGTATTGAAAATATCACCGTAGTAAGTTTGTATGGAGCGCGCTCCGAATTATATCACCTTAACAAACAAGGCTCTAAGCGTGGCTAAGCAGAAATGACATTTTGTCCCCTCTGAAACCTGGTGGACCTGGTCTCCGGGATTAATCCGCCAGCCATGAGGGGCCACAGGCCGAGCGGGGATCTTATTAGATTTGCACTAGCGATCTAGATTTTTGATGACATCAGAGTATAACTGATTAAAAAGTTCGATCTAGTTAGCACGGACCTGAAAAAAAGACGGACGTAATCTCGTCTAATCACGAGTGAAGCACCCATTTCTTTTGTTTGCGTGCTGTTACGCGGTAATACATAATGGTGACGGATTTAGGACCTGCGCCTAGAGCTAGTGCATCTGTGTGAGTGTAGGTCCCTTGTAGAACAAACGAAAATGTTGGACCTTGCATGCTTCACATCTTTTTAGTGTCACATTACGTCCGTCTTTTTTTCAGGTCCGTGCTAGTTAGTTAGTATTCTCTAAGTGGCAAGTCATGGTTCAACTTGCGCCTTCAAAGAATTTCACTAACGGAACAATCCGAAACCTCCTTGAAATGTGCCTTCCGAAGCATGCTTATAGTTGTATTTCTAGAGATAAAATACCACCAAAACCGCTCCGCTCATGGCATTGTGCGATGGGTTTTAATTAAGGGTTGTGCGGGGTGACCACTGGCGCATGCAACAAGTAACAGAGGTGGCATGGAGTCGCTTTAATACCAACCAAATTGTTTTAAAACGAAACTTTTACGTTTAGTAGCATAGCATATGCTCACGACTATATTCCCCGAGGGGGTAGTCAGAGATATTCTGAAACCTCAGAACATCCACGTTTCACCAGTAGTACAGAAACTCGGTCCAGTGTGACGGGGAGTGAGCCCGTCGCCACTTACCGCCTCCTTCGCGACATCGAAGGACTTATATACTAAAGTTTCGATAGGTACACCGTCTCCATAGATCTGTTGTTCATCATTCTCATCAGCCCCACTCAGGCGGTCACTTGTGTGCGCAAACCTAATTACTAAACCGATACGTCCTCGCTACCAAGGTATGGATATAACCAATAACATTAGCTTTCAAAGGAAACTGAATTAATTCATGGTAGAGCATTGTGGGCGGGTTCAAGGATAAACTTAACGAAACTAACTGAATTTCCTGGCTTCGCTTCGTAATTTCCATACTTTAAGGCCAGGTTATCCAAGTGCAAGCGTCTCTTTCTTGCAAGCATAAGTTCCAATGCGCCACCGCCATCCCGCTCCAATTGAAAGCAGGATCGCAAAAAAACGTGTTTTTCATCAATATCTTTGCTCATGGGTGTTTCTAAGCTCAAAATTCTACGGAGTTCACTAAGTAAGTTATAGCCTATAGAATCCCACTGCAGGGCAAAGGCCTCCTCTCACGAATAAGGGTGAGAGGGAGTGGGCCATACTCCACCACGCGGGCCCAGTGCGTGTTGGTGGAGGCAAGGTAGTGGTCAACTTGCTGTCAGAGAATTTTCGAGCCGCCTCAATAGGCCTCTGACCTGGCTTAACGAATAGTTACAACGCCATCAGACGGAACTATCCGAGACCAACTGCTTAACGTGCCTTCTGAAGCACGGAAACGCTCGAGATGAAATACCACTAAACGGTCACCCATCCAAAGACTGACCGGACCTGACGTTGCTTAACTTCGGTGATCGTTTCCAATACCAAAGCTCCACTACGCCAACGAGCGCTTCATAAATATCTTTGCTCATGGGTGTTTCTAAGCTCAAAATTCTACGGAGTTCACTAGAAATATTTAATATATATTTAGTTAAGTACAAGAATAAAAAGTTAAATATCAGCAGTTTAATCATAGTAGGTATTGAAAAAACATAACAAAAAGGGGTAACTTTGGGATTTTTTTTCTATCTATGTAATTGAGAACGGTCGCCTATCAGCCAGATCCTTAAATAAGACATAATTGGTTTTCAGACTTTAAAACACAGTTTAAAACACTTTCGTTCGTGTTCAAAAAACGGCCTCGACCGGATAACAGCGTCTTAACCACGGACTTGAAAGAAATACGGACGTCATCTCGTCTTATCACGAGTGAAGCACCCATTTCTTTTGTGTGCGTGCTGTCACGCGGTACATAATGGTGACGGGTTGTAGGACCTACACCTAGGGCTAGTGCATCTGTGTGAGTGTTAGTTTGTTTGTTCTACAAGGGACCTACCCTTGTAGAACAAATGAAAATGTAGGACCTTGCATGCTTCACATCTTTTTAGTGTCACATTGCCTCCGTGACTGTCTCTCCTCCGTGATTGCCTCAGTGACTGCCTCCGTGGTCTAATGGTTAGAGCATTGGGCTCTTGACACGGAGGTCGTGGGTTCGATTCCCATGGGGGGCACCTAGTGAAATGTCACTTTGTGCGTTTTTCCCCAGTTGGTTAGGACATTGCAGGCTGAGTCACCTGATTGTCTGAAAAGAAAGATGATTCCGTGCTTCGGATGGCACGTTAAGCTGTTGGTCCCGGCTACTATCACTGGTGGTAGTAGTCGTTACATAAAAACCACGTCAGAGGCCGTAAGGCGGTTTGAATAAACTCTGACACCAGGGCTTTGCAGCCCACTCGATAAGAAGAAGAAGTGTCACATTACATCCGTCTTTTTTTCAGGTCCGTGGGAAGAGCATTGTGGGCGGGTTCAAGGACGAACGGAACGAAACTAACAGGATTCCGTGGCTTCGCTTCGTAATTTCCATACTTTTTTTCCATAATTACCAACCCCCATTTTCACGCCTTCAGTTCGTTCACACACGATGACGCATTGACTGAGCGGCAGACGCCAGTCCGTCATTTGTGAAGCAAGGAGTTGTATGAAACCGTATGTATGTAGCACACACGGTGACGGATTGACGCACCGGGTGTGGTTCTACGGACTGACGTCTGCCGCTCCGTCAGTGCGTCATCGTGTGTGAACGCACTTACCTACCATATCTTTTGGAGTTCTAGGAATCCACATTTTTTACAGGTGTGATAAAATACCCCAGCAAAATTTAAAGGGTATCGAAAAAAAGGGAAAAAGTTTTGTATGTAAGCATTTTTTTTTCTCGATTTTGTCTCCATAGTTCAGTTGTTGTTCAGTTTGGTGGTCCGAAACACCCTTTTAAATATTACTAGGGTATTTTGTTACACCACAACCGCAGTTGCATACATTTGGGTCGAGTAACTATTGACATTTTCTATGGAACAACAAATTTTTTTTGCTTTTTCGATTTAGGTCCTCTCGTAAAAGTTGTTTAGTTTTATACTTAGTCTGAACCTCCTTAACTATGTAACGTAATTAAGTTTACACCCTGTATACAGGGTCCTTCTTAAGGATGATCAGACCATCAAACTGAACAACTTTCTCTACGGGACCAACATCGAATTCGCAAAAAAAATCTGCTCTCCCATACATGCTTGAGTTAGTTAGAACAGCAGTTATTTTTCGCGATTTCAATGTTGGTGCCGTAGAGAAAGTTGTTCAGTTTGACGGTCTGATCATCCCCTTAAAAAAGTGTCCCCTTAAGAAAGGACCCTGTACTTATATGCAAGTATTATAGAATACGATTATGTATCAAATGAAAGAACAGCTGATACAAAACAAGTTATAAATCATTTAGCATAATTTAGTTATAATATAGCGTTCATACAAGATGTCCGACCACTTTCGGCCATACATTTTAAATGGACAGCTTTCTGAAAGTGAAAACGAAACGTGTTTTTATTTTTGGCATCGCGGTGAAATCATAAGGACCTTTTTCTTCTTCTTTATAGTTATAATTAATACATTCTGTCTGCATTATATCATCGTCTGTGCTTCGGAAGGCACGTTAAGCACTACCGGATAATTCCGTGACAGCAAGTTGACCACTAACTTGCCTCCACAAACATGCACTGGGCCCGCGTGGTGGAGTATGGCCCACTTCTCACAATATAGGTACGGTTTTAGTATATTATAAATTCATTCACCTGCTTAACGTGCCTTTCAAAGTACGGAGGCGCTCGAGATGAAATAACACGGCGGCCGGATGTTGCTTGAATCCGGTGGTAATTTTTTAAATCGAACTTATGGGCTAGAATTTATAAGTATAACATTTCGAAATTCCCATAAAATTGCGTCATAAAAATACTACAGGCCATGCAGGCAGTAATGGGGCTATTAATTTTAGTTAACCTCTAATCTTAGTTTATTCACCTCTAACTGGAATCAAGAACACGTGGCAAACTAGCGTGGATAGACATAGTATAAACCGAGAGTTTACTTGTTCAGGAATTGTTAGGAGAAGCCGTCTGAGGGAAACATACCACGATCAAATTAATGATCTTTTCTGAAAAGGACAAGTACCTACCGACGGAAGTGCATAAAAAGATGTATGAATGTGAATGAAAGAGGTGTGTCAGAGTCGTAGCGTGTGGCGGTCCGTGGTCTCTGCCTACCCCCATGGGACAATGGCGTGAGCTTATGTATGTATGTACGTAACACTACAACATCACTAAGCCTCGCATGCCACCCCCGAGAAAACGATGTCATGAACTGCCAGTCGGTTTAGGAGATACAACCGTTCAAAGGTCGGACCTTTGAATGGCTGTAACTCCTAAACCGACTGATGAACCATGTCAGTTTTTGTACTGTCACATAGCTACAGTGCCGATCAGCCTTGCAGCAGATCGTTAATTTTTTACTGACCTTCAAACGTCTGTAACTCCTAAACCGACTCACGTTATACAGGCAGACGGACTGGTAGCATGCAACACGTGATACGGCTGTATCACGTCTTTTATCTCGTTCGTTCGCACGCAAATAAAAAGAGAGCTAAGGTGTGATAGCGCTGTATCACTGCGGCATGCTAGCTATATGCTGGTCCATCCCCATCACAGAGATGCTCTACAGCCTTGCAGCTGATGGTTGCAAAAAGTAGGTACACTTATCTCATAGTGCGTTCATACACGATAACCAATGATCGGAATGACGGGGGCAAACATAGTCAAAAGTATGGATACGCCATGAAATTCCCGGGTTTTAACAAATATGGATAAAAATTTCACGGGATTACTGGGATTACCTATTTAGATGTCTGTGATGTTTGTAGTTACCTCTTTAGAAATTCTGAAGGAATGTTTAGTTTTTATGATGACGTTTTTTCTTTTCAATAAATGGAGTCTTGCAAAACGTGTTTATTTCGTCATATTATTTTTATAATGTCAAGAGGAGTTTTTTTTAGCGAGAATCAGCACTTTGGTGTTCAATATCATACCCCTTTTTAATTATAGAAAAAAAAAACACAATTTTTCTCGTCTTTTTTCGTAGATTATTTTGATGCTAACAACAAAAAGTGTTGGTCAGACTCATTCTACATTTAAATAGTCCCGGGAATATTAATAAAATCCCGTGATTCCGGGAATCACGAGGCATGTCCATGTTAATGAGAATGCTCAAAAATGCCCCGACATTCCGATCACGATAACGCACTGACGGAGCGGCAGATGTGTGTCCGTATAGTTAGCAGCCTCACCAACGAATTCGAAGATTTTGACTCGGCCACGATTTAGTACCCAATTAGTACTATTTAGTGCCCAAAGCACAGATTTGGTACTCCTGTATTTTAAAAGATATTTGGGTTACTTACTGAGGCTGCTAGATAGACGTCAAGGTAGCAGTCGCACCGAGAAATACTGTTTATATCAATGTGATTTATATGTCACGATTTAGTACTCATTTAGTACTCCCTATATCCAAAATTTCATTCATATTGATTCAATACAAGCCGAGATATGACAGGGCATTGTTGAGGCTGCTAACTTGACGTTTATTCCAACGATGATTCCAATGAAACGGGTGCACATTTCAAACAGATAAATACATACAGATTTAGTGCTCGATTTGGTGCCTCTTATGATATTTATGAAATGTAGAATTTTCATTCCTACTTCCCAAAAAATCTATGTAAAGTTCTACATACTAATCGTAATTTAGGTCCGTCGATATCGTTAATCAAATTTAGACTTTATTCAACTGTAATAGGGTTTACAATTTATTTTAATTCTGTGGTTGGTACTGTCAAGCAAAAAAGTGAAATGATATTAAATTGTATAGGTAACTCTGATACTTCTCAATCTCGTATTGTAAGTAACCTATGTAATGTGAGTCCAGAAGACTATTATTCTTCTTTAAATCTACTCTACTATTATTGTACTGGAATTTTTTTTTTCACCCCATAAGCTCGGAAAGATTCTGTTTATCATTCGAAATCTGAGTGCAAAAGTGCATTTTATCCGCTAGCGTGGAAAGAGTTTTTGAAATTCGAATCTGTCTATTCAATATTTTTATATAGGTATAATGGAGGCAAATAAAGGCTAAAAATGCCTGAACCTCGGAACCCATTTACTTTGAGTAAACTTTTATGAAACCTTCTGCATTATGTTAGTTACACTATATACGAAAATGTTTACCCATTTTTTATTGCCGCTCTCCATTATTCCGAGGGTTCCGTACCCCCAAACTTTACATAGTGTTTTTTAACAAGGACAGTATGGGGAGATCCAAAACCACAGGAGATACGGGGAAACTGTCTTAGGAACCCGTAGGTCTTTTTTTGTGAACACAATTTTGGCATCATCAATTTTTGGTCAAGCGTGAGTTGTCCAAAAATTTGAAAAAATTTACAACTTTTTTTTTATGCTGTTCGACTCAGTTTTATGTAGGGATCATTTCATTGTATGGGAAGTAAAAAATCTGGACAGCACAAGTTGGTCAAATTTGATAAAAAAAAATTTCATACAATTTAGCGCGAGTCCGACACACACTTGACCAATTTTTATTATTGATTGTTTTACTTTGAAGTATGTTCTATAATCACACCAAGTTTGGCGCTTGTATGTATTACCGTTTTTACAACAGATAAAAAAAAAAATGTTTTTATCAAATTTGACCAACTTGTGCTGTCCAGATTTTTTACTTCCCATACAATGAAATGATCCCTACATAAAACTGAGTCGAACAGCATAAAAAAAAGTTGTAAATTTTTTTCAAATTTTTGGACAACTCACGCTTGACCAAAAATTGATGATGCCAAAATTGTGTTCACAAAAAAAGACCTAAGGGTTCCTAAGACAGTTTCCCTGTATCTCCTGTGGTTTTGGATCTCCCCATACTGTCCTTGTTAAAAAACACTATGTAAAGTTTGGGGGTACGGAACCCTCGGAATAATGGAGAGCGGCAAAAAAAAAATGGGTAAACATTTTCGTATATAGTGTAACTAACATAATGCAGAAGGTTTCATATAAGTATACTCAAAGTAAATGGGTTCCGAGGTGAAACCCTAATTTGACTCCACTAGTACCGCCAATCCACTGAAAATGCTTAATAACTATTTCATGACACTGGCCAGCACGAAAAAAAAAACTTTTTGAAATGTTCTTTTTGCAATTCACTTTTTTTCCTCGCTGTTGCGAGGTGACAAATTGTGTGTTTCGCTCGGCTGCAAAGTTATTCTGCGTCTCGTACCTTTGAAACCTTCGCTAAGCGCTCAGGATTCTATTATTTGAACCACTCGCTTCGCTCGTGGTTCAATCCTAGAATCATTCGCTTGCTCAGGTTTCAATAAAAGTACTCGCGCCAAAAAGCAACTTTGCTGCCTAGCATTACAAATAACTACGAGTATTACCCTTAGATTATCAAGATAGACAGTCAAAGCTACGAAAGCGTCGAAAAAATAGGAACTAGTACTGGTTGCAAAACCCTATACATATACACGCACACATACATAATTTGTATGGCGCCTCACGCACACCAACCTAAGAAAGTTAGCCCCTTTTGTTTCATACGGAACAATAATTGTGAGGCTCATTCTAGACATATACTTTTTCTAAGCTATTACCGTTCCGAAATAAAGCGAAGCAATGAATATTGATTTCATTGTGGTTTGAAACTTTCATGAGTGGTTCAGATCATCAAACTGAACAACTTTTATTATGGGACCAATCCTGAAATCGCAAACAAAAATCAGCAGTTCCATACTAAACTGCAATGCCTACTAGACTCAAATGTATGAGACTAGTACTTTTCAAACACTACAGTGCGATTTTTGAAAGTCACTCGTTCAAATCAGCAGTAGAAAATGTAAAAATTACTATGTAGATTATTCATCATTCGATCGAAGTGTTACTTTCAAAAATTGCATTCTTGTTCACAACATAAACAAAAACATAAAAGACAATTTGAAAACATCTATAATACAACAAGGTTCATCATAAACTCGTTGTAGTCCCTCGGCTGCACTCATTTGAATCAAGCAATTCTTCGACAAGTTTTCGCATCACCCACCGTAATTAACGTAAATAAAATCCCGCCATCTCTCGGTATTGCTATGAACTACTTGCTATGATCGCGTGCGCCAGCTCATGGCAGTAGAGTTCCGATAAAGGCCAGGCCACACAGAGGCGGGACTGCGGGAAAGCGTTCCGGGGGCGGACCTGCGGGAAGCGAATATCTCCGGACCAGTGCTTATTTCTCTGTTACAGGGGATATACAAACTCGGACATGACCTTTCCACCACACCATACACTACAAAACACACAAAAATCTTCGCTGGTCCGCAGATATTCGCTTCCCGCAGAACCGCCGCCGGCCCGCTTTCCCGCAGGACCGCCTCTGTGTGGCCTGAGCTTTAATGATAATTTTTGTTCATGATTGTACCGAAAATCGAATGTATGTAGAACTTTACATAGTTTTTTTGGGAAGTAGGAAAGAAAATTCTACATTTCATAAATATCATAAGAGGCACCAAATCGAGCACTAAATCTGTATGTATTTATCTGTTTGAAATGTGCACCCGTTTCATTGGAATCATCGTTGGAATAAACGTCAAGTTAGCAGCCTCAACAATGCCCTGTCATATCTCGGCTTGTATTGAATCAATATGAATGAAATTTTGGATATAGGGAGTACTAAATGAGTACTAAATCGTGACATATAAATCACATTGATATAAACAGTATTTCTCGGTGCGACTGCTACCTTGACGTCTATCTAGCAGCCTCAGTAAGTAGCCCAAATATCTTTTAAAATACAGGAGTACCAAATCTGTGCTTTGGGCACTAAATAGTACTAATTGGGTACTAAATCGTGGCCGAGTCAAAATCTTCGAATTCGTTGGTGAGGCTGCTAACTATACGGACACGCAGATGTCAGTCCATAGAACCACGCCACGTGCGGTTTCATACAATTCCTTGCTTCACAAGTGACGGACTGACGTCTGCCGCTGCGTCAATGGTCGAGTAGGTTTGCAGTTTTTTTATGAAGCTACTGTTTTTTTCGCTTAAACTGTTGGATGAATACAGATAAAATATGCAACAAAATGAAAGAAGCTTTATTTGTCCTTGCCATAATAAAAAATCTAATAAATTCAATTCAAAATGTGTGGTTTCCGCGCGTTGATCTCGTGAAAATGGCGGCTAGTGACGCGACCATTGATTTGCTCCCATAGTGTGATATATCGTTGGAAAGGGAATTTAATAAGGTTTTATGTCGTAGAACACGCCAAAGAGAAATAAACCATAGATTTTCGACAATAAGCCTTAATTTAGGACGTCGACTACTTTGATCCTTGAGGATCGAGCGTGGCACAATAGTGTGATCTCCAGAAGTGTGATCCTATGGGATCTTGGGGGGTTCCTAAGGATACCTTAGGAACCCC
This sequence comes from Agonopterix heracliana, assembly GCA_963693445.1. Classification (NCBI taxonomy): domain Eukaryota; kingdom Metazoa; phylum Arthropoda; class Insecta; order Lepidoptera; family Depressariidae; genus Agonopterix; species Agonopterix heracliana. Next base: position 7,215,890 of record OY856336.1, on the reverse strand, counting down.
CCATGATCCCATAGGATCACACGAGAAAGATAATGATCCCATAGAGAAAGTTGTACTTAGTTTGATGGTCTGAGCATCTCTTTAAAAAAAACGTCAGCATAATATTAAGAGGATATAAGTTATAGTATGCGTTAGAGTAGAAGGTGACTTAAAAACGTGAGAGTGTTAGAATTTGATTTAGTTCTACGATGCTATTTGCTAAGTATTCTTCTGCCATGGTCGAAGATAAATTGGGTCTCAAATTGTTTAAACAACCAAACCATACGTCTCGCAGAGTTATGCGTTGCGTAACAAGCGCTGGGCCCAATATGGCAATTACGGAGGAATCTCAGAGTTTCGGCGCTTACGCAACATGCAGCTAGGGTGGCCATGTGGTGTGAGCTGTTCGGGATATAGCGGGAAAGTATTAAGCGACGTCGGACGCGTAGATCACTGAAATATATGTACTGATGACGTAGTTTATGAGCCGATGAAAAGCATTGTTTAGTAGAAATCATCGTGTTTTCGGTTAACCGTTCTTCGGTAAAGCAATGTGTCGTAGAGGAAGCCATATCAGTGAATGGTGCTGTCGTTGAAATTTAGTTTGTTGAAAGGTAATACTGCATTCAATTTAGAGCGTATGTATGAACTTACAGCTACTATTAAGTAGGTACCTACTTACTTTAAGTTAAGTCATGTCCCAATTTAATGAGTTTCTCTAACTGAGCGTAATACCGACAGTGAAGGAAGGCATCGTGAGGAAATATGCATACGCTGAAGAAGAAATTCTGAGGCGTATGTATGTGTGGACATTGTGCACGAGCGGTGGACTAACACTCACACACCCTCCTTGAGGTAGGCCTGTGCCCTGCAGTGGGACTTATAATATGGCACTAAACAAATAAAATTAGGTGCTAATAAACCAATCCTGTAGGATTACATAGCAAACTAGGGTGGCTCGTAGCAGGTCCCATAGGGGAAAATTGTTTTAAGCGACAGGCCCATTGCTACTTTGTTAAATCCCATTCACAGGTGTCACTACAAGACATCGATAATTCAATGAAAAAATTCTGGGAGGTCGATGAACTGGTAGGTAATGATGAAGTTAAGACTTATGTACACTTACATGCATGCATGCTTATGCTTATGCTTTTATGCTAATTGACGTTATGCAAATAATAAATCGATTTCTATTTCTTTTTTTTTTAAAACTACATCCCCGAATCGGGTCATCAATCAACGTCAAAGGGCTGTCTCGAACAGTTTCAAAATCATAGTCACACTACAAATGCTCTCGCACCGGCCAGTGAAAGTGCGTGACCGCTGCGCCCTCGGCCTTGCGCAGTGTCACCAACGTGTCTACTAGTGATGCGACTGAGCTTTGTATCCGTATCCGAAGATATCGGATATCCGAATAAGTTCTTTGGATAGAATAAGTCCAGTATTACAGATTCAAGATGCAATCATCATCATCATCATCATCTCAGCCGATGGACGTCCACTGCTGGATATAGGCTTCCCTCAAGGATGGCCACAACGACCGGTCCTGCGCTGCCCTCATCCAACGGTTTCCCGCCGCCTTCACCAGGTCGTCGGTCCACCGTGTGGGGGCCTACCCATGCTGCAATGCACACCTTAATTGTAGGAGTCACATTGCAAGTTTTGCAGCGAGCGGTTACCTTTCGCGTGGTTTTTGCTTTCCACAAGGCTCCGCAATGTCTCTCATCTTTGTTTTTGGTCACATACAATCCTTGAGTTTGGGATAAATAGTCCCACAAACTACACTACACTGGTGGGAATTCAGTGCTAACGCACAAGCAAAAGTTGGTGGAAAAAAAAAAGTTTACGTTGTTTTTTTGGGAAGCATTATGAAAATTCTACTTTTCATAAATATCATAGGTACCAAATCGAGCACTAAATCGGTATTGTTTTAGCTGTTTCAAATGTGCACCTCGTTGGAAGAAACGTCAAGTTAGCAGCCTCAACAATGCACAGTTAGGTATATCTCGGCTTGTATTGAATCAATATAAATGAAATTTTGGAAATATGAAGTACTAAATGAGTACTAAATCTTGACATATAAATTGCATCGATATAAACAGTACCTTGACGTCTATCTAGCAGCCTCAGTAACTTACCCAAATATCTTTTAAAATACTGGAGTACCAAATCTGTGCTTTGGGCACTAAATATAGTACTAATTATGTACTAAATCGTGGCTTAGTCAAAATCTTCGAATGAGTTAGTGAGGCTGCTAACTATACGGACTTGTAGATATGGCGTAGTTTCGGATATAAATACGACATCGTAACAACTCTACTTTATACTACATTCTACACCTTAGTCTCCTGTCATAGCTCTTAAAACAAACCCCACAAAGACTAAAATGGTTTGAATCAAGGGCCGTATTGTGAGATGAGCTATACTTATCTCATAGTGAAAGTTTATTTCATTATGTTCTGTGATATTAATTAAATGTTAAGTTTTGGTGCTCCGCCCACTGTGCAGGCCTCTTTTGTTATAGCGTGATGAATAATGATCCATATGGTTCCGTTCCTACTGTGTACAATTGTTATATGCCTACTTATTCTCGTTTGGCCCATTGTGCATTACAATCTTTTCATGTTGTACTGATTAAGCGAATAGACGAGTACAGGTATTCTCCATTCAAACGAATTCCCCTGTTTTCTTCCTGGATAATGACACCAGAGCAAACATTTTTTTTTACCATACAATCTATGTCACCTCTGCCATGTCCCTATGTTTTGCTTTTTTGCATTAATTAATTACTGTAAGAACTAGGGACCTTCGAAAATGACCCATTTTACCGCTTGTTTTTAGACATCCAGTAAACAAATTTGACGAATACAATCAAAAAAAGCAAAACGTATATATTTTTGAAAGAATTATTAAAATAGGTTTCGTATTGGAGGAGAAAACAGGGGAATACGAAATGCTGATTTCGTCGATTTTTTGTATATAAAATCGGTCCGAGCTGCAGTTGTCTCTTTCGAACTCTAGTCGGCGTGGTGTATGGGTCTGATAAATACGTATACAGTCGGAAAAGTGACCTATTCCCCAAATTAGCATTTCAGCCCGCCTATCCTCTTAAGAGTGTATCAAACCTCCAGTGCTGCTCTCAATTGTATTTTTTGATATCTTTATAATTATACAACAATTCCAAAAACAACAAGAATGTCACATTACAGTCATCTTTTCTAAGAGGATTATCAGACCGAACCAAACGAAAATCTGGGTTCATACAAACATATAGACTAGTTTCTAGATTGTTTCTGAAAATTTTCATTGATTTTAATTGGATAATATTGAAAATATCACTAGACTTCGTTTGTATGCAGCGCGTATTTGCGCTCTCGTATATGCCCGACGTCAGTTTCAGCAATTTGCTGGTTTGCAATAAATAGGTACATCGCATCGGTGTACAAAGAACCGGCCAAGCGCGAATTGGACTCACGCATGGAGGGTTCCGAACCATCGTAGAACATTACCAAAAACTTGTGTTTTCTCCGAGATCCTTACCTTAGTGCAAGCCCGACACACACTTGGCCGTGTGTTTTTTAACACAATTTTTGAGAGTTACGCCGTTATTAATTAAGCTAAAGTTAATCATTATAACGGGTTCTTACCGCGTTTTTATTTATTTTGGAGTTCCCGATATTTCGGCAGTGTTACCTGCATGCTTCAATTTCGAGGCATGTATTGTACCCACTGTCCATTATAAGTGGCGACGGGCTCACCCCCCGTCACACTGGACAGAGTTTCGGTACTACTGGTGAAACGTGGATGTTCTGAGGTTTCAGAATATCTCTGACTACCCCCTCGGGGAATATAGTCGTGAGCATATGTATGTGTATGTATGTATGTTACAACTGCCATGATCACGGGATGATTGTAGAACTCCTGAACTGTGTGTTTTTTATTTCTTAATAAGATGATATACAGGGTCCTTCCCCCCAGGGTTAATATGCTGACTCTTTTTTAAGGAGATGATCGTGCGGGTAGGCTTGCAGTTTTGTATTGGACTGTAGAAGCTGACACTTTTTAGGCTGATCAACCTGAACATTTTTCTCTATGGGAACAATATCGTAAATCACGAAAAAAATTCTGCTGTCTGATACTTGGCTCAAGTAGGTTTGCAGTTTTATATGGAAGAGCTGATTTTTTTTCGCGATTTCGCTGTTGGTGCCATAGTTGTTCAGTTTGACGGTCTGAACATGTCCTTAAAAAGTGTTAGCATAATTAAGAAGGACCATGTATAGAAGATTATGATTCAAAAGATACAGCCCTCTGAAGTTAGAACGGACGAATGGACAGCGTATAGTAATAGGCTCCCATTTTTACCATTTGGGTACGGAACCCTAAAAAAACAGTTTTACAAAAGAAAAGACTCCAATAACATTTAAACATCCTACAATTAATTCAACACAAAACAGGCGGAGCCAACTAGAAATCAATAAAACATTACCTACTTAAACTAGGTATATTAGTTCGCATAGCAAGTGAAAGCTGATCACCCCCGGGTCGCATAGGCGTGATGGTAGTGATGGACAAGTGTACAACTGGTTAATTTGAGGTAACTAGACGCCGCGGGCGTTGATTGAAATATTTGTGAGTGAGAGTTATTTTGAATTGGAATAATAACATGCCTACAAACATAGCTATAGCCTATAGAATCCCACTACAGGGCAAAGGCCTCCTCTCACGAATAAGGGTGAGAAGGAGTGGGCCATACTCCACCACGCGGGCCCAGTGCGTGTTGGTGGAGGCAAGGTAGTGGTCAACTTGCTGTCAGAGAATTTTCAAGCCGCCTCAATAGGCCTCTGACCTGGCTTAACGAATAGTTACAACGCCATCTGACGAAACTATCCGAGACCAACTGCTTAACGTGCCTTCTGAAGCACGGAAACGCTCGAGATGAAATACCACTAAACGGTCACCCATCTAAAGACTGACCGGACCTGACGTTGCTTAACTTCGGTGATCGTTTCCAATACCGAAGCTCCACTACGCCAACGAGCGCTTCAAACATAACATAATTATATTATTTACGCTGTGGCCGGTATGCATTGCAATATTTTTATCCGACACACACTTGGCCGATGTTAAAACTCTTTTTGTAGTTATGTCATGCTAGCCCTTCACACACGCAAATGAATTTAGAACGTAAGTACCTAATATTTTTAAGCCCCGACGCAAAAAGGGTGGTGTTATAAGTTTGAGCCTATGTCGGTCTGTCTGTCTGTCTGTGGCATCCCAATCGGGTGGACCGATTTCGATGCGGTGTTTTTAATAGAAAGCTAATTTTTGCGGGAGTGTTCTTAGCTTTTTATACATATACCTACATGCTACGAAAACGCTAAGGCCATACAAAAGACATCAACGGCACCAACAGTAGAATTAATAAAAAACTGTTTTTTTTTGGACTAGGTATCACTCAGTTTGTTCTTTAAAGTTAAAGGCCTCCGCTCATTGCAGCGATAATATCGAGCGATATTATCGCTGCGATTTTGCGATAATTGTTCTCAGTACATTTTGTATGGGGACGCGCTCGATCCCACACACTGCCGCGATATTATCGCAACCTGACGCAATCTCTTTCGACTACATTCAGTGGTGGGCGCATGCGTGACGCGAATCGTGGAATCGCTGCAGTGTGTATGGTGTCGCGATATCGCTGTCGATAAAATCGCTCGATAAAATCACTCGATAATATCGCTGCAATGTGCGGAAGCCTTAATCCTCCATTCAATCTCTTGCTAGCTTTTACTACGTCAACAAGACAGAAAATGACAGCAAGTGATTTAATGGGGGATTAACTTTAAAGAGCGTTTCTGCAACTGAGTGTAAGTCGAGTAATAATTAATCATCATCATCAGCCTATATACGTCCCACTGCAGGGCACAGGTCTACCCTCTAGAAGGGTGTTTGGGCGTTAGTCCACCACGCGTGCCCAAATGCGGATTGGTAGACTTCACATACGCATCAGAATTTCTTCTTCAGCGTATGCAGGTTTCCTCACGATGTTTTTCTTCACCGTTTGAGAGCAGTCGGTAATACGTACATAAGATAGAAATACGCATTGGTACATGTCATGTGGTCTGTGCTAAAGAGCTCGGTGGCGCGTTGCGGAGAGGTATGGACTTTCAATCATGAGGTCTGGGTTCGAATCCGTGGACAACATGCCACGTACCAATGAGTTTTTCTAACTTACATACGTATTACCGACTGCTTTCAAACGGTGAAGGAAAACATCGTGAGGAAACCTACATACGCTGAAGAAGAAATTCTGATGCATATGTGAAGTCTACCAATCCGCATTGGGCACGTGTGGTGGACTAACGCCCAAACACACTCCTACAGAGTAGGCCTGTGCCCTGCAGTGGGAGGTATATAGGGTCCAACTTAATATGCTGACACTTTTTTAAGAGGATGATCAGACCGTCAAACTGACCAACTTTTTCTATGGGACCAACATCGAAATCGCGAAAAAAAAATCAGCTCTTCCATACAAAACTGCAAACCTACTCGAGCCAAATGTATGGGACAGCAGATTTTTTTTTTCGAGATTTCGATGTTGGTCCCATAGAGAAAGTTGTTCAGTTTGATGGTCTGAACATCCCCTTAAAAAAGTGTCAGCATATTGCCACTATGCGCAAGAGATGCGCGTCCCTGGTGCGCAGGGTCCGGGCCAGCCCCAACAGCATCCTGAAGATGATAGCGGACAGGGTTGACTGCCCCTATATGCTTCACTGCTGTGGACTACATATTCCCAGCAGCTAATAAAATTAGAATGTATTAAAATTGAAATTAAACTATTAATTAAATTAATTGGAACATAATATATAATTGTATAATGTATGTGGTTATGCTAACATTAGGTTAAGTATGTACTAACAAAATTTATGAGTCATGTTACTTGAAATAAATAAATGATTGATTGATTGATTGATTGATTAAGAAGGACCCTGTATAGGCTGATGATGATGTGGTCTGTAAGAATTCGAACCCGGACCTCTTATTGAGTGATTAATCATAGGTACATCTGCAGCGTTACCGGTGCTCTCAAATTTTACAAATGTTTCTGACAATCACAATAGGGATCAGTTTATGTAAGTATGTACCTGTTTAGGTGTACTTTTACGAAGTACGGAAGTAAAGTACTTATGACACAGATATTTCATAGAAATCCAAACCCAGCTTTCCAATATCTCGTTACCGAAGCATTTATTTGAGTTACCTACATAACTTTTACGTAATAAAAACAATAGAAAATAGATGTCACATAAGATTTCACCAGATTATGTAATTTGGAGGGCTTACTGATATGTGACGAGATGCTATGGTATACTGTCCTTGTTAAGATTATGTATGTACCCGCGAGACTCGCGAGAGACCATGGTATACTATATAGGGTGTAAGGAAAAGTATAATTAACCTCTACCCATCAAACTGAACAACTTTTACTATGGGAGCAAACCGATAAGAGAAAAAAAAATTGTTGTCCCATACTAAACTCCAATACCTACTCGACTCAAATTGCAACAGCAGATTTTTATTTTTCAGTTGTAAGCAACCGCACGTAGAAGCACACAAGGTGACGGCTTGACGCACTATGTGTGCTTCTACGTGTGATTTCATACAACTCCTTGCTTCACAAATGACGGACTGAACTTAATATTACCGTTGGCGCTCTCCATGAAAACGTAGTCTGGTGATATTTTCAATACTATCCAACTAAAGTCAATGAAATTTCTCTGAGACAATATAGAAACTAATCTCTATGTTCAGATTTCTGTTAAAAAGTATAGTTTTAAAGTTGCAGTGCCTCAAAGATTTCCATACAAAACTTAAATTAATCCTAGCATTGAAATCTGACTCCATACAAGCATAGAGATTTGTTTCTAGATTGTTTCTGCAAAATTTCATTGACTTTAATTGGTTAGTATTGAAAATACCACCAGACTACGTTTGTATGAAGCGCGCTAACTGTATAATATAAGTACCCTAAGTTTAAACCCTGTGTAGGTAAAGGATTGTAATTGGCACGCAGGTGAGGTGACTCATCAAATGGAAGGCAGTTCATACCTAATTCAGGTTGAATGCGGATACATCGTAACTTTCTACGTTTATTGAAAACTTGCAAAACTTTTGACGTCATACTGAATGACGCCATTAGGATATTGTGATCTTTTCGCAAGAATGTTGTTTGTTTTATTTAAATTGTTCGTACGATACCAAAGCTTAAGTGTGGGGATAATCAGAACATCAAACTGACCAACTTTCCCTATGGGACTAATATCGAAATCGAAAGAAATCTGCTGTTCTATACAAAACTACAAACCTACTCGAGCCAAACGGCAGCAGATTTTTTTTTTTTCGCGATTTTTTGA